>OY754329.1:170816262-172016262 GCA_963573305.1 Pyrrhosoma nymphula | reverse complement strand
ATCCCAAATAGCATCAGTGTCAATGAAACTCTACTCTCTGTTCGCTCGTAAACGTTTTAACGAAGCGTGCGACTATCCTTAATACATTCTCAGTTCTGCGTATAAAATTTCTGTTAAGGGTCCCAAATGCTCGCGGCGTCCTCCAATTGTGGAAATATTCAGAGGTAAGAAAGCTGAGACAGAAGAGATTATATGAGTTAAAAATAGATGTCATCACACACCTCCACTTTTCCACGCGTTACAAGTTCTACCCTCAAGGTATTTTCATGCATATTAGTGTTAAAAAACTTTTTTTTTTGCGTAGTGAACACTTGAATGGCACATCTCTCTGGCATCAAAATCGGAAACATCGCTTTCAATTCGATATTCTTCCCCCTAAGCCACATTTTGATTAATTAAGATAAGTTTTATTCATTTTGCCCCGAAAATCTTTAATAAACTTCCAATGGCAGTTGAAATGGAAAACAAAGTTAACTCTTATTTAAACCAAGTAAAAAAATGGCTATTTGAACATGATGATATTGAAATATTATTTGCAAATAAACATGAAAATGTTTGTTTGAAAATAAATTATTAATATTTATGTAAATTGTGTATAGTACCATTTAAAACAAAAATATTTTGTTATGTTCTTTTGCATGAAATTCTTGGTTACCCCGCACAGGTTTATAATCTTTGAGGTAACCTAGAGCTTACCTATTTGTTGTTATTTTTTGTTAAATTGAATGTAATTTGTAACTAAGAAGGAAGTAATAAATTATTATTATTATTAAGAGTGGGAGAAGAAGAAAAGAATATCGATACAAAGAAAGGATATGAGAAGTTTGAGGATATAATGCCGGTCAGATAGGGTACGTGCCATGGTGTAGAAAAGGCTAGATGAATAATGGTGGAGGACACACAGGGGATGAATTGGAGGGGGGGACGCACAGTGATTGTTGTAATAGCTTCACATCCCGGGCTCTCGGGTTGGAATACCGAAATTAGCGGAGATTGTTTTTTCAATTGAGTCTGTAGACATGTAGAGGTTACTATCAGTTCAGCACTTCGGCCGTTGGGTAGGCAGTTAAACTGTGGACCCTTGGGCGCCTTTCGCAAAACTACCGTCGACGCCAGATTTCTCTACACACTTTCAAATTTCCACTAAAATTCCATCATTCCATGAAATAACTTCCAACCTATTCCTGATGGTGCAAATGACCTCGGTTATGGGTCACCTATCTAAACAACTAACACTATACATATACCGAGGAAGAACAAGGATGTAATCATTCATCATCATTCTCGTAATCTACCGGTTAGAGGTAGGTTTTAATGAAGTTCAGAAAACAATTCTCCAGATTTTTTTATACTTATAATCTAATTCCAGTATTTGTTTCTTCATCTCAGTGTAAATCCTACCCTTCTTCATCCCGTCCATAGAACTTATTCTCTTTCCCCGCTTGTCCAACATCCTTCCCTCTATCACGGCCTTACATGAAGCTAATTACGAGGGACGTCAAAGTGAATGTAGGAGAGGAGGGTGAAGTGGGGAGAGCGATGCAGATAATCAATGATCGGATGGGTATGACTGCTGACGATGACCAACCACCGCCGACGACGTTCGACGGATAATTAGCGTATTCGAGGTAGGAAGGCGAATACCTCCGGTCGGCTCAATCTATGCACCCGTGATTGGCTTTTCCTATTTTCCTCACCCCCTGACGTAAAAACATATTGGATAACGAAATATTCGCTTTGTTGTTTCGAATCAAGAACTCTTCTTGTGGAATTGGATGCGACGGAAGAGGAACATCGACATCGGGATGAAACGGACGGTGGTTACCTAGCAAATTGGCATCACGTCGAAAATTGGATGTGCTGCACCGACTGCATGTACAATGCACACGCACGAGGCACGGAATAATAATGGGAATCGCCTTGATGGATTCAATTTGCACTTTGATGGATTCAATTCGAACTTGGGAAGGCACATCTCTACCTTTGATGAGGAGCGGTTTTCATCACGAGAGAGAGAGACTTCGAACACGACCGCGAACTACCACCACTTTAAGTTCGACGTTACGTAGACTGCGGCGTAGGATAAAAATGGCCAACGTGGTGTTTCTGTCAGACGGTATCACATTTACTCGTCCGACTTGTTCGTCATCTCCTTTGCATTCGCAATTATTCTTCATAGTTGAGGGCACGCAAGAAAGTAATTCCAAAGTAGGCATTCGATTATAGCTGTAAATTTATTATAAGTTTCAATTTTTTTGGCAACGCTTGAGTTACTCCCACAGTTAAAACAACTGGAGAAATCGGAATCCCAGTAAAATATCTGGTACATATAGAAACAAAAAACTGTAACCTGGCTCGATAAATGGCAGTCCATATACTACAACGTACTTCTCTCAAAGTGATAAGCCATTACACTGAGAAAGCACGAACTAGCTGGCGATAGGGTGACTGCAACGTATGCTATCCTAAGATTTTGTTTTTATTGTTTACAATGGGGAGATGTGATTAACAGATTCTAAGTTTGAGTGTTATGGTGATCAAAGAATGTGTTCAGGGCAAGATGTGGTTATCCATTTCGTGGGGTGAACATAATTTGGCGATATCTATTGCTCCATTGTTGCTAATGTATTATTATGGTCGGAAAACTATTTTTAACATAATTTATTAATATTTTATGCATGAACCAGTTTTAAATTTATTATTTTATTTTAATAAAATTATTCACACTATTTAACACTAGTATATTTAAACTAATATTATCAATTCAGATCATGATGCTTTTTTTTACCAATTAACAACTATTAAACGGCCGTTATCTTCAAAACTTACGGAATATCTGGGACGTGATAATTATGGAATAAATTCTTGATGCGATTTAGGAGAGAAAATTAACATGATGAAGACTTAACTCATGGACATACATAGATGGCAATGAAAATAGGATCAGCAGAGGAGATGAAAGGATAGAAAAAAAGTTTTACTCAAATTTAAACCGATGGCTGGATTACCTTAAGATCCTCCATCGCCTTTACGACATGCATTAGGGAAATTAATACAACTGACGAACCTCCCATGCTGGCAAAAACAGAATACGTATTTAACTTGTCTCACTCAAGTTGAAGACTTTCATTTACTTCAGAATAGATCTTCCTCGAAAAGGATAGGCTCAGCAAGCATTTCTATGTGACGACGTCACTAGTTAAAATCACAGAAAAGCAATGAAAATAGTTGCGAAGTCAAAACAATTAATATTTATCTACTTCTATATATTATTCTGCGATCCACCGCGAGGGCGTGTGGCAGGGGGTGTTAGGATGCCAGAAATGAAAAAGGGAGGAAAGTAATCTTAATTAAAGTACTTGCAAAACTTTATCCGTGGAGGGCATTGCTGAAGAAGACTCTTGTTGTAACAATATCATTCAAACGATTAAATTACTAGCTACTCACTTAACGGCGATGGGCAGCAAGGTGGAGAATTTAAAAGATGCGGTTCTTACCTGCAAACAAAAAAAGGTAGACTTAGTACAAAAATTCACAAAAAGACAAAACGCTAAAAAGTACATGTGTAAAAATAGAGCAGCATAGTTAACATTTTCAGGAGGACCACAATACCCACGCATAATAAAAAATTAAAAGGCACTTATAAAGGCACTTCAAACTTAGCAATGGAGGCACATCAAATCAGCTCGTCATGCGTGAGTAGATAGCTATTAAAATAAGTAGCGCATAAATTTTAGAAATGCTTTTTACTTGTCATTATACATGATGACATAATAAAAATTAATTCTATGTGACTTCTTTGCCGAGTCCAATTCAGTTACTGGAACATATTGCAAAATAAAAACAAAATTTGGCGCCGCTTTACTTTAAAAATAAACTCTTGATGCGGATTGTAGAATTCAGTTCATCGATGACGACAAGGAAATAAGCAGGAATGGAATTCAGGTTAACGAAAGAGGTTGGGAATTAAAATAAGAGAAAAGAATGAGGACATTTAAATCGCTGTAGTTCCTCAAGTTAACACGGTCATATCGCACTTATAGTCTGCACACTTCAGGCACAAACAGAACGATAAAACCTTTTAATTCGAACCAAGCCCAACAATGCTTAGCCTCGGTGATCAAGCGGGTTTTAATGTTTCCATTGTTTTCCAAAGGCCGTTGTTTTCCATGAAATGCTCTCTGCCCAACAAACAAGTTGGCAGTCTGATTCAACTAAATGCCCCATAGGTTATTTGCAAGAGTTGTAAATACCAGTGCTGTAACGTGGAAATCTATTTAGGGAACATCTATGGATGTTAGTGGATGTGAAAGGTGTTACACCCAAGCGCCTTACACGTCGTTTCAATTAGAGGTGATGTTTGAACCAAATTTTTTCAATTCAACAACAATTGGATCGAACGCGACAAAATAAGAAGACTTAGGTTTGACTCAAAACGATTCCACCAAGTGACGTCTGAAACATTCTTTGAAAAGTGGATGCCTAGCTCAACCTGTATTTTCCAGTGTCCTGAATTGAAATGGTTTAGGAGGACACAGTCAAAAGTGTTTAATTTACACCCAAAAACTTTAAGCCGATAGTTAAAGAGGAGAGTAATTGACTCGTAAATTAAATTAAAAATTAATCCGAATCGTCAACAGAAGCAAAGGAAATAGACTCCTCTATGCAATGCATATATCGGTCATCCAGGAGAGCATCCACCGGGAGAAGACTTTAATCTCGTGAACACGAGTGTGTGCTGCCCGAGGATAAAAGTCCAAGTGTGCTTTTATTCCTTTGCTTTTATTGACGATTTGGATTAGTTTTTAATTTAATTAAAGTCGATAGGCCAATCTAATCGTCCTCGTTTCACCTTTATGATGCACACTAGAGAAATCAGACGTTCCTCCCAAGTTTAAGGCAATAGAATATTTTACTTTCCTAGCATCAAATGGAGACCCAGAGGAAGACCACGGCTAAGATGGTGGGAACAAGTGAGAACGGATATGCAATATATCGGAGCAACAGAAAGAGAGGCAGAAGATCGATGCAGGTGGAGGGGATTTGTTGATGCGGCTAAATATCGCCTAAGATATAGATGGCCCTGGGAGTAAGTAAGTAAGTATAAAATGGAGGCCTTAATTTACTTTTGAATACATCTTCCGCAAAAATATCAATATCTTCAGGGAGACATTCCTTTTTGATCGTAAAAATTATTCACGGGACGTCGGCAAAAAACGAAGTCAGAAAAAC
The DNA here is from genome assembly GCA_963573305.1 of Pyrrhosoma nymphula. Lineage (NCBI taxonomy): Eukaryota > Metazoa > Arthropoda > Insecta > Odonata > Coenagrionidae > Pyrrhosoma > Pyrrhosoma nymphula. The sequence goes on along the minus strand of OY754329.1, from coordinate 172,011,030 downwards.
TTATGAAAGCCGTGAAAACAAATAAATGAACCAATTCAACGCAAAAGGGGAAGAAGGTGTCACCGAGTGGAAGGGAATTACGAGGCTTCGGAGACAAGGGAGACGAGGGAAGGGAGGAGCGAGGAAAGGAGGAGAAGGAAGTAGGTACCTATGAGGAGTTAGGGTAGAGGGGAGGAAGAGTCAAGATTGGAAACGGCAGTTGGGGAAACAGCAGGTGAAGACGCGGTGGGAATCCAGAGAAGCAAGACAGCAAGGGTATTCGGGGAAAGACCCGACCCGGAATAGAAGCTTGTTTGACCCTAAAATCTAATTTGGAAGTTGGTTCGTTCCCGTTCGCGAATTTGGAGCAGGGGGAGGAGGAAGTGAAAACAACAAGGCAAACGAGGCGAAAGAAGTTCGAAAAGGCGTGAAGATGGTCTGGGATTGGTCAGGGTGGGAATCAGAGCTTCGAAGCATGTCCAGTACTACTTACTGTGGACGTTCAAATAAGACCGAGTGACGAGATTGACCCCGTGGATAAAGCAAAAGCAGAGAGAGATAACCACCCGATTGACGGAGGAAGACAAAGTGGCGAGAGATATTCAGGAGAATTCTTCTCACATTTCCAACATGGTTATGGTCTATGGTGATAGCCGACGATTCGACACGAGACTTTCCTACCATCTTCAGGGCGGTGGATGCCGGCAGTTGTCCGAATTTTATACTTTCTCCTCACCTCTGGTCCTTGTTGATTGGTTGCTTTTTTTCTCGCAAGTTCAGGGTTTCCTGCCATTTTCAGGATTGGGTTCCAGGTCTTGAGGAAAGGTGGAATTCCTGACCCCTGTTGAGGTTATTGGGTTCGAGCCGGAGTTCGATAGCTTCTTTGGCGATTCTATGCTAATATCCTCTCATCCTGCATAGTAGTGCAGTTTGATCCCAATCGATACCAAGATAAATGCAATGCTCCGCCACGGCTGATTTCTCTGGCTGACGGAACCGGATGTATCGTCGATTATCCATTAGCCTGGTCTCTATGGCTCTACCTGTTTTGCCAATGAAGTTGTTCAGCTATTACAATTGTTTCGTGCCTATTTATGAAACAAACTCTTTACTCCTCCGCCATAGTCTAAACTTTTCGGCCGGTTTGAGCAATGTATACGCTACTACAGTCTCCGAACTTCAACTTATAAACACCTTTTTTTCCTAAGTTATGGAATTTATCTCTTGACGACCTTGCGTCAGGAATATGGAAGAAATATGCCGACGCCGCGCCACCCGTGGCGCTCTGAGTTCCTCCCGACCCTTCCTCCAGTTCAAAAAAATATCCTTTCCTTAAAAACGGAGTTCATCTCTCCTAAATGTACTCTGAGCGAGATTTTCCTATTATTTTCATTATAGAGACTATATCCGAATATCATTTCCAAATATAAGATATTGTAAGAAGCATGAAGTAGTTATACTTCCACTTATGACGCAAAAACTGTTTTGTGGCCGTTCTTTTCAGTATCTAACTAAAAAAATGTATTATAGATTTTATCTTGGCTCATTTGTTTCACGCGGAACGCTGAAAACGCCTTCACAAACTGTTTTTGAGCGATTCTGTAAAGTATATTACATATTTGAGAGATGGATTAATTTTTAAATATAATTCATAAAACATACAAACTACAAACTACTAAATTTCTGTCGTGAACTATGCGTCAAAACTTGCTCATGTTTTCTCTCTCTGGAGCGCACACCCGTACCATATCCCACAGAAAACGACATTTATTTTTTGGCTAATATCTCGAAAAGTATTGCGATAATAGGCTGACCATTTGGTATCATTAAAAATATGAGTTTTCTCGTCCAATTCAAATAGGAATGGCCGAGCCGTTCCTTGCCCCTGATTGGCTAAATGGGAGCCAATATTACCGCGTTAGAGAAATATTAATGGACTAATCTCTTCTAGATGTTGGAGAGGGTGTATGCACGAGAATTATATAAGACCAAATTTATAGCATGCAGCATCGGCATGGACTGGACCCATACACGAGGAAATGTTCTAGCAAATCAAAGAACGCAAATGCCTAAGATCAATGTTCAAGCTGACACTAACCCCAAGCACATTAACGGAGACTTACATAGAATAACGGGATTAAAAGAAATACAGGAGGAAAAAAGCACGTTCAATGTAAAACTATAGAAAATCAATTACAATATTCATAAAGAATTAGCGAAAATTAAATTAACAAGAAATATAAATACAAGAGGATAGAGAGGGTTTGATCTGATCAGCTGCGAAGGACACGTGTTAGAGCAACAGATAAAAACCCAAGTAATTTCCTTGGTGGCCTCTGATATATTGAATTGCTGCAATGCAGCAAACGCATGACTGGAGGGGGGGGTCATCCGTACTCCATGTTTAATTTCTCCAAATGTTTTACCATCCCTAAGGCCTCTCCAATGCACCAAGGATAGTAGCGTCACCCTGTGGCGATCATCTTCACATTTTTGAGGACCGCTGAGTGACGCGGTTCAGGCCAAACGTATTCCGTGACGGCGAAAAGGCGGACCTGATGGCTCTTGGCTGCACTTTCGTGCACCCGTATTCTACATTTAATATACCAGCCCAATTGACCGACGCAAGACTTGCTACGTGTAAATTGCAATTCATTCCTCGAAAGGACAGAGGAGCCTAAGAACCAGTCTATAGTCCTCCCCCTTCAGAGTAGTAACTTGCGGAACTCTTTGAAGGTGAGGCATCGCGTGATATGGCGTTAAAATTCGCCAAATGTTTGACAAAAACAATGAACTGCTCTTTTAGTTATTAAGTCGGTGAGAGGGAAATGTGAAAACAGCAGGATCTTATAATGATCGATATTCAACGATCGCTAACTTTTTAATAGACACGTCACCTCCTTGATCTTTGAGTTCTCCTCAACCTCCATCTCTCTTACCATCTCATCAACGTATTTCTATTTCCGTCCCTGGCAAACATTCCTTCCCTTTCGGTCGACATCATTACCTTCCCTTAATCAGCTGACCCTCTTACCACCCCCGCCCTACTTCAAAAACAACATTCACTCTCCCCTCCAATTTGAACTCTCAAAACTGCCGCGTTGCACTGAAGCACCCTCTTCTTTTCCCCTTTCCTCCTCCTCCTCCACCACCCTCTTAGGACTTCTCTTCCCTTTCTCCGTTTTCACCTTTCCTCTATTTCCTCACGCTTTCATCTCAGTGGCCAGTTTCCTGTTTGAATCTCTGACTTGTTCATGTTCTATCAGCAAGTTATATTATTAAGAAATTTTTAGCGAAACCTGCGTATTCCTGCATTACTTTATTGGCCTCAGTTTTAGCTAGAATTTTCCTAACCAGAAGTGGAATGGCCTGCTATTTGTATTTCGTCGAAAAAACTTGTATTGATTGAGATTTAGGCTTTATAACCTTCAGGGAATCGAGCGAGAACTTTTTAGATCTGAGAAAAACCCATGCAAAAAATCTTACTCCATTCTAACAACAGTTTGTAGCATTGAGTTGCATTGAATAAAACTGTTGTTCCTTTGACTTTAAAATTTGCTCTACTTGCATTGTTGTAATTTCTTTCGCGTACACGTAGTCTTTCAATGTATCTCTGTTAATTTTCAATGTTCATATATATATAATTAAATTAGTTTACTACTATTAATTAAATAACACGATAAAAGTAAAATTACCTCAACAGTTTACCACAAACTTTGAAAATATTGCCTGTCTATTTAGATACATATCTTGCCTTTCCTGCTCCTGACATGAAAAGTGTTGACTCTTGCTATTTTTGCTGGTTATTTTTTCTTGGCTAAACAATGCTATGCGAAAATCATGCGCTACGGGAATTTTTGCATTCGGATATATTTTGCCTTATCCTTCAATATATCTTTCCCTTCCACAGCGTGGGCTGGACTTTGACCACTTCATTACAACTTCGAGGTTGGAAAAATTCGATGTTCTAATTTAATTTCTATGCAAGGTGTTAAACATTTTCAATAGTAGCGATTCTCCATTCAAATTGTGTGATAACTGGTTTCCCTCTCCCCCCCCTCCTTCCTATGCTACCACTAACCGTACCACATGACCCACAAGATAGTCAATGGAAAATGCACAAGTTTTGGACGACTGTAGTTCCCGGTGAGCAGAGAAAATTTATAAATCATCGAGCCCCCTTCACTTGTGGCATATCGGATGAATGTCTCAGCATATTCGAGTTTTTTATTAAAGGAAATAAACTCGTTTTCTCGTCCGTAACCACGTTTGCGCACCCCTCGTGTCGTTCCATTTTTTTTTAATTTCTTTCCTTTTTTGAATGTATCAATCCACCTGACTTCTGCCTTCAACCTTCTGAAAAGGCACCTGGTGGTGGTGATGCCTGCGGTGTGATAGGCACTCGAAACGAATATGAAATGAAATTTAAAAATAAACCCTTTAGACTCGCTACGGTTATTGATTCCCAAGCGAAGGAAATATAACGATTTCGCCGGTATAGGTGTAGCGAAACTCGGTGGCACTCGATTATGATGATTAGAGTATGATGCAAGGGAGAAAAAAAGCATGCAAGTGATATGCGATAAAGTGGCTGACTCTTCCCTCCAGATGTCACTCCGGGAGTCCTTCAGTACCTTTTCCCGCTCATCAACGCTTGATTTACCCTCAGTGACCTCTGATTCTCCGCTGGTGAGTGCCACCAAGTTTCGCTATACCTATACACCAATCTTTTCTCTTGGTAAGATTCAGGTATGACCGTGGGCGAGAGATTTTTTCCGAAGAGTACTTATGGCATTTAATAAGGGTTCTTGAGAAATTTCGTGGGATTTTGTTACCGTATTGCACCGTGACCTTGTTAAAATGGCGCCATATTTCCTTTTATCCCGGTCTCTTGATTCTTATAAAGCGGAATAAGCGAAATTCTGCTTTTCTCAAGATTTAATTGTTTCAGGCTTGACTTCGTGGAAGTGATAGATATCCATTTTTAATAAAAAACTTTGTACTTTTCCACACTTTATTTCACAACTGCGACCGGTTTCACCATAATATGGCATCTTCTGGCCAGGCCAGAAGATGCCATATTATGGTGAAACCGGTCGCAGTTGTGAAATAAAGTGTGGAAAAGTACAAAGTTTTTTATTAAAAATGGATTTTCTCAAGATGTTGCTAATGAAAAATTCCGAAAAATGACTAAAAAACCGGAATAGGGCGGCGCGTGTTATTTCGGAATTATGAATGTTATAGGTGTGCGATTCACCAAAGCCTATATAGCACATTGGATCAAAAGTCAGCTGGTTCAAGATGAGCAATTTTCTGAGTGAGAGAACAGTCCAGAGACCTCATTCACGCGGTAATTTTTATCGTAGAAGGCTAGGGGTCATTTGAGGTAAAGCTTTTCATTGACAGGGAAATTGATAGCTTATTGCACCGTTTTCCCTATCACACCGCCATTTTTATCGCAACTGCGAGCATCATTTCCGTAATTTTTACATTCCTCATTTGATTAAAACTCAAATGTGGCGCCATACTTCCTACATGTTGCGGTCATAGATGGTGGAGTAACAATGAAGAAAACGGCCAATGGAAAAATAATTTAAAAAATATGTTTGACCACAAACAATTTATGAGCTAAAATAACAAAACAATTTCATGCTTTAATTAAAAATTATAATTTAATATATGCATATAGAATGGTAAACACAAGTATAAACCCTCATTACTGTACTGTTCAGGTACAAAGTAATGTGTTGTTAAGAGACAATAAGGACAGGGAAAGAATTTGGAGAGATTCCAATTCTGTCCCTTATTTATTATTTACAAGCTGAATTACCCGGCGTTGTTCGGGATCATACTTCCTTCATTACTCAACATATATAAGAGGAGAGGGGTTTGTAAGAAGTTGTCAGCACAGACAATGCTGTTATTAATTATTGTATTTATTTAAATAATTTGCTGAAAGCGCTGTTTTTAGACAAATACCATGCGTAGATAAAAATAAATGAAAAATGAGACACATCATTCTTTCTGGTGTCTGATAAAATAAATTTTAACTCTCTATCTTGAGTGAAAGTAGTTTTAAAAAGCAAAAAAGATAAAACACTGCGCAGTACCCAACGCTTAGCATTCCTCATCAGCTTAACTAAGCAAATTGAATTTTAAATGCGTTAAAGACCAAAATATGGTAGTCAAGGAAATATGCTATTGTTGATTTCAGAGAAAAATTGCGTTTTTGGAGCTAAAAACGCAATTTGAAGACGAATACGAATTGTAAATGACAATTGACTGAAATAATTATAAACTTAATTTTTTCAGCCATTTGATTTTTAAAAATCCCAACCCTCTTGAGCAAAAATAATTTTAAAAAGCAAAAAATGACACCACTACACAGAAATCAATACCACCAAAAGGCCCCCTGAGGTCTTATTAAAATAGACTATAATTTTCTACCTGTCTGGAACTATTATAGTCTGCAAAATTTCAACTCGATTGGAGTAAAACTGTAGATTTGTATAAAAGACAGACAGATAAACAGACTTCTCACATTCTTTTTTTATATGTTGCGGTGCGCTTCAATAATAAGTACTTCAATTTAACGTAGGTACGCGTCCAGGGATGGGAGAAGGGTCAAATGATGGAAAAACGGATGGGAATCCCTCTATTGTTGCCGCAATCCCTGAAAAATGACGGCGTCTCAAAGCCATCCTTTGAGCTATTTATTGCCCCCATCCCAGGACTTGCACGTCAAAATTAACAATTTCGAATCTGGCTAAAGGTATTTACGTAATTTCTAACTACATAAAAGCGGAAGTTTCATCCATTTTGGCCTATGTTTACGGTTTCAAAAGAGACACTGACAAGCGCACGGTTGCGCGTGACATGACCCCGGGCACTGCAGTGTCACTTTACGTCACAAGCGTGCAAAAGGATAGACCTTGGTTTACAGTGAGCTAAATAGTTAAAATATTCCTTAATTTATTATAATAGGAGCAGAGTAAAAATTGATGGCAGAGTCGGCAAAATTCGACCATTTTCCACCAGTGCAGCATCCACTTCCTCCTGATGCTCCAGAATTCTAATCAAGACTAAATGTATCAATGTGTTACAATTAACCATTTTGCTGCTTGGGGAATGCATTCCACTATGCTTTCAGGTCTGAAGGAACATCATTCAGTTAAAACGGAAGTAAACATCCATCCAGATGATAAAAATATTATCTATTCAGCGAATGACACGTGAAAGCTTTATCATATACTACATTGCTATACAGTATGCGGAAATCAAAAGAAATGTGTAAAGAGATGAACGCAAAGACGCTGGTACGCCATAAAAAATACAGATGACTTCACTAAAGGAAATGCACCCCTTTAGTATTCATTCCCATTTATCCCGCAACGCTAAAATGTTTCTCAAAAAGGGTTCAACATTCACACAGGAAAATTATATAATCCAGTGTAGAAGCGAATTTTAAACTCTCAATAAGAGCCCAGAGGCGATATAAGTAGACTTCAGATTCTCGTGCAAAACATGTCCTTCAGAACATGGATATAGACCACCCGTCACATCATCAAACATAAAACATTGATACATCAAATATAAAACATTGATAAATACTTTATAACAAACTGGGATTTATTTTTGTGTTTCCATTTTATGAGAAATAAAGGAATCATTAATACTTAATACTCAATTGTGAGACCGTAAAAGTATATTGGAAATTGATGCACAAGAAGAATACTACACGGTTATAGCATTTCAGAAGGATAAAATTTTGCTTAAAAGTTATACAAGGCCTTTCCAGAAGGATCCACTCAATATAAATGACACTAAGACCCGTTTTTATAATGATTATCTAATGTTAGCTATTAGGTGACGTAGATATTACGTTAATGTGTTAAAAGGTGAAAGGGTTTTGTAAAGTATGTGAATAAGGTTGTTTTCCGTTGATATTAGCATTATTGATGGACGAGTGCATCAACATTAGTTTTCACGCCGAGAAACTGTTAAAAACCAAACCTTACAAAACCAGGACCAAGGGTTAAGCCAGCGAAGGGATGGATGAACCGAAGCAATAATACCCCCACCATTGAGGAGGGGGTGAAGGGGGAGTAGGAAGCAGTGTGCTTTGACGGCGGGGGGGAATGGGAAGCAAGGCGATATAAATTAACGAGCTGCCGTGGGGGAATAAAAAAAACAAGACCGTGAGAAGGTGAAGGAAGTTTCTAAACGTGAGAGAAGTGAAGAAGAGATTGGGAGGAAGGAAAAATACATGAAGGAGAAAAGGGATGAGAGGCGTAGGGCGAAAGAAAAAGGAATTAAGAGAAAAGTAGGAGGAAGAAAGAAGGAAGAGCTACATAATAGATACTAAATTTAGTTGTGCTGTCAACGGCTATTTTATTTATTCAACAATATGAGTATTAAAAATCAAGTCTTTAAGATTACCAAGAAGAACTTAAATGGGACTCAAAAGCGTTTCTCAATCAAAATCCAGGAAAATTCTCGACAGTGAAATGATCATAGTAGGCAAAAAATCAAACGTATGATTGAAAATATTTACAAACCACAGAAATCAAACCAAGTTTTAAGGCCTGGTTACACGGAACATGAGGATGTACAAGTTTCTGTACATTTGTGTGGATGGTTTCATGTACAGATTCTTGTACATTCTCATGGACAAGATCAATGAATAGGTGGCTACACGGTACATTTTTTCGGACAGATTTTCGTACATTTTCTGATGCGCATTATGCGTTTTCATTTGTTTTTCCTCATTTTAAATCGTTGGCTCGTTTTTTAAACCATTTTTTTTGCCATGGATACGACACATTCAGTTGTCATTTGGCTTGTGTTGGTGGTTTATTTGGTTTCGAATTGTTTTTGGATTTTGACCTCTTGCTCGTTGCTTGTAACAAAAAAAAGCCCCAAACACAAGCCAGATGACAACTGAATGTGTCATTTGCGTCGTCTGCCACCAGGTGTCTCTGTAATGAGGTCAACCTGTACGAATGTCTGAACGAAATTAGAACAGGTTCTATTTTCCGTTCAGATATTCGTACAATCGTACATTTTGGTGTGGTTACTACACGGTGAATTTTCGCGTTCATTCTGACATTCAGACATTCTCACAGTTTCTCGTACATTCTCATGTACCGTGTAACCAGGCCTTTACATAACCAATGTATGGACAAGGTTGGGGACCGCCAGAGCCTCGTAGGCTACACGATAGACTTAGATCACTTGAAAATTTCAGATTGGGCGAGTGTCATGATGAGACGGAGGATATTATTATAGCCCCGCGCTAAATCTCTGTAACTGGAATGGTACGCACGCACGAAAATTCCTTCTTTCTTTAACGCACCTTTAGTGACTGCAACAAGAATAGAGTGAGACCACACCAAGGCACTCCGTTAACATGCAACGTACTTTTATCCTCTCCCACTTCCTATGGTCTATCCCTTGTTCTCTTCTCCCCTAATCACGGCTGGTATTCTAACACCCTCAGACACACTCCCCTATGGCGGATCGCGGGATAGTTAGTAGGTGTAGATGACATTAAAAGAATGAGGATCATAATATCATGTGGATTATAAATGGCTAAAATAATCTAGGAGATAAACATTTCAAAGAGAAATTTAAATTAAACTTCTGAGATTAAATTAATTAAAATTTGCAACAATCAAAAGTAATATATTTGTAATAGGTTTTGGGTACGGCGGGACAACTTGGATATTGCTAAGGTTTTTGCGCGTACACCGCCCATGTTAAATACGTATTTCCAAAAATATAAACTTAGGTATATTATTTGTGTGGTTTTCTTTTTTATGTAAGGCGTTGGACCATAAGTTAAAGGTGCTGAAAAGGCCAACACAGTCGCATATTTGTTTATCCCACTCTCAGTCAGGTGACTAGAATCTCACCGGATATGATTCGATTTCATCACAAAATTGAAATGCGCTAGTAGCAGGCGAAATAGAATCCAGTTTATTTTCCATCCAAGTGCGAGCCGTAGTCGGTAGTATATACCGATAACTAACACTCTAGACCAGCACTGTAAGAGAAGCCTGTGCTTGCACATGGAAGTATTACTCGCAATCGATTTTTAAGGCAACTGCTATAGAAGTAACGGCACTTAAAATATAGAACAACGCCCACTATGATAGAATTTATTACGACAGATTTAAAATTATTTTATTTGAACTTTTTATTAAATTTATTATTAAAATTTATATTTATTTAACTATTAATATGTAGATATTTATTTATTTATTTGTTTATTTATTGTTGTATCATATTGTAACGGCCACGGCCGTTTTCCCGTGCCGTTTCAGAGATGTTTTCTTTTGTTTGTTTTTCCTCCCCCCCCCCACACCCCTCTCTTATTCCCCGGGAGGGTGACGACGATTAACACACTCGAGAGATGGAGACGCCTCGCGAGAAAGTGTCGCGTGCTTTTGTTTTGAATGAATATGTGCGTGTGTATGTGTGAGTGAGGGGTGAATGCGACAAAGTGTGTCGTAGAAATCTAATGGGCATGAAGGTGGCAAACTTCTTCGTTCCCCTCACCCATCCCCCGACATTGTGTGACGTGAATTACCCAGGTACCTGTGCGCGGGAGGAGTGTAAACGGAAGAGAACGAGGGAGAGACCTGATATGTGACATCGTGCCGCGATTAACCTGGCACTTCCGGCGTGGCCGATCCAGTGGCCCACACACACTTACGTGCCGACTGCTTAGAGAGACGACGACGCAATTAACGAGGCCTGACGCTGCTGTGCGCATCTCAAAAGCATTGCTATTCACCCGTTACTCTGGCCGAAGTCATTGGCCGATATGCATCGATGGTGGTCGTCGCGAACCCCCCTCGCGACGCTGCACACATTCGGATTTTGCCGCTAGCTCCCAGTGTGCCGACTTCGAGCCGAATGCAACAATCACCTCATCATCATCTTCATCAGTCGCCCACGCTAGTCACGCAAGTCACACCGCCCTCGCCCAGTGCCATTATTCGTCGTTGCTTGTCAAAATTCATCCCTCCAGCAAAGTGTTTCATCGACGTTGCGGGATTCTTGTGCAACGATCGTGTAATTCATCCTAAATTCATCCTGTATTGTGTTTGCTTGAAGTTGGAGGTCCCCAGGATCCGATTATAATATGTTTAAATTATAAATTGCCGACTATTTGCGATGTTCCAAAGTCCGATTAGTCGACTCGGGTATTAACTTCGGTTTAAGGAATTTCTTTCATGTGTTATATATTCTCGATTGTCATTTCGTTGCATTCTCATCCATTTCATGCATGTTCAATCGTCTCAATCGTTCCCTTACTCATTATCAGTGTAATTTCTATTGCCATGCTTACAGTACATTTAAAAGGGAAATTTTAAGGACTTGCGCTTCTGTTAAATTTTTGCCTGATGATGATGTGTTCTTACATCGAAACCCAGGTCGTTTTTATTAAATTCAGTGGTATATGTAAAAGTTGTCTTTTTCTCCGTTAAGACACTTAAGTTTGTGCATGAATGTGATTGTTTTGTTAAGAGCGAATTAAACCTGTGCTTAAAGGAATATATTCGAGAGTGTGGTTCGACTTACTTCTTGGGAGAAATAAGGGGAATAATTCCACTTAGAGGTGGTTTGATGCCAAACGGTTCAAGACGGTGTGTACGGCATGACATTTCCAGACGACTCGGGCGGATCGCTATCCCTAAACTAATACGGATTAGGCGCCGAAACGCACAAATAATTGTGTCGCGGCTTTTCCCCATTAATATCCCGGTGGGAAGGCTTCCGGGTTACAATATATAATGAAATATAATATAATTATTACTAGGTAACTCGTGCGAAAATTTCGCACTTTCACGCTATCAGGGAATAAGTATGTTAAGGAAACGGTGTAATTGGGTTTTAAACAGAGAAGATTACAAAGTACTTTCTTTATACTTGTTTTCTTGCAAAAATATACAAAACATATGAATACAATACAGGCAAGAGAGTTTATCGAAAATTTTAAGTCAAATTAATGGGTAAATAGTGAAATTTGAGATTGAGATTGTATTTTTCGTCAGAAGCCGGTGATTCAACGTTTAAAATAACACCTCATTTATCACTGTAGGTGCAGTACTAACAGATCATATACGGAATGATAGAAAAATACCTTTCTATAATAATATATATGATATATTTATTAAATTATTATTTTTTAATTATTTTATTTAAATTTATTACGACCCGTAAAAAATGCAGCTATATCACTAAGGCCATAAGGATCACAGTGGATGTTGCTCAATTTTTTAAGTGCATTTATATTCAGTTTCCACTCAATCACGCCTGAAACCTCAGATTATGCTATAAAAGTAACTTCCATGTGTAAAAGCCACCTCAAGGGGAAGAAGAATCGAATGGTGAGATCGAGAGGTCGAAACACGTCCCAGCACGGGTGTTGGTGTTGGTTTGGCATCGGGAGAACGAGTGATGGGGAAATGGGTCCAGGTTAGAAGTTTGTGTGGGAGAGAGAAGTGGAGGAGGATTTGAAGGGGATGAGAGGATGAGGGGGGTGGGAGAGGGAGAGGCACACAAGTGGAAGGGGGGGGAGGAGGGGAGGGGGGCGAGATGGGGGGTACGAGAGGTGCTAAGGTAAGGAGTTTAGTGGAGTTTAAGGGTCCTCCCGTAGGAGTAGGAGGAGGAGGCTGATGCAGGATCGAACGGTTTGGAGGCTTTCAAACTTCTACGAAAGTATGAAAACATTTCCCATAATGATTTTTATGTCACGGGGAACACTTTCACAAGAGAGACACCCTATGGGAACGGGAAAGTTTATATCCCGGCCACCTTAACTCTCATCCTTGTAGAGCTGCCCTTGTAGTAGATGAATGCATACTTATTCTTACATAACTACCAGTCCAAATCCCTATCTCTATGAGTAAACGTACATTACATGTGATCAGAGTGCCTTTTGCTAAACAGTGGTAACAAAACATGATTAATGCTTGCAAATATTAAAACAAGCTTGTCTCTTCGTGTTTATTTCTAATTAGCGTTCCATATTTAGTTGACAGCGTGCACCTTATAGAGAGCGCTGTTGCCAAACTTACGATCTGAGGACCAGGCCACGAAGGCAATCCTCCTTGTTAAATTTAAACGAGTCACTATAGGGAATAGTGTATTCAAATTGGAATACTCCAAGAATTTCAGGTAGTATATTGCATAGAAATAAGTTAATTTTTCTACTGCAATAGGCAACATTTTTACCTCCGGTATTATAAAGATTAACTCAGTAAAGAAATCTCAACAGGAACCCATACTATCAACTAAATGTAGAACGCTATATATCTGCCTCAATAGGACAATCACCAAAGAGGGAACCTTACGAAGAGCTGGGCAAAAGAAATGTATAATAAAAACTCTGCATAGTAGGACAGAGCCAATTTTATTGGTCAAATTCTGCGACACAACAGCCTCTTGAACACAATAAATGAACGGAACAACGAAAGGTAAGAATTACCGAAGAGACTCGAGGATGGAATAAATGAAATATGCAATGAGGAATGTTAGAAATTAGAACCAATGAAGGAATTGAACTAAGAGAAGAAGCCCAGGTAACATTCGAAGAAAAAGTTCAAGAAAATTTCGGGAGCGACAGAAAGTCTAAGCAACGGCACAGTCAGAGCCAGCTGCAACTGTGCCACTGCCCCTTTTACTATGAGAAATCGTTGTACTTGTACATTACAACTCATGCACATCCCAGACTAACATGAAGAAATTTCACGCAGTTAACACCAACGGTAGTGTCGCGGACACTACCTGTAACTTTGTAATTCAAAATTTAGGGAAGAAAACGCGCGCTTGGTACGCACGTAAATAAGGCATTGATGCATACATACATTTATAAGTGAGAGAGATCATGAGAGATATACATTTTACTTGTTCGAGCAGATAACGCAGTCGGGGTTAAAAGACTGTTAAAAAAAAGCAGCAGCGAGCTGGACCGATGAATGGCCGAATTGCGAGGTCCACGCCCCCACGGCTCTTTACACTGGGGAACATCTTGTCACTCGCCCTCGCTCAGTGGTGCCCTCTTTTTTTATTCATTCACGGAGACCACGCCCGGGCTCGCAGGCAGAGAAAGCGACGAAATCCTCTTGGCACATGACACACTCACCACTTGCAAAAGACTCGGCGTGAACGACAATTTTTTTACCCAAAAAAAGTGGTAAAAATGCTCGCCGAGGGACATTTTTTCACACGAGAAAATTTCCTCTGCGCCTCAAGCTTTTCTGTCGATGAAAGTAGTAGGATTGGACGTGCCCAATCAACAGTAGCAGAAGTTGAGTCAATTCTTACGTGGGGGGATGCTTGCGGTGTTACAGTTTATCTTCACAAAACGCTTGGCTATCGGTGAAGATCTCTGCTATACCTTCCCACTGTGACAGAGGAGTGTACGTGAAAGTGTCTTTTAAAGTGGAAGGTCAAATAAGTAACAGGTCAGAAAAAACGATGTAGTGTTTGCAGGGTGATGCATTGCGATACCATAACTTCGTGTATAACTACACGATCAAAATAATTGTGGTCTCTTCGATACGGCATACTACTAAGATGCAATTATTACCTGGAGTTGGCGCCGCGCATGCTTGTTGGGCGGTTGGGAACCCACAGGGTGATTTTGAGTGACGGGCTGGCGGCCATTTCGAGCGACGGGCTGGCGGCCATTTTGAGCGCGGCAAATAAAATTTCCGCATCAGTTTAGTTGGATGAGTTACGCTTTGAAGAAGTAAAATATCACAAGAGGTCTAGCGCCGAAAAACATTTTTAACCCCTTAAAGCCTTCAGTACAACAGTCGAATCCACTGCACCAACTGCACCTCTGTTGAATCACCGAAATCTTGGTCATAAAAATTATTGTATAAATAGTCAAATTAAAAACTGTGGCATGTGTAAAACTTTTCAAATGTTTTCTTATAACATATTAATTTGAAACGGAAATATCTCAAATGTGAGACTATCCCCTTTCATATAGTCCTCTTCATGTCGAAAACCAGTTTCCTTAAGAAAAAAATATTGACTTCAACCTCGATTTAAATTATAATGGACTTTTAAATAAAAAAGGAAAAAAAATCCAAGGAAATGTTTACAATTTTGTGCATAATAGTGTGGTTTTAGTATCTATCATCGGTCTTAGTTAGATCTTGATATATTGAGGGTAGAATACACATTAAAATTAAAAAAAATAAATCAAGTGCGCTATGTTTGAAAACTAGATGCCGCGAGAAAACGAGAACAAATTTACATTTTTTTAAAGTGGTTACATCACCATGTCAACCCGTGTACGTATGTGCGAAAAAAAATAGATTTTTTCAAAAAGGGTCGTGCAAAAATTTAATTTCTCATTTATGTGATTTAATATAGAATGACCACCTTCAAGTGCTTTAGATGTTGTATCGAATATAGATGGTGTTCATACGATCTTTATATTTCCTCACAAAACTTGGACAACTTACGCAATTTATATTTTGCCAGTGTATACTACTCCCCGATGCGTCCTGTTCCAATTACCCGAAGCTCACTCGCTAGCGGATAGATAAAGAGGTCCATATGACGACCCCACCGCAGTTGCCGCGTGTCCATTGGTCTCACTCGAGATCCTAAAAACCCAATTGGTTCCATAGTTTCGGTCCGCTGCCTCAGCAAACTGGATGTGGGAGCAGCGGTAGGGGATGTGGAAACGAGGCTCCAGTTCATGGCTCATTGAACGGCCCTGACCGGCCGGCTCACGATCTGCGACGGAGTAATGTCCGAAGGTAGTCCAGAGACGTGTATAGCTGCTCTCACTCAGGGAAACGGAAATTGCAAAGGGAGTCCGAAAGGGGAAGGAAAGGCAAGGGACAAAGGGTGTCCCGCGAAGGTACGAAATAAAAGAGGTAGAGACAAAGACGCAATGCATGGTTATATGGGTACTTCTCTTGAGTCCGCTGGTCACTTCATACCACAACAATGCAGTTGATTTTCATTCTAAGAACTAAGACGATGCAATTTTCCACGGATAAAAAAATTTGATTCGACCCGGGTTTCGATGCACTGGATCATCATCAGGTACATAAATTTGGAAATCAAGGTATATATACAAGAGAAGGTGGGTGAGGGAGGTTAGGAGGAAAGTGGAGGGAGGGAGTGGGGAAGGGAAAAAAATTTCAAGGGGGGGAGGGAGTTTTATTTACACAAGATAAACGTTAACATTTGAAATTTGAAAAAACCATTTAATTATAAAACAAATTTGAAATTGCATCGTCTTAGTTCATGTTCCACAACATCTCACCTGATTCCTCCCTTTTTGTGATTTCCATTCATTTTAGATCCCGTTGGCACATTAGCTCACTTCAAAACTGATCGGGAGCAGGTTTTATGCGCGCGTAAAAATAAAAGAAATCCGATAGTCGCATGCCCAATTGCAATTAATGCGTTGTTTTTCAGGCAAGACACTGCATAACAATTGGAATTACTAACAGTTTAACAGCTTACCTTTTTAAACACGTTGTTTGAAGATACTCTCATACAATCAACAACATATTCGGCCGTAGTTATGGTGAGCCAATAGAAGACTACCTACCGGCAGATTACCGAACCCGCACATCGTTCCATTTATCGTTCCTTTGCGTGCACTGAAGTGTCCGGCTGACGTGTCCCATACTGCGACAACTTCAGCATCCATAATGGAAAGCTGCTTCTAGGTATTCCTTTAATCCAAGTAAAAAGATTTCAACGAGTACAGACTCATATACCTGACCGAATACCCGATATTAAGATGGCAACAAAAATTTACACATTTAACCTTTGTAAGTTAGGTGACAGTCTCTGGTTTCACTAAGTGGAATTCCTTAATGATGAGGGTAAATAAAACATTGCAATTCCACAAAAATATACATTTAAACGACCGTGATTTCGATGTAGTGAATCATCTTCAGGTAAAGATGATGCACTGAATGGAAACCATGGTCATTTAAATGTATAGTTTAGTAGAATTGCAGTATTTTCTTTCTTTGGCAGGTTAATCCTACCAACCACCCACAATTATGCGGTCAACCTTCCGAGGTTTTCGAGCATTGTGGATAGTAAAGATTGACCATAACTTAGGAATATAGGGCGTTCTTCAATTACTGAAACTGTATTTCTGATAGGGCATGGCATGTTTTTATTAAGAATTTGGTGTTCTGTTAGGTGTTTGAGTGGATTTAAATTGATTTCTGCTGTTCTCTCATTCTTCTACATTCTTCTTCCCTAAATAATTTTTCTCATGCAAGATACTTCCCACCCAACACCCAAGCAGCCGGTCCTTCTCCTTTCCTCTTCTTTCCCACAATACAACCTTCTAAAGCAGACATAAGCTTTTAAACACTTTCCTCAACTAGACATGGATAAAAAAGGTTTTCACTTGGAAACGTTTTTATAATCAGACTGACAGAAGGGTACCAGGAAGGAAAGGGCGACGTATCGTTTTCAGGGTGATCTATTCCGACATATAAGTTCCATGACTACTGACGTCGTTCAAATGCACGCGGTCTCATTTCGGGAGGATAGCCAACTATGATGCGAGTACGAACTTCAGTTGGAGCCACGGGTGTGTGCTTGCGGCGATCGGCAGCCATTTTAGGCGCGAGAAAAAAATTCCGCGTAGCATATCTCACTGCTCGGAAGTGCTAGCGGGCTGATTCTGGCGCTAAAAGAAAGAAGTCCCCTAGATATGTCTAGCTACGCCAAAAAACTGATTGTACACAATATAATTTGGCAGTACATATAACATTGATAGCATAAATTTAAATCAAATTATAAATGTCTGACAAATTTCCACCAAAGGTCCAAAATGAAATACGAGAGAACGTATATAATAAAAAAATCATCAAATCAGCTATAAATCAGTGCTATTGTGTCAGTGGCAGAACATGTGACACGCTTCGGGAAAGTTTGACGGTCGAACCTTTGCGCGCTACATATGACGCAAGCAAGCACCTTCACGGCCGCCAAATATTACCCGCTAGCACAAACCAATTCACGTATAACGTACTCTGCGGTGCACCAAACAGCCAAACCAAACTTTTTGAGAAATTCTGACGTATAGCGCGCTCTTAGCTGTCCACAAGTGATCTCTGGCATAAAAACAATAAGAAGGGAAGTGCCTTAATGAAAGGAGTCCTTAAGTTTTCTTGCCAGCAGATCCACACATGCGCGGCAGTTCCCAGGAACGAAGTATCAAAACAGTAGCCAAGAGCAGCTTTCCTCATTGATTTTATTTTCTCGGGGGTGACCATTTCCCACTCGCGCTCAAGAAACGGCCTCGCAATAAAACTGGATCGCAGTAATAGAGATGCGGGCGTCATTTCAACCCGCCCAACACTCTTGATCGGAATATCCTCCACCTCGGCCCCTAAGGCACCGTATATAAATAAAAAATAAATTTAGCGAGACCCTTGAACACCCGTTTCCCGAGGAATAAGTCCCATTAAAGAAGTTCTACCGTGACTATGCGCATAAAAAAATACTGAATTCCACCTTCTTTAAATTTTATTGGCTAAAAAATACTTCTTTCACTGATGTCATTCCTTAGCCATTAAAATACAAATTTAAGGCATATGATATTCAGGTTATTTGACGAAAATATTTTCAATGAGCTCTTTTTCCAGCCATTGGAGCCGACAGCAGCGCTATTTCCAATAAATGAAAGGACTTAGAACTCAACTATTTCAGTAATTTTCTAAAAAACTACAAAAATGTAATGGCGAAGTGCCTTAGTATTCATTCGTGCTCGTTATAATTAAATTCTCTGAGTTCACTCCTTACAAACAATTTTTCGCGAAAATGGCATTTAAATAGGATAGAAAAATAGTATATTTCTCGTATCACATCTACTCTCACACGTAACCCCTATTATTTAAAGTTCAACTCGCAATAAAATATGAAGTGGAAATGTTTGATTTTTTTGTTCACATCAATCGGGAAAGACGAAAGAAAAAGTGACCAGAATATAGATAAAACTACATTTTAGTTATTTTACGATGGAAGCACCTAATCATCAAACTATTTCAAAGCTTCGTCCCCTCACCCCGTACCTTACCGCATCCAAACCCTCGCACTAAACCCAATCTTTCCCCGTAAAGAAATAAAAAGAAACTTAACTGGCAATCACATAAGATACAAAATACTATTTGCCCCATATCACATCTACTCTCGCATGTAACCCTTATAATTTAAAGTTCAATTTGAATAAAAATATAAAGTGGAAATGTTTGATATTTTGTTCATATCAATCAGAGGAGTCGCTTCTCTATCAGTGACCAGAATATGAATAGAAATAAATTTAAACCACTTTACGATGGAAGCACCTAAGTACTATTTCAAAGTTTCGTCCCCTCACCACCCTACCCCATCCAAACCCTCGCACTAAACTCCAATCTTTCCCCGTAAAGAAATAAAAAAAAGAAACTTTAACCCTTACTTCCTGAACACTCTCTCAAAATTCCCTCTAAACCCCTGAACCACCCACACACAGACAGACAGGGGGTCACACACAACCTTTCAAGCTTCAAGTCCTCGATGGGTTCCGTGTGGAACGCAGTTTGAAAGCCACCGACCCAGAGGAGAGGAGATTTACGACCAAGGGGGGAGGAAGGGTTCTCTCGGAGTCTGTGCAAGTATGGATGGGGGAAGGGTCTAAGGGACTGTGTGGGGAGGGGGGCAGGTGAAAGGAATGGGAGCTGGAAGCGGAAGAAGAGGGTATAATGGTGGGAATGGGGGAAAATGGGAAGGGGAGGTTTTAGGGTTTTCTCAAGGAGGTTGAAATGTACTCTGGAGGCCAAGGGTACGACTGAGTTTCAACGAACCAATCGAACGGAGTTCTTCTCGTCCCAACTTGCATCTGTCACAAGTGGAAAATAAATTAATTTGTGATAAAAATAGTTCTTACTGAACTTGGGCAAAAAAAACATGTATGTGTATGCATGCATCTATCATTAAGTGATTGCTTTCATTCAAAGCATTCATTTCTAATGCGCATGGCACATAGCCCTCGGAGCCATTTTAAATAAGAAGGATGACAGAAAACCATACTGGAAAAACGCTGCCTGGGAGACATTATTGCGCAGCTTCCTGGAGCAGCAATTGTTCTCATAATAGAACTAATAAGCTCATCGTCTTATTAAATTTCTCCTACGGTTTAAGACGGTATTTTTGTACTTCCATCTGTTAATTATTTAATTGAACTATTATTGAACTTAATTCAAATATAGCATGTTTTTTTAAAAGAGCAAACTATTATCAAATATCTTTTAAAAATGATGCGATGAAAATTCTTGAGCGTACCTGAAGGTATTGCCGCAACCTTGCTCTGCTTTATGATTTTAAAAGGGATAAAATACAGTTATTTTTATAGAAAAATGTGATTTTATCGTTTTCTTTTATGTAACTATGGATCCTCACTCACAACATTAGGTGTGAACCAAAAGTGCTTATTACATCTCGCATTGATAATGTGATTAAAGCTGGGGAATAACTTTGAGTGATTACATATGGAATTGTTGTGTTTATTTATCGTGCAAATGAGCTCCTGATTTTTCGACTGATCTAGGTAAAATCCATAACCATTAGCAGTGGAACTGGTCTTGCTGGAGGTACTATTCAGGAATTTTTCGCGTGGTCAAAATTTCTGATTATGGTTTGTCAATAGATGACATATCAAAGAGGGATTTCTCACATCTAACATAATTTTAAGCATAAAATAATGTGTTATAACTACCGGTTAGTCAAATACTAGCGAGCATTCCGAAAATCATTTATCCTTCACACAAAACTACAGTCATCATGATGAAAATATCATTAAGACGCAATGAATGGAGTATTAACCCCATCGTTTTGCATTAGAGCACAACATCTATTGGAGTTTCTTGAATAGCCTGGCAAAAAATTAATTAATAATGCTCAATTTTCAACTGTTATTAATATAAGCCCCATTTGATACTCAAACAGTGATTGAACAGTTGAAATTGCCTTAAAACCATCGTGATTTCAACATTTTGGTCAAAGTAAGCGTGGCCTTCATATATACATACATATGTATATCCTCACCTCCCTCTCCGACGCTGCCGTTCCATTAAGTGAAGCCAGCGCCCCCCTCTCCAGTGTATTTCAAACTCCTAGGGTTCTCTCCCGGAGGGACTCACTGGAAATGAGGAATGGTGGGCGTCGTAGGGTCGAGGGGAAAGTACTGAGGGGAATAAGGGGGTACAGGGAGAGGGGAAGAAAACATTGGGAGTAGGGGAAGGAAGCTGAACGTGATGGGAGAACCCTAGGGGTCGCTTCTCTGAATTTTGAGAGAGAGAGAGAAATAAACACACTTTCGAATCAGTGAGAAGAAGACAAAACAATTCGTTCCGGTCAAAATTATTTCAATATCTCAACTCCGTATGCTCAATTTTTCTAAGTTTCTTTTGGTTTTCTGCGATTAAACTAAACTTTTTTTAGCAACAGTTTCGCCGTGATATTCTGCCAGCTTCGTCAGGCATTCTAAATACACAATGAAAATAAATAAAAAAAACTTAAGCGGTTATTATGTACAGCATGATTAATTAATACTTTAGTTTTTCAAAAGTCTTTTCCACGTATCTTTTTTAGGGATCTTTAGCTCTTCTAAGATGATCATAAACTTTGGAGGTGGTGTTAAATCTTGTAATGATGATATGCTTCTACATGATTTTACCTATGCGATCTGTTGTTCCCGCGATGATAAGATCCATTATCTCCCACAATGTTCGAAGGCATTTACGAAATTTTCTGTAGTCGTGGAAAATCATATGTTGGCCAAACAAAGAGAGCCATAGGATGAAGTATGAAAGAACACGAACGGGTTATTCGGAAGAAAGATTGGTATCACTCTGCCGTGGCTGAGCACACACCTTTAGAAGAAGGTCACAGTACTTATAGACATCAAAAGGGCGAAAGTTTCATGTAAAGAAGTTAGCAACTATCCACGGATCATCAGGGAAGACATTGAAATTGAAAAAAGACCTAACAACCTAAACAGAGAAGATGGCTACAAACTTCCTTTAATATGTGGAAACGACTTTTGAAAAACTAAAGTATTAATTAATCATGCTGTACATAATAACTGCTTAAGTTTTTTTTATTTATTTTTCATCGTTGATTTAGAATGCCTGACGAAGCCGGCAGAATAGCACGGCGAAACTGTTGCTAAAAAAGTTTAGTTTAATCGCAGAAAACCAAAAGAAAGTTACCAAAATTAAAATGAACTGCGAAAATCTACGAAAAAAGTCCATATGCTCAAATTGATAATATCTGGTCCTTATGCAGTTTAAGGTTGTAGCATCATATGCAAGCCTATACGCATTGTATTTAAGCTCTGATAGTGTAACATGTGTTACATTTCATGTTAAACTATGTTTGGTTGATATGTAATGTAATTTTAGAGAAAGGCAATGTTAAGTTAATTCAGCTTTGTATTTTTGTTTTCTTCTCTTTGGTGATATTATGTTTTAAGGTGACCCTCAAGGCATTAAATCATGCAATTAATCAATGTAATGCTATTAGTAATAATTTACTCATTTTTTGTTTTGTCCACTTGATCCATGAGAACCCAGGTTCTAAATAAAATGATTGTAATGTATTGCAATATATAATGCCTCGACCATTCTAATGAATAATAACAATAATCTTACGAGCAGTCCTAAAATATTAATGGAAACACAATTTAGTCGCTAATATTTCCAACTCAAAAACACCCTAAAGTGGAAAAATTCCACATAAGAAATGTCAACCACCTTAAGCCCAGGTCCATCGATATTAAGTGCCGAGTGTTCTTGAAAGTTAAGCTGACGAGACGACGTTCTCTTCTGTGGACTTTGTCGCGATATCGAGAATCCGGATTCGAATACCCGACGAGATGGATGATTTTCACTCCGAAGAACTGTCGCACAACAGTCCAATTATCAAAATTTCTTGTTCAAATAAAAAAATACGAGTACAGAGAAGATTCCAGCTTGAATTTAGGTAGGTTTCGCAATTCACAATGAATTCACAAATCTCCACTGGAATTTACTTTAATAAAAAAAAATGTTTTTAGACTTCTCAGTGATTTGTATTTTTGAATTATTATCGAATATTTTGCAACCTTTGCTGGGCGCTTTGTAAGGAAATAATTTTCGATTTGTTATAAATATGACAAATATATTTCATAAAATAAAATACTGGAATCCCTGTACTTCTTATATTCATTATCAATTTTAAGTGCTGTAAAAATTTATTAATCAAATTCTGATGATGAAGAGAAGCGTAGAAACGAATTGTCTGAAATAAGTGAAACAAAAGAGGAAGTTACAATTTCATTTCTAATTTCAATATGAAGCTATTACACCTTTTTGCGCTGGATTTAACTAGTAAAAATATTTAAATATAGAACTTTATGACACCGAAACTTGACCTTTGCGGAAAGTGAGTTATTTTATAAGTTGCTCAATGGAGGCTAGACAATGTGGATGCGGGGATTGAAGGAAACAGCTGAGTTGAGAGGAAGGTAAATGGAGACTAGCTGTGGGCGCCACAAGAGGAGTGGAGGGAAGGGAAAGTAGAGTAGGCAAGTTAGTTAAGAGAAGTACGGCCACATTCAGATTAACGGGATACATTGCACTGAGGGGTGCTGTTCAAAAGAGGAAAAGGTACAAGAGATTTCAGATGGCTTAAGGGAGGACAGTGGAGATGAAGAGCTTAAGAGGGAGTTTCTAGAATATATATGCAGAGGAGGATATGAAAGCCATGATCAGAGATCACCCACCGTCTGTAAGCGGGCAGACTAAAGGCATTAGTTACCTAATCCACAAGAACCCACCAAAGCGGCACAATATCATAGATGGTAAATTTTCAAACGATGTACTGAAAACTTTCAGGGCAAGTTTCGCGCTGGAATCAAAGTTCAACAACTTAGCTAATTCATAATTTGATTGCGTTTCTAAAACATTCTATTTCCCAAAATCCCGTGCTACGAAGGACGGTGGTGATACCTTCAAAACATTCTTGTCACATTGTTTAAATGGAAAAAATATTATTTTATAAGGTAGGATCTATCACAATTAGAGGATTTTTAACCCATGACTGAATAAACTTCGAGGAAAGAGAACATAATATATTTTAAACCTATAAATGTTTGACGCTTCAAACACTTGAATTGAGACTAAATTACAGAAAAACGTATGATCATTTCTTTGTGATTGCATTTGCTGTGAATCGCGAAATCTCGAAAACCGATATCAACATCCGTCAAAAAAATCACATTTATCTTTATTTTGTAAAAAATAAAAGCATCAGAGGGGGTGAGTTCAATTTTTGCAAACTTGGAGAGGGAATCGGCCATAAGTACTATTTCGTTATATATGTGCATGGATCTAAAAATATACTTATGACACCTTAACGTAAGATGGGGAGGGGATGGGTTCATGAAATCTTACGTTGTCTTACATGGGGGAGGGGAGGTTTTAAAAGTGGTCAAAATTGCCTTACGTAATACTTGAATGAGCAAAACTAGCAGTGGTTCACGTTGTATTTTACGATTTGCGTCGTAAAATCGATGCAAGGAAAGCACTCCTTCACTGCGACTGCGTCACTTGGAAGCGATGTAAGTATTTTATAGACACATTTTATGCACCGATATATTCCCTCAACAAGGTCTTAAAGAGTTAGTGAATGCTGAAGAGAAGTCATATATTGATTTAACGACGCATCCATATAAAAAAACAAGAGAAGACGATGGATGAGAATGGGAAACACAAGGATGGACATGACTGGTGGATTGGAACAAAGCTGGCGGTTGTTGGAAAGAGGTGCAATTCTTTATTTATACGTTCAGACGAGGAGAAAGCGCGCATTGTGGTCTTAAATGATAACACTCACGCCGCTCATTCAGCTGGCTGGACTGAAACAAATGACTGCCCGAGTGCATAGATGGAGAGAAAGAGAAACTTCTCTTTTTCCCACGATTAACTCGCTTCGCTGACGATCGCATTGATGTAGGGACCAGCGTCTTAGACGGATTGCCCACACAAATCATGTTTTGTTCTGTCGGCTAAACTGAAGGTCAGATATAACGATAACTGTTCACATCCAAAGGTTTTTCCCTCAACTATCTCAATCAATCAGTGTCTACGCCTTCAATGCCAATACTCTCTCGCGATCCAACACGACTGTAATCACGTTGGACGAAAGACGAACATTACCGATAGGGAATATTCCGCCATAATTGAAAACATTTCATAACCTATGTAAGGGTAAAGTGACAGTGAAACGGATTGTGACATAGGATTTACAGCTCACTGATAAAATGGATGAACTTGCTACAAATATGTCGATCACACTGTGAGACAAAGAACCAGGTGGGCTGGGTGCACTCAGAGGAGACAATGCATTAGTGAAAAAAATACTGGGATGTAATAGAGTTGTCAATCAATAGGGAAGAATGGAGATTAACCAATCTTAGGATTGAAACATTGATAATATCGATCACATTATAGACACCTCTTAAAATAGATACCTGAAACTAACAACTAATTACGCCACTGGGGGTTTAGCACCAATTGAGATTACACTAGCTTTAAAATGAAGGATTATTGGTGCAAATTAAGTCTATTTCGCTCAAAATTCTACATACTACCCAGCAAGCTTCCTCGGGAGCGTGCGGCAGGGGGTGTTCGCGTGACTGCCAATAAAGGGTTAAGGGAAAAGGAGTCGAAGAGAGGAAAAAAATGACGAAAGTGAATTGCATCGTAACGGAGTGTCTTTAGTGTCCCGCTTTGTGTTTCTTAATACTCGCTAATAGCACGGGGGAACAAAGAATTCTTGTACCTATCTGTTCGGCTGTGTATTTCTCTTATATTATCGCTTCCTTCGGCTACAGAAATATAGCGCTCGGTTAAAGTAGTAGTGTAGTATTTTTGCTTAGCGTGCTTCGACGGCTAAGGTCAATTTGCACATACTGTCCGCCACGTTCAGACAGGGGCAACAGCACTCGGACGAATCGGAGGATCACCCCTCCTCCAAACTCGAGCCGAGCCCAACGATGCTTAACTTCGGTGACTGGTCGGGAACCGGTGTTTCCATCGTGGCAAACCGTTGCCCACTGGATTAAAATAATATCCTCCGTATAATCCTGAAGATCGCGTGATTTTAAATTCCTGAAGTATTCTTAGTCAAGCGTGCTGCTTTTAGTACAGCAAATTCTATTCACTTATGCCCATTTCCATCACAATGTACTCAAACAAAAGATTTTAGGAGCTTACAATTGTTGGATGAACATAAAACAGCATGTTTATACACATAAAAATAAAAAATGATCGGATACAATAAAACTAAGCTTTTCTGGAGCGTTTACTTAAAACCAAAAATAAATAACTTCATTAATCAGGATAGTCCAAGCGGCTGGGAAACTTACTTTGAAGAATTGACCTTCTGTTTTAAGAATTAAAAAAGGTATGATAGTCCTTAAAACAGAAGGTCAATTCTTCAAAGTAGAATAGGTAAATTATATTATAGGTTAACAGTTATTATGTTTCATGAATTAATTTTGACTCGGGTGACAACGGAATCAATCCTTGAAGAAGCGGTGAAAATCTTCCCTCGGTCGCATTAATTTTTCTATTTTTTTTCTTGATTTGCTGATGTCATAACCTCCTCAACGGAATCTCGACGTCCACATAAGGAGATATGGAAATCAAGATTTCGATAAGTTGGCGACATATTTGAATTTCAATGATCCCATAGCAATTATGGATCCTTTTTTAAAATTAGACAAATTAATAACACTATTGAAAGCGAGAAATGTCCTGCAATTCAAGCCATAATATTCAGTTTTGCCAGCACGGCAGGTAGATTTAGCATTAGGGCTCCAAAACGAGCAACGTCGAAATCACTGGGACATTAATTTGTATTCAGGAGGAAAATGTAAAAAATTCAAATCTTACAATGGAAGGAAGAGAATTATAATAGCAAACATTAGTGATTAATATGGATGAACTCATAATTAACTTAGCTTAGTACTTTTCTACAACTTTTTATTATAAAACGACGTGTTTCGTCGCTTTATGACATCGTCAGGTTTACAAAGTATAATATGCATAAGTTTGTTATTTCAGTTTGTAATTGTTGCTGTAGCTACGGAGGAGGAGGAGGTAGGGGGGAAACCAGAGATTGGGGCAGGGTTGAGGGGTGGAAAAATGGAAGACACGATGATTAGTGGGCTGGTGAGGCGGGAAAGATTAATTTTATCTGAGAGGAGGGGGGGAGGGATGCGGAAATAATAGAAAGACCTATTAAATTCAAGTGGTGCTCTCTCCCATTAATAGGTAATATTTCTTATAGAATTTCAAACCGCCTACCAAGCTCCTTTAAAGCAGCTTTCTACACTCCCCTAACCCTTTCAAAACTTATAGTCAACGGCAAAGACAGACAAGATAGACTCCTAAATTCTGGTATTTATAAAATTAAATGCAATGCTTGCAATATGACACACATCGGCCAGACTGGTAGGAGTTTCAGTACACGTATCAAAGAACAAGCCAGTTGTTACAGAAATATGGATTCCACCTCACCATCTGCCAAACACCTTTTGGATAACAATCACACGAGCAATTTTATACCCAAAATTTTACGTTTTTCCAAAAGTCCTGAAAATGGACGCACAGGAACAATTAGAAATTATCAGACAGGCAAAACACCTTTGCAACGAATTATTATTTCCGCATCCCTCCTTTCAGATAAAATTAATCTTTCCCGCCTCACCAGCCCTTAATCATCGTGTCTTTCATTTTTCCTCCCCTCAACCCTGCCTCAATATCTGGTTTCCCCCTTCCTCCTCCTCCATTACTACAACAACAATAACAAACTCACGTATATTATACTTTGTAAACCTGAGAATGCCGTAAAGCGGTGAAACGCGTCGTGCAATAATAAAAAGTTGTAGAAAAGTACTAAGCTAACTTAATTATGAGTACTAATAACTTCTACGAAGTAAAGCCTTCAGCCACGTACAATGTGGATGAAGCTGACGGATTAAAACAGAGCTTTCGCACGGAAAGCGAGCGAGGGATATTATCATAAATGAGATGATGGTCCGTATTCAAATTTATGACGTGAAATTAGAGAAATCGCTGAGCCATGAACGAGGAAAATAAAATCACAAGAGGAGAATTGAATCGAAAAAAGAATGGAAGCAATTTAATTATTCCAGAACAAAAGGAAGAAAATCTTCAGGGCATGCGATTAATTTTCCCCGGCATAACATGACGAAGCGAAGTTAAAATGGAGCCACGAAAAGGGAATATGCCCACGAGGCTTTTGGAGATATTAATTACTAAACGTAAAAAAAGTCTGGTTTTATATTTATCTTCAACAACCAGATGGCGATACAAGAAGTGGCAAATGATATCCCTTTGGGGTGCAATGCGAATGATAGGGGAACAGACAAATGTAAATGAAATCCACAAGTATGGACGAAATTTTGAAGGAAAAGTATAACTTTTCATTTATTCACTCGTCTCTCCAATGTTTTAGAAATAAAAAATACGGATTTTTGACAATTGTAGGAATATGGGGGCTTCAGTTCTAAGAACTAGATATATCTTTTCCTCAAAAAGATGTACTTACCGTTATGAGTTTCCAACTTCTCCTAGTTTAACTTTGCCCAATAGCTCACAGGATAATACGGTAGACCTCCGCTTTAATGCGGAGTCGAACTTGGGTTCTCAGGTAGAAGGCCTGCACTCTTCGTACAAGCTTATGAACTACAGCTTCTTCACTCTAGCCTAGGAATGTGCAACGCGCAGGCCAGATCTTTCCGGCTTGGAATATTCAAGTAGCACGCAAACTACTAGAGTGTGAGAAATATATGTTTATTTTATATTTTTTTTCATATCTCCACCAAACATAAAAATGCAGACATATTTTTAGAATATCATTAAGTACTGGGCAGAGTTTAATTTTTTAAATATGTGACCCTCGGAAATTTAAATGACACAAATTGGCCCACTGACCAAAAAGGGCTGCCCAATCAGTCTCCCTATTCAGGGAGGCCCCGGAATTTAAGACCTTCGGCAATAACGGAATCTTGACGCTACAACCACGAAAATTTCAAACAATGCTATTTGAGGGTCAAAATATTTTGGCTTGCAAATGTGACTACACGTCCACAACATTGTTGAGATCAACTCCATCCTGAATTAAGGCCACAGGCAGGCTCATCGGAAAAGGTCGCGCAAAGCTATTGTACGCCAAAGAACTTTACCTTCGTATGTTTCACGCTTGAGAGTACGGTGAGGTAGGCTGACTAGGAGAGACCAGGATGTAATGAAATGAAATCGATGATGATGTTCGATTGTAAGAGTGATTACGTCGTCTGCGCTGTTGTCTCAAGGGAGGGGGGGGGGTGGGGGATGAAAGACGACTCAGTCTGTCCCTTCTAAGACCGGGCAGGTAGAGCCCGAGAAGGAGAGACAATTGGGTGTGGAGGGAATTATTTCGGCTCGGAGGAAGAAAGAGTAAAGGAAATAAGAGGGAAATTCCATATATGGGAGGGAAGAGACGGGATGGGGAATAAGGTATATATGTTAAAGGCTAGTGGGCTTCGATTAAACCGGGGGCGTGGGTCCAGAGCGCGAAGATGGTTGCTAGCTCCTTTGTCGTGACCTGTAGAGAGGTGGCGTCCGGGGGATGTACAGGAGTAGTGCAACCTGGAGTGCAACGTGGAGAGTGTGTGAAACAGTCGTCAAATCGCGCGTGATTGGAGACTGGGAGGGGGGAAGATATATTTAAATGAAAAATGAAAACTTACAGGAGGTGAGAGAAAGAGAAAGTCTTCTAAACTCCGTTGTCTCAGGCGTAACATAATGGAATTTGCATTTAGCATATTGAATGAGAAGCAGAAACTTTGCAATTCCACATGTATTTATTGGAAACGACGTAGGTTCCGACGTAGCACGTCATCATCAGGTACAAATATCACAGAACACTCGGCATATATAGTGACAAACATTGAGGGGGAGGGAGAGGGTGACGTAGATTGGGGAGGAGGATGAGTTGTTGGTAGTTAGGTGTGGGAGAGGTAATGTCCTTCTTGGGGGGTTCGGGTGGGAATGGAAAGTTTGGGTTACTCAGTGCACTCGTGACTCACTGACCTGGGGTTGGGAAAGGGAGCTTAAGGACGGGTCTGTGGAATTACAAAGTTACTGCTTCTCATTCTAAGTCTTCTAAAGCTGAGGAAGGACCAACCGGTCCGAAACGTTCAGTAAGAACTAATCTTTTTTTATATTCTCTTTTTCTCCTACCTCCTGTAGGTTTTCATTTTATATTTGTGGCTAATTGGCAAATATTTCTTCACGAGTATATATACAAAAAATGTATAAACGTTTCAGCGGTCTCTTGTTTCCTACGGCATGACCGCCGAAACGACCATACATTTTTGTGAGTGTTTTTCAGTTTATTTTCGTGTGCCTGCGTTTTTATAACTATATTTTTTTGGTGTTTTTATATTCGCAGAGTGCGTTTTCTCAGACGATAGTATATATAAGGTGAGAAGAGAGAGTTTGGGGGATGGACGCGAAGGAAAGGTTGACTCGTGTGAAGAACTTCGATGGGGGAACATGGGTTTGGCTCCGGAGGGAAAAGTTGTCGAGAGGTGCGTCGAAGGAGTTTTTAGTGAGCATAAGAAGTGAGCGGGCGCGGATTGAAGTGGAAGGAAAAGGTCGGGGAGCGAGAATGTCAATCGTACGGAGAGTCTTATGTATTTTGGCCTTCGTCACACCTTCCCAAGGAGCGCACAACGAAAAAACTTGGGCGGATACTTTCATCCGGATTCGTCGAAGTCATGAAAACCAGCCATTCAGTTGATCTGGTTTCTCCAATAGTTAACATTTCGTAAAAGGCAACTGCGATATCTTTATTAGTGTTACATACCTACAGCAAATACTAGGATGGAAATTGCTATCAGACCGTCGGTTAAAATTTAGACATCATTTTTTATGTAAGTTCCAAGCTAAAATGTATTTTCTGAAGAGGTTAAAAACAATTTATGGGCCCCGACGTGGTACAGTAAATGAGCATAAAAATAGATATATTAACTGCAGAACGGACAGGTTTTAAATGTCATTTTCCATGCATTGTTGGGGACATTATTTCTGACGATGAGAGTCCGTAATTGGGTTGTTTTACAGGTAGTATATGCAGTTATTTAATTTGCCATGAAATTTTTCTAAATTAATAAACTAAGCAGTGCTCCCATTACATCTCTCATGCTTTCTGTACAACTGTTATATTTCTCAGCACGCATATAGTTGCAAAATGCATTAATACATATTGATTATACAAGATGTTTCTCCATGTAGTATAGTACATGTTGGTGAAGTTCACCTCGTCCTCGTAGTTTCAACAAGATTTGTAGAAAATTATGTAGTGCATGCTATCGAAAGTTCCTTGTATCCAGCCACACCCTTGATGCGGCTTGCAAGTAACTTGAGGCTAACAGCTGGATGTAGAATTCCCGCAGGAATAACTTGAATATCCGATGGAGAATGAGTGTATAAGTATAGAGTCTTGCATCCATATCTCTTAAAAATGCAGATGAGCTTTAGATACGCTTGCTGTTCCGTATCTCAAGATATCTAGCTCCACCTGGTGTACGCAGCAAAAATCTTATGCCGAGCCACGAGGTGGTTTTCCACTATTCAGGACATGGACCAGGTAAGTTACCGCAAGGATCAGAAATTAAGTTTAACCAACTCCGTAATGGTCGCAATTAAGTCTCAAAATCTATCAGAATTACACTTGTGATGGCATTTTCTTCTTGGCACAAAACGATTGTGATTACAAAGGACGAAATATCACATTTATAAGCAAAAATCTATTTATTGGGGCCATCAACGCTAAAGTTTTGTAACTGATGAAGACGTGGTGTTACAGAAAAACTCAGTAGTACTGGTTGAGTCAGCGTTATTTGACGTTTTCTGATTGGTGCAGTAGCGAGGCTGTACTCGTAGTAGAGGGGTGCGGTCGGTTTCGTAGTTATCCCTTAGAGCAGCAGTTTAGTTACAATGCAGAGGTGGGCCGCGCGACACCGTGCACTTTTTCACTGTGTGTTTTTCAATTTCACTGTGTACCATAATTTCAAAAACCATCAGGTAACGCTGACTCACCCTTTATATATTCAATGATTTAATGGACAGTTTTTCCATTCATACATCGATCGCATTAGTGGGAAACATTGAAAATAATCCCAAAAAACTAATTATTTGCCAGTAAAAAAGAATCAAAATAGATTTTGTTGACTAAAAAATTAAGTGTTGCTGCAATTAAAGGCGATGGTTCGTATAAATATATATATTACATTGGACACGACGGCCAAAAGTTATGGTAAAAAAAAGTGAGGAAACAAGAACATTGTGGCCAAAAGAACATTTCGGATGACATCGGGGCATAGTGGCTTATATAATAAGTTAAGCGAATGGATAGGTAAGATACTTAGTCTGAATTTTTGGGACCATAAGGGCGTCCTGCTTGTTGAGTTTATGCCTCGAGGGACCACAATAAATTCGGAAAATTATTGCAAGACCTTGAAAAAACTCAGAAGAGCCATCCAAAATCGCCGGAGAGGAAGACTGACGAAACGAGACTGATGAAGGAGTGCAGGAAGCGGTCACCAAATTCATCCACGGATTGGCGGCGGCTTCTTTGAAGCTGGATTCCAAAAGTGGATTAGTCTTCAACAAAAATGCGTTAAAAAATCTGGTGATTATGTTGAAAAATAGCTAAGAAATTAAGCTTTCCAATGATGTATTTTTTAGTTCAAATAAAAAATGCCTTTCATCTGAAAAAAAATTGAGAACCTTAATTTTTACACAACCCTAGTACAAAATAAAATTATTGCTCGCAGCTGCAATTGTATGGTTTTATCACCAAATTCTGGCGTTTCGAGTTCGAATCTCGTTACTTATGGGGTAACTATACCCTCATCTGTCCCCACTTAGCTATTCCTATGAGCCCCCCGGTAAAAGTTGAGAAATAATGTTGCTCAGTTCGGCATCTATCACAGGGTTCTTATCTTAAGCCAAGTGATAACAACTCATTAGTCAAGCCACCCTAGACGATGCATGATAAGTTTTGTTATTGTTTTCAATTTACCCATTCTCCCCATACATTTACCGCGGCACATTTCGCCGTGCAGTTGACAGCGTAGAGCTTAACGTAAACATATATCAGTGTCAGCCGGGACAAATTTGCCAACCTGGCGGGACACCGGGACAGACCGATCAAATCAGGACTTTCCCGACCAAACCGGGACGAATGGTAAGTCTATGTTTGCGAGCAGTGGCGCGGATCTGCATGTGACCTTGTTTTTCGGTAGAAAAGTTCTTTATTGTACTGTGTGGTAACTTTTAAAAGAAAACTTTAGAAAGTAAGTGGCAGAAAGTTTTTGATTACTTTTCGTAGAAGGCGATTTTATACAGGAAATAAGATCGTCTTTGCCTTTGCTAATTTTTAAAATGTGATACCATCAGGCTTGGTTGCATTGATTTTTTTTTTAAATTTTCGCCAAATAGGTAACTAAAATCATAGCAAGGTTTGACGCCCTTGTAAGATAGTTATTTTTGACAAGCAATTTCAACAATACGAATTGATTAACTGCTTTTACAGCTCATTATAGCTTCAGTTTATAAAGAGTTAACGGACGCCAAATTATGAGTAAAACTATACAATAATCACTACACACAGGTAATCGTTCTCAGCCTACCTATTGTAAAAACCCACAGTTCGCTCCTACATATAAGGGACATCATCGTGGCTTGTATCATCCGCTAAATAATACCTTATAGTTACCAAGATTCTACCAAGTTGTTGTCTATCAAAAATAAATTAATAGCTGCAACGGTTAACTTTATCTTTCTATTGATGGTTTTTTTCTTGAATTTCATTCACATGTACTACATTCATCCTGCATGCAATGTTCCAAATAGAGGGTAGTGTGTAAGATGATGAATTGTGAATTTGCCATTGTAATATTAGTACTATTTATCATAGTATCTTTGCCTAAGTCAACTGATAATGTGAACTTGACCGTGAAAAATCCAGTGGCAAATTTCATCGGCCAGGACATGAATTAGAACGTAGATTCCCGACATGGCCTCGAGATATTAAACCAATTAAGCCACCCATATGTAATTGAAGCCAACATCCCCATCTCAGCGGAAATGTACATTTATAAAGCAATACTTTCGTGCTTCATACATACTTTTAAGTTAGTAGTCAAAGAACTACTCAAGTCGTACAGAAGTATTAGTTACAATACGTTTGTTCTGATATTTATGTAATCCGGGGAAAACATAGTCATGTTCTTTGAGTCTGGAGATATTCAACAAAATTTGAATTTCTAGTTTCTTTCTATTCCCACAATTACTAGTTCCAGTTCCACCAGCGCCGCGAGGAAGAGGTTATCAGGTCAAATCCGTGCCGCGTTCAGTTCAGAATTTTCTCATTCCAAGCACGAGTTTATCTTCAACTCCGGGAAAAGCCTATATTCCACAGTGTATTTAATTCGGTTAGGAGGGCTGAGGGAATTTCGGATCTCGTATTTTCTTTTCATTCCGGAATGAAAGCAAGGTTTCATTCCGCCTCGCTTTGATTGCTTCATCCCTTTATGCGAAGGATTGCTGAGGTAACACGGAAAGAGAAAGGTTGGGGCGTAGTTTCGCGACCAAGGGCGATTCCCAGCTACAAGGTTCCCCTCAAAAGATTGAAATATCGTGTGCCTAAGATGGTCAGGGATGATTGCAGCCAATGGGTTTGCTTGCTTGCATGGGTCTGGACTAATTCGTGCGACCCCGACTGGGAAAAAGGTGACATGATAAATGAGAGAAGATATTCACACAGAGCGAGATCTACATAAATGGAACTGGTCGATATAAGGAGGAGAAATAGGAGGAAACAGCAGAAAATATCTTAGAAATTGGTAGTTTTCCATCCTCGTTGGACAGGAAGAGCACACATACAGACCAAAATGGAGGATGTAGTTGACATAAGCCGTTGGTTGGCGAAATTCCATGCTCCAAGAGAAATATCTCAATCAAAACCTAGCAATCCGTTGTTTTGAATATATTTTTTCGATTGGTTTCACTTCACTGTTGCATAGTCAGGCATTTGTCACCTCCTGATTCTTTCCTGTGGAGTTATACATTCTAATGAATATTTTTTGCTCGATAGCTAAAGAAACACCACAGGATATTGTGTTCTTATGCAAAATTGTGATGAAAACTGTCGCCATTTACCAAGGTGAGATGTTTGAGGTTTCCGGCGCGACAAAGAGGGATTGGTGCATGATTGGTGACGTCTATTTTCGGAATTTTCGCTGATATTTGGTAATAAAGTAGTAAGAATAAATCATCTCACACTTAAATGACTCTCAATGAAAGGGAGCCCACTTCAACATGAAAATGGGAGTTGCTTACTTCGCAACCGTGTACTAGTTTTCCTTTCGTTTTTTTAATTTCCCTGCGCACCTGCAGGACACTGGTCGATTGTTGTCTTTGGGTTGATTTCCGGTGTAGGCGTAACTTAAAGTTTTATTTACCCTGCGGTATAAATATTATTTATTTATTTATTCACCACCGAAATCAGCTCTCATTGGCCTTTATATCGGGGTATTAACATTCAACAATGGAACCCATGGCCTGGGAAGTGAAAAATCCTCCCCAGGCGGGACTCGAACCCGTGACCTTTGGGTTAGAAGGCAAGGACGTTACCCCGCCGCCACCGAGGCCGCGCTTCAAATGCGTATTTCGAACAAAGTATTCAGCCATCGTTACCGTAAACCTATAGAATTCCATCAGCCATTAGTTCACTGAACGTTTTGCCTGTGCAAATTGGCCAACTCGTCGTCTTTCACGTGTGCATATTTGTTCCGATCTGTTCTAACTTCAGCACCTTGAATTGAAGGTTCCCAATTGTTGACTCAGGAAGGCCGAGAAACAAATACATGAACCATATAACTGGTAGTTTCAGACATAACTTGGTGGAACTTGTTCATCACGAAAATGAAAAACTTTTAACATTTTGGTTCCACAATGTTAAAAGTTTTTCGTGGACCATATAAAGAAAAAGGTAGAAGGACGAAGAGGACTACCAGTGAATAAGGGAACTAGAATTAGACAGGAAGGATGGAGGGCTGCCTGATAACCCTATCTTAGGATTGAACGACCAATGATAATGAATTGTTGACGCACCGAGATGGTAGGCCACTCAAAAATTTCCTACGACGTGGCGCCTCTAGTACATTTCAATTTCCTTGGGAGCAAAAGGCCCACTGGCATTATTTGGTTGAAAAATTGGTAGGCAGCAGCATAAAATAAAGAAGATGGCATTGGGGCGAACCTCCACGGGGAAGGATATGAGAACCCTTAAAAGAGAAAGCGAAGGAGAAAGAGGGAGTGCGACTGGTTGGGAGTGGTAGGGGTGGGGTAGGGGAACATGAGGGGGAAGGGGGAGGATCTCGCCACCCCCTTGGGTGATGAATGTGAGATCCAGAATTCAGAAATGAAGACGGCACACCACGCGGAAGAATATTGGAGTAGGGATGAAGAAGGGAGGGAGGGGTGGATTTGGGTAAGTGGGGGCGAGCGATACGTGGAATTGGTCGCTTGCGGGGTCAGAAATATAAAAGGGTGGATTAAAATAGTAAGCTCCGTTTCGCTTTAAAATATAAACTCAACTATATAGTTTTTTCATTATATGCAACGTAGGTATATTCATAACTCTCAAATATTTTTCAGAATCATTTCCTGAAAGATTTTGGAATGTTTTAACCAGTGATCAATCTTTTCAATATCTCGTCTAAGAGCTCTACCGTCTGGAAGTCAGGCCAGGAAAAGGCTCATCTACATGGTTCCCTGCAAGCCAAATCAAGGTTGTGTGGCAGGGCTCACACATTAGGCACACTCAAACTTGACTGCTATTGCATGTCTGGTGTTCGGAGTCATCTATCCCCTGCCATCTATCCTTCATTCGGCATGCTGACATGTGAATGTAGAGAAGCGCAGTCGTTGAGTAACTTCCAGTCGTTATTATAACAATGTTACTATACATTTTATTGGATATACCTGTATAAACTAATAAGTAATGTATGTTTACATGGAGTTTGCATGCAATACGGCTTCTATCATTATACTCATGTAGAATGGATAGTGCACTTCTATAATACGAAGGACTTTAGTTTAAGTTCAGTAATTATAGCATGCGAAACAGTAAAAAAAATCATAGACGAATAATGCATACATAATTTGAGTGATTAACTACGTAGACATGAAAAAAGAGATAGACGTATTAAAAGTACGCCTCCAATCATTACTTTTTCCATAATTGGCCGCTTCGATCACTACTTCGATGGCATGAATGATTCCGTCTTGCACTCCTTTTGTCTATAATTTAATGCATGTGATCGAAATTGTCATAGAAGCAAGGAGTTTTTCATCGTTTATTAACGTCTCCGGAGAGGTAATTTGTCTCAAATTTTCTGAGGAGATAAGACTAATATTTATCCAACGCTCTTATAGCTATTCCGATCCCATTGTTTCTAATATCCCGGATAAACTTTTAGACTAAGCTTCTCGACCAATTCTACCACACACGGCACTGAGAGACTAATAGTGCCACTCGACCACATACAGTAAAGCAAACACTAGTGTACAGTTTGTGATGGTAGTTGTATGATCATCCTCCGTACAGGCCAGATTTGGATTCTAGTGAATATCCTCTTTCTCCACAAAGGATAAAAATGGCGAAGGGATGAATAGCAAGACATGGGAGGCGGCGAGGATTTGACTAGGACAGTATCCACGCAAGGCTTCACTTCGAGGTGGAAGACTCCTACGATGTGGGTACACAAAAAATTGGTTCACTTGTATTAAAGCTGCCTTATCTCGCGGGAAACTATTTAAATTTTATATCCGGTCTTATAATGTCAAGTTTGATTACCAGATGACTTAGTCATTTCGTTTACTTGATAGTTAACCGAGAGTTCGAGTTTTACACATTGCATCAGACTTTCGGTTAGTTGCAATTCATGCTATCGACGGGAGAGGATCTAATCGATTTCCAGTTAAATTAATCGAAATGATGTGGCACTTTACAGACCTATGCAACGAAAGAGTATTCCCGCAACCCTCCTTTCCGATTAAAAAAAACAAACAGATAAACAATAACATTTCACGCATCAATAGCTCGTTATCCACGGTTCTACTGGCCTCTGCCTTCCTCGACCTTCCCCGAAACGTTATAATTCCCCTCCTAACTACGACTAAAATCAACAGAAAATAAACAAACATACTTTGAATTTGTACTTGATAATGCCAAAAATCTACGAAACGTGTAGTGAAATTAAAAGATAACACGGTAGAAAAGTACAGATGAACTTATATTAATTATGAGTTATAACGTTTTGCATTTGAAGTTCTTAAAAATAATAAAATTGGTTAAATAAATTTAAAAGGGCCTTTTAAGGCAATGAACAGTTATAAACCCATCGAGTAATAGCGTAAAATTAAATGCACACAAGAATCTGTGGTACACGTCCGTATAGAAAAATGCTAATTTCTATTGAATGCCTAAAATTAAATCCGGCCGGCAGTGCCTGCATTGAGAATTTTAATCCGTACGATAAAGGTTGACGAAAAACATTTGTGAAAATAAAATTGAAATAGTTTTTGCATTAAAATTTTATGATTCAGAATAGTGACTCACACAAACCTTTCTCAGGCCCCCAAAATGCATTGCTGTGTTTTTTCTTTAATAACCAGCGGGATTTACTTTCCGAAGCACCCCTCCTATATGGCCGACAAGAGGGGGCGAAGAAAATGAATGCTAAAGCGCGGTAGAAAGACCGGAAGATCTCGCTCTGTGCTCTTGAATTCGGGGGATGAAATTCGCATTTGCGTCCCTCCCGGTTGAGATGAGGAATTGCAAAAAAAAGAGAAGGGATGGTGGGGTGTGAGAAGGGAGGGATGGATGGAATGAAAGGAAGTTCAAAACGCGGACCCCTTCACCCGCACAAAACCCTCCCTCCCGCCCCCTTCCACCGAAGCCCGCTCCGAGGTTATTCTCAATAATAAATGCGTTAATAAAGTCTTCTCATGCGACCCTGGAATTTGAAATGCCTGCCTGCCTCCAACCTCTTCCCTCTTACCCCCAACCCTGCCCCTCTCAACCTCTCAGCGGAACCCAACCGATCCATACACAACCATGGACTGGGAACGGGAATGCCAACGGTTGGAAAAAACCAATAAAAGTTTTACGAACGTCGTTCACCTTTTTTTTGGAATTTCATTTAATCATGGCACATCCGGAGCAGGGGCATTGTTATATAACCGCTCGAATCATAGACCTTGAACAGCAATGGTGAAATTACTTAGAGAGAGACGCACCAAACTCAAGGCTACGACACCTGAGTGACAATCCTTTTAAATCTAAGGTCAAGTTTCGATATGAATTTTTTGTATGAATTGAAGTGAGGATCACGATAGGTATGTACATGTACAATGAATTTTTTATGTGGATATAGATTAACGATGGACTTATAGAATGACACGGTAACATGTCACAAAACCACACGAGTTGTCGGAAACCTAAAAAAAAATGATTCATCGATTTCGAAGGAATAAACGTGGAGCGTTTGCTATTTGAGCGTTGAATTTCAGATGGTTGGTTGTCTAATGTATAGGATGTTTCAGGAGGAAAGTGAGTAAATTCTGGAGGAGGTAGGGGAAGAGATTTTAAGATTTGTTATGCCCTATACACATGGGGTCGCCATTCCTTAGTTACGGAGCTATGGCAACGCAAACATTTCATCAAAAGCATTATGCAGTCGCCATTAAGACGCCTAATATCGATGACTTATATTGATTGAGGAAATTTATAACTTGTCACAGTGGTTCATAAGATATGTACCTTTATTTTACTGCTATCATCAATGGTAATATTATCTTATTTTCAAGATGCCTCTCGAATATTCCTAGAAACTTCATCCTTAAAAAAACAAATACATAATTTACAATACCATTTTTATTTTCAGAAGTATCATACACTTTTAAGGATGCAAATTTTAAGTAAATTTATATTTCTACTCATTACAGCAAAAATCACTTCTCTATCTTTGTTCATACGGTATGGTAACTTAAGCGATATCATCGCCACAAGGCAACAATTGTCCTGGGAGAAAGAACTTCAATTTTCTTTAATTACCTAGGTAGTTTAGCGACACTAATTGAAACCTGCATCAAAAAACTGACGCGAATGTCAGTCCAGACCTGGTCAACTTGCTGAAATTACTAAGGTTAACAGTCACAATGGCAACGATGGATTTGATAAAAGCCTCGTAATGTCATCAATAATGATCTCTTCACTCTAACAATGTTTGTGACTGGAATTGTTACCCAAATGAGAGCGCAGCAATAGCACAGGGACAGGTTAAACTAGATTTGCTCTGTCAAATTGTCCACTTGCCCATTTAATGACTAATGTTCATAATTATTCTGGCGATACACTCTTACCGTACAGCTTTTGTAAGACGAGTTTTGGAAAATTAACTTGAGCTTAAAGATTTTCCTTAAAAATACACATTATTTACATTAATATGCACTTTGGCTTTAATTTTAAAGACGAATACTGTCATAGGACTCACAGTAAGTTAAGCAACTCTCCATTCATTCAAAATAATTAAATAAACAAATCTTTAAAATTACGCTTGTGACTACTACGCCTGCAGTTCAGGGTAGCTCCCTTTGTATGGCGAATATCAGCAGTTAAGAAGAGTTTAACAAGGAATAACATTAAGTCAGAAGAGAAAATATTGGGTAATAAACAATTTGAATGGGTAAAGTTTTAAATCTTTGGTTATTTTAAATATGTTCCTACATTTGGACAAAATATCAATTATTTACATTCTGGAAATGAGTTGTGTCCAAATCATTGTCGGTTAATTTAAGATTACGTCGATTTAAAATTGCTGTCTCACTTATAAAAATAAGGATAGCCAACATAAAAACATAACACCTATTACGCTTGATTTATTTAAATAACTGATCCTGTTGTGGCATGAAAGTAATGTGCAATGATCTTTCACTCATTGGGAGAAAATAATTAAATAGGAAATTAGATTTCTCAAGACCTAATCCTTAGAAGTGGAAATTGAATTTTTTAAATCTTTAACTGTTCGCACCCTTGGTGGATGGAATTCGTTGATTGGGAAGTTGATCTTCGTTCACTGCTGACGAAAGGTAATGAGTTGGAACTGGGGCTTTTATTTCACTCAACTGAATCTTCCTCGGCTAATTGAAGTCCTAATCAGTTCCGTGAAGGAAAATCAAAGATTTATAGACTCCATTAACTGCGCTTTCCCCTTTGCGTCTGAAAGTTTTCTCTCTGCATGTGGTTTCGACTCTAAATTCTTATGCGTCTAATTGAATCCCTTTTTGAATAAACTCGACGAATTTCGGCTTCATTATTTCATACCGTAGGGTTTAAAGGAATTCCAACTCAAAAGAGACGAATGGGAAATGGACATTTATGAACTAGCTCAAAATAGGACAGTTGCAGGAAAATATATTTTTTGTTCTAAGCGCCAGGTTTAATTTATACAACTGTGAATTTTACAAAACAGAATCATCAAAGCGTAAAGGATGGAACGCTAAAAGTAGGTCTGAGGTATTTAACTTAAAAAACATGGGGCGCAAGAATATGTCCCTGAACTAGTTTTCAACTCTTTAGTGAGTATAACAGGCACACAAATGTATTAATATTTCATATCGTCAGTCAAGCATCGTTTTTTCTTATACAACGTATGATTCTCAGACTAATAACCAAAGCTAAGGTCTATGTTTTTCACGTAACTTCCTCAACGTTTCTTTCAACTCCAGTATTAAATTCTTGAAGATATCATTTCCGAGCTCCATGGGCGCATATTCAAACCTTATACATCTCACTCAGTCAATATGCCGTTACACCTTGCGCTCCTAATGAAATGGTTGATTTGGGACAATTTCGGCTTGAAATCCCATTATTACTCTTTCTATTTCCTCGTCTTCTTGCCCTTGATCACCTGCCGAACTTTCCTCCGGTTCCAGAGCATTGAATATCACAAACAGCTCACTAACATTAACTGACTACACTTAATTGACCACCAGAACTCTGCATTCAAACACGGAGTATCAAACTAATTAAGCCCAGACGAGGGCTGACTTCGGTTCATCTGCTTTTGTTTACTGGGACTGCAAAAGCTGACACAGTGTTTGGAATATTTTCATTCGGAAATTAGGAATGATGTACTGTATAAAGCAAAATCCATTAGCTAGAGCCATTATATGGAGTGAACAAATTTTTCGAGCAATGAAAAGACAAAGATTGATAATTGAGGAAATTAAAATGAATGAGCCCCTCCGGAATAAATAGGAACATATGACAATATTTCAACTACATCGGTATAAATCGACTTACCGATTCAATTCACTTTGTAGCTAAAGGAAAAAACGTTGTCTTTCGAGGGAATAAATGGACAGAGGGAGAAGAAGGCATTCTTTCACCAACGATTCGAATATCAATAAATGTTTCAATAAAATGGAACAAAATATTTTGAATTTTTTAGTCTGATACAATATTGATGAAACTTAAATAACGCATTAGCGGTTTTAAAATTAAGACCCCTATAATGTGCATGGCCACTGCATTATAAAGTATGGAGACCTTTTTTTCGTGAAGGTGACCATATAACTGGGGTGATCCTCTCATTCGTTAGAATAATGTTGCCCCTGTCTGCCAGTGGCGGACAGCAATTACAAAATGACTTTACCCATCGACGTTTGTAAAACCTAAGTGGCATAATATTAATTATACCACTGCTATTATATAATTAGAAAGGACAACAAGATATAATCCTACACTATAATGCGAGCAATAGTAGCTTGGTTGTATATATTTTTCTCAAGGACAGCACCAACAATTTTGATGAGACGCCGTAGGATGTCTCAACAAAATCGTTGGGTTTTGGTTCAAAAGAGTCATCGGGTCTGAACTTCGGGAATATTCGTAAAAAGACCGAGTTTAAGCCCAGAAAATATAATTGGGGCAAATCATGAAAAGCACTGAAATTGATGGGGAAATCAAGGTAGAATTTTTTTTTATTTTACGGCTATTAAATATGATAAAATACTCGTTAGACAATGATACCTGGACCAAAGTTCGTAAAAAAATTTAAAATTTTCATTTTTCTTAGCGTTATTTATTTGACACAATGGTCGATAAATTAAGATTATTAAGAATAAAACCAGTTATTGTCGGCCTTTTTACGGTTATATCCATTGCGGCATTTGAGGTTTTATGGTTGCACGATTATTGTTTTAGTTTACGAGCCAGAAAGGTGAGTGACTGATGAAATTATGACTACATGAT
The DNA here is from genome assembly GCA_963573305.1 of Pyrrhosoma nymphula. Classification (NCBI taxonomy): domain Eukaryota; kingdom Metazoa; phylum Arthropoda; class Insecta; order Odonata; family Coenagrionidae; genus Pyrrhosoma; species Pyrrhosoma nymphula. The sequence continues at coordinate 171,967,545 of OY754329.1, read as the reverse complement.
TTGAAACGATTTTTCAAAATTTAATTAGTTCACCGCGCTTGATTTCTTATCAAAAATATTACATTGGTCGAGGGTAACTTAATTTAGTCTCGAATTTGCCAAAATAAAAATTACATTCTGATCATTATTTGCTGTTTTATTTGCCAAACGTGAACGCATAGCTATCCTTCTGTAATGAAAAATCAGTATGTATATGCTTCTATTTTCAATTAGTCTTCCATCAGTTTAATAAAAATATTCCTCTTTAGTTTAAAATGTTGCTAGATGAGTATTATATATTTAATTACGACAAATGCAAAGCATGTAACCTACTTACAATGACACCCATTCGTGTTTCCAACTGAGCGGTTAGCTTCAGTACTCTCCAATAATTACACAACTATTCCAATTTGGGACGCTCAGCTTTACAGCAATATTTCTTATTCGGGGGCGAGGATCACCAAAGTTCACCAAAGGAAAACTATTGGTTCATTTAAACCAAAATATTAAAAAAATGACTTATTATTCATTCCTTAATATTTATAATGATAATTACAATTTTTTGTGCAACTAACAGACCAAGGATGATGACTTGCAACTTAAAAGACAATCAATAAAGGTCAAATGCACGACTGTATCGGGGTCTGGTTTCTGTGTCACTGCCCTATATTGCCCAATCCAGGTTCAATTAAGGACACACATACAAGCGGTGAGATCAATTATATTCGGGGAAATTAAGATAGTTTCCCTTAGTTTCGGGAACATGAGACATGAAACTTGCATGAAGCAGACCTACTGACTTTGAACGTCTCGAATGCTTCAAATTATGAAAATTAAAAAAATAAATTGTCAGGATGCAAAATAATATTAATATTCGCATCAGAAACATTTACACAGCGCCTCAGCGAACAACGATGTTTTGGCGTAAGAATAACAATAATTCTACAAAATACAAGGGGAACTTCTCCATCGCGATGAAGCCGTACCTTTTACATCCTAGCGTTTACACAACCCGCATGCGTTGTAAATAAGACAAAAAGCCTATCGTTAAGGATACATGATGAGCGTTTCATTTTACAGGCAAGAGAAAATATGGCACGGAAAATAACTGATTGGGTTTTCAAAGCAGAAAATATAGCTTTCCAGTAAATAATTTTCAAACTAACTGATATACAGTCCATTTGTTGTTGTGGAAAGATTTTAAAAAATGTTGCCAGGACAAGGCAACGAAGATGACATTTCCACATATTTGTTTTCGTTTTCATTTCCAAATACAAGGCGTGTTTTTTTTAAGTAAGTACCGTTTAGAAATTCGGCAGTTGCAGTGCTGCAATCGGGATTTGACGCATGCGTGCTGTTTACCTACATCTGTTAGGAAACCACATACGCTATTCGACCGTGTTTACGTTTGATAGTGAGTATTTAAAATGCCTCAGCCGATTGAGAATCCCGCCGTCTGTGAAATACGCGTTGTGGTTCGTTTTCTTAGTGCTAAAGGCGTGAAAGCGGCTTAAATTCATCGTCAGATCAGTGAACTTCTATTAAAAACATTATGGGCGATGGAATGGTACGGAAATGGGTTAGAGCTTTTAGAGATGGCTGCACGAATGTTCATCATGAGGAACGAAGAAGAAATGTCCGAAAATGTCGACTGCTCCATGACAGTACACACACGGCGCTAATCAAACTCAGGATCTCATCGGATCACTTGGCAGAGAACAAACTTGATCACCCTCCGTACAGTCCCGATCAAGCGCCCACTGACTAATGACTACCACCTGTTTTAGCATTTGAAGATGCATCCTGATGGTCAGCGCCACGACCACGACGATGATGAGGTCAAAACGACCGGGTTGCAGTGGTTGTCAAATCAGGCGGCAGACTTCTATGACGATAAGATTCAAAAGCTGGTTCTACGATACGATAATTTCCTTAATATTGGTGAAAATTATGTAAAAAAGTAGGTTAAGGTACATGCTTTCATGTAAAAATAAAATTGTTATGATAAGAATACTTGTTTTTTTTAACGGTACTCACTTAAAAAAACACGCCTCGTATATAAAAGACCATATAACAAATTTCTAACACTAGATTTTGCGAGAATCTAAGAACGGTTTACAAAGGAATTATATTATGTCAATTTCTGCCCCCCTATGTGGCTAGGAACCCTATAGAATGCTTTCCGTAGTACATTACTTATTTTTAGTGGCGTTAAGTTTGGTGAAAGGAAGATAGATAACTATTGCGGATACATTGATGCGGCTACATACATTAAAACGTTAACGTGAGGTTTTATAATTTCTGCGTTAATATGTACTTGGCATTCAAAACCGATGCCAATGCGTTCTCCCATCGATAACTCTCATGTCAACCGACAGTCTGATGAAATATACAAAAACCAAACTCACAGTTAACATCAAGTTAACGTAAAGGGTAGGCCATATTGCAGCTTTTGCAAACCAGACATTATCAAACGCTGGTTACGACAACGTTAACAGCGAAATTTTTAAAACCGTTATTAACTAATTGGCTCCTATTCTTTCACATTCATTTAATCTAAGTTTCACCGGTGGTGTTTTTCCTGGCGAGATGAAAAAGGTGGTGGTCATGCCCTTATATAAAAAAGGGGATCAATCAAGTATACTAAATTATCGTCCAATTTCATTGCTATCGATATTTTCTAAAATTGTAGAGAAGCTAGTCAAGTCGATATTAGTTAAATTTCTCGATGAAAATTGCTTCTTCAGAAAAAATCAGTTTGGTTTTCTTAAGTGGAAAGGGGACAGAAGATGCTCTAGAAAATCATTTTACACATATTTACAAGCCTATTAACTCAAATCGAAACACTGGCAGCCTATTCATTGATATTAGCAAGGCTTTTGATACCATTGATCAAAAGATTCTGACCTTAAAGCTTCATAGGGCTGGTATTCGAGGAATACCACTAAAATGGTTCACCAGTTACCTGTCATCGAGAATGCAGTGTGTAAAAATTGGTGATGTTTATAGTAATTACAATATGATAACTTATGGAGTTCCACAATGCTCTGTCTTGGGTCCAGTCCTATTTCTAGTTTATATAAACGATCTATGTAATTTCGATTTTTGAGGTCATGTGAAAGCATTTTCTGATGATGTGGCCTTAAACTATGGAACTATGGGATGATGTAAAATATGATATGCAGTCAGATTTGATCAATTTGCGACGCTGGTTAACATCAAACAACTTGAAAATGAGTGTAACTAAAACGAAATATGTGTTATAATTTATGTAATAGGTACAAGTTCGATTGCGTTTTATATGATCATGAAGAAAACTGTCCGATAACTTCATGCAATAGCTGTTTACCCATTGAACGGGTTTCCAGTTTAGAGTATCTTGGAGTTACCATAGACGAATTCTTTAAGTGGCAACAACATATTGATAGTCTAACAAATATTATGCGACAAACACTGAAAATGTTTTACTTCATCAGGAATAAATGTCCTTTAAATTTCCTTAGGATAATATATAACGCGTTAGTACATTCCAGACTAAGTTATGGCATTTTTTGTTGGGGTGGCGCTTATTTTAATTCCTTGAAACCTGCCTTTTTAAAAAAAAAGAATTATTCGTGTTATTTTGAAAAATAACAGATTTGAAAGATCCTTCCCACTCTTTCTTCATTTAGGTTTGCTTCCATTGAGGCATTTATATGTTTATAAGGTTCTACGGTGTTTTTATACAAGAAGTGGTAACTCTGGAATATTTATGTGCTTTCCTTCTCCCTTTACCCTGCGTAAAAACTATAAGAACCCTTACCCAAACAAAATTTGACGATATTTAAAAGATGTTTTTTTGTATGTAGGACCAAAGGTATACAATCTATTACCCCATTCATACATTGATTCTAATTCTGTGAAAATATTTTCGGAAAATCTACATTCTTGGTTTCTCACCAAAGAGATTGTAGAGGAAATATTGTTGTAAATATTGTTATAAATGTGTTATAAATAACTCTATAAGTGTTAGTTAGTAGATTCTTATTTTACGCACTTAAATTGTTAAGTAATTGTCTCAGTCTCACTACATGAGCTTTATGTAAGTTTAAAGTGAAAACATAACATTTAATTATTTGATGGTAGTCTTAAACTGGTTCTCCTATTAATAATGTAATGTAATATGCGTCAAAATATTATCGAAAAATGTACAGTCTTGGCTTCGAGCCAAAGAGAATGAGGAAATGTTGAATTAAATCTTTCATAAATAACTCCATAAAATGTTAGTAAGTAGCTTCTTAAGGTACGCACATACATTTTTAAGTAATTGTCTTGGTCTCACTACATGAGCTATATGTATTTTTAAGTGTAAGCATAACGTGTTATTATTTGATGGTAGCCTTAAACAGGTTCTCTTCGAAGGCTACCTAAAGTTACTAAAAATTTGCTATTGAAATGTATTTTGTGTATGGAGTAATAAAACTTATTATTATATTAAACTGGGCATATGTGCTTTGTTACGCTTGATGAGATTCATGTAAAATTTCCATGTTATAGGATGGAGATGATAAAACCTATTGCAGCCAAATGTTGTTAGTACCATCTTAGGTCGATTTCTAATGAACTAATTTATAAAAATTCTTCACAGAACAGAAAGTATCTCTATGATTTACGTTCAATATCAAACCCAAAAGGCAATTTATATGGTACAGAGAAATTCAATCACAAATTGCCATGAAGGATTTTGAATGATGATTGGTATTCGCAGGTTGTATGAGAAAAATTGGCAGTTTTTTATTTACATTTTACTAAGATGCAGGAACAAAATTTAACGTGATAATAGATGCAAGTGTGATTTTTGTAACGCAAATTGCCACCTTAGAGATGAAAGGACACCTAGATAGCACTTTTTCGTATACATCCGTCGTGAAAAACCGCCCGGTTCATTTAAAGTTAATTAATGCGTTTTTAAATGGACTATCACCAATGGCATTCAAGTAAAAGCCAGGTGCTAAAAAGTTTATTTATTTTCGTGTAACGATTTTTGTGATTAGAAATGGCGATTGGTTCAATCAATCTGAGAAAAGTTTTTCTCAAATCAATTAAATTTATTTAATACAAATCTGTCCACCAGACTGGAAAATTTTCCCATTCATCGCGTATTTTTCGTTTAAATTTTCGTTCCGAATTCTTGCATTTAAAATTTTCAATAAATATATTTCGAAACTAATCCCAATATCACACGAACACATGAGGATTAAAATCAATAACATTTTCCTAAATCCCTTTAAAGACCTCCTAATCCACAAATCCACGTCGTTTATTATGAAGACAATTCGATATATGGTTTCAATGATAGCAAAACGTAAGTAAGTATTATACATATGGGACGGTTTAAAAACTCATTACCGCAACGCCTAAGCGAATGCGCTATAGAAACGTTCTTTATTTATATTCATAAAAAATGCCATAAAAAATGCATAAAGTAAATCAAAACAGCCTAGCAGCAGGAATTACTTGGCAGCGTGATTTTTTTGATATTAAATAATAGTGATGATTGACATTCATTACCAATTTTTCGAGCAATTCTCAATTTTAAGTTTCCAACATTACCCAATTCCATTCTACATTATAAACTATTTTCAAAATTAAGCAAAAAGAGACTTACCTATACCAGAATATTGCAAAAGCAAGAACGCCAACGACGACAGCAGCTGTGCATCCGGAGATTATGGCTGAAAATAAAGAAAGAAATAATTGAATAAAAACGCACTAACGATAAAAAAACAGACACAGATTAAAATTAATTCTTGCTCGAATGAGCAATGAGAATTTGATTTATACAGAATAATCCGCGTATCAACATTGTGATTTTTAGCAAATGTTAATGGTTAGTCTCTCCTCATATGCCAACACGAAGATAGTGGGTTTTTCACAATTCAGAGCATTCAATTCATTGTTAAAAAAAACGCGCACTAGTTAGCTCTGACTTTGACGTCAATTTGCAGTGCACAGCGTACCTTCGTAGTTAAAAAAGCAAGCCAACACATAGATTAGAAATAATGTCAAGTGAGACCCATTTTTTTAGGTGCGAAACTGATAAATGTTTCATGCATATAGATTAACTCTGAATTGAGTAATTTAAGGCCAAATTTAAGCCAACGGCCTTATACTCAGTGAATTAATTGCTAGTTCACAAACTTGTTTCGTAAAATTACAAAGAAAAAAATGCTCTAATGTCGGTATTCCTATCAAATAGTGTGACATGATTTTATTCCACACCGAAGCTTAACCTTACCGTCATCGGTTAATAGGACATTCAAGCCACAGGATTCCGTGAGCTATGTGCGCCACGAGGCCTGGCTTGATTGCGGTAAATTTCTAAAGGACTGCAACAGCCCTATCTTTGACAACTTTCATCGTTGCCCAATCCATAGCCTTACACCAATTACACCTTATTCTCGCAGGGTAACGTTCTATCGGCTAAGGCATCAACACCTTAATGATTTTCACAGAACTAAAAAAAGTCTTTAAGAGGCCGTTTTTAACGTCGTCTTTTGGTGCACTGCTACTGAATTTCGTGAATTTTCGGATTAGAAAGTTGGAACATATTATGAGAAAAATAAACACAAACATACAAGTACTTCTGCATAAATATGAGGAAAAAAGGAGTGGAATTTACAGAAAAATCTGCAAAGTATTCATGACTTTAGATTTGCAGGTCTAAAAAAACATGATCAGCTCACAAAGCTGATTCAGCATATAAACAATAGTTCCCAATTATTTTCACACAGATTTTAGCCAATTGAGTACTAAAAATCAATCGGAAAATTAAAAAAGCCGGCTTAGAGTTAAATTTTTCATATTAAGCATAAAGGTAAATAGTTTATCTCTCACCATATACGCCCACGGTTGTGTTTACAAGAATAGCCTGCAGCGGAATTGTCAGAGGTGGTATCCGACACACATAAAAAATAAAGGGTGTCAAAAATGTAGTCTTCGTAGCTTTGGATATTTAAAAATCAGAGATAATATTTTTTTTTAATTTAACGAGGTTGCGATAGTATTTCTGCAATTCAGCTTTGGATATGTGAAAAAATAAAACCAAACATCGAGCGGCTAAGGAGCAATTGCGACAGCCTCAATGGCAGTTCCCCATCTCTGAAGTAAGGAATCGGACGCTCAGTTGTCAAACAACTCCCCTCCTCACAAACATCCATATATAACCTTGTAAAACAACTTTTAAGACGCTTAAGGCTGCCATAGTTTTCAGGATATGCACCGAATATGGTCAAATAGGATGAAAGAGTACACTAATGAGAGTAGCAGGAAGCTTAAGTTGGTTAAAAAGATAAAAACGTGGGGCGCTTATGGCGTATAGAATAACCACGCTTACTTAAAAGACGAGAATATTGAAAATAGCAAAGGATAAGTAACTTTAAAAAAACTCAATAGCATGTTAAATGTTAGCCGTCTATTACACTTAATTTTTGAAAAATTATAAGTAGGAATATTTCCCGTTCATTCACGAACATCCAACCAAATTTTTGCGCTAGTTCTGGTGCAACCTGATGAGGAAAACTGTTACGTTTCGAGGTGTTCGACGTGAAAGAATAGCAATGAGATTATTCTCGTAATTCCGCTGACATTTGATTAAACGGTATTTGCTAGAATTTTTTAACGCCTATAGGCGGGAAGGTGAAGGGTGGAATAATCAAATCCGCTTCTACTCCCACCTATGTTTATTTGAGAGAATGGAATTACACCAGGACGCGCGGGGTCGAGCACTGAGTCAGAACTGCTCTGCGCCACGCAGGGCGCCTTTTTATACATCCGCCTCCGAGGCTTCTAGAATGCGTCGGAGTCGGCTTCTCGAAAGTTCGAGACACTTGGTGGAGGAACGCCGGCAACTCGAGATACACACCTGTGATAATATATATCTGGAGAGAGGAAGCCCACATGAATGTGACAAAATTTGGAAAATCAAGGTGGCAAGTTTTTAACCACACGTAAATCTCCTAGATAACGCCTCTTGTATTTTTCAACCTCCTTGACTATGAAACCCTTAAGACAATGACACTCTTTGCCATAGAAAACTTAAAGAGCTAACCCTGCGACACGGTGGAAAAACCAATAACGCGCCCTTCCATGTATCAGTCGTTCTACTCGCCCGATTCTTCGAAACATACCCACTCATTTTCTGTAAGATGAAACTCTTGATGCTTCGCGACAACCATAAATGTTAACTGCTTCCTTAAGTTTGATTAGCTCCAAGGAAGCTTCAGCCATTAAGCGGAAGCACCGAAAGGGGGAGTCGTCCTCGTTATTCCGCTCCGACCCTCCTCGCTTACGCGGCAACACGACGATGCCAAACTCCCGGTTCACTTTTAACGAGACGCCTCTTCCCATTTCATTAGCCTTGTCATGGCTCGGGTATTGAGATTCTGAAATCGAAATACACTTTTTTTGGTTCTCTCTCAACGGCCGAGTACTGCGAGAATACTGTAAGAGCTCTGGTTAACCCTTCAAGGAATGCACACAGTTCCACTATTAATCTTCAGATATTAATCTTCATATGTATCCTCATTCTTTTCATTTACAAACAGGGACGTTTAAGGAAATATTTACATACCTTGATGTGATAGAAGATGTGGCTTTAAGCAAATACTCGTATAGCCTGGTTTATGTGAGGATGCCACTCCTTATTTACGGAGCAATGTAAACGCAAACATTTTATCTAGCACATCTGTTAAAAATAAAATATACGGGTAGGATCAGAAACAAGAAAGCTTGTAGAAGAATATAAGAGGAGAAAAGTGGAGGCTTATCAGGAAGGCAATAGATTGGCCACCTTTTGAATCACAAAGATTTTACACGGAACACAGTACAAGGGAAAGTCCCACAAAGAATAAAGGGCAAATACCGAGGTCAACTAAAACGGAACATGAAACATGAGAGTTACAATGAAAAAGCAGAGAACAGGGTAGAGTGAAGGGTCAAACCAACCTTGGGATTGTAGGATAAATAGTGGTGATTATGAAAACGCCGATTTACGGTGGCCGATACCGATCGGAGAAATGTGAAGCTTGTCTCAATGGTGATCAGTAACAATATGCATCGTTCTTTCAATGCTGTCCCTCATGCTTATAGCAACTTATTTTCAAGATAGCATCCGGATATATGCTCAATGTTGCTTTAACGGCTCTTGCATTTGAGAAGTATGCATCATGAGAATGGTGGTGCGACGAAAAAACTTAAATATCCCTCATGGATCCATTATTCAAATTTAGGTTTTCGTATTTATTTTCTTTAATTACTGAATGCAAGCACCTTTGATTTGTTTGATATGAAAGTGGACTTTATGTTTAGATCAAGGATCACTATGATATCGTAGGTAAACCTGCCTCCACTGCATATCTTTACGGAGGGAAAATGAGAATTTAAGCCTATCTATCTTCCTTTATTGAGTAAAAGGTCGAGTATGACGGAATTAAATCAACATTTTAAGCCAGCTTTTACCAAACTTATCCCACATGTAAATCATCATTCGTTGTATGAATCGATTAACCTTAAAAAAGATCAATCAAGATATCAATTTAATCATAAGTATGCTGGAGCTCATTCTTTCCGGAGCAACTGCGTGTGTCGATGTTCATTTGATGACAGTTTCTCCTCCTTCGCTACAGGAGGCGTCTTCAGGTCGAAGTGATGTTGGTTTTTCGAATCTTGCCGGAAAATATAGGCAGGATGTTGGCACCAAAATTCACACTCAAGTTGGTCCTGCGTTTCCATTGTCTGAGAGGTTGAAGAGCCTTTTCTAAGTCGCGGCCAACCCATCCTCCCTGTTTAAATCTTCACGGTTTTCCATTACTTCAATCGCCTTAATCTACGGAAGTATCTGCTCTCCTTAGAGATCACTCTCGTTTTAACTTCTGGTCGCTACAAATAAATCACAAGTACCCTAGAAACCAGTTCAGTTCCATTTCTGCTGAGTGCTCACCGTTCCTAGCCTAAATCGCTCATCACATCTTCTCTATCAGCTCAAGATTATCCTATCTATCCAGCAACTTCTTTTGATTGTATACGCAGTTAAAGAGTGACGCCTACCTTTTATGTTATATGGACCAACTCTGTAAATGCACAGTTTTGGCCAGAAACGGTAAGCTGTAGCATAGAAGTTCACTGGTTCTAAGATACTTATTCCTCATTGCGGCGCGGCAACTCCAAAATTTATACCTCTCTTATTCTTAAGATCGTAGGGGGATAGCCGGAGGGTACTATGCCGACCAACGTAGAGGTAGTTAAGCCATTTCAATCCGTCTTCCCGGTTCCCTATTGGGGATTTTCTACTCCCATCCAATCCCCCCCCCCCCCAAACTCATAATTCATCAATCCATTTCAGGTGCCTTTAGATTATCCCGCAGGTCACTCGCTTCCCATTAAAAAAAATAAATTTTATTCAAATCGGATATAGTTAGCCAGATATAAAGTTTTGGAATTATAATTGAATAACCCAAATTTTCTATGAATCAAAATTAAGGCTTCATCCATCTAAGATATTTTGTCGCGAACACCTCCAGTTCGTTAAGTTAATCCGCAGTCAATTTTTAGTCCCATTTTTGTCTTTAATCTTTTTAAAAGTCAGCCTTCACACCCTAATGGAGCCGTAAATAATTTGGGCGACAAATTGGAACCTTCTCTGTGATTTCAGCGAATCGCTTCATTTTCATCCAATTTTCACCTTCCTTGAAAAAGCTGATTCCTTTTAATTAAAAGAAGATGGAGATGCCTGTGCAAAGCAGATGGGAGGATAGGAAATAATGAAAAGGCGCCAGTTGTCTGATTACGCATCCCTTTTTGAAAATGGTAGCTAATCTGGGACTTTGGGAATTCCCAAAAGTTATTCTCACCAGTTAAAATTTCAAGGTAGTAATATTTTTCGTAAGTAATAAGATTAGAAGCCGGTGATTTTTCTACTCTTTCACTTTTTCCTGTCAATGAAAAAGCTTCCCCTTCAAACCAAACCTCAGGCGCTCAAAGATGAAACCACTCCTTGAACGCCGAAATACTCCTGCAGACCTTTAAAGCAACGCGAGTGATGCCTACTTTTAAAATGAGAGAACGCAACAAGCGATGAATTATTGCCGAATACCAATTCCTTGTCCTTCTCCTTATGCTCCCAATCTTCCTTCATGCACAATGCCTTACCACGCACAATGTTACCTTACCCTACCTCATTTTTCCTTCCACAACACCCACTCTCCAATAACGATCTTCAGCCTCTCAACATCCAGCCTCTATATTATCTCACCCACGTACCAGCTCTGCCAAATTCTAATTCTCCCTCGCAAATTCGTTTATTTCTCAATAAATACAACTCATAGCTCATGTTACGTCTTTGCTTTTGTTAAAACCTACATCCCGAAGTTTCTCAGCCTACTCTCATTCACCTTCCGTGGATTAAATTTTAACGCTATAATATTTGAGGAGACCTGTGATTGGTACATCATTTGCATCCTTGTGAGTTGGTAAGAATAGTCTAACGAAATGGGACGTCCATTGAACAGGTTCATTTTTTTAGCAAGATAACTGCAAAGGAATTGAATTATTTGTAGGGCTTCCAATTGACGAGACAACACTGTTTCAGTATTAGTAAGCCCTTCGTAAAAACCTGGTTGGTCTCAATTAGCGTAATGAAGGCCCGTATTTCTTCCTACTCAAGTAGAACAAGGAGAGGCTTATCCAAGTTTGTTCGTGTTGTTTTGTTCATGTTAGCATGCATCCAGGCCACAAGAATCACATTAAAAGATAACGAAGCGACAGCCGACAACCTTCCCGAGAGGGCTATAAGGAAGGAAAGCCAAGAAAATTACGAGTGAAAGGCGAGAAAACGTGCACTAAAGAAATTAACTAATGGTTGAATGTGACGAGAAATATGATAGCGGTTGCAGAAGCGCGTAAATGCGCTCCCCAAAAACTAATTAGAGGATTAATTTAGATGATATTCTTGCGTCGAAATTATTACGGTTGAAGGTGCACCATTGTTCCTCGGTGAATACAAAATTTTCAGCCAACTTTCCATCTAGGTAATCGTATCTCACGATCCACCTTCTTGAGTCGACAGAGTTGAGGGTTGACTCGTGTCAGGGACCAACTCCACCCCTACCGGCGAAAGTTTTACAGGACAGCCATTCCTTTCCTCAAAGTTTCAAACGGAGAAATGTCAGACGATGTTCCCAAAACTAACGCATTTTATACAAATTTCATCACACTATTCGGAAAATATTATAGTAATTTAGAAATAAAGTGAGCTTGATTACGGAGAATAGAACATGCGACTATAGTTTACAGTGAAACAAGCATGAAAATAGAATTAATTGCCTTGCGAGTGAAATCCACAGTGAAATATTATTCGGATGGACTGGGATTCGAACCCAGATCCCTCGACATCGCGCCAAGTTGTCTAATCAGTCAATCTACCTAGGCGTTCTCTTTCCATGCGAATTTCATGGAGGCTTTAAAGAGCAAGGTTGTCCTGCAGGTATTGCGCATATAATGATACCAAGCTACTCGTGTTTATGCGCTTAAGAGCCACTGTCCACGAAGTAAAGCACACAGATTTTTTTGTCAACAAATCCAAAGAACTGCGGAACTGGTCACACAGCAATTCAACGGAGTCACCCACTAGTTACCACACAATTGCGTAAAATTGTGGATGAAAAGATAGGATTTTTAAGCAGCGAAATAAGTACTCTCTCCACAAAAATATACAGAAACCTTGATATAAATTAACTTTTTCAAAACCTACTACTAGAGTATAGACTGCTGTAGATTTACATGGAGCGTAAACACAGCAGATAAAAGTGTAATGACAGCGGGAAAAGTAAAAAGACTTGAGGATGTTTGAATTATAATGCTTCTGGATGATGTTAAAATGTCATGCTTCGATAAAATAATCAATAAAAGAGGTGTTGAGGAGGATTAATAGGGAAGCTAACAGCATCATCAGCAGTCTACCAATCCGAAGATTAGTTTTCTGCTGCTCTCTTCTCGATATCGCATATCAGCAAACCACTCCCTACCTTCATAATTCTTTATTTTAACACGTCAATCATAATTTTTCTTATAAAACTCATCCTTGGCCTTCCTCTATAACTCTTCCCATTCATTTCTTCCAGCATTAGGTACTGATTTCAACAGGCTAATTTGTTACAAAATATATTCAATATTCTTAAGTGCATCTGTTTATGCGTTGGAAGTCACTATATAGGCATTAATCAAAATTATACACTAATGTATTTTTAAAAATTCCTTAATTAAAGCATGTTATGACTGAAGTTTTCGTCCCGGTATTCAAAATTTAGACGAAACCATATTGAAATCTAATTTCGTCTAAATTTCGAAGTGAAATAGGTGCATTCGAATATTGAAATCTTGTGTTACTCCTTGTTATTTGTTAGCAACAGTTATAATATTGAGAAATGTATTTTTTTCGCGCTTAGAAGAAAGTCTGTAACCATGTAATCGAATAATTACGTATTAATATATGTCATGAGCGATAAAACTACGAGTTAAAATGGCACAGATTTTCCACAAAAAAACAAACACGGACACGTATGCAAAGTTTCACGCAAATCTGTACGCAAACAAAAACCTCTCCAACCAACTAAAAATATTTTATAAATTGAAATCAACCTCTGAAACGTCTCATCATCACATTTTGTTGATTGCGGAACTGAAAAAATAAAAAAGGGTTAGAGAACAAAAATAGGGTTAGGGATGCTCGTGTTTGGTGAGTAACTCAGCGCTCTCCTCTATTTTTCTATCTTTCGAACCCCTCGTATCCCTTTCGCATGATAGGGCTCGAAATATTCCCTTTCGTCACATCCAATTCCCTTGAGACAGCACCACGATGGGTCCAGGCAGGCAGTGCGCTGCTACGGAACAATCGATCCTCGTCGTTGCCCCTCGCTACTCACCTCTGCCACGATGCGAGGGGCGCTCGGGTCAAGAGTTCTCCGCGGTCGGGAAAAAAGGCCTTGTCCGGGAACTGGCAAGGGGGAGATCGGCACGAATAAAGATGGAGCATGTACCTGCCGAACGGGATGGACCAGGGGATGTGGAAAAAAACGGGAGGCCAGGGAAAAGCTTGTTAGCGTAGATGTTCTACGGAACTGGCTGAGAGACGAGAGCACACCATAGGAGATAGCGTTCCTTCAAACTTTCCTTCCTTCACCCTCAGTTCACCCAAGCCGAAAGGACTCAAAGAGCATGGATTTTTTTTTGAAAGGTTTAACCACTAGAACTTGGAAGTAATCGGAACGAATAGTAATCAGGGCACTAACATGACTGAGAAAAGTTTCAAAATGACTTACCGCCACGTTATCGTGATTAGTCTACAGGATTGAGGATAAACTACCGTGATTGTGTGAGTCAAAACAACTTAGTGATGATTAAAACGCCCTCCGGTGGTATTTAGAGTCCTTCCTTGCAGAAAAAAGCGCGTGTACATTTTTTAAAACAGTTTTACAATTTAGTATCACTATGCTTAATTAAATAACCAATATTTTCACTTAAAAGATGAATAGTATAAAGAGCAGCATTTGCGAAAAAGCAACAGAATTATTATATCCAAAATATTTGATACGGGGAAATTTTATGTGAGAGTCGAACTAGCTCCTGGAATGGATTACGTTAGAATTCTGAGCGCCCGCCGCACTTCACACAAAAAGGAAAAGGAATTTTTAAATTACTGGGCAGGAGAAAAAATGGAGGTAATTGAATCAAACACATATACCTCTTATTCCATAGTAAAAAATATACATACAACCCGAGGAAAAACCAGATAATTTCATTCGAGTCACGTTGGTGGCACTTAAAACTTCTCTGAAGCGCCAAGTCACGCCAATACCATCGGGTTCACTCTTGAAAAGTCACGTCCTGGAGGAAAACCTATAAACGCTGAGACTCTTAGGAAGCAAGTCCCGCGTGTCAATATGTACTCTATGGATATTTATTGGAGATTGACGAGAAATATATATTCAACGCTCCACCTTGGCTGGCGTTTTAGTATAACAAATAAGTCCAAATATTGACTTTTTTCATACAATGCTACAAATTGATCGTCTCCAACATTTCATTTCCCAATAAACTCAGAAAAGAAATACAATTCAAAAGTTGTTATTAAAAGTGTTGACTTTGACTTTATTCAAGTTTTTATACGGACCACGACTTAAATTAATCTATGATGGAGGAAGCAATGTACTGAAAGTACTCTCCTCATGACTCACGGTAAGGGATCAATTCACTAAAAATGTAGCCCGCCGCCGGGGAACGAACCCGTGACCAGCCAGTGAGGGGCCAGCACTATATCCACGACGCTGACCGTAGGCATTGTAGTATACCTACGTATTGGCCACAGCTTCAGAAATAAAGTTCCTGGTATGTTCCCAGCCTTCCCGAGTACTCCTCTTGTTTCTTCCCGGTTATATCGCAATCAGTTTGCTACGCAATAAACTATGCATCAGTGTGGTGCAACGCGCGTTGTGCCAGCGAAATAAAGTTTGTAGTAATTACGACGATGGTTTTTCTCAACATTGACAGTTTTATACGTTATCTATTCTAACTAGTATAGGCAATGAACTATTAATCGGCGATTCACTAGCAAGTTGCAGCTATAAATTTCAAAGACGAATGCACATAGAGTTCTCCTTCAATACATCTCTACGTACATAAAACGTTACGTTTCTTCGTACGACAATGTGTACAATAGGGTTATGACTTTTAATGAATGATTGAATTTCTGAGTCTATAATGGGAGAATTTTTGTACGAAGTGAACACAAAAGGGTTTAATTCCGTTTAAGTTTTTTTTTATTCACCCATGACGCGAAATTTCTATAAACGGATAAGCACGTAATACTGCTATCGTGACGAATGTGTAAAACGAGGAAATTATAATCAAGAGAATGGGCTCAAATATTAGCTGTGAGTCACGATGTTCACCTAAAAATAGCGTTAGAGCTCCAACGGTAGTAAATAGACGTAGTTGGGGAACAAGTAATTTACAAACAACTTGAAAGCATTTAGAATTGTCTGATTCCTTAAAAAGCTACTCCATCCCTAGACTACGTCTTTCTGGGAGGTGGATTATTCTTCGTCCTCTCGCGGCACATTGTTCCTGAAGGAGGTTCTTGTGGTTTCACTCAACTTAAGAGAATTCAATGAAACTTCCTGAAAGTATTGACAATATTGTTTTAAAGCTACCTGCAAATGTTCAGAATTATTTACCGTAGGGTTTTTAATATATTTGATCGAGAATTGGGCATGAAATTGCACGTTCTTATGTATTTTCTTCTGCATCCTGCAAGTTATGCATCCTCGTTCAAGTACCATTACTCAAATGGTGCCAATTTCACACGATCTGCAACGCGCGCGAGGGATTTATTCAAGCGCTCGGAGTAAAAATCTATTACATATACATTTTTCTATCCATGATATAAATTATTATACATTGAATAATTAGAAAAGGTTCTTTCTGATGAATAAAGCCTTGCGTTCCCATAACAATCAGTGTATTTTCATGCCCACTTTTCGTTCCAATATCTTGAGAAATCTGCGGCAAGTAATTCGAAAAAAATAAGGAAGGTTTAAGGCAACATAAATAATGCTTCCACCAAGTTTCATCGAATTCTCTTAAGTTGAGTAAAACCACCGAACCTTCGTAATACCGCTGTCGCCTCCGTGCCGCTTGCAGAGTAAACGGCTACCGAAAATGACTGAGCTATGCCTCATGTTTATTGCTCTCCAACGGGAAAACCCAATCACCGATCTCTCTGTGTGTAAGGAGTGGATTGAACTTGGACCACTCGGGGGTGAATGAGGTTGTCCCCCTGAACGTGTGTGAAGTTCCTAGGCGATGATAGGATCTCGGTCCTCACCCTGTGGCAAACTCTGCGCAAGTTACTTTTAAGCATCGCTTGTCCGAAATTTTCTCGCTAGAATTCAGTTTTGCTCAGTGCCTTGCCATAGAAAGACGTGAGTTGTGAGTTTTTTTTTCAAGCGTGGAACCGGTTGGATCTTCTTTACGATCGGAAAACAAGACATGGTAATATTGAAGAGGAGAGCCCGTAGTGTTGTGAATTTCCAGTTTCGATACTCTTTCGCGGATTTGTGGCTATAAGTGGCACAATCAGCGTAATTAAGTGTGTACGATTTTGTTGCTTTTTACCTTATAAAAAGACTCTGGTAAGGGTTTAATGGATCTGAGAAATGTCACGCATCTTGAGATGCATGAAAAATTTATTCCAAGTAGAAAAGAATCTACACCACTTAATAAACAAAAGGTACTTGACTACTTACGCAGCAAATTACATTTAAATGAGGACGTTATTGCCAAAAATATTTTATCATGTTTTAAGCTAAAAATTTTCATCAAAATAAAGTGGGAGTAAAGCACACGATCTGACAGTTTTTTCAGAAGAAAGTTCGGCAGTTGGCTACAGCTGAAATTGAAATTTCCTCCGGCTTCATATAAATATCTTCCAAGTACATCCGGTGAATATATACTGTGTGCATTGTGATAAGTTAGCAGTGATATCATCATTCCCTGCTTCAATGTGTTAATTAAAATGATTCCTCTTTGAAGGTTCGACAGAGCTGAAATTGGCCAACCGAAAAAACTTTTTGAGGAATCCAGTGGGAGGGCAAAGAGAAGGAAAACAGAGGATCTTAGGGCTAGCACATCACCAGTTCTGTTATCGTTTGCCACATCGATGAGCTATCGAAACCACACATGGCCTGCGAAAGGAGAAGGAGTAGTTAGATATGTAATTCACGGAATGGACGAAGATATAGAATATGAATTTATAAGGGAAGAACTGGCCGACGCAAAAATCCCTGGTGTTGCGGTTAAAACAATATCGAGAAACAGAAAAGACATTTATGTCATAACTGTTCAAAGAGGCAAGGATTTCGATCCAAAAATTATCGAAAGAACAAAATACATATGCAGTCAATCAATAAAAATAACTGAGTATGAGTACAAGAGACCACAGCGCTGCTATAGCTGCAACAGATATGGACACGGATTGAGGTACTGCCAAGCATTAGCAAGGTGTTACAGATGTGCAGGGGAACATGAGGGACTAAACTGCCCACGAGAAGACCCGGTAAAATGCTGCAATTGCGGAGGCCCGCACGAAGCGAACTCCGCGGATTGCGAGACATTCAAAATACACATGGACACAATGGAGAAAATAAAGCCAAAGAAAGAAAAAAGGTGCCAAAGAAAAACAACGTGGAGAATACTCGCCCGGCCCCTCCACCGAAAACAAACGTCTGGACAATGAGACAGAAAGAAAGGGAAACGGCAAGTGCTGGGTCAAAGGACGAACGGCAAAAAGACAACAGCGGCAGGCAAACCAATACTCGGCGAGAAAATGAAAATGAGGAGAGAGGAAAGGTCGAGAGCAACTCGCAAAGGCATGACTCCGCAAACACTTTGCAGGAGAATAGAGATGAAATGGGTTAAATGGTGGAATGAATGATATACTGAACGCCATCAAAATGTTAGGAGACATGATGCAACAACAGATGCAGATGTTTCAGCAAATGATGTCTCAAATCACGGGCATGCTTTTGACCGTTCATGATGGATAAAGCTAACAAAAACAAATCCTTGGTCATGTCGCTTTGGAACGCTAATGGCGACGTTAAAAATAAGACGCCGGAGCTTGTAAATTTTCTGAATAAACACTCCGTAGACTTATGCCTCATATCAGAGACACACTTGAGGGAAGAAAAATCATGGGAAGTGCCGGGATACAAGGTCACGAGGAAAGACAGAAAAAGATATAATGGAAAAAAAGTCAGTGGCGGAGTGGCAATATTGACGAAAGATAATATCTCGAAAGACGAAATTCAACTGAAAATAATGACAAACCTGGAGGCAGTCGGCATTAAAATAGAGACGGAGATTGGAGAAATTAACATTTTCTCCAACTATCTGCCTCCACGTGCTAAATTCCAAGAGACTGAATTTGATCAATTAATGAATGACGATGCACCTACGATTGTGGGTGGAGATTTTAATGCAAAACACGTGCACTGGAATTGCCCGAGCGAAAATGCAAATGGACGTAAATTTTACAACTGGACGAACGCCAATAGATTGAAGTTATTACAACCGAACGAGCCGACACGAATGTGTGGAAACAGTGCAATTGACCTGGCACTGACAAAGGGACTCAGAAGGCCGGTCAAAGCCTATACCAACTAAGTACTGATCACTATCCTGTCTTGATATATATTGGAGTATTACCCATATTGATACCAGATCAACGGAAACAATATTACTATGGCCTTGCCGACTGGGATCTATTTAGACAAACAGCTCCATACTAAACAGAAAAACTCTCCCAAGAATAACGAAAGCATTGACGAAATGGCAGAAATAATAGTAAAGGCAATAAAAAGGGGCATGCAATTGGCCATTTCTAAGATAAAGAAAAGATCGGCGGATGACATAAAGTTAAATGACGAGATAAAGGAAAATATTAAAGAACGAAACTACTTACGAAAGAAATATAAACTAATTGGATCATCGACTATCAAAAATAAGGTTAAAGAACGTAATAAAGAAATCAAAATAGCAGTTAAAATATTAAGGGAGGAAAGGTGGAATGACCAACTCGCGTCGATGAATACTAATGACGGCTCGCTGTGGAAGCTTGCGAAATCCACGAAGAAAATACCACCTCGTGGCCCTGCGATAGTGAGCGGAGACGAAAGGTATTATCGTCCCAAGGATAAAGCTAATACAATGGCCGAAAACTTGGAAAAGGTGTTCACAGTAAACAAGGCGAGCATATTAACTCCAAAAATAGAAATAGACAAAGACCCGTGGGAGCATGCAATTATAGAAGAGGAAATGCCAAAAATGACATTAGCACAAATTACAAATATAATTAAGAATCTGCCAAATAGAAAATCACCGGGAGAGGATGAAATACCTAATGAGGTAATTTAAAAAATCCCAGTTGAATCGGGGGAGTGTATACTGGAAATAGTGAATAAATCAATGCAAACAGGATGCTTTCCTAAAGTATGGAAAAGAACTATGAAAAAGTGCATCCCTAAAAAAGGAGGGAAGATGCTCAAGCCAAATGATATGAGACCATTGTCTCTTCTTTCTAATTTAGGAAAACCCTTGGAAAGGGCGGTGGTGCCGTTCATTTCAGAATTCGTAGAAACTAACGACATAATGCCGGAGGAGCAGTAGGGATTCAGAAAACTACACTCCACGACGCAGCAAATTCATAGTTGGTATACCGAACTGGATGGTTAGATGGACGGACTCGTATTTAAGAGGAAGGACATTCTTCGTGAAAAGGGGAGAGTAATGACAAAGAGATAACTGCTGGAGTGCCACAAGGATCCATATATGGCCCACTACTTTTTAACCTGTTCACTACCGACTTCCCGAGAGACGAAGAAGACTGGCACACCAAGGTATTGTTATACGCTGACGATGAGGCAATTTTTTCGCGGAGTAAAAAGACGAAACTAGCTGTGGATTACGTCCAAAGAAACATAGACAAGATAGTACAATGGGACGAAAAATGGAGATTACTACTAAACACGAAAAAGACACAAGCGGTAGTATTTACGAAGCACAGAGACGCAGAGACTCCAAGAAGGCAATGTATGCGAATGAAAGAGCAACCAATAGAATGGCAAGATAAAGGCAACTACCTTGGCGCACAACTAGATAGTAAACTAAACCTCAAAGGACATGTTAATAAAATCACAGGACAAGCGTTCGGCGCAAGTTCGGGACTTGCCCCGATACTGAAAAATAATGCAACCCCTAAAAATGCTAAAAGACTTATCTACGACATGTATATTAAAACAAAACTATTATAAGCCACACCCGCATGGGTTGATTTACTAAATAAAAAGCAAATGGAAACATTGGAGATAACTGAATGGAAAATATTACGATCGATTTTCGAAATACCATACTCTGCTACAAACGAAAATCTCTACTTGAACACTGGCATAGTTACATTAAAAACGCCTCTCATCGTCATCTCCCTCATCGTCATCAGGGCTGAGACTGATTTAAAGAAGATTTTACTAATATTATTCGCCGGGAAAGCCTGAGATCTTTTACATACAATTTTTATTTGTAACATCCTTGGGTATATATAAGAGATAAAAACTAAAAGCACCATCACTATCAAGCAACTCTGTCCCAATTCAATTGCATAGGCATTAGGATGAGTCGCCAAAGTGATGGCTGGCCGGGGGGGGGGGGGGATCGCTTATAGGCGAGAGGAATCTGAAATTTGCCAGAGCGAGCACTACTTCCTCACGGAAACTGCGAGGGGGAGGATTCAATTCCCCCGTTCCACTCCACCTTCACCCCACAAAAGGCACTCTATTTATATTTCCCCTGGAGATATCCAGAAGGCAAAGTCAAATGGGGAGAGGTTTTGGGGGAGGGGGAGAAGAGGGGATGAAAAGAGGCCCATTTGAGACTCATGAATATTTGAAAGCGTCAGAGAGAGAGAGAGAGTGGTCAAGGAACGGTTAACCACATGTGGTATCTCATTTGCCTTGGGCGTATTTCATTTTGCATTTTTTTGTACATTTTAAAATAAAAAATTTATTTCCCCGAAATAAACTGTTTTTTTGACCACGTATTTCGCAATGCGTAACTACGCATCTAGCTCTAATAAAATCATTTTTTATTCATGTGATAATTTAAAATAAATGCTCATGAAGCTGGCTAAATTCAGAAAAACATCCGAAGTGACTTACTGGTGTCACTTTCCACACTGTGGATTATCTTCGAGGTGTCTCGTTTTGGCCTTGAATGTCTAAAATACATCACAAATCTCAAAGACGTCTCAGTGTGATCACCATGTTGTGACATTAAAAATGTAATCATTATAGCGTCCCATGTTTCTATGAAGGCACGCGCTAATTATTTCTGGAACAACGAAGAACATACAAGACGATATTATGAACATTAATGAGTGGTCCATCGAAATGTCTCTGAGACATCTCAACACTCTCTCCATTTCTTTCTAAACCCTCATTATCATGGCCCTACATCTGCGTACATAGTATTATACCACAGGCAGTGGCACATATACCTACTCCGTGGTAATAGGATGCAGGCGCAGCAACCAAATTCCGAACCGCTATAACCCTATGCGACAACGATGCAATTCCGCCCCATATGCTCTTGATGCTATGTCGTCTTCATCAAAAAACACTGCACAGATACGTGAATTGGAGTCTCGCTGTTATGTGGAATGAAATTCTTGCTCTCATAAGCTCATGGATATACAACGCGCGGTAAAAATATTATTTCCTTTTCAAATCAGAAATATTGCCGAAATGGAGGGTGGACGTCAACGAATTCAGCGGACATAATTAACAGTTGATACATCCACTGGTCCTGGCATGATGAGCTTTCTGACTGTTTCATCCCTAGCAATTCTATTACCAGGATATGACAGAGAAATGCACAACAGAAACACTTGTATTCACGCCCTGAACCACATTTTGATGCGATGGACCTATCATTGGATGACTGATGTATAAATTCATGAACCAAAACGTTTTTACAAAAGCCACAGACTTTTGTTACCTACTTTTGAGGAAAATATCTTTCTAATTATAATAAAGGCAATGGAAGACACAAGGCTACATCCAAAGTGGATAGGAGGAAAAATTATGTTCCAGCTGATCATATATGTACACACTGGTTTGGCCGGGACAGTACCGGTTTTGGGGCCAAGAGATAAATAAAAGTTTCAACCAATTTTCAAAGGTTCTATTTCCGTTAAATAGAATTCTCGTTTAAGAATGTAACTATGTACAAATATTTATCATTTAGATTTAAATGAAATAATCCTCTCTCTTAATATTTGATTTCCATTATTCTTCTATTGACTTAATAAATTATTGAAATATGATTTATTCTGATGCTTATAATATCCAAAACTCTTTGGAAAGTTGCACCAATCGAAAATCAGAAAAAATGAGCCAATCATGGTAGGACTCAAGAATTGACAAGTTTTCCAACACTTCACTTGATTAGAAAAACATGTATGGGAAAATTTCCCGCATGCTTCAGAAGACACGAAAGTTTGTTAGTGAGACAGAAATCCTTGTTTGACGGTTAAACATAAAGAGTAATTGGGCATAATTGTAATAATTGCAGTAATTGGGTGTGGACGAGCCCTCTGCAGAGAAGATCTCGGGCCCAGATTTCATCAAATCAGTCGGTCTCCAAAGGGCCGACTATAAGCTTCTGGGGAAGGCGGAGCTGAAAATGGACCCAGCTGGTGGGTCAAGTAAGCCCGAAGCTCCGCCCCAACCAGAAGAGGATCAGCTGCAGGAGGGGAGGACCGACGATGGCGGAGCTGCCCTTCTTGCAGATTAATCTGCAGCATTGCAGAGCTGCCTCGGGAGTTCTTCAGAAGAAACTCTCAGAAGGTAAGTCAAAAGTGGCCCTGATTCAGGAACCCTGGGTCCACAAGGGAAAAATTAGAGGACTAGTTATGACAGGAGGCAAACTCTTTTTCTGTGCCTCGGCTGAAACACCTAGGTCTTGCATATGTGAAAGGGGTACATGCTAGGCTTCTACCCCAATTTTGCTCTAGAGACCTCACTGCCGTTGTGTTATCTCTTAGAGATCAGGAGAGATGGAGGGAGGTGGTGGTTTGCTCCGCATACCTCCCATACGACTCGCCAGAACCTCCACCATCTTTGGAACTTGAGGGACTGGTCAGAGAATGTCACTTTAGGAATTGGGAACTGCTGGTTGGATGCGATGCCAACTCCCATCACACTGCGTGGGGGAGTTCGGATGTTAACTCCAGGGGCAGATCCCTTTTGGAATTCCTAATGACCACTGAGTTGTTTGTACTCAACAAAGGATCACAACCGACCTTCATGAACAGAGCTAGGCAGGAAGTGATAGACATCACACTATGCTCCAAAAACTTAGTGCATAGGATAAATAGATGGAGGGTGTCTGACGAGATATCTCTGTCTGACCACCGGTACATCCAATTTACTATCAGGGAGGGTGAAAACCCTACAGCAGTATATAGGAATCCCAGATCAACTAACTGGCAGTCCTATAGGAAAGAACTTGAATGGACGATCTCAAAGAGCCCTTCATTCAAGTTTCACAGAGAGGAAGAGATTGAGGCATCCGTGGTGTTTCTACAGGAAGCCATCATCTCAGCCTACGAAAAAAAGCTGCCCCCTCAAAATCAGGAAGGGAAAACAGAATCTTCCTTGGTGGGGATCTGAACTTGAAAGGCTCCGGAAATTAACCAGAAGACTTTTTAATAAAGCTCAACGCACTAAAAAGCCAGAACACTGGGCCCTCTACAAGGAGGCCCAGCGCAGGTATAAAACGACAATTAAACGTTCCAAAAGAGAGGCATGGAGGATGTTTTGCGAGAATGTAGAAGGAGTTTCTGAGACCGCAAGACTCCATAAAATCCTCTCCAAGGACCCTGGAGCCGGAGTGGGGACTCTTTTGCTTCCCTCGGGAGACTACACGTCTTCGGACCAGGAAGCATTAAAACTTCTGTTAGAGACACACTTCCCTGGCTCGGAAGAAGAACATGAGATGCACTCTAGGAGTCCTCCCACTCATCCGGTCAGGATGGACTGGAGACTGGCCTCCAGCATCATTACTTATGAAGCAACTGACTGGGCCTTGTCCAGCTTTGCTCCATACAAATCTGCAGGGGTGGATGGGGTGTTTCCTGCCCTCCTTCAAGAGGGAAGAGAGCAACTACTGCTTCCTCTGCTACGAATATTCCGATCCTGCCTGGCACATGGATATGTTCCAAAAGCATGGCGGCCGACCAAAGTAGTGTTCATTCCTAAACCTGGGAAGACAGACTACACCAAAGCTAATTCCTTCAGAGGAATTAGCCTTATGTCCTTTTTCTTAAAGACTCTAGAGAAGATAATCGACAGATACATCAGAGATGGGCCTCTTAAGGAGCATCCTTTGCATCTGAACCAACACGCTTACCAGAAAGGCAAGTCTGTGGACTCTGCTCTTCACGGTCTGGTTTCCCGTATCGAGAGCGCTCTTGACCATGGGATATACAGTATGGGAGCATTTCTGGACATAGAGGGGGCATTTAACAATACCACCTTCGATCAGATCTGCTGGGCAGCTGAAAGTCACGGAGTCCACCCTCACATTGTGAGATGGATCAGGTGCATGCTGGCTCAGCGCACTATCACTTCCAGCCTAAGGGGGTGCTCAATGAGGGTGGCAGTGTCCAGGGGCTGCCCCCAGGGAGGGGTTTTATCCCCTCTTCTTTGGAATTTGGTGGTCAACAGCCTCATCACACAGCTGAACAATGTTGGCCTCTACACACAAGGGTATGCTGACGATCTAGCCATACTCATCAGTGGGAAGTATCTGGACACCGTCTCCGGACTCATGCAAAAGGCCCTGGACATGACTCAGGACTGGTGCCAGAGCACAGGGCTAACGGTGAATCCGGACAAGACTGTTATGATACTTTTCACAAAAAAGAGGAAAAGGGAGGGGCTTACCCTTCCCATTTTACACGGAAAGACCCTTAGGCTCTCATCATCAGTGAAATATCTGGGAACAATCTTGGACTCTAAGCTAATCTGGAAAGAACACTTAGATTCGAGAACAAAAAAAGCATGTGCAAACCTTTGGACATGCCGTCGAGCCTTTGGAAATACTTGGGGACTCAAACCAAAAGTGTTACACTGGCTCTATACAGCAGTGGTCAGACCCAGTCTTACATACTGCTCAATAGTATGGTGGAAGAGAGCCCGGCAGTCTGGTGCTATAAAGGAACTCAACCACATTCAGAGAATGGCCTGCTTAGGCATCACGGGAGCCATGCGAACTGCTCCAACTCTGGCCCTGGAAACTCTTCTTGAACTCCCCCCCCTTCATGTGGTGGTGGAGAGTCAAGCCAGGGCCACTGCTTATCGCCTAAATTACACAGGCCAATGGAATGGCAAGGGAAATCTCTCTGGCCATAGACAGATATGGACCGAGATGGGCAGGTCCAGCCCAATCTTTCTGATGGGCAGCGACCACATGTCGGCAAGGTTCTATTGTAAGGATCCTCCTTTCAAACAGTTATTCCCTCTAGGGAACAGTGGGAGAGAGGGGGTAAACATCTCCACATCGGAGCCTCTGTGTGGTATACAGATGGCTCCAGAAAAGACAATAAAGCAGGGGCAGGCATCTACGGAGGTAGCCCTTCAAGATCGTATCCCTTCTCCTTAGGGAAGTACGCCACAGTGTTCCAGGCTGAAATCTTTGCGATTCTGACCTGTGCCTATATTATCAAGGATCGAGACCTCAAAAAAGGACCAATCCACATATGCACCGACAGTCAAGCTGCGATCAAGGCGCTTAACTCACCTTGGTGTACATCACGCCTACTACAAGAGTGTCGAGAGGCACTATCGGAGATAGCTAGGCATTGTAGAGTCAAGCTTTTCTGGGTACCCAGTCACAAAGGCATACCCGGAAATGAAAAGGCGGACGAGCTCACCAAAGCTGGCGCTAGTCACAATCCAACTGGACCGGAACCAGTTCTACCAATCACCCCTGCTATTGGGAGAGCAGAGGTCAGAGAATGGACATCTGGCAGACACTCTGAGATCTGGAACTCCACACAGGGACTAAGACAAGCTAGGCTCCACATAGCGGGACCTAAGCCTAGCTTGACGAGAAAACTTCTATCCCTGGATAGAAGCCAACTCAGAACAATAGTTGGACTGTTGACAGGCCACTATCGTGTCAATAGGCACCTCAATCTTCTGGGACTGATTAACTCACCAAGTTGTCGATGGTGCGAAGAAGAAGATGAAACCACATCTCACATTCTCTGTGAGTGCCCTGTAATTTCCAGGACTCGCATGAGACACCTTGGGGCTGCACACATGGACCCCAAGGAAATCAGGGACATCCCCATCAGAGATATTCTGGCCTTTAGCAAGGCCATAGGACTCTGTGGGTGATGTCAATCTTGCGGATGGCACAATGGACAGTTAGGTCTAAGTGCCCCAGGACTCCATAGGGGTCCTGCCACTAAAGCAATCTAATCTAATCTAATCTAATCTAATTGGGCATAATGGGGGACAATCTGGATGAAAATAGATGCAGTACACAGTATATTAGGAGGATAGCTGAATTAGCAAAGAAGACATTCATTTATAGGTTAGAGCTCATGAGTAAAGACTTTAAAAAATGAGTAAACTCTTTTCGGTCTCTCCACCAGTTTAAACTATTTATGATTGCCAATGTTTCGAACGGTGGATCAGAGCCCGGGAAGAGTTTACTCATATTATTTGCCAGGCAAGTGTTTGATCCATTTAAATTAAAAAATGTTAGCAAGGAGCAAAAAATGAGGCACGACACTATAAGATAGTGGAGGAGACAGGAGGCATTTGAAATGAGGTTATGGAGGAGGATGGCAAAAGTACAATGGAATGATGAATGGGGAGAATGGCAAAGGGAAAAATTCTTGGGGGAGGATAGAAATCTGCTTGAGAAAATCATGAGATGGAAAAGGAGGAAACAATGGAATATTTGGTGCTGAAGACCATTTCCTTGCTCATAAAGTGGGAAAGAGGTAAGAGAAGGATCGGTGTTTTGGAATTTGTGAAAAGAGGTACATATATTTGGTTGTGGGGGTGGCCATTGTACTGACTTCCCTTCTCTAGAGCTCAGGTTTGAATCCCAGCAGCGAAGGAGAAATTTCAGGGTAATCCCAATCCCTACTTGAATGCTGCGTTGAGAGCACTTTATGGGCATCTCACAGATATTATATTAACCTCTGGACACATGCGCATCTTCCGTTAAGAGTAGGCTAATGCCAATGCCAGGTTTCTCTCCACACTTTGTTTATTCCCCAAATACCACATATACTCAGGTATGTATAATTTGAGAAATGTCTTCCTTTTTTCAGCCCATATAACCCTACCTTTGACTCATGGCAAAGTCAGTAAATAAGGTGACTTTTTCAGAGCCAATTTTCCTGCCTGTAAGTTGCAAAAAACCATGTACATATCTCTATTACTCATTAGCCATGAAGAATATTCACCAAGGCATGCATTAGATTTAAGAGCTAAGTTTTGTATTACAACCTACCACTGCCAAGTATTGGTACACTTTGTGGATTTTAATGTATTCCACAAGGCCAATTATGTATACTGCACAAACAGGCCCGGCTTAAGGCCTGGGCTACACGGGTGACGGCATGCCCCTGGGCACCACAAAGAAAGGATGCGATGATGCATGTGACTGTGAAAAAATATTTTTTTACTACATTTAACTGGTGAATAGGTTTGATAAGCGAGGGGAGGGGCACCGGAATACGTACTCTCTCGGCTGGGTTAAAATTTTGTCTTAAGCTGGGCCTGTGAACAAATATTGCATAAACAATACGAAACAAGGAGATTCAGAAATTTTTATCACCTCAACTTGTATTCGAGCCACGGATTTTAGTCAATATTCTTGGCCCAAAAAGAAGACTTTGACTTAAACTCTAATCCAATTATCCTAGAAGACATAGGGTAATCCTACACCCACCAACCTACACACTAATCCTCTATGGCATAAATGGCCCTCACTTGTCTGTTGCCTCCACGAAATAACAAACAAACAAGAGAGTTAGGACTTATATAAGGAAGTGAAAAGAGGAATTGTGAGGGAATATGGTGCAGCCCAAGCAGAGTAAGCAGGAGAGTAGTAATGATACATCAAAACACCACACTATCCAGTATGTAATCATATAGTAACAATAAGAACAAACTGTCTGGGCATACATGAGTGCAATACAGACAATCAGGAGGCAAGATATTCACAGAATTCTGACCAAATGAAATACTTGAGGACAAAAGGTGGCAAAATAAAGATGATAAAGGAGATGAAGATGTAGAAGACAAAATTTGCCATTTGATTGCCAAGCTACAGCACACAGAAGGACATAATTAAGAATGAATGAATACTGACCACTGAAGCATGCAATAAAACGTATGTACACCCCACAAGGGGAAAGAGACAGCAACAGGTCACAGTCAATGAATAAAGAATAAGGATAGAAATGGCTACTGGCCTAATCCCTGGTGTGAAGATAAAGAAGTTACAAGTGCAGTCCAACAAAATTAGTTTTGCATTATTCAACACAAAGGATAAGAGAATGGTTCAACGAGAAGCTCTTTTGGTGGCAAAAAAAGTGTGGATGGTGAAAAATTCACCTGAAACTCAATCTAATTAGTGCATGACCTGTTCATAAAAATGCACAAAATGTGGCCCTTATCAAATTTTGCCACATATTTTTCATTATGCTAGCTTTGAAAAGTCTAACCCATTCTGGAAGTGAATTCACAATTTCACAAAAATTACACATCCATGCACATATAAAATTGAGAATTTACAAACTTTATATCTTTGGCTATAAATGGAAATTTTTATAACTTTTCCAGCAAATGAAAACTTAACTTCAGCTTAAGAGTCACTACAGTAAGTAAATCACTGAACAAGGTGGCCTATTCAGGGTCAATAACTCAGCATATTACCTCCCTTAAAGTATTAACACAATGCTAGGGATGACAATATTCTCAATCACAACAAATGATGATGAGTATGAAAATTCCACATAGGAAACATCAACTGCATTGACTAGGTCTCAAACCCAGATCCCTCAGTATCCATGTAATATTCAAGGCAAATGATGATAACACTATTATCCTAAATCAGTAATCATATCAAGGGATTTAATAGACATTAAATGGTAATTATACAGCAGCTTGAGAGGTTTTCAATAAAGTTTATGGGATAAATTTTTAGGATAACCGGACTATCCACGGTACATATTACCTTTATGGAGTCACCCACAAGTTCCCAAAGGTGAAAAATTCCAAAGGGGAAAAATCAGAGGACACCTCATTGCATTCAAAGTTTGGCTTTAACCTCATGAACTGTGGCACTAAGTGCACACTTGGACTGCTTCGTTAGATTGCATGTCCGGCAGTCTAGAACATCTTGTTCCTTTGAAGCCTACAAAACTGCACAGGAGAGGAGGATGCCTCAGTAGCTTAACTAGCTAAGGACTCAGTGCAATATCAAGGGATCCAGGTTCTATTTCTGGTCAAGGTGAATGAGTTTTCCTCTGTGAAATTTTGCATTTAGGTTAGCGGGACATTGACCAATGCTTTTACAATGGTTTGTAACATTTCGGGGTTCCCCTGTTTAAAGTGCCAGCCTCGTCGCATTTTAGAGTGGGGTCGCCACTCGGGTCCAGCCTATATAAACCCGGTCGGCCAGCTGTGGAGCGGGATGGTTATGTTGTCAGCAGTGCCGGGGAGTTCGGCCATGAGTACGAGTAATTAGTGAGTTAGCAGTGAGAGTCGGAGGGGTAGCAAGCAGAGTCAGGAGGTCCCTAGTCCCTAAGCATCCCCTTTCCGTGTTCTTTCCTTTTTCTTTCCTGTCCCCCATTTCCTATTCCCTTACTCCCTAATCCTATCCCATCTCCTGATTTCCCATGATGACAGTGTGTCTGGCAGTTGAGCATGGTAACAGCCTGAGGAAATCAAAAATCTTCAGCTTATGCAGTGTCCCCTTTCTCTTCCCCATTACCCTCTTCCCTCTGAGTGCAGACGGAGATTGTCGTATCCCCTTTCCCTTATCTGCACTGGCACCCTGTTTGTACTCGCCTGGAGGAACCCGCAACCAAGCTAAGTCGACGGCACCATTACAGGTTGTGTCATCATACATGCACCTTAAGTTATTTACTCTTTTAATTATGAAACTAGGAACTTTTTTCGTTTCAAATTACTATTGAGTCACCAATTTCAGTCTATAATTTAGGCTGAAAAGAAGACTTTTACTGAAATTGATCTGTGCTAGAAGATAATTGGTGATTCATTAACATTCACTCATACAACTCCGAGCAGTCCTCTATGACAAAAATTACCTTTTAAACTAAAAATTACCTTTCACAACCTGTTGAAGAAAGCACTCTATGAGTACGGAATCTGTTTATTAATAATGTGATTAATTTATTATGTAATACTAATGACATAGACTGTGAGCAAAGATGTTAGGAAAAGATTAGCAAATACATAGTTTCACTTGGGAGTGTAGTGCTGAAGCGGTGTAGAAGTGGAATGAAGACACCCTTAGGAGTTAGGCTCAATGTGATACATAATCAGGTTTTCAATAAGGTTCTTTCATATCCATTAAGGCTAGGTACTCTATTAGTGACACCTGAATCAAAGGAAAAATTCTGTTTATATTACCATAATGAGGCCAGATTATAAAATTGAACTCAGGCATATTGAGAAGCTCTGAACATGTGTTCATCTTTTGACATGTTGCCAATGCTGCAATATGGATAGCGTGACCGTAGATGAGAATGATGAGGAGGGGGCCTTACAGAGGTGGGAACATGCTTTTGGGTTTTTTGTGTGCGAGCATTTTCAGTGAACATGGGCATAGCACTGAGGATGTTAGGGAGAGAATTTTACCATCCAACAGGCATTCACTAGCAAAGGTGTTTAGAAAAGATTAGCAATGAGTTATATATGAGGTTGCACTATATGGGAGTGAAAAGTTAGCCTCTTGGAAAGAAGGATGAGAATAGATGGCAGGAGTGGATAAGGGTGTGGAAGAGATTGGAGAAAGTTTGATGGATAGAGATGCATTTGTTTTGGTAAGTGAGGAAATGGTTAAGGAGATTCAGAGGAGCAGTAAATTGCAACAAGTAACATGAGGTGTGAGAATGTGGTAGACCATATTGTAGATAGAATGCTGGGAATAATGAGAATAGGGAGGAAAAGAATAAGCCTGTTAGATGAGAATAAGGGAGCAAGAAAGCATGCTAAGTTATAGACAAGTTTTAATTGGGGTGAGAAGGGGGCAGGCCTGGACGAGTGTATTTTGTTCCGTCTAGCATCTCTTTTATGTGGTCATTCCATGTATTCCTTCCATCTTTTCTGAATATCTTCCCATTCCATTAGTATATTATCAGGTTTATCCTTAACATTTGGGATCACTTGCCCTCACTTATCAACTGACAACATTTTCGCTTTTGCATATAGAGTTCCCACTCCCCTTCTTTCTGAAGGTTTTCCATCTTATGTGCTGTTATCTACACCAATATTTCTTCACCCCATTGGCTTTGAATAAAAGTGTCTTATTTGATTCCCTATACATCCTCCTGCCTGAGTTGGAGCTGACATTTTTCCATGTCCTCTTTTCCTCAATTTCCCTGCTTATATCTTCTGCGATCATTGGCTTCTTAATCCTTCTCCTGTCGATTGATCCAACTGTTTCCTCAGCTGCTGTTTACGCTGGTTGAATTGCGCTCTTCATCTTCATACCAACCTGGCAACGATACCATTTTGGTTACTGTAAATAAGTTGTTGAACTTCAATAAAACACGAATACAGTCCACTATTTTTTCATAAAAACATATAGTATTAATTATTTCAGACATGAGGGTGATGTCAACGGTTTTCGCTGCCATTCGTCGGTGGAAACAGCTGCTTTTATAATTCTTGTTTTTCTTCCTCAGTCATATTTCCTCAGTAGATCCCATTTCCACTTTTTATCCAACAGTTAGCTCCTTTTACTCTCTTCTCCTTGACCCATCCAAAGTTCTTACATTCTGATTCTTCACCCTACTTCCATTTCTTAGCCTTTTGAGTTTAAAACCTCATTTCATTATTAAACTTCCCAAGTCTTGTCATTCCAGACTGGATGAGAGGTGAGACAAGGCTCTGGGAGCCAAGGCAGAATCCCTTTGCTCTCGTCCTTATTAAGTAATTTGTGCAAACATGCATTTTTCAAATTACCAGCATAAATTCATGGCAGCTTAACTATAGATGGCCTAGTCCATTACACTGTCAGACTGAGTATTTTAAATGTTTCTCCTGTTATGATACTGGTCATTAACACAATCCTTTCTGATATATAAAATGAAATGTATAATTATCTTTTTGACAAAATTTGAGATATCCTAATTTATATTTCTTACAAAATATGTATCAGTATTCACTTTGAATGCCTGAGTCTGCTGAAGTAGCAGAATAAAGTTAGAGTGGATCCCTGGTTGTCAAATGAGCTGTTCAACAACCACTGTCCAACAACAAATAGTTGACCATGTGGCTGTGGTCAACTATTTGTTATCATAGCAGATCCACTAAAAAACTATTTGTTGCCTACTCAGAAAATATAAGCTCTGAGGTGCATTCCTTATGCTCAAGTGATTATTTACAAATTTTTAATGGACCTCTAAAAAACCTCAACAAATGCTGGGGCATCCTTGACAAAAAACTTTTACAATAATTACCATAGAGTTCAATTTAAAATATGCAAATGCACAGAAAAACATGAAGAGTACACTCCTGGGTCTATATTTTCCAAGTAAGGAACAAATATTTTTTTATCAATACACTTCGTATACAAATAGTTGACCATGAACATGGGCTGGCACCAAAGTGAAGGGTTGAGATTACATCCACCTACCAGCCAAGGAAAGGGATCGGTATTCTGAGGACTTGGATCCCAAAATGGACCAAAAGTACACCTGTGAGATTCCTCACCATGAGAAAGTTCTGTGCAGAGGAGTAGAGTGAAATACAGTACTCATGAAAGGGAAAGCATTTACCATTGCAAAGGCTGTGGCGTAAAAAGGTTAAAGTGCAAAGAAGTAATTAAAGAAGGAAACATAGCCAAAGGAGCAGCTGTGATCACCAAGCAAATATCACAGAAAAAAGAAGAGGTGGAAAAGGAGCCCTTGATTTTAATTTATGGAAAGCAGCTGGCTGGAAACAGCATTTCAGAGGCTATACACAATTTGTGAAAAGCAAGGCTTTTGCTCCAAGATTTGCTCAAGAAAACCCCAGGTACAAGTGCCCATTGTGAGATTAATTTGTTTAAGGCAAGTCAAGGCTGGTTATAAAAATTAAGAAGCAAAGTGGCTTACACAACATGGCGCATGATGGAAAGTCTGTAAGTGCGAACAAAAAAGATGCGGAAGAGATTGTGAAAAAGTTTAGTGAGTACGTGACAGCTGAGGGTTTCATCTCACAGGCAAGTGTTTAATTGAGATGAAATCAGACTGTTTTGGAAGAAAATGCCATTCGGAACTTAAACACCCCAGGTGGGATTAAGGGCTTGCCTGGAAAAAAGCCTAGAACTCAGGGATTCTAATGATTTCCATGAATCGATCATGTGACATCACGAACTTGCAGAATGTTGAACTCATTTTAGATTTGTCAAGCAAATGACGAGCAAAGTCATGTTACATAGATTTTCTCTTCCACGTGATAGATAACGCCCCCCTTTTCTTTTTGTCTCACTTCCTAATGAGTATTGCTGTCTCTTTCCTTAGGTATTGCATTTTACTTTCATTCTGTAATTGTTCTCTGAGCCAATGGCCCTTAGCATTACAGCTCCAACTTCAGGGGGGCTATTCTCTATCTCGAAGCTACCGATGCCGTAGCTTCCAATAAGCTACCAGAATTGGCTTCCAACCGTATTGTCTAACTTGGGGGAGCTTTCTCAAGAACAAATAGGAAGTGGAGAGAGGTTTGGCGAAAGGCCGGTATGAGAATCTTTTCAAACCAAATCCGTGGAAAGTTCATTTCTGGTGACGTCATTCTTAGAACCAATGGGAAAGCTGGTCTCAATGTTTTTCCGTGGATAAAACTGGTGAAACCTGTTTTAAGGCCGTTTTAGACGGTAAAGATGTACGTGCATCGTGTTTAGCAAAAAATTCCACGCATTAAAAATCATGCGACCTAAATTCTAAAATGTTTTATTGATGCTCACATATTCTCGTGAACAATCTCATGAATACGAATGCACGACGTCCATTTTGGCTGTTTTGATCAATTGAAATAAGATTGTTCGTAAATATATTCAGGAATTAGGGTTCATGTCGATGATATGGTTCAATATGATTCGTGCTATTTGCTTTCGTCAATTACTCGTTGCTTCAAATCATTTAAATAATATACAAAGATGAAGCTTTCAAAAGAAATGCGTTGGATAATTATATGTATATAGATAAGCGTAATAAAATAACCAATATTTAAGCAGGGTATTCGGAGGCCGTGCTTTGTGAGGCTACCGTGGGAGCTTATTGGTGCTACGGAAGTAGCTTCGTGACATTTACAGAATATGGGTGGGAGCCTAATATGCTACCGGTAGCTTCTGCTTGCTCTTTCTCCGGTAGCTTCCATGATAGAGAATACCGATGGGAGCAAGTAGCTTATTGAAGCATCGTTTCGCCAGAAAGCTCCGATGCTTCGAGTTAGAGAATAAGCCCCCAGGTGACAACACTCATTTGACTTATTTCATAAAGATTTAACATATTTTGTTCAGCTGTCAACTAGGAACATACTAGACTGCCAGCATCATTTGAATCATTAGCCCTAAAGTTGCAGCGTGGTATTTATGAGGCACCCTGCAACAACCAAAGAAAGGTAAAGGAATAAATATCATGACATGATGGCCAGTGGTAAAGTGAGATACTTCGATATAGGTGAGAGTGTGTTAATGAGAACCTCTAAACAAGGCAGCTGAGAGTCAGGAGTGATTGCCCAGAATGAAGTCCACCCCACGTCATACCACATGGAAAACACTAGGGATAACATAGTTTGACGAAACACCTGTCACATATGTTCCAACAAGTCAAATGTGAGGTCACAGGATTGTTTAATGCAGGAATGTAATTCTGTTGTGGAATACCAAACACTGCCAGGCAACCACAACATCAACAAGCCAATGGGAGTGATCATAGTAATGCCACAGAATGCGAGAGACATGATAGCACAATAAGAAATGCAACCCATAGTGGAAGGCAGGCCAAAGCTCCAATTGGGCTGACCTTGTGAGGCATGTTCAGCTTGAAGTAATGTAATTTTCTTTATCTTTGGGCCTTTTCTATATACTAAATGTTGGAAACCAAGGTGAATGTGTTAATGTGTTATCCTGTTATCCTGTCCAGTGGCTTAATCCCACTACACACTGAATTACACACAATGCTATATGATACCTCTTCAAGCGTTTTTCTGGATTGCTTTCTTTCGCAAGTCTATAAAGAGTAATAAAAATTATGTACATTCCCTAGTAGCACAAAAATATATTAGCAATCTTTTAAAAATATTTTTCAACATAACAAAAAACTTTTTAAACTTAATATTTTGGCAATATATTTTGAACATATTTTAAAGAATGCAATTATTAAATTACATTAAATATTGCAAAAAAATGTTTTACAATGTTTTAAAAATGTTTCGAATTGTAGTTAATACAGGCCAAAACAACTGTATATATCATCGCATAAAATATTTAATAATACTCTTTAATTTACGTTAATAATGTTATGCCAGCTATTTTAACTTATTTTTCATTCTAATCACTAGCTTTTTACGTTTATTTATTTGTTAATTTGTTATAGTATTTTATTATAATAAGTACAATAATAATTATTACTGTAGTACATTTTATTAGTACAAACAGTACCTATTGATAAGTCACTATTATAGTATTTTTATTAGTACCTCCCTAGTGAAAATGCCCTATTCCTATGGTAATTTGACAATAGGAACTCAAACATTTCCCCATATTTTTTTCCCCATGATTTTAAAATATTTTTAAAAATATTTTAAACAAATTAAAAATTATTTAGAAATTATGTTGAAATAATTTTAAAAAACTCTTATAATTATATGAATATATTTCATGAAATATATTCTTGATAGATAGTAATATGTTTAGCCTGTGGTTCATTCTTCAACCGAAAATTAGGCATAAATGGGAAGCTTTGAAACGAATCGGAGAGACTTGGGTTCTGCCAATAAACACTTATCATTGATAGCTTTTTGTAATTAATTTCCGCTGTACACTAAATTACTGTTATGCTTTTATTGGTACATATGTGGAAATTAGAAAACTGATGAATATTCATCAGTCTTCTCATTTCCACATTCGTAACATTGATTATACATGCATATTCACGTTCGGAACATTTCCGCAAGTAAGTTACGTCTTCATTGAATTGTAAAAAACGTGTGGCAAATGGAAAAAATATTGTTTATTCTAATTAATATTGACTTTATATTCATTTAATGTGGCAACATAGGTTTCAATTGATTAATACCTGAAAACTGTGATCGTGATTGAATGGTACGTTTCCTCAAACTATCACGGCATTTACATTTAAAAGTTAGTTCTCGCGAACACATTTACGCACGGGAATGGCCGTATATATACAACTTTCAAGAAACACATCTACCAGTTGAGAGTTGGAAATGGCGTTGGTATTTGTGAGATAGACTGTCCGAAAATATGATGAGCAGTAACGATCTAGAATGTGAGGTTGAAATTAAGGCATTGTTGTTGAACATTGTTACAATTTTTATAAACATAGAAAAATTGTTAAAATATTTATAAAATATTTTTAAAACATTGTTAAAATATTTATCAAATATTTTTAAAACATTGTTAAAATATTTATCAAATATTTTTAAAACATTGTTAAAATATTTATCAAATATTTTTAAAACATTGTTAAAATATTTATAAAATATTTTTACAATGTTTAATAAAAAATTTTAAAAACATTTTACAAAGTTGTTAAAAGATTGTGTGAAAAATGATAGATGGTGCAGCAAAACGTTTTTGAAAGGTTTTGAAAATGTTGTCATAACATTCCTCAATTTTTTCACAATTTTAAAAAAATCTTTTTTTCAATATTTTAAAAATATTTTTGTGCTACTAGGGTTGTACACCACAGACTGAATGCTAAGCGACGCGAAGAACGTCGTGGGATGGGAAGACACATGGGAACATGTTTGGCCCTCAAGCAATTTTCCTGGATGTCTTCGGTGGCGCATGCGCAGTAGGCTCTCCAGAGGATAAAACATTCTCTTGCGGGGAGTGTGAAACATTTTCACACTGAGTGAGAGCTGGATTTTGGAGTTGACGCACTTCGAAGTGAGAATGGAATGCCTAATTGAGGATATAAAGAAGTATCCATGCCTGTGTGACACAGGATGTGCCCAATTTTGGAATAATATAATAAAATAAG
The DNA here is from genome assembly GCA_963573305.1 of Pyrrhosoma nymphula. NCBI lineage: Eukaryota > Metazoa > Arthropoda > Insecta > Odonata > Coenagrionidae > Pyrrhosoma > Pyrrhosoma nymphula. Next base: position 171,929,429 of record OY754329.1, on the reverse strand, counting down.
TTCTTGGGAGAATGTAGCCTGAAACCTTGAGCAGACAGGTAACTCAGACAGTTATCTTTAAAATGCACTCATTGGTCATGAATGTGTTGTAATTTAGTTGGTTCTCTGTATGAAAAACATTTATTATTATGTATGGGTACATATTGTGATCATCTTCTTTTTGTTCTTCATTTGTTTTTCTTCTATGAGTAAGTAATAGCTCTTGTTGTTTTAGTTACGAGGATGTTGTTGTCGTTGGTTGTTTGGTTGTTGAAAGTTGTGATGTACTCGAATAAAATGAGTTATGAAGAAATGGAAATAAAATGGTTTAAAACTAATGAATGTTGGATCTTTAATAAATTTACCATGTTTTACAGTAACCATACTGTACCCTGTAACCACAGGGTAGAAAATGTCTGGAACAAACTCGCATGTTCTGGGAAATCTTTCTTTCTTTTCTTTTTCTTGTCACGGCGAATTTTAATCGCTCACAGCAAAAATAAATTCTTTCCTTCGGCATCTTTTAGAATAATACTCCGGGACTTTTGCAAGAACTATTGCAATGTGGTACAATACAATATTGAACCATTTCAATGATATTGGAGATCGATTTACTCAAATACTGAAGAGCAACCCACAACTGCCACCGCAACGCTGACGTGGTCTATCCCACAACCCCTTCGATTTGTTTTGTCACGTGACCTTGTGACATAGTGCCTCAACCTGTCCATTGATTGTCACCAGCACTACAATGAAAAAGCACAAGAGGTCAAGGGTTATTAGTAAAATTTTCAATGAGTTTTTTTTTTCATTTTAAATTATTGAATTAGGAGATGGAATTCTCCAAATCGGTTCCTTTTGGCATTCACAGGGTGAACCTATTGTCTAGAACTGCTCCCTTCAAGAGCAACAGCTAACAATAATAACTCTTTTCACTCTCTTTAATCAGATTCTCATGACACCACTGCACGTTTAACCTTCTTGCCATTTTAGTGTGGACTCTCAGCGTGCTCCACAAATGTGAAATGGTTTTCCCACTGGGTCATAGTGTGGTTTGATGTTACATTGTATGGCAATAACTTTATTTTCGAGTTTTGGCGACACTAATTGCTCTCAAATTTTATCTTCTTGCCATTTAAACATGGAGTCGCAGATGCAGGTTCTCACTTTAGGCCAGCCGCAAGAAGAACGCAGCCTAGGGTAGCAGAGTGTTTCTTCCTAGAAGTAGGTGACCTCTCTTTTGAGCTGTGTCAGATAGAATAGGATAGTATTTTGAAAGAAATGGATTGACATCAAGTCCTCAGATAAATATTTAACTGAAAAATAGTGTCAATTCTGATGAAAAAAGAGTGAGTTTATGGATAATTTTCATCCTAAATTAACAAAGATGGTACACCATACTTCTTTTGACTGGAATAATCAACATTCTTTGGGCATTTGGGATAAGTTTCTTCAAGGGAGTATGAAACTAAACAAGATACAAAGGATTTGAGATGGAGACCATAAATTTTCAAAGGTAATTGCATCTGCAAACTGTGTAATTGACGGAATACAGGCTCCATTAAAAGATGAAGGAAATGTGAAGTAAAATGAAAGACTACTCTGATTCATATTTTGGAAATACTTATATGTTTGGAAACTTGTATGATAGGTAATTTATAATTTCTTTATAACTTTATAAAACACCTCCCAAGTTTAGAATGAAAATGGTATTTATTTGTTTGTATTGGTATTTTATTTCTATGCTCGCTGCATTTGCACAGGAAAAATGCACTCTATCGGCCGTAATCATAGTTACGTTAGACTACACCTCCAGCAGGTTTAAATAATTTAGCCCTGCGATGTCGTTGAACTCATATTCATAGCGTCGTTTTAGCGCTGATCAACCTTAGCCCCGGCAGCCTTAGTCCGGAGAAAGTTAAACCTATGGAATAATGGTTTAACGTTGAGTTTAAGCACCGCGCGTCGCCATTTTTTCTTCAGTTTTTGTGGTGTGGTGATTGTCGAAGTGGTTAAGTGATTAATCACAAGTAATCTCCTCGTTAGAGCTAATTTAAGGGTTAACATTTCTTGTTAATCTATCGTTAGGAATATTGTTGGCTTAGTGATTTAGGTTTATACTGATGCAAATAGTTGCATAAGCAGTAATGTAGTAGTTTTGTTTTCAGGATACCTAGTTAATTAATTTTGTGTTTATTTGGTTTAATTTTATCGGTAAACGGGTTCATTAGTCAACTTTACAATTTAGTAAGTATAGTTTTTATTAGGTATTATAGCTTGCATTGATTATATTTGTTTTCACATCACTTAGTTGTGTTCATTTGTTTACATTTTGTATGGTGAGTTTTGTTCAATCATGATAATATCAATAATATTTCATACCTTTCATACTTTGTTACATCCTTTTGTTTGCATTTTACATAATTAGTTTTTATCGTTCATTTCAATTAGCTGTGCATTTTGATTAATAAGTTATTTTATTGAATTAACTATTTCTGTAGCTAAATTAAAATGCGTGAATTACACGAAACAAAACCGGGTGATTATTTTTTATATTCAATAAGGATAATAAACTTAAAAAAATAGAAAAATGAATTGCAACACGTCTAGGCCATAAATAATGACATATATGAAATGGAAGATATCCAAAGTGCAGGGAGCAGGATTCCGGGCTGATTTCAGTGAGCAAGAAAGTCCCAGAAGCAAGTAATGAGTGGTAAATGCATGGGTAAAGGGTTCGCAGATAATGCACAACTCCTAAGGAGACCCCAAAAACCAGTTCAGAAATTCCTGGAAATACCCTGATACTTGTTGCCAAGCATTCCATCCTCGCGCGGTAGGCAAGTCTCGGACTCCGTTAGTCCCCAAGGCTATCTCCCTCAACCCAAGTTATGAATACCAACTTTTAGTACCGTTCTAAACTGCACATAGACCGGACTAAGATAAACTGCATAACCCCAGGTTTAACTCGAAATCTATGAATACGGCCATATAAGTTTATTGCATGAAAATATCAACATGCACATCCTATTATAACAACATGCAGCAGAAGATTTGGCCAACCACTCAAGGTACTATAGAAGAGTCACTGTAGAACATGGAGGTCATGAGAAATATATGTGGGGGTTTGGGAATGGCCCCGAAGAAAGGATTACTCTTGGGCCTAGGGTTAGCATAACATTTGGTGGGGTCAAAGGAAAAGGTTGGTTCCAAGAGAGAACTATTTTGTAATCTTCTGATAAATAGGGAAAAGTGTAGGATATATTTAATTGTCTAATACCACTCTGCCTCAAACAGATTTTGACACAAAACTCAACACGAGGATGCAAGCTGAACCTACGAAGACAATTGCTTAGCATTAAGTTAACTCTAAGTATTTGGAGACTGCCCAAAGGGAATTTTTATTCAGATTTTCAGTCACTCATCACCATAGGTGTATCTAGAAGCATCTGAAGGGGTGGATCACCACCCCTTCGCGGGCGGGTATGGGGGGTATGGAGTACCCCCCATGTAAAATGAGGGGTCTGGGAATTTTGAAAAATATTCATCTTAAAATTATGTTTTGAAGGTGTTCTATTATGTTATGGAAGGTGATATATAGGTGTACTATTAGCATGTGTTAAACATATCATTTTTACGTTTTTTTATCAATGGTGGGGTTACAACCCCCAAAACCCCCCCTGGATACGCCTATGCTCATTACTAAGAAACTTAGGGATTGCTGAATCCCGAAAAAATAATCAGCGGACTCCGTTCAAGTACATAGATGGAATACCCAAGGACTACCCAAAGGGAGAGAGAAAGGAATAATGAACCTAACGGAAAATTGGGGTAGGTGAGGGGTTAAGAGGAAAAGATTCATCCAGGTTTCCCAACGCGGCAACACAACTCAAATTGCATGGAATATTTCAGACAAAGGCCGATCAATTTGGGTCATCAGATAGTCAGAGAAGAGTAGCTACACTAATGTATGTAAGATTTCTTATATATCTTTTACGTGGGATTAACTTTGGGATCATTAATTAAAGAAAACAAAAATAAACTAAGGTGGGCCCGTGTTCACAAGCTCGATAGTTGAACACTGAACCTCCCCAGAAAGAAATACTATGAATACCCCTACCAAGAATCATGATCTCAATCAAGGTTTCTGATACATCTTAATGATCACAAAGAAGAGCAATTGTAAAGCAATATTTTTTATGTCAAGTGAGCCCAAAAAATGCTCCTGGAGATGAAAACATAAACAGTGCCTGTGTGGGCGATGCAAGGCACATGCCTGGCAGTCACTGCATGGACACTGGCTTCACAATTTAAAGTCTTTTCCTCTAAAAGCATTTGTATTATGAGACTAAAACTTTACCAAAAATTGATATATGTATATATATATAAAGAATTGTTTCCCTTGCTGATATATTACCCATGCTTTTCCAATAGGACAAGACTTGCCAACACACTGAAAATTCTGTCTCCCAAGATCAAAATTATTGTTAGCGTTTTTAAATAAATGAGGCTAACAAATTTTTATGAATATTTATATGATTTATAATAATGTATTCTTCATTAAGAGGATTTAGGGTAAATTTTCTTCAAATTTTGTTTTATCTGGATAAAAATCAAACGAAAAATGACAGTTCTGATTTTTAAGTTTTAATTCCGTCAAAAAAAACTCATTTTTCAGTTTTTCTAAATTTTCTGGAAAACCAAACATATTCATGGTAAAACATTCTTTAAAGTGTATTTGCCATCTTTTGGTCAATCCAAAAACGTTTTCATAGGAAAATTTAGACCATCATGAAATTTTGCCTCTTAGGACACGAGTCATAGAGTGGTATGTCTTTTGGCCTGTGATGTTACGGAGTGCTGCTTAGTGTGGCATTTTGCGGTGAGTCTTTCGGTGTGTGGTGGGCTTAAGCCAAAGGAATAGGTGAAATACCAATTATCACAAGTCAGATTCAATTGAAGCCCTTGAGATGGTCAACTAGTCTATCGAACATAACTGCTGGAGTATAATGACCTGTCTATGGATTCAACTATGTATCCCAACCACCAAGATGTGTGCCACAATATATTGTGCAAAACGTGGAGCCTAGCCCGACACTCTGAGATCTGGAAGAATGCACAGGGGCTTAGGCAAGCCAAGCTCCTGATAGGAGGACCCAGACCGGGGCTGTCAAGAAGACTTCTCCTATTAAACAGAGGACAACTTCGTACTATAGAGGGCCTTCTCACCAGACACTGTCAGGCCATGAGGCACCTCCACCTTCTGAGGATTATGGACTCTGATGCAGATGGTGCAAGGAAGAGGATGAAACAACATCCCACGTACTCTGCAAATGTCCCACTTTGATGAGGACTAGAGTTAGGCATCTGAGCTCACCATTTTTGGAACTCGATGAAGTCAGAGGTATCCCAAAAGAGGACATGCTAGCCTCTAGTAAGGGAACTGAAAATTATGGGTGATTACAGATATGGTGGTTAGGACAATGGACCAATAAGGCCCCAGGTCTAAGTGCCCCAGGTCCTCCTTGGAGGAACTCCACCAAAACTCAATCTAATCTAATGTTACTCATCCATTTCTTACAACCTCCAAGCTTACCCAAAGTTTTCCCTTATATCATGGTCATCAGTATCCATTACCTCTTGTTTCTTCCACCATCTGCCCACTACTGAATTGTTTCAATAACTTATTTTCTTCCTCTACCATTCCTACTGCCCCTCTGGTCATCCTTCTCCTGTAAACCTTACCTTCCCCTTATTTCTCCTTACCCAATTATTACTGGCCTCCAATCTAATGAGAATATTTGGATAATAGTTTCATAAATTATAGACTGAAGCTGATAAAACATATTGACCCTTCTACCATTTATTTACTGTTAAAAGATTCAACATAGTGATAAATGAAAATCAACACAAAACATGCACATTGGACTCCCACTTTACGATGAGTTCACTTTGCGATGGATTCACTTTACAATCTGTATGATAGGAATTTTGAAGCTCACTGATTTTGCGCACGCCCTTTAAAATTTCCCACTTCGACCCTTTTTCGTTCGATAATTTTTATTCATTCAGTATTCCAAGCCTTAACTGTTAACAAACTGCATTTTTATCATAGAAGTATGTACATATTTAATGATAAGAGTAATTAATTATGAGCTGTTCGCGCGATTAGAGCAAATCAAGCAAATTTTGCCATGATTTGCGCTGCCACCAATCAGGGCCAATGGGATAATGCAACATTCCTTGCATAGTTAGGACCACAACTATGATAATTAATATCAAGGTTTTCACTAGCCATTATAGAGACATCATTTTGTTTACCAACCTGTAAAAATATGAGAACTTCTGCCGAAGAGTAACTTATTGTTAGAGTGCATTAACTACCAATGAAGTGATACGATTCCTTAATTGATACAGCGGGTGCGAGATAATAAATCACCTCAATGAAATGAGATTAATTATATCGTAACATTTCTCAGTGAATGATAATGACAAACTGTAATGGCTTATCTAAATTTGGCTCAAAATTCATGACCCTTATGACTTTGCACCTAGATAATCTGCGTCGCACTGCCATCTAGGTCACGGATGCAACTATAAAACCATTCGATAGCAAAACTCGCCAGAAGTAGGAGGTTTATTGTGGGAAGTTACTGTAGCTACCATGCCCCCTAAAGTACATCTCAAGCAGAAAATAACATAAAATCAAGCAGCAGATATTGAATAAGTGTGATGAGGGGGCTTGAGTTAGCACTCAATATCCTCAGTGTTCTTGCATGTTTTGCATCCTTGATCTCGATGTATGGGTTCCTCTGAGAAGGCTGTGGGTCCCTAAAGTAAACAACCAACCACCAATAACTCTCCCAGACCTGAAGTGTTAGGTCAGCTGTTCCGAGAAATGGCTTTGAGCGATATGGTTCTCCCTTATCTGCTGCTATCTCTCTTGTTATTTGGCTATTCCATCTCTATGGGATGACCTAGACTGGGAGACTGATATCAATGCTGCTGATTTGGGACAAGGAGAAGGAAGACCTTCGGAAGTGGAGACAGATGAGTGACGACAGCTATGCACACGTAAATTAATATTCATGGAAAGGTTACTGACTGATCCATCTGTCATCTGTCTATGACAGTAAGCTACTTCTCACTAATGCTAGACCTTTTTCTGTCATAACTCATTGCCTAAATTTGTGTACATAACTTTAGTAAGCTCGCGACATAACTTTCAACAGACACGTTTGTAAAAGTATCGTTGAGGTAATTGCGATGTAGAGATGATGGCGTGAGACCAAAAGAAAAATCCCTAATTGCCGATGCCGAGTAATAAGCAGAGGTATAATGAGAGTTGAATATGTTCTATTCCACGTTTTCTTCCCATTGCTTGAAAATGTGGTTAAATATTAAGTTGCTGAGATTGGCTTGCAGTTAGACGGTGAGTACGGTATTGCTTCTTGGGAACTATCCTCTTCGAGATGAACATATATGAAGAAAAACATGCACGTTTGTCCACTGCTATTTTCTATGGCTTCTCTATGCGCATGACAGACTGCACACGACAGACTTAGCACGATGGACTGTGAACGTGTGAATTGCCACTTTGAGTTAATTTCTTTTTGTAGTCGTTCACCATTGCCATTCCCTCCACTAGGATTTTGTATGAAAATGCTGCTTTATTTACCATGCAAGTGTTCTTGTTTAAGTGATAAATTGATTTAACCTCTAAAATATGTTTTACTTGTCACAGTTACCCCTGGTTATTATTATTTTTTAAACTTTTAACGCATTCAATGGGCTCAGTGTTCTCTATTCTTCCAACATTCAATTAAAGAAATACTTGAACGCAGATTTGAATCGGGTGGTATTCCCCGCATCTCACTACTTCAGCGCCATCCACACTCAATGTGGGAATTTACTCCTGTTTGCATAATAATGAAATAACAATGCCCGATGGTGCCTTGACAGCTTTACATTATAACTTTACATCAAATGTTATGTTATATCAAGGTTTTTACCTTAGCAAACATAGAGTTTTCGTTGGTTCCTTCCATCAGTTGACATTATATCAAATTTTATGTCACCATAGTTACAAATTTCTAGTTTGTAAATTTCTAATAGGTTCTACCATAGTTACAAATTTCTAGTTTGTAAATTTCTAATAGGTTCTACCATAGTTACAAATTTCTAGTTTGTAAATTTCTAATAGGTTCTACCATAGTTACAAATTTCTAGTTTGTAAATTTCTAATAGGTTCTACCATAGTTACAAATTTCTAGTTTGTAAATTTCTAATACTTAGGTTCTACCATAGTTACAAATTTCTAGTTTGTAAATTTCTAATAGGTTCTACCATAGTTACAAATTTCTAGTTTGTAAATTTCTAATAGGTTCTACCATAGTTACAAATTTCCCAGTGTGTTTGTAATTGAGCCCGATTACATTTCTTCAGTATTTTTCACATCACTGTCAGTAATCACTGCGAGTAAGACTCTTCTATTGTGAACAAAATCTAATGCAACACGCCTCTGGAACCCGATTGCTATAAATATTTTCCTATAAGCAGTTCCTTCAGTAACTTGAGGATTGAAATAACAGCAGTTATTCTTTCCACCACATTCTATTCAGCCTGCCACCAAGAAACAGAAATCTCATGTTGTACTGAATAATCTGTATGCACATCGTGCAACACCTTGAGGCACTTACAATAGTTATGTTTACGGATTCCAGAGATGAAAAGTCATCACATTTTGTAACATCTTTTTGTTTAGATGTCTCTCATTCAAGTTGGCATGTAGGTGTTGCAAGATTGCAAAGCAAATATCTTTCATTTGATAATTATTTCACCTCTCCCACATACTTTTAAAACCTATGCTTGGTACATACTTCTGAATTTCTAGGAATTTTTTTAAAGCACTTATTTTGATTAATATTTAATCAGAAAGTGTTTTAACTTTGTTTTTTGTGTGAAGTGCAAGACATTCCTTGTTCAGGTAAAAAGTTCTTGGTTTACCTAGTAAAATAGGAAGATATAACAATTTTTGGGTTTTAGCAGTACAACATGATTTTCAAAGAACATTTCTACACATTTGAACAACGTTGTAAAATGGAATTAACTTTTCCATAAACTGGTGTAAGATCTCTTGAATTCCATTTCCATACACATTGGCCACAATTTAGTCATAAGCTTTAAACCATGAGCTCTGTTGCACAGAAATGTTGCAGCAATGTAAAATAATAATGATAATAATATGTATTTATTTGCCCAGTAGATCGAGTAACAAAGTTTGCACACAAGGCACGTCAGAAATTAACGAAAGTAGTAAACTATACATAGAATGGGCAACACTACAAAAAAAAGTTTTCATTGCACAGCACCATAAATATTAATTCATCGGTGATCAATAAAAGATGGTTGACTTACAAGGGATCTGCCATAAACTCATTGACATCATAGTAGAGCTTTTCTCTTTTAAGAGCTTTCAGTTGTCTTTTAAAAACATCACCATACTCATGGATTTTATGGAAATGGGCAGATGATTATATAATTGAAGTCCCATCCTATGACTCGTGTCCTAAGAGGCAAAATTTCATGTTGTTCTATGTCATTATGGCTTCTCGTGAAGTGATGGTGAATGTCTTGGTTTTTAGAAGAAGATGACAGCTTACTATGGGTGTACGTGACAGCAGATAAAATGTAGATGCAAGGAATGGGGAGAATATTTAGCTTCCTGAAAATAGGACGGCATGAGGCATTGTAGGGCTCTTTAGCCATTAGACGAACTGCTCTTTTTTTAATTTAAAAAATATTCTTTGCGTGATGGGAAGAGACCCAGAAAAGGATACTAAAGAGTACATTGGAATAGAATTCCTCATAGTACGAAGTAGTGAGGACGTTCGGTGAAACAGTATCTCTTATGAATCTAATTAAGTAGCAGGTGGAACTTAATTTACTTAACAAGTGCTTAACATGTATCTCCCAGCTCATGCATGCATCAAGGAGAGTACCATGAAATTTTACATAGCTAACTTGGGGAGTATAACTGAGCCATTCACATCAATTAAAATGTTATTGGAAGCTTTCCTCTTATACCCAAACTGAACAACCTGAGACTTGCTGATGTTCAAAGTTAATTGGTTCTGCGCACACCATTCAGATAAGTGAAGGGAGATAAGTTTACCATTGAAAGTAGCGTAATCAAGGTTACTTGCAGACACAATAATGTTAGTATCATCTGTTAAAGTATAAGTGCACTGCACACTGGCGACACTACGAGGTAGTGGTGAACTAATGAAAGTTGCAATTTTTGATACTCTTTTGTTTTTTCTTTGGTATGCTAGTACTGTTCAAGACAGCGGCAGTCTTGGTTTTGTTTTTTTATGATGTATTCGTGTTCTGCAGCAAGTTTCATTAAAACTTTGTTTTGTCTAAACTTTAACATCATCTGCATAAATGATTGGTGTAGCCCCTTGTACTTTACTTACCCTGTTAGCGAGGTCATTAATATATATAACAAAAAGAATAGGGCCAAGGATTGATCCTTGGGGTATGCCACAAGAAACCTTATTCATTTCAGATCTGCATTGGACACCATGATGGGACACCTACTGAGATGGGACTGATGCCTGTCCTGAAGATAAGATTTTACCCACTGGTTTGCAATTCCTCTAACACCAAGGTGATTAAGTTTCAACAAGAGCAGATCATGATTAACATTGTTGAAAGATTTACTAACATCGAACATCAAACCAATTGTTGCAAACTCTTTATCAAGGGAAGAAAGAATGCTGTCAATTACATCAGTTGTGGCTGAGGTAGTAGATCTGTGCCGACAATAGCCATGTTGACTATTGGATGACAGCTTTATTGCCTCTAGAAATGTAATTAAACGTTTGTAAAAGATCTTTTCAAACACCATAGAGAATTGATTTTGAATGCTGATCGGGTGATAAGAATTAATATCTTGAGGATTTCCTTTTTTCTTGTACAGAGGAATTACTTTAGAGATTTTTAAGGTACTTGGATAAATTCCTAGATGTAAAGAATCATTAAATAAGTGGAGAAGAGGGACTTTTAAAGCATCAATATATATATTTAGAATCCAATTGGGAATTTCGTCAAAGCCAGAGCTGCTTTTAGAACCAAGGTTGTGAAGAGAAAGTTTTAATTCAGATTCAGTACAAGGCATTAAGAAGAGTGACTTTGTTGCAGGAGGAAAACCAGAGTATTCGTAATTATCAGACAGTTTTGGGTGTAGGGTGTGATTTTTGAAATAATCATTAATTAAACAGGCTAAAGAATGTGAACTAGAGAAGGGAACACCCGACAGATCAACAATTTGAGAAACTGAAAGGGGAGGGGGGCTGCCCTTGGATGAATTAATAATCTTCCAGACTTCTTTAGATTTGTTATTGGCATTCATAATCCTTCTGCCATTAAAAGAATGCTTTGCTGCAATCAAAGTTTTCAGATAATAGGATTTTAGAGATTTATACTCATTTTGAAGAGTGTCATCTCTCGATGACCGGACAAGAAAGGCGTATTGTTTGAGGTAGGTAGACAGACTACGGATGTCGTCAGTGATCCACTCCTTCTGTTTTTGTTTTCTGCTGGTCTTCTTGTAAACTGTGGGAAAGGCTTTATTGTAGGAATGTACAAATTTGTCATAGAAATGAGTAAATCTAGTTTCAAAATCAGCACTGGTATAAACAAAGGACCAGTTTTCGGCTTCAAGCCGATTAAAAAAGTATGAAACATTAGTTTTACAGTAGGATCTTGCTGGAAACCGCATTGTTGAAGGTATAAAATTACAAGGTATTGTGGCCAGAACAGCAAAAAGGTCGGAAATATCCAATTTTACAACTGGTGAGGTTATATATCACATGGTTTCGAAATTTGAGGTAATATTATCTAATAGTGATTTAGAGTGACTGGTGACTCTAGTAAGTTCGTACACATGAAATACTAAATTAAAAGAGTTCAGGAGGTTAACTAAGTCACGTTGTTTGCTGCAGCTATGAGCAACAGGTCACAATTAAAATCACCAGTAATCACCAGGCGTTGACTGTGATATGTGTTACAAATTATACTAAGCAAACACTCAAGTTTGTTAAGAAAAAGCTTAAGTCTCTCACTTGATTGCGAAAAAATTCTCTGAGCATTCAAATACTGGTTCACCGAACGTTCAAAGTGTCCCTCCTTGATAAGCTTCTGCAACGTCCTAAGTGAATCTTCATGGAATGTTTCTTGAATGTTCCTGCAACTATTTGCATAAGCTTGAGCATTCAATGAATGTTCCTTCAACCAAGCTGCATAATCTAACCCATTCAAAGAATGTTCTTGCAACCTATTTGAATATAATTCAAAACGTTGATCATCAATCCTTGTATTGCATATTGTATATATTTAGCTATGAAATTTTTATTTACGGGGCAAAATTGTAACCACCGAAATAATTTCCTTTCCTGGATTCCAAAACAAAAATGTTACTATTTAATACAGAATCACATTGTCATCATATCATAGATTAATTCATACTGCCGTATCTCAATTTCAACATATGACATGCAATTACTCAACTAATTACCTACCCGATCGCATAGCCCAACGTGAACTTAAGACCACAGATGTCATTTGTATCTCATAAATTCGTATATACCTGGCCAATCCCGTGTAGCTATGTAGGTAACTGCGAGAACTAATTTTTTAATGTCATTGCCATGTGAAAGTTTGAGAAAATACCATCCAATCACGATAACAGTTATCAGGCATTAATTAATTGAAACCTATGTTGCCACATAGGATGAATATTAAGTCAATAGTAATGAGAATAAACAAGATTTTTTCCAAATATCACAGGTTAGTTTACATTTCAATGAAGACGTAACTTACTTGTGGAAATGTTACGAACATGAATATACCTACATGCATATTCATAGTTACGATTGTGGAAAGGAGAAAACTGATGAACGTACCAATAAAAGCATTCCAATAATCTAATGTAGGTAGTACAACGGAAATTAATTACTCATAGCATGACTTAGAGAGAGGTATTGCATAAACGTTTCAAATCCGTTGCACCTGTTCACACATAGTTTCAAATACATTCCACACGCAACATATATGAAATGGGCCATAAAATAATATCCTATCGTTTATATGGTTTTTTAGGACAATAAAGTTGTTTAATGAAATCCTTATCCCTAATATCATGATTTGAAATGTTTAATAAAAAGCATTATATAAATATTGCAGAATGATTCCAAATGCTCCTGCAATGAAGGTGAACCATTCTGGGCAACAGGGGAAGTTAACTTTTCCACATTTTCCAAGGTCTGACGTAAAAGTAATGTAACAATTCTATTGCCCAATACAATTCCATGAATGTGGGATGCAGGCAAAGATGGCTATCTTAACGTAGTGATCCCAGTAATTGACTTGACCATGAGTAGGTGATAGGTATGGGAGAATGATTAAAGGCGTACGTAGACAGATACTTTAACTGCTGCTCTACTTTGTGGAATAGCGATGACAAAATGGAAGAAATAATGCACTTTGTAATATTCCACTGGATTTATTTTACCCAATTGGTTTTGATGCTAGCGAGTCATTCTCAAGGTTACACTTTGATGATGATGCCCTCAATCGCGATGTGACGTCATTCTCAAGAGTACAGAGACTGTAACCTTGAGAATGACGCGATGTTGAATTCTCCCATTATTTCTCCCACTATGTACCCAGGAAGAAAATTTATGCTCTGTAACTGGGAATGAATTAAAACAAGCTCCACCCGAGTTACATTCCAGCTACAGAGCAGCTGGGATGGAACTGCGACGTACTCTCCTTTATTGAAAAAATAATATTTTACAGAAAAAGAAAATCTTTGTACGTTGATGAAAACACAACTTAAATATAAACGTAAAAAACTATTAACAATTATAAAAAAATATTTTCCACTCCAGAGTATCGGATGCCATACCTTCCACTCCTCAATCCACCACCACTACCACTTGGCTACCGCTGCCGTGTAGAAAAACGCTGTGTACAGGGGTGAAATCCTTTTTCAGTTTCATAAATTCTGTCTTAAAAGGATTGCGCACTAACTCATGACTTTATGCTGAGGGTAAGGAAGAAGTGGAAGGTATCAAATTTTAAGAAATTTCATGATGATACCACGTTAATAAGCATCCATCGCTGATGGTGCAAAATCTGGCGTGCCCGAATATAGTCGGGCAATTCCGCGATGTCCGAATCTTTTTCTTTGCACTCGAATGAAGTAGGCTGATGCTAGTAGTTTACGTTCCTGCCACCTCCCCTGCTGCTGAAGGTCCAGAGCCAGCGATGAGCGATCTTTTCAAATAGTGATTTCTAATGTTAAAACAATGGTCATTTTTTGGTAATATTTCTAGCAATTCGAGGGTTATAATTTTTTACTCACTGAAAAGTTATCCCCATACGGAATTGCATTCACCTATATTGTCATTCGTAACCATCCGCATGTTTACCTCATGCATGGAGTTTCTTTTACGAACTTTTTACGAAATTTACTACTTCAATTTTTGTCATTTATTGATAATTTTTGCAAATTTAAGATGCAAAACTTCTGTTTTCGCATGACGAAAAACTTTCTGTAAAGTAACTAATTTTTCAATTAGTTGTTTTCATTTATATTTCCAAATTCACTCTTCATGAGCATTCAATTACATTTTTCTTCAACATTTTAGCGATCATTATAAAAATTGCAATTTCAATTTTATGCTAATTTTCACTGCTACGATGAGTTCCACAGTAATCGTAATAAAATATTTCTCTAGCAATAGAATATGAATCTTTCCTTGCCTTATTTGTTACTATATATATTTGTTACAATGTATATGTTACAATATATTTTTTACTATGTATATTATCTAATCCTATATTATTCGTTCGCAGATTTTTCTTCCGGTAATTTTCATATATGTTGGAAATGCCTATTGAACCGTTCTCTTTAGATAAAATAGTATAAGCATAAATGTTTAGATATTTTGCGAATGTTATTTCATCAGCCCCTTTCATTTTTCTACTTCGAATACTGGTGGAAGTGGTGAAATATATTTACGAAAAAAGCTATACGATGAAGATGTCTAAAGGTCATATGTTCTCTATAGAAACCAACACAAGTGTCCTGTATATGTGCTACCATATCCCACATGAGTACGAGAAAAAAGAAGAGATGGAGATAAACCCCAAACATGTGTAATGCCTTCTATTGTCATGTTTGATGCTTTCCTGAGGTCAGAAAACACCCGCTCGATATTGTCCGCCCACTAAGCAACCTGGCGCCCAGTTTCATGTCGTGCTAATCTGCCAACCTTTGCTCCCCGGGCTACTTTCCCACCAGTCAACCCTTTACTAATGGGCTTTTCCTGATATCAATTTACCATTAGTTGGAAAAATCCATCTGTTGCGGTACGAACACGTGTATTTATTTTCCAAGAAATATTAGGAACGGAAAAGAAAAATTTTATGATGAGCATGGGATGGGCTTATCACACTTATGGGCGAGGTCCTTTGCATATTGTGATTGCTTCCACAAGTACTTTGTCGGAAGGACGATGGTGACAATCTTTCGTTGAGTTTCAGAGCATATGTGTCCTTGATTTTCAGACTTTTTCACTGAAATTCCACCGATGCAAACATTCCATTTTTAGTTCGAAAATTTTCATTCTAATATGATCGGTGTAGTAGGAGTGAATTCCACTGCAAATTCTTTGTTTTCGCTCGGTAGCATTTGGCAATCAGCAATGGATTCTGGAGAGGAATCAGTGTTGACCAGCAGTGATTCCGAGGTTATGGACATCGAAGTTTCCGGCTCCTAGTCGACTCTCATCAGAGAAACAAGCTCCGAATCGGAAGGCGCAGCGGAACCTTCGCGGGAAGGGGAGGGGAGGAAATGCTTTCAATGAATCCTCCTCCGGCGCCACCTAGGTTTATTTTTTAAGGTAATTCTTTGATGAACTTCGATGGTTCCCTAAAATATTTTTTTTCAACGATGAAATTGTTGACTTTATAACTTGGGAAACTAATCCCTGCGCCAGTAACACTTTGCATGAAAAAGCGGGGCCGAGCAGTGCTAGCGTAAATCAGTGGTGAGCTGTGACAAGCTCAGAAATTTGAGTTTTTCGTCCTTGTAATGCTACAGAGCATAGAGCAGAAGCCAGATACACTGAGTTTTATTGGTCAACGAGACCTATACTCTCCTCTCCCTTTTTTGGACACAATGTGACACCGATGATTCGTTAAAATAAGGCAATATTTACATTTTGCCTATAATAACGATTTTGATCCCCATGCACACCCCAATGCCAAACTAAATAAAATATGGCCGATTTTCCAGAAGCTGGAGGAAAAGTTCAAGGCACTCCATACACCAGAGACGGAAGTTACCATCGACGAGAGCCTGCTCTTGTACAAGGGAAAATTGGGGTGGTGGCAGTTCATTCCTATGAAATGAGCTTCATTTGGCAAATATTTGTTCTTTGTGAATTGAAAACTGGATATGTGTGGTCAATGACAATTTACACGGAAAAGGGGACTGTGTTGGATAAAGATTTTGCCCATTTACCCATGTCTTCAAAAGTGATGATGACACTAATGAAGCCATTATTTGGCCTATGGTATTGCCTGACAACGGATAATGTCTCCAGATCTAGCCAACTTGCTCGCTTCACACTCCACTGACTCGTATGGAACACAAAGGAAAGGGATTCCAGCTCCCTTCAAAGATAATCAAGTAGAAGAATTAAAGTTTCTTGATTTTTGTCATAAAATGAATTTTGTTATAATATTTTCAGAGCGAAAGTCGTCGTCATGTGGGCTGCCTAACTCCCATTAACGTTTGTACGTTGTTTCTTGATGTACTATGGACTAAAATGAATAGTTAACATTAACATTGTTGGCAAAGTATATACATTTGTAATATAAACTAAATGTATTCCTCATTAGATGTCTAACTATGGTGGCATAGTGGGTAGAGCGCTTGGCTACTGATCGAAGGGTCCCAGGTTCAAATCCGGGTGAAGCCTTTGAACGCCCCTTAACAAAAAAATTCTCGGAGTGCAAGCTGGCCCAGGGAAAGGAATTGGGCCCCTTACCCTGAATGTGTGAAATTCACACGCCTGTGGCTTAGTCCAGGGTGAGCTCTACCCTCAACTATCCAAACCAACCTTCGGGTTGAATCACTGAGTGTCTAACTAAGGTTTACGGGAAGGAAAGTTATACTGATATGCAGGTGGCCTAATTCTTTTAAGTTAAGGGACAACATTCAGAAATTATTGAATAAATCATTAGTTATTTGGAATTAAAAATTAGGGAAAACATTTTCGGCTTTGCCTCCCTTTAATGCTTCTGAATCTGAAATAAAAAAATATGACTTTTTTTGATCATTTTTGTAAAAAAAACCCGTCAGGGCTTTACAGGGGGAGTGGTTAAAGCACTCAGTATGAAATCGAGGGATTTGGGTTCAAGTCCCGGTCAAGGTGAATGATTTTTCCTCTGTGGAATATCACACTTATGTGCACTTGTGGGTGACTCCGTAAAGGTAAATACCATGGCTAGTCCCTGTATCCTCAACATTTGTAGGCTTTTAAAGACTTTCTACCAAATAGATTGCGATGGTACACAAACATTAAGTCCGAAAAATGTCCCTTTGTTATTTAAAGAGAAAAAGTAAAAGGGGGGATGTGGTAGGGATGAACTCTGGCCCTGTATTGGTGATCAAGTGGCTGGACAATAAAACTTTAGCCATGATATCAACGTTCCACGATTCCAGAACTGAAATTGTGAGCAAGAGGGGAAAGAAAATAAGGAAACCTGAACCTGCATAGTTAAGTACGATAGGCAAATGAGGGGAGTTGGCCTAAAAGACCAACTTTTGTATTCTCATCTCATCAAAAGGAAGCGACTAAATAAATGGTGCTAGAAATTTTTGCATACTCTCAAATGTAACAGTGCTAAATTAAATGTTAATATATTATGGAAACTTTGGTAAAAGAATCGATCATCTGTAGTAGTCCAGTCACTGAAGCTTTTCACCTCAGAAATATTTTACTATGAACCGATTTACATGAAATTTTGGAATTAAGCTTATCTTACCCTTAACTTCAAAAGTGTTACTAACCCGACCTCCGTTCTTAACCTGGGGGTGGTTGCCACCCCTTCTCGTTAGTGGAAATTGTTTTGGTCGAAACAACCTTGGATGTCGATAGAAGACCCAATTCTAAGCAAAAAGTGTTCTTTAAAGTTTTTTCAAAAACTCAATACTTCTTGAGTTATTGGCGATTGAAAACTCAGAATTTTCCCACAATTTTCAACGTTTTTTTGCAAATATCTAAAAAAATATGCGTTTTAACGATAATTTTATAATAAACAAAATTGTAGCAGGTAAGAAAATGAACAAATTGATTTTTTATAGAGTGTTTTAAGTGCAATATTAAGCGAGATATTGAAAATAAAAAGTTTTTTTTTGTCTGAAATTTAATCGGTCTTCAATGCCATCTAGCGGACAACGGATATGTTTTATCGATATGACAATGGGAAACTTTTATATAGTGCTTAAAATAATCTTTAAAATGAGCAGTGTTAAAAGTCTTTTGCACGTAAAGTGAGTGAGTTGTAATGAAAAAAAGAGGGACATCTAACAATTTTTTTTAAAATCGACGTGTTTCATAAGTGCCATTTCCACCAAAATTAAAATTAATCGTATTCCGTCAAGAATTAACTTTAATATGAAGAGTCTATTGGATTCCAGCGGTTTGGCTGCTTTGGAATTGCATACTTTTCAAAAAAATCACGATTTTAAGAAGAAAAAAAAATTTACATTAAAAAAAACATCTTTTTCTCATAATATTTCAAAAACAATGAAAGATACGTAAAAAAAACTAATGATAAAAAATTTAGGTCTTTTGTTAACAAAAAGTGTGGTTTTTTTTCTGTCAGACCAAAATTGACGGAGATATGACTGTTTAAAGAGCGCGCGGTAGCGCAATCACAGCCTCTCTCGAGCCCTTTGACCCTTCACCGTTTCAAAATAAAGGGTTTTATACTACATGTCATAATAAAAAAAGTTGTAGCTCTTTTAATTACCTTTAAAATGGTTTTTTGTAAATTGTAATAGCTTTAAAATTGAAGGAGTTATGGTCCAAAAACTAAACGTTTTTTTTCCTAGTTGAATTCTTTGTACGAGGGGCATCCGGAAAGTAGTACCCGTTTTGGAATTTAAAAAAGCTAGTACATTTAAACAAATATAATTTTTTTTATTTGTAAAGAACATACTTTAAACTATTTCTCCACATAGTCACCTCACAAATTTAAGGATTTGTCATAATGTGTGACGAGTTTTTGTATCCCAGCTTCGTACTCCTCTGCCGCCAGTGTATTGAGATATGTAGTCACAGCTAGTTTCAGTTCTTCATCACTTTCAAATTTCTTTCCTGCCAAAAAGTCCTTGAGTTTTGTAAACAGATGAAAATCTGAGGGTGCCAAGTCTGGGCTATAGAGTGGATGGTTAAAAGTTTCCCATTTGAATCGTTGAACAAGTTGTTCTGTTATCCGAGCCGTAATGAGGCCTGGCGTTGTCGTGGAGGAGAATAACGCCGCTCGACAACAATCACAGCCCTAATTTCACAACTGGCGGCGTTCTCTATTTTCTTGAACATTATAAACACTCACAGAAAGAACACAGTCAGTACCAGCGAGGCGTAACTTTGCACACAGACAGCTGAAATACAACTAAACGTGTTGGAGTTTGTCCGGCGGCTACTCTACTCCGTAGATGAGCATACTAAAAGAGTTTATCTACAAACGCAGATTTGGCTTGGCAACAAAAATATTCATCCAACTGATTGGGGATGGGTCAGTAATGAAGGGTTATTGAATCCAATAAAAACTGTAGATTCACCTGCACCGCAAGAATTACTTAAAATGATTTTTTGCAACTACAAAAAAGGTTGCGGAGCCACTTGCGGATGCCGAAGAGTCGGGCTGTTTTGCAATGTAACTTGCGGAACATGCAGTGGAGATAACTGCCAGAATAGCCCTCCAATTGAAGAAGATCTTGATTACGACAGCAACTATGATATTGAGTCATGAATATACTTTTTTATGTATTTTAATGCTCTTGTTGCAGAATTTTTTATAATTAATTGAATTTTGTAAATTTCCAAATAAATTGTAAGTTCATATTTTATTCAATAAAAAGTGTGGTTTCTTACTCTATAATTATATTATTTTTGATTGTATAAACACATATTTTCAATTTTTATTTTATGGGTAGTTTTGAGGGTTGAAAAGCTTAAAAAATTGATAGTCATTATCGAGAACAAGACACAACATTTAAATCCTTTTTAGTTCATCAAAAGAACATTTTTTTAACAATTTTTAATAGAGGGGTTGTTTTTAAGGGTTAAAAGGGGGTTAAAATATTATAATTAAGGTAGAGAACGTAAAACAATATTTACTCTATATTTAAATCTTTTTAAGTTATACTAAAGTAATTTTTTGTAATTTTTTTCAATTTAGGGGTGGTTTGCAGGGGTTTTAAAGTTTTTTAGGGGTTGAAAATGGGTTAAGCATGAGGTAATTGTGTTAAAAACCACTTTCCGATTTTACTCCTTATTATTGAATACGTTTTATAGCGATAAAATGGCTCAATGTCAATTTTTCCATTAAGGGGTGGTTTTCACCCCTTAAAAATAAAGAACGGAGGTCGGGTCAATATCACTTTTGAAGTTAAGGGTAAGATAAGCCTAATTCCAAAATTTCATGTAAATCGGTTCATAGTAAAATTTTTCGTAGGTAAGACCCTATTTTTTGCTTCAATGACTGGACTGTAGGTCAGAATCCAGTTAGTAGAAGTGATAATTGTAAAAACAGTGGCACACAGTCCAGGAAAGAGTGTCAGGTCACCATTCGTCAGATAATACACCTACAAGACTCACTGAGAGGCATTTCTTGAGAAGAATACGTCCTAAAGGGAAGACCAAAAAGATGCCGTGTAGTCTGTACAAAGCATGGGAGGAAAGAGACAGTTTACTGGTGTGAACCTTGAGACTATTCTTCGATTGCTTCGAGGATTACCACACCAAGCACAATTATTTTGGTGAAAACATTTTTATTCTCATTCCTATCAGCTCTAAGATTCTCTGCAAGGCATTTTTTAGTTCAAAAATAATTTTTTATTTGGCCATATTACAAAAGGGTGAAAAATTGTGTTTAATAATTTTTGCTCTATAACAACGGACATAAGATTGATCTTGGAAACTTATGAACGGAAGTCTGCAGCGGTGATGATAAATTTGAAAAACTGGACCATGGAAACCACTATTAACACGTGTTTGTCTGTGTATAATTATGTAATTGTGTTTGTTTCATACTGTATTGTACAAAACAAACTTCTGACACAATTTTGTTCACAAAAAATAAATGCCTGTTGAAGATACAATAAAACCCCCATACAACGAACACCCATACAGCGAAATTCTAAGGAAAACTCCCTATTTCGAAGTCATTGGCCCGGTCCTGGACCCTTCCAATGGACAATGCACGCAAAAAAACCTCCCGTAACAAACCTCTCTAACTACGAAAACTCCGTACATCGAAGTCTGCGCTTGGGCCCAAAACATGAAAAGTGCCCCTATAGAACGAATTATTGAGAAAAAAAACGTAGCATTCTTCATTTACAGGTAATTTTTTCAGAGACATTTACTTAATAAGCAGGAAGTAGAACCGCAGCGGAGAGTACCGCGTCTTAACCCTTCCGCTCCGGGCTTCGAAAATGTTCTCATCGGAGACCTACAGAGCAGAGGGCATGAAGGAAACTTGATGCTCTGGCTCCGAGAAGGCTCGTTTACACGTTTCTTATGGTGGGAACCATCAACTCTGACGGTTCCCACCATAAGACTCTGGCACTGACTGGTATTCCTCCCCACCCTTCTTGGTGCATTACTCACTCCACCCCACTCACTCATCCACCCCACCTCATTTGCGAAGGTGCAGGTGGTGAGGATGGAGCTCAATTTTCCCTTTTTAAATCGTATCAGATTACTTTTCCGTATTGGGTTACATTCCCGGGACCCCGTGAATGGGAGGAGCTCCATTTTTTCCTCTAAAATGGTTTCAAATTACCTTTCGGTAGCGGATTTTATTTTGGGAGAGGCAGGTGGACGGTTATCGTAAGACTGTCCACCTGCCTGTGGACCGTGTTCATTCCCATCGGTGATTAATTTTTTCATGTTTATTTTCTTTGTGTTTCCTTCGTGGAATTCTATGTTAACGTCTAATTTTTACTTTTCTAAAAAAAGTTTATTTTTAACGAGTGGAAATATTTTTTCCCGAATACCATAGGGCTTATTTTTTTTTCTTTCCCGCGAAGTCAACGTAATTTCTTTGTTTCCCCATTCTTTCACCACGCAAACTTGATTTGTTCCTACATTTGTATGACCACCTGTTGATATCATAATTATACAATAGTCTAAATAATTGTTACATCATTATTTATAAGACCCACGATCAAAGATCCCCGTTTTCTTGTTTTGTCGTGCATTGATAAAAGGAGGGGAAAATGTGATCGGCTCATCTACTAATTTCTGTAATCGAATCACCATTTCACGATCTAAAGACATACAAATAAATACATTGTAATAAGGCTCGTGTTATAAATAGCGAGGGTGACCTCTTGCAGAAAATTTTTATTATTGTATAATTATGATATCAACAGGAGGTCTTGCAAATGAAGGAACAAATCAAGTTTGCGTGGTGAAAGAATGGGGAAACAAAGAAATTTCGCGGGAAAGAAAAAAAATAAGCCCTATGGTATTCGCGAAAAAAAATATATTACCACTCGTTAAAAAAATCTTTGAATATAAAAGTAAAAATTAGATTTTAACATAGAATTCCACGAAGGAAAAACAAAGAAAATAAGCATGAAAAATTTGTCGCCGACAGGAATCGAACCTTAAACCGAACCCTCCGCACCGCAGACCCGTACGCTGATCAATGGACCACACCTCCCTTGATGCCGGAGGCTGATAAATAGAGTTTTTATAACATCTATAAATGTTTAAACGCCTTTTTTGTTTAAACTATTGAATTTATACGCTCATATGTGGGGTGATTCGTGAAAAGCATTCGGAGTTCTAAATGCACACGAATTTTCATTAAGATCTGCGACCCGTTTATCGGTCACTCCCCTTGTTAGGAGGGCGAAGTATTCAAAACTTCATTGGTTGGTGTTCAACCAATGAGAGCGAATTTTTATCTACTTTGTCCCCATCCCAAAGGAAAACCTGGAGTAACCTCTCTACTCCATCCAAATGTTCCTATTGCCGTCTTAACCTTGATGGATGTGGTCTGTTAAACGGCAAGTAGTGCATTTCCTCGAGATCCCACTAATATTTGCTCGATTGCTTGAGGATACCTTTTTTCACAGAAATCACAGCCGAAAATGAGGGTGCGCCTTTTACACAAATTTTTTATCTGCCATCCTTCGAGCCTCGGTCACGATATGAGCGGCGGGCGGCAGAGCAGTATCGCGGCAGGTAGGTAGTGGCCACGAAACAAGCAGTGATTCGACCTAAGATAAGTTTGTATGTTCATTCACGTATCACTCTCCCAGTTTCCGGTTGGACTGCACACTGTTCTCCTGACTGCTTTTGGCCTGCACTTAGCACCAGGGGGAGCGTGAGAGGTCCTGATTTGTTCTGGGACGAGTGCTGCATGCCTGGTGTGGAATCACCCCGTGCCACACACCCTAGTGGTGGCTTGCATGGTACATCGTAGATGTAGATGACGTTCAGAATCAGAAATGGCAGTACATACTGTCAGACGACAGAACATTCTCGGCCGATATTTTGCCACAGAATGAGTAGAACGGCACAAGAAAAATTTAATATCTGGGATTGGCGGCAAGCGGCACCTATGCTGCTCACGTCTATCATGCCTGGGTTCGAGTGTGTTCCAAGTCAAACATTAGGAACATGAAACTCAGCGTTGCCACTCTATCGCTCGCCTACCGCCGCGCCGCTCGTATCGTGGCCGAGGCAAGTCCCTGGTGAGCTGAGTGACCTTGGTGCTTAGCGTGAGTCATTAAGGGGAGGGTATCATTCGCTCACTTGTTTACGGGGGACGCAGTTGCCTAATAACTTTAAAAACTTGTTGTATGACAAGGCAAGGGTGTGGGGTGCAATTTGGGGACAGCGATTGGCCGTGCAACAAGTGCAAGCACTGGAAATTTCCACCCCCCTAACTTTCTCATTTTCTGTCACCGGACAGCTTTGAGTGACTCAACTGTATGCACCTGCCTTAAGCTCAACTGAGAGAATTCTGTGAATATTAACATTTGTGCATGCGTCAACATAGGTCAGTGTTGTTCCAAAATGAACAAGGGAATGAAAGTTGTGGTCTTTCACGGTAGTTGAAAAACTTGAAGTGCTTTAAGTTATCACAGATGCTGAGGATGTAGGAAACCACGCTGCTGGACTAAGGCATGATGTGCCATAATTGTGCATTAGAAGATGGAGGAAGGATGCACTATTCCATACCAATAGGGACAGAAGGTCTTTTCAGGGAAAATCTACGAGCTGAGACAGGACATGCGTGCGCGTGCCACCCTACTGCGACGCCCGTCTCACTAGTATGTCAGCCGTTTTTATGTAAATCATGAATTTTTTTTATTTTGTCATTCATTGAAGATTTTTGTTGGACCATATTGAAATAATAAATGCTTTAAATTCCAGAGACAGTTATGATTTCTTTCAAAGTTTAATTTTTTCAAGTTTTGATGTCGTATCTACGCCTTATCGTTCGTTTTTTACACGGCTGACGTTTGGGTATTTTGCATTTAACGTGTTTGCATTCCCACTCATCATCGTTTACAGCAAAATATAATTTGTAAAAGTTAACCACGTTTTAAAAGGTGACTTACAGCGACTATGACTTGTGCATTAGGAAAACGGTGGGGGGATTCGGATTTATAAATCAGAGCTCGGTGCGACTGTCCGCACTTACCAACTAAACACGAATTGTAGCGAGGTCGGATTTGTTTTGTTTTAATGAATATCAATTACTCCACTCATTCCAAAGGACAATAAACAATGCAAGCATTGTAGGGCTAAGGCTACAAGTGAATACTTGCCTCCGAGGTTCATACATGCCTATGAAAAATGCCGCGTAAATTATAAGAGAATATCACAAGTGGCTTTGATAATGGCCGAAAATTCGAAGTTAGGCCCGCAACACCTCGCAATAGGAGAAAACAAACCCCCAAAATTTTTTCTTCAACTTCGACGCATAAAAAGAGGGGTGCGCCTCTTACACGCGTTAACGGCATCGTCAATGCATTATCATCTGAGAATGCCATTGTGACCTCAGTGCATTGCCGACTGCCACGTTTTTCCTCGTGGCAACTAACTCGCCCCACCTAACTTCCATCGTCGTTTATCGACATCTAGTATATTCTGGTCACGAACATAGATATTTACCGGTATTTCAATGGGATTCCAAGAGTGCGTTTTATTTCGAAGTCTAAAGGGCAATATGTGCTCTTTCAAGCAAAATTGCTGCATAAAACTGCCAATTGATATTGACTTAAATTATTGCACTCTAATAATAATATCGACTAGATACTCAGAAAAATTATGGAGCACTTTTAAATACGTTATCCTTAGGCATTAATTTTGGCGCTCCTTTACTTTCAGACCGTAACTAAAGTAAGCAATGAGGCGTAGAGCAGAATCGACGAAAAAAACAATAATTTCAATTAGAAATACGCAGATTGAAAATAACGAGGTGATAGCCACGGTATTTGATGGTAAATAATAAAAATTGTTTATCATCACTCTAGGAAAGGTTTTAATGGTGAATAAAGCAAGATTGAGATATTTACTCGACTTGCATCGTAAAGCACGCGGAACACTTGGATGCCCCTGTGGAGACGCAACCCGTACACCACCTCCATACATCGAAAACCCCCTACATCGAAGTCATGATTTTTCCGGTCCCAACAAATTCGTTGTATGGGGGTTTTACTGTAATAATTTTTACTTTGGCACTTTTTATGAAAACTAAAGGGCTAACATTAAGGATCTAAACATGGACACAAATCACAGTTGCTTATGTCACTTGGTGGTACTCATGCTAGTTTATGAACATCGTTACTTGCACATGTGTTCCTTACATCACAATAGTAATTTACTATAATTTTTTTAATGGATTGAATAAAACTCATACTATTTGAAATAACAATTAGGAACTGAATCAGATGTGTAGTCAAATGAAGGACATTCTTCGGGGTGTATTTGGGAGTAAAGAGGAAGAGGAGGGTATGTGACAATGAGGCCAGGCAGCATCAACAATCGGCCCGATGTTGGCCCAATAGCGGCTTTGGGTCAGCAAAATCGGCCAACCTAAGCCGACATTGGGCCGACATTGGCTATGGTTGGCCAACTTTGACGACACACAGCCGACATTGGGCCATCACCAGCTATAAGTAGCACTGCCGACACCACTTGCTGACGTCGGCACGATGCTGGCCCAATGTTTCATTTTGGAGTTCCATTAATTCTTGAAAATCATATCATGGCCACATGAGCGGGGGTGGATTATCGTTGTTTTGGGGGCTGCGGGTCACTTTTCAGGGCATCTGCGGGGTATGGAATTATTAGAGAGAGTGGAACCCCGGCGTTCGGCAGTATATCCTAAACATCTATAGATGTTTGGCTCTTTAGGAAACTTCCCAGACCAGATGTAGGACCTTTATGCAATCATCCAGGGAAAGTACTTCACCATCAGAAAAAATACCCTTCTCCATGTTCAGACTATAGCCAGTTCAGATATACCCACTAGCACCGAGCTATAAAATTGATACATCAACATAAATGAGTGAACAATAATGGAAAAGAGCAGCTGAAATCCATTAATTAATATGACAATTCATGATTTAATGTGTTTGTGGTCTGATAGTTCTTCAAGCACACATTGTAAAATTTGTTCACACCATCTGAGTAATGACCAACTGCTTATGTGACAATGAGTATGCTGACATTTAAGGGGTCATGCTTACTTCAAAATTTAGTAAAAACATTTGGCAACGATTTAATTACTATGCTATCATCCATCGAGCCATGCAAGCACAAGTCTCATGAACACCATCCTTCCCACTTCATGAACAGTATACTCTGAAATATACCTAATTTATGTAAAAAATGGGTTTTAGATTTTGAAAATATATGGCACCCTCTGACACAAAAATCAGCGTTACTTATACATAAATGGCTGAAAACTGAAACTTTTGAGCCGATTCAGATGAAAACATATGATGGTGGGTCATTCATGCTCATGGTTTACATACTTGTAAATCATCTCTCAGATTACTTTAGTTGATTTCCAGTGCATATAGCAATGCATTAAGTGAGCATTAGTAATACATTTCACAGATGTACCTTATCATTGCTTATATTTTTTTTATCATCTCTCTTAAATGAATTGAAAACTTAGAACTGTCCACTGTAACTTAAATTTCATTAATAGCTTCAACTTCTGAGCATTATCATCAGGTAAATACAATGTTTATTATCTATTATCCATGGACATTTTTTGCATGTTTTGCTGATGCTGTCTCGAGACATTGAAATATGTTATACAGTTAAATTTCCATTGAACAATACTAATTTTTCATTTCATTTGGAATTTGACATACTGTTCCATTAAATGTTACCCGATATCATTTATTCCAAATCATCAAGAAGGACAGAGGTATGAACTCACCGGTGAGGTACGCATCAGATCCAAAATCAAGCGGCACCTTATCTGGCCTCTCCCTCTTCACTTGCTCTGCAGGGATGCCACCGAGGCTGCCCTCGTCTTTGTCCCCACGATGCACAGGGCTCTCGTGAGACATGCGGAGCTCACCCTTGTCCACCTTCCCTCCTCCACCACTTCCCTTGAGTGCTGTCGCTGCTCCAGCCAAGTCGTTGGTGTCTTCCTCCTCCTCTGAACTGTGGATCGGAGGGATCTCCGTGCCTTCATGTGTGAAGAGAGGGAACAATGGGATGTAAAAATATGATCAAGAACAGCAGATAGGTCTACTGAATTTATCACAGTAAAAAACAACAAGTGATTAAATCTGTTCACCCGATTGCACATTACCACCAATTCTGTAATCTTATTTCAAAAACCCTTGAAAGATCGTAAATGAAAAGGAAAAATTTGTTGTATTCCACCAATTTATTTTTAGGTACAACTAGTTTCGACGCAGCGGCGTTATCTTCAGGTACAATTTCGGAAAATTTTTAGGAAATTTAGGAAATTTTTTTCTTTTCATTTACGATAAAATGAACTTCCACAAGGTTGAGCCTGAGACGATGGAGATAACCCTTGAAAGATGTTTGATCATGGGCAAGAGCCTGCCACAATTGAAATACTGGTTCCCAAACAAGTACAAAATGGCCTTTGACATAAAAGCACATTAAATTGAAGCACTGCGACCCACCCCTCAGTTTCATAGCAAATCTTTTATCTATCAAATAAATGCCAAATTAATCGGGCAAAGGACTATATTGTCCATCAATACCAGGAGTTAAATGTTGGAAAAATATTTACAGAATCCTGGTATTTCAGATATCAGATTTTGGATAATTATAGGGAAGGTTTCAAATAGGCTTTCCTACAACATTAACAAAAAATGACAAATTCTGGGAAAGTCAAGGATAATCTATCAAATCCTTCTTTTAAGGGAAACTGATTTTCTTTTAGAGCACAGGCTTACTTTAACTGTAAATAATTGACTGAAAATAATTTAAATTTTGAATATTAAGAAAAAATACCAAAACATTAATTTCAGGGTTCCAAAAGATGATATTTATCTTGGAATGGGAAGGGATGTTGTATGCCTGATGGTGAATAAATCAATCAGAGAAAATTAAGAATGAAAGATGAGGTCTGCTGGAAGGATATCATTCACATAACATACTTTCCATTAACCATCACCTTGAATACTGCATAAAAGTACCTATATTAAATTTAAGCATTATATAAAATGAAGAAAATTAAAAATATTCTTTCAAGCAGGTCAATGAAGCTCTTATTTATAGAAGTTCCCGCTTATTTTAGAAGTCACACATACATTTTATGTTACATGACTGCCATTTTGCAAGACAGGTTGAATCTAGAGAAATTAATGTTTGAAAAAAATTGGATAGAAATATTAAAAAAAAATTAATTTGAGAAGTATAAAAATGTGATTATTTTCATCTTCACTTAGTAAATAGCAATTAGAGATCCCAGACAGCATAAAAATATGCCATATCCCTACATTATAAAAAGATAAGTAAAAAACTAAAACATTTTCATTCATTGTTTTTCAGCAATGATCAGTTTTTTCAGCGACTAGAAGTTGAACAACTTTCAAACTTTGCAAATTATTAAATGTCACTACTCTGTATATAACATAACCCTTTTTGTACAAACTCCGCAAATTTTGCCTTAGCATTTCTACATTTTTTTGATTGATGCATGTGTGTTAATGCGTCTTCTATATCAAGTCACAGAAAAAGGGTAAGAAGTCATCTCTTGACTAGCTCCATAGACAAGGGGAAAGTATCTTTCTGGGCTGTTGTTTCAAATGCTTTTCATGCTAGAAGGTGATTTTAGGCTGATTTCAGGAGTAACAACACAACTTAAATTTTTACAATGATGAATTATGTGTAATCTTCATTGCATCAACTTAATCTTATATTCTCATTGCATAGATAGTGCTGACAATGTTTTCATGAGGAGTTAATTGCTATTGGAGATAGTTTCCCCAAGAAACAATGCTGTGTGATTACGTATCCCTGAGGATTCAAGTGGAAATCATTGGCAACTTTCCTAAAAATATGCAGTGCATTGTGTAGGTCATGAGTTACTCTGGTTAGGCATTAATTTTAATATTTAAAATTTTACTTATTTTGCATGGGGTATTGTGCATGTGCATCAGGTTCTTAAACTTAGGGCACTACTACTATGATTTTTCTAGTAAAATTGATATGTAATGCTGTCTAAGTTAAGGTGATGTTTGTAAAGCACCTTTGCAATTGCTATAACTTAGATGATTCCTTTTCATGACCTCTTATTTTTATATAATTATTGTTTCTATTTCTTCTGGAGAAATATAGCTCCATTAATTAATAAGTTAAATGTATTTCTCTTTCACCAGTGTCACACATTTATATATTTGCTTCATTACGGTTCAGAGAGAGTTCCTTCTGAATTTTTTGTATAATGATGACTTTGTTGCTAATTATTGTTATAATTTATCTTTCAACTGTTCTCAATTTAATCATCTGTTCATCATGGAAGTTTATTTTCATTAAATGTACTCATTAAGATTAATATTTCATCGGCTTTTCTCGGATCTGTGTTTCATCACGTTTATTTCCACAGAATTTCACCACACTTAGAACATATACTATTTTGTCATCTAGTTGTTAAGTTTTAATAAGGTGCATGAGTAATGTGGTGTAAAAATGAAGTGTAACTGCAAATTGACGGTGAAATTGGTATTCTTCATGCAACTCTAACATCACAGGTGTCCATATTAATTATAGAAATGGTAATAATTTAAATTAAATGTATCATATCAAATTCATGTAAATTTGATGTATGATGGTCACCTTTCTAAAAGTAAAACTGAGTGTTCATACAAAAAGTACATTTGTATATTTCATGTATAGATGCTCAGGTTTTATAGGTATATATAAAACATCTATGCATATATATGTACATATATAGAGGGACTAATGAAGCGCTTTTACATTAGCAAGGTACAAATGCAATACATATTTAAAGTAATGAATATAAATATGGCATCTGATTTGTATTTTCAACATATGACATGAGTAACACATATGTCAGTGGTGCCAACCTAAAAGGGTCATGATCTGAAGAGCGTCATAAAAATTATTTTTGGAGAGGAAGACCTGGGAATCCAGCAAACTTGTGGGGGGATGAAAAATATTGTTTATGAGAGGGATGAGTTATTTAAGCCTTGAGGCGGGACGTGCACCACTGAAAAACCTAACAAAGTAGCCATAAACAGCAAAATTCACAACCATTCACTACTTTTGCAAAAACCAATGCTTCGTAATTGCTGCAACAATAAGTAACACATTGCATTAGATGAAGCATTTTGCAAAAATATTTTAATTCCAGGAAACATACACATATGCATATGAAGAGTATGAATGAAGGTACCTGAAAACATATCTAAATGAAGCAAATGATTTGTTACATTTGGAATGTTTACAGTCATGGCTTCGACTCTAAACCTGTAAATGGCGTTGCTGACAAAACTAGGGGTTGTGTAATTAACTCTGTGTAATTGGAGAGTTTCTTTTCATGATCGAATCCAATATTAGGTAGTTTAGCAAGGATTTTATAAGGCACATTATAGCAACAACAAGGAAGTAAAGATTAAAGGTGATTGATAACACAACTATAGAACTATTTTTATCACGCTTATTTTAACTTCACATTTTTGTTCGTTGGTTTGAGTGGATGGAATCTTGTAATATCGATATCTAACCCACTTCCCAATGTACAATAGAGCTGAACCTTGGCACACTTACTCACTCTTAATGACAAATACATGAATCAGTCATTAAATTCACTAATTACCAAGTTAATCTACTAATAAAATTAAATGGTTTACATTTTAAATGGAAAAAAGTCTTTTGCCAATGGATGTCGCCATTAGAAGTTAGCATTTATGGTGAGAAGAAAGAAATGCTAATAATTTGAATTTCAAAGAACCGTTGCACAATTAATATAAAGACTACAAAGTAAAAAATAATAATATGTAAAAAAATACTTTAAAAAAAACCATGCTTATGCTCAAGTGTAAAAAAAAGTAAAAAAAAGTATTTTTTCATCACTTGGAAAATAAAAGCATATGCACTTTTGCTTAATAATCAACATCCAACCTCTGCCATTGATATATTCAATATCTATTTCATAAGCGCTCACCTTTTATTACGAGTTTCTAAGTTCGTGATTAGGAGAGTGATGAAAAAATTATTTTTACTTTTTAGTACACTTGAATGTAACCGTGGTTTTTTACATCTTATTTTTTAAGAAAGAGAAATGCATGTGAAAAATGTTAAATATATAATATAGGGGATGATAATAATAGTAATTAACATTTATTACAATAAAAACAACCTATTACAACTTAATTATTTAGTTAAATTGAAATAAAATTTGAACTAAAGCACTAATAATTATATATTATAATATAAATATTTTAGTATATAATAGTTAAGGATTTAACAATAGAAATTAACATTTAATGCAATAAAAACGATCTATGACATCTTAATTATTTAGTTAAATTGAAATAGAATTTTAATAAAAGGAGAAGCAGAGTGGCATCCATTCTCCAGCTCGTTCACTCATAACTTACCACTCGTGCTGACCACCTTGATGGGCTTGACCACTGGGAACCTCCCGATTGGCCGGATCAGCCTCTCAGGGGGTGGCCCACCGCCCTCCGAATCCCTAGCCTCGCCCTCCCCTTTGGCCTCCCACGAACTCCCACCGCCGTCTGATTCACTGCCACCGCGGCCCATGGCCGTCGCCGTGTAGTACTTTGGGTCGGATGGGTTGACGGCAAAGTACCGGCCCTGCTCGGCCACCTGTCCCCTGACGAAGGGCTCGGGGAAGCGGTAAGTGAAGCCGGGGCCCCGGCCCTCCCTCGCCGGCGAGGGCCGCGGCAGGAGTCCCGCGTCCTCCAGCATGTCCTCCAGCCCGACACCGCCTCCACCCTCCTCCTCATCGTTGCCCTCTTCCATCACCTCCTCTTCCCGGCCCTGGTCCAGCCTGAGCATCTGCTGCTGCTGCTGCCGAGACTTGAGCCGGCCCTGGCTCCTCTGGAGGAGGGCATTGATCTGGTCAATCATGCGTTCCTCCGGGGTCACGTCTGAAAGGGAGAAAATAGATTAGAGGTTACGCACACAGCCTGTCTTAAGCCTAATTTCTTGGCAACATGATCGAGTTTCAGCGGGCAACATGGCGAAGTGAATATATGGTTCGACCAATCACCGTGCGTTGGCTCGTCTCTGTTGCGGGAAACAATTCCCTCGACAAACACTATATAGATAAAAACACGATCAACAATATCAGAGCACGAAATATTAAAAACATTCTCTGTATTAGCTTTGACATTTAACTTAATTAACGCAACTTCAACGCTCAAATGATCTGGCTCTTTGTTCAGGTTTTCGAGTGCAAGTGAATTGCTGTGTGCCCATGA
This sequence comes from Pyrrhosoma nymphula, assembly GCA_963573305.1. NCBI lineage: Eukaryota > Metazoa > Arthropoda > Insecta > Odonata > Coenagrionidae > Pyrrhosoma > Pyrrhosoma nymphula. Next base: position 171,896,137 of record OY754329.1, on the reverse strand, counting down.
TTCCCACAACTCGAACTGTCACGTGGCATGTTACGTCGTTCTACACGCCAATACTCAAGTATACCACCTCATAATGTACCATGTACAACGGTTATAATGAGTTTGAGCCGTAGGTACTTGCGACTTTGAACAGGCAATTTACGCTTGTGTGTGGTACTGGTCTAAAAACGGCGCTTCCCATTTACGTACGGCGATAGTCGACTATCGAACTCAGCAGCTGGTGATCACCAGACGAGTTCGCGCACCAGACGGACAAATGAAACATCTCCGGTTGCAAATGCAGCTTTTCACGCCCGCCCAGTCCGTCTCGCTGTGAACATATATATGGACTGTGAACCAATGGCTAGTTTACTAGTTGCTGCTGCGAACGGATGGCATGTTGTTATTTATTTGATCGGCTCGCCCACTGGGAGTACAGCCACTGATAGCTGGCAATAGTTGGTTATTCCAGTAATGGAAAATAACCCAGCGTTACTATCGTCGCCAATGGAAATAACCATATAGGTATGGTAAGTACATAGTAATATCTCTATGAAAAGCAACTATAGGCGTAAAAAGTTGAGTGACGGCAGCCGTCACCTCAGAATTTCAGGCGAACACGCGAAGAACAGAAATTTTATCAGTCAGAGAGATGTTTATTATGCAACGTAGGGACACTAAAACAGTTTCTAAACTTAAAATGGTCGAAAATAACATTTATTGAACACTGATCCAGAAGCCAGGCACAGATAAATAATATTATGCCGGTCATGAAGTATTCATATAATAAAAGAATACATCATATGTAAAGAACAATAACATTAACCTCAAAGACCTTGATTACAGAATAAAATGGGTTTTGGAGAAGCCATGAATACATTTTGATTCGTATATTGTCAGGGTACATTTCAAGTACAAACAGGAAAATTATTTAAGCATTTAATTCACACCACTTGATGACTGTTGAGTGACTCTCGCAGCCTAGACGAAGGTATATCAATGCATACTTATTTCTAGTATAGTGGTAGTGAATATTACCCCAATTATTAACAAGTGCTTTGCCATAGGAAGTAGATTTAGCCATTCCTAAGCCAACCCATTCCTACTTATCCTCACACCCCCTCAAAACGTTTCCCTGGCTTCGATATGCCTACGAGATTTTCGTTATTTGAAACTATGGGGTCGATGCCTCTGCAACATCCTCTCCTCAATTGCAACCTTCCTATGACCTCAATAGCTTTCGTGGCCTGAACGTTTTTGTCATTCATCTGCCATTTTACTCGGACGTCGCATTCAACTTTAGTGATTAGCATTTCAAATAAATAAAATAAAATTGAGATGGAAAATATACGACCTTTATGAGCCGAAATCCTGCAATCAATGTACATTATACAATAGCTACACACGCACCCTCTTACACCAGCGGGACACACTGTTTTTTTATTTGCGTAGCCCATGAGTAACCGATTCCCAAAAATTATACCCCTAACATAAGAGACATGGTATTAGAACGAAGGCTTCCGCGGGGTTTACAGTCGAATTAATTCATTTTCTTCAAGAATCTTCGACCTGAAGACGCGGGCAGGAGTGCTTGCAACACTGTTGTCGCCTCACAATACATGACGCGAGAAAACACTCGAAAAATGAAGAAATCCGACATGAGAGAAATGTTTGTTACTTCACATTTTTCGATTTGTTTTGAAAGTAAGAAAATAAAAATTGGAAATGTCCACTGATAAATTTTATTGTACTACGTGTTTCGACGCTAAGGCGTCATCATCAGGTACAATCATCACCAAGTGATTGTACCTGAGTTTTATTTACTGACTTTCACTATGATATTCCACCGCATCTCGCCAGACTGGTTGAATGCACAATTTTGACCTTAAATCCGCCGCTTTGGAGGTTTTTTCGCATATCTCCACATCCATCAAGCACCTACCCCTTAAGGTACGCGTGATATAGGTTGGGAACCGCTGGTCAACATCCTCAGGATGTATGCGGACAATGAAAAAACTTGATCAGCCCCCCTTCACATAAGTAAAGGTCATCACATGGAAGGCATGGTCTACATAATTGCGCATGTATGCGATGTTGCATATGCGATGTGGCAGGCCACGGGAGAACTTCACACTATCATCCCGAGGAGCATTAATCTATATCACAAGTAGTTCAGAATATCTTATTTTTTATTTGATTAAAATCATTGAAGAGGAGAGCTGCAGCAAAACAAACTTCGGAAGAATGACTGTTCTAGACGAAAGAATAGAACAGACTTCACAAGAAGCTTCAGTTTCGAGGTAAACTTGAGTGCTCTACTTCGCATGCCCTGCTCTATATCAACAGGACCTATGCGGAAAATGCAAAATATTGACCTCTACAATAGGAAGTAAAATTTTTCAAATTTGGTTGAACGTGCGGAAGAGAGTTTTGTTTTCGTTAAGGACTCAACCATAAGCATCTCAATTTTCAAGAACTTTTTCTCATAGGTCTTCTTTGTTGTGCTCTGCTGCAATCTATCGGTAAAATTCAATTTTAAAAAGTCCAAACTTATAAAATCCTTAGGAGGGTCTCCCGCCGACTGCCATATTGATGAAAATCTCCACGTTTATCAAACGACTTGCCGGTCTGATCAAGGTAGATGTCCCCGTAGACTCATCGTGAGTGTCACAAAGACCATTTGTACTGTGATGTGGAAGACGGATTGGAGAATATAATTTTAAAATGTATGGTGGCACACCCAAGTACATCTAGGCACTTAAAATGCATCGAGAGAGCGAATACTTGGACCTACTTTATGCCATTTAACATAAATTAGACGCTTCACTAAACCATCTGTTTACAATAAGAAAGAAATGTAAACAAGACTTCAGATTCCCATAATAAGCAAACGCACTGAATGAATATAAATTCCTAAAACATCGACTTCATATATTACCTTTTTTTTATTGGTAGCTGCGATTGATACACAAGTGATAGAGACGTGAATCTATTCTACACACGGCACAAAGATTCTCATTTGGACTCAAAACCGGACGTCTATAAGTCAAATCAAACAACTGTCAAAGAAATGAAAATGGAACATTGAAGAGGATTTGAAGCATGACAATGGGATTAAAAATGATTTTGTTCTGCAAATAAAACAACAGCGAATGGACCATTTTGCTCCATCGAAATATTTAATTTCCATATTTTTCCAAAACTTCTCTGATTTTTATAATGGGATTCCCTTGGTGCTTGTGCGAACATTTTTGATTTTTTAAATGTGAAATCCTCTTCCCTCGAATGATTGTCAAATCCCCAGTGAATTGAAATTTCACCTTTTTACGATTTCAGAGATTTATAAATAAAACCACGAAAATGAAAAAGCATTAAAAATGAAAGAAAAATCATAGAGATAATATAAAAAATTCTGACTAAATTCTGTTTAGCATCCATCCAAACGCTATGAAAAACTTATGTCAGAGAATATCCAATTGATGACGGGTAGTTCGACAATGAAAGGAGCACAAATGCTATCGAGGAATCTGGAATTAACCAGCATTCTTATGCGTGCTTATATACTTATCACGTCGTTCCCTATCGGGGCAGGCACCGTCAAAAAGAGAGGTCAATTCTCGGTACTAGGCTTCCATTTAAAGAAAAAAGGTTGGCAAAAGTTTTCAATTTTTGTTGGATAGCAAAAAGTTGGTCCGTGCATAGTCTCACATCGATGCAGCGTCTAAGGCACTTGTCTGTAACAATCATTTTAAATAGACACTAGCTTAGTTATAATCCATCATTTAATAAGTCATCATTAATTTGGTCTTCACTATAGCAACTGGCCTTTACAACACTCGCGTAGAATATAAGGGTATCTCTGTTGGATCAGGCCAACTTATGTGGCATCAAGATGGAGGGGAAATAGGGGGAAGCAGTGTGTCTAAATGGATGCTGTCGGAAGCAAGGAATCTGTACTAGTAGATGTACCTAAAACTCTTAGGGCCGGATTTATAGTCGTTACCTAGCAGTCCCCTTATCCATCCCCTACCCAGCTGGCCCCTTGAATTGTGCGTCCTATAGTCAAAATTAAGGGAGCTGCTAGGCAGGGGATGGTTGGGGGTTAGATCTGGTAACTAAGGACTACAAACGGCGGGAAATGGAATTTGCAGCACAAATGTTTCAGTGGTGACGCTCGTCATCAACATGGATACGGATAAATAAAGAGCCAGACGCAGCATGGAAACTGGTAAGATGGCCGCTCGACGTCCAAATAGCTTCAACGGTGTGGAGAAGAAGATTTTGTGTGACCTGGTGTAGAAGCATAAAGATATAGTGGAGAGTAAGAAAACAGACGCAGTTTCCTGCCACAAGAAGAAGAAATTGTGGGAAAAAATATGCTGCGAGTGTATATGAACATCCTTGGAATGAGTCTGGCGTCACATCAGATTTTTATCGATTAAGAGCTAATCTTACCGTTGTTTTATTAACACCAAATCTTCGAAATTATTAATATAAGGCTATGCACGTTCATTAGAGTCAGTTTAGTAATATCTGTTGTGTTATTTTTTCGATAAGGGGGCCCCTGGTGGAGCATACATCTCCTGCCAGAATTAGGAGAGGCTAAGGGGGCTGCTGGGGCTGGAAATTTGACTATAAATACCGTTTTTGACGAAGGGGCCTGCTAGGGGCCATAGGACTGCTGGGTAAAGACTGTAAATTCGGCACTAAATTTTTTTAAATAAATCACCTGAAGTGCGCAGAGCGTGTCTCTATTTTTGTACACGTTTGAATATCCGAAAAAAAGACGATACCATCTGGATCGGGGGATATGTGGTGGAACAGCATTTTTGAGAATGAAAATTAACACGTGTAGTACTGTCCACTTTATTTAATAAATTGGGTAGTAATGATCAAGTGGAGAGCACTTTAATGTCTTTACATTCAATAAATTGGACAGTAATCCTATATTATATCCCACAAAGTGAAGCGACCGGTCTACCAAAACGAAGGCTCCTTAACGTTTAAAGCTGGCACGAGCTCGTATATATACGCATAACAGGATCAATCTTAAAGGATTTAAGGTTAATCAATCTTACCCGGTGTGAATCCCGAGAAACCTTCACTTATATAGGATCAATCCTGTCCTGTCAATTTTCTTTCACTCACACAAACACACACTATAATATGTTAATTAAACTTGTATGAAGCATAATTGTGTTTACTCTGAATTATTATACTTCATTTGTTGCGGTGTAGCTCTTTAAAGTCAGTACGCGTATGACTGCTAATATGTTTAGCTATACTCATTTGAAGTTTACTTTGATATTTTTCGTGATAGTTAATTGAGCTATTTTGATAAAATAAATACTTTCAATTTAAATTTATTAATTATATATGAAACTATTTAGTTATTTTAATTATTATTTTTTTGCAGATGGAGTATGTTAATTTCTCCAGCATATTTAATAAAGTAGACAGTACTACTTATCTTAATTTTCATTCTTGAAGATGATGTGCACTGAAAATTAATCCATTTGGTACCAGCGCGAATCGTAAAAATTTGTATTCCAATGCTTACAAAGTCAGGTGAATGAAAAAACAAGTGAAGATTGCTAATGAAGAAACTGCGTGCATTACCTAATGGTGATTCGCACCCTTATTGTGAGTCCCAATAAGCCAGAGTGTTTTACAATACACACACACGACACGAACTCACAATCCAAGCGTAAAAAAATTAGTCTTCGGAGGGAAAACCTAATTTTAAGATTTCGATCGTAATTTGTCTTGCTGCAGAAAATGAACAAGTCTAATCGTGTCCTTCTGTTTCATTAGCTTTATTGTTGAGCGTTAGTATTGTTGGGCATTTGTTTACACACGTGTATCTTTCACCGGTTATTGTCAGAAGGATTGCCTTTAATGAACAGAAAGTGTAAATCCGACGAAAGAGCAATTGAATTCCGAAAATCACCGAACTCATTTATCACTTTCACTGCAACTTCCTTCGTAGTCGTTGTTCTCACAAACGTAATTTTCACGAGTGGGACTAAAGTCGTTTAAGGCCAAGGAGATTAATTTATCTTCACCTTAAATTTCGCCACAGCACGGGCCGAAAAAACACAGTTCTTAGAGGGAAACACTGAGCGCTGAGGGGGGAAAGGAGTCTAAGAGGTATAAGACGGAGAGACAACTGAAGCAAGTGGACCGGTGAACAATATGGCGGAGCATGTATGAGTCAACCAATCACCGTGCGTGTGCTATGCTCATTTGTGGGAAACAATTCCCGCAACAAAACAGCGTGGAAGTGAAGGCATTCACACTATTGAAGGCATCAAAGGGGCACGAAACAGAATGCCCAACTTCTGTTATATTTGAATTTGAACATAACTATCACGATATCAATTCTCACATGAGTTCATCTTTCTTTTATTCCAACTGAAGCGTTTAACTGTTGTTAGCCCCACAACCCGAGTGGTCACGTGACCCCATATAATAGTGACTTCGATTTTGACGTCACTGCATAGTAAATATCTTACGGCATGATTCAGCTTTCGTGAGAGAACATCAACAAGCAGTATATTTTCGGTGAACTAAGTCTTGAGAACCCGAACTTAAGACACCTATTAGCTGCTGCATTGGGTAAAACATTTTTATTATTATTGTTCAAATACAACTACCAATCAGAAACATACATAGAATAAAATAGAGATTAGGTGGAACCATACAGAAGGTACAGAAGTACAGAGGATTATTTAAGCCATTAAAATGCGCAACTACCTATATTAAATATGTTAGTTGTGCAGTTAATACATCAAAAACGTATGTTAGATTAGTAGCTAAATTGTCATGGTACAGCAATAATTATATATAAAATTACAAAATGGGAATAATTTACAAAAAGCGCAAAGCATTATTTAAAGAAATGTGTGGAAAAATTTCACGCGAAAGCCATGTTAGTAGGATCTTATTTGCAAAGTGAAGAAGTCGGGAAAAAGAAAAGTGATCTATGAATGCGCACGCTTGTATAAAATATAGAATCTATATACAATAAAGTAAAACGAATAACGGACTCATAATTAGGTCTCATAATTGAGTTCTATACGACGTAGCTGTTGAGCACCACTAAGATCCAAGATGGAAGTAACATTTCAGCCACTTGTCAACTGGTTCACAAACTTATTTGCTATCCATGTGTGTCCCCTGACTCGTAATTGAGTTGACGGCAGAGAAAGTGGAGACAGTAGAAGGAAGAATGGGGAATTATAACGAGCAAGAGGACATTAAGCAACTCTGGTCACTCTCTGTCTCCCTTGATCTATTTCGGGTCCTAGCGGGGGGCATTTATCACTGTTTGGGTCACAAGTCCGTCCAGTCGAGAGAATTAAACATTCCTCCGTGCCGAGACCCGTTTGTCACCGAACTCGGGCATTCGAAGAACTACAACGCTGCCGACCTCATCTGTCCCCACCGGACATTTTTTCGCGCCGACTGCGGGTCGGCTGCGGGCGACATAAATGAAATGTGGTGAGGAAAAGATTCTTGGACATTGTCAACATACCAAAAAGACCAACCTCTTCAACAGAAAGAGAGGAATGGAGAAACGTTAAAACCAAGGATACTAGAATGTAAGGATAATACACTCCCAACTTCGGAATGATACCTTTTGTTGAAGCTACCAACCGCGGCGGCACTATGCGTCAGTGATGGAATCAGACGATCCCAATGTAAACAAACGTAATTTCACTTTTTTTCCATTTCGAACTGATGGAAATTACGGCTAGTTAGGAAAGAACTAATGGTTTTATCCGTCAGATGTAACCAAGTTAACTAAATTTGAAATCAATATAATCACAGAAAACCCCTTCAATAGCCTATCAAGGTATCAATAGCCTATCAGTCTAAAAGTTGACAATGTCTAATAAATAAGTTATTAACAACGAAATGTTAGACTACAAAACAAAATCTAGCGTCGGTATGGGTAATGAGCGTAATTCTCGAGGTCTTGAATTCGGTAATACAAACTTTTAATAATCACTTCAAAGATATTTAGATCACATTGAGAAGAAAAGCCAACATGGGTCAAAATAATAATAAGAAGAAGAATGGATAGATTGGTATTTATCAGCGTCGACAATGCCTTGCTACACGGTAACGTGAAGAGTTAAACAGAGAACATACATTAGCCTTAAACAAGCTTTCTGTTCTTCACACGTAAATTCTCTCTCACGGTTACGGAATATCCTTTGGAGCATCCAGGAACAAAGCAAGAAGATGTCTTACCCATTTTTAGTCGAGTATTAAATATTTTTCTACGCCAACAATTGAAAATCCTCACAAGCCGCCATCCCGCCTTGCGTAAAAAAAGCGACAATGGTAGTGACAAAACGTAAATAAACTCCATCAGAAACCTCACTATTGTCATCTATCGAACGGTTTCAAAAAATGTAACAAAAAACAACGAAAGCGCAATGAACTTGGCAATGGGGCTGGTTAAAACTAAGCATAGGCTCCGCTGCGAAGTGGATGAATCAAATCAAGAACTAAATTTAACCTTTTCGCTTGTGTTGCTTAAAAATGGCGCTTTTATTAATTACATACCATATACATTAGAAAACAAAATATCAATATACAACATAAGGGGAATTTACTAAAAACAATTGCTTGATGAAAACGTGTTCCAACCATAGGAGTCGACTGCAGCGCCATTTCTACTCAATTAACGCAATTTTGGCCCGGTTTTATAAGTAACCTCAGGTTATTTTCTGAGTGAAAACTGGAGTTCATAGGTTCACTCGTAGATATAGCTAACGTGAACAAATCGACAGAATGATGCGATGCACAAAATCAGAATTCTCATTAAGCACACAACTAACGAAAAGGCTATGTCATCTTACGGTTAAAGTTAGCCATATGCTATCGGAGCCGGGCCTAAGGCATCAATTATTTGTTGCAATCCACTAATAATTCACAAAATATAATCGGAAGGTGCTATATATGTTATCACCATTCATACTTTGGGGAGAATTGGTTTTAATTAACGGATTGACGCGAAAATGACATTTAAAATTGATCAAAAAGTACAATTTTGTCTAATGTTTCAACAAATCCCGCAATTTACGCCATTTAACTCCAAATCCAATTAGTGGAAAAATAGCATTGAAAGCTATGAATTTGTTTTTCATGTGAAATAAGGACAGAGTTTTTATATTTTTAATCAGAATATGAATAAAATGACACTAAAAATGGTTCATTGTGGAAAAACCTTAAGCGATCCGCTATTTTCAAATTCTTAAAACAATTTAACAACGCATGCCATGACACGCACGAAAGAGGCACTTGGTTGAATGATAATCTCGGCCATAGATGGAAGCACGCACCAGCAAACGACCTTGTGCGCTCACAGTATATTGTGTATTTCCAAAGAGTGAGGGTCAGTAATAATTAAGAAAATTACTCCATTGTTGCGTTTGACGTTTCTGCGCGAAGCACTGCGTCGAGGAAGTCATTTTCAAATCCAACGAGAACGGAGTCTAAGACAAAATGGCTAAGCTACGAAATAATTCCAAACTATCTGTAGACGCATTCATTACGAAGTCCGTGAATAACGTAATACGTACAGTTAAAATAAATACATTTGGTGGAGCCAAAAGAATGTTGAAGTCAACGAAGCCCTCGATTAATCACAATTCAAACATTCGAAACACGCTGGAATAGATTTAAAAAATATTTCTGATAATTATTGATAATGATTTCAAGTCCATTTGAAAAACAATGACTGAGCAACGTTTGTGCCTATTATCTGAAATTAATGATATCTCTGTTTCCTTTTTTTAAGCACTAGGGGTACACGAAAGATCAATATGGAATGAGAGATTGCCTATTGAATAAATATTCTAGCTGCCTCCAATGCAGAAATAGAGCTACATACAGAAAAAAGCAATTCGCCTATTATATATTTTTTCCATTAAATGCGCCAAAAAGCTATGTAGTAACTGTTAGTAAGGATAAGCATTATCATTTCCAACATTTTAACTTCGCCGGGTAAACGTTTTTGTGGCTTACCTGAGCATGAAGATGCCCTTTGAAGATGTCAGAGAAATTATTTCATTAAAAGTAAAGTTCAAAGGCCTAATAGCCAATAATAAGAAACAGTCAAAGTTTACATTCGTTGGCGTGATTCTGAAGATTATGTCTGTGAATGCCTGTGAGAATATCATTCGGGTAGAAGGGGCCGCGTCACTAATCGCGGTCGCGTCATTGGTCGCGTGTCACTAATACGTCGAGAATGGACGCTTAACTCTTATCGCGTGATGTATTCCATTACACAAACTTATCTATGGTCATTAGTTGTATCTCAGCAACAAAAAACATATTATATTGCAATTACACATTGAAAAATAAAATAAATTTAGGTTTATTGGCCATAACTCGAGTCTTAGCGACAAGCTAACAAGTGCTAATGAATGAAGTGCCAATTTGAAACAAACTATGGCCAATTAAACAGTAGACATACAAGGAATCGGATACGATAACCACTGATTGATCGATAAACACGTCACCTCAAGGAGAAATTTTCGCGCGTAGGAAATCGGGAAACAAAGGAGAAACGATTCGAAGCTAATTCTCCACCTCGCCGAGGATTGCCTGCGATTGCAATCACAAATGGAACAAACAAATGACTAGCCTCCCAATTCCCACGAACCCAACGGCGTGGAAGTGACAAACACACGTCATCGTCAGTGTAACCAATGCGATCGATATTCAACTTGTAAACAAGGAGAGAGAGAGTGGCTATGAGGGCACCCTTCCAATTGGCTGAGTAGAGGTTTCGAAACACAAAAAACACGAATGCGGATCCAAAACAATTGACATTGCCTAAAGCAAAATGAATGTTTCGTGTTTTTCACGTATTTCGTTTATTTAACTGATCAAAGGAAAGTATAGGTGGCCTCTAATGGTTATTTCAACGCACTACACATAGCTAGTTTATTTTCTTGTAATTGCTTCTTCCAATCTCCTCCTTTTAAGCAGAGAATTCAAAACAAGTGCGAAAACTTCAGAAACTCCAATTTTCTTTAAAAACCAGTATATATTCAAAATATCACCCGTAAATTCACTTACTCCTTACCCTAACTCAAAGCTTTAGGGCCACATGACGTGGAATCATATCAAAGTTCTATTTTCATTCCATGTCTCTCCGTAAATTATTTCCAACAATACCTCCTCTTTGTTAAAGCCTCCGTTGGCTTAGAAAATTTTCCCATAGTTTATAAGTGCGAAGCTAACTACAGCCTAAAATTTTATTATCAATCAAAATAATAGTTAGCACAAATATTTATTTAAAATACAAGACATGTTTTTACAAAAATTAAATTATTCTGTTTTAAAAAACAACTATGGATTTTATAAGCTTAATAATACGTCTATAGGAGGACGTAATCGTTTACCATGAAATAACATTTTCTCTCGGACAAAAATAATATTATATGATGAAGAAAATCATTTATCCGAATATAAAAAAAATGTTGAAAATTTAAAAAAAAATGCCAAAATTTTCCCAGCGTCATCACCGTGAACTGCAAACCATGAAACATGAGAAGGTTGATTCACAAATTTGGGTAAGATACTATAACCATCATCACATTTTCAGCTAAATAAGATGACGCATTAACCTCTTCTGTCTAGTATTCATTAAATTTCAAATGAATGCACAGGGCGCAATCGGTAATTTAATATTTTTCCAGGTACGTCCGAAATATGTTTTTTTTTCAGTTTATTTTAGCCAAGAATATTTCCCAATCTCGGTCAACGTTCCGATGTTGAAATATTCATGGATTGCCAACTCGCTTCAGTGAAGCATACCCAAGAGAGTAAATAAATACAGACACACGCAAGGTGTGCGTCACCTTTAACCTGCCATTGGTCGCGCAGTGAGATCTTACTCACCAAATTTAAACTTGTGCTCACTTTGTAACCATGAGTTAGAATAAGTTCCCTTTCCTTCTAGCTGACTTTATATATATCTTCCTATTCACCGACCGTCTCAAAATGTATAAAAGAAGCGTCCTCAGCTGTGTAGTGATATGTCTGATACCGTCGGCTACAAGGTGTGAGACTTTTTCTCATCGCGCGACCACTGACGTTAATGTTTTTGTATAATCACTCAGTTGCGTTACACTCTCGCAACATGCGAGAAAAGTTCATTCATTTCGTGGAGAACAGATATGTTAATGCTAATTTATGAGTCATGAGAATGTATGTCCTCATAAATAAATATTTATTCTTGAGAATGGTAATTTTCTTCATTTATAACCAATGGTATCATCGCCAGTAAAATTAACAATGATGACGCAATTGTTTCAGTAATTGTGTATATGTGGATATCATTGTTTCAAATGAACATTAAGAGAAATAAATTAAATCTAAATATAGTGTAATATATATTGCCAATAAACGCTCTATGATAGATAATCAATTATATACATCTGAGTGTGAGAAAAAGTCTCACACGCGACCGCTCGCATGTGATAGGTAGCTTAGCGACCACTCCCGGGTTAACCAAGTTGAATAAAACTGGTCTTTTATGCATCAACTCCTAAATCATGCCCGGAAGGCCTTCTTTTTGGGCCTTGTGGCAGATTTATTTTATTGTGTAAGGCACTTTCAAAAGTACAGTCAATTAAATCGACGGAAGCAGGCGATGCCGGGAAAATTTTGCAACGCTAAGCATGATGTTACAAATCACTTCGTACAACAAACATAAAGAGGTAAAATGGAAACTCTTAGAAGAAGAAGAAGAAACAAACTACTAGAAGGGAATACTATGTGTCAAAAAAGCCTTTTGAAGACAGTATCTGAAGGAGAAATGAATGAGAGAAATTACCGAGGTTGACTGATAAATAGGCCCTGAATAATCATTATACGGATGTAAAAAAAATCGACACATGACAAAAAATGACAGCCATATTTTCCCAGGATCGTCGCTTTCCCGCTCGGGACCGTGACCTGCAAAACATGAAACATCAGTAAGTATGCTATTTGCCTTTCCGGCAATGAAAAATATGGAATACATGGAGAATACAATGAAGAAGGTAGGAGCCAAGACTTATGAACGAATTAAACGGTCATCCAATAAAAGTATGGAATGCAGAGCTGTACCAAACCAATATTAGGGTTGATGACTGCTATGCGACGATATTTACACTTGATGTCAATAAGCACAGAGAGTAGACAAGCAAAGTAAGGGTAGCTGGATTTAGAATGAAAACATATTAGTAGACAGCCACGGGAAATAAAACGAAGCTAGTGCCTATTTATATACTTTCGTGGTAAGGTGATTGTCTCAATGGCCAAAAAATATAAAAGCGTTTCTATTCACTTCCTTCAAGCTATTTCTGATAAAACGATTGTAAGGAAATTTAATGAAATCTATTAGTTTTTAATTCTGAATATTAAACGACACTCGAAAATAATTCATACAATTTTATACGACAATGTCATGGTTCATACGCGCTTTGAAAGACATTAAAGATAGTGACTTCTTTCGGGATATTAAGGCAAGAACGCGAACAAATATACGTACCTTACTCTGCAATAGCCCCCCACCCACACTAGAAATAGGAGAATTCCTAAATATGCCACTGTCTTCAAGTTATTTACACGCAAGAAAATTTCCTTTCTGGATATGCGAAATGTTTATGTCTTAACACGTAGTGAAATAATTCTGGACTCCGGGCGCTTTAATATCCGTCGCCAAGGACAAATGAAGGAGAGGAAGGGTTAATGCGCAAGAATTAATTCATGCGCATACAGTGAGCCACACTCAACCTCCTTTTTTATTACGGGTAATCTAAAATTATGCGAGGCGGCGGCGGCGCGTTATGGGAAGCTGAAAAACCCTCTAAGTGAGGGCGCATTAGTCTACCGCTCGGGTCATTAGCGGATAGAGTGGAAGCGGAATCAATGCAAATATACTTCGCCAGTTTTGAGGGCACTTAAGGCGGTCCCACCGTAAAATAAATTTATTCATACTCTGGATACTTTTATAAAAACTTGTCCTCTGTCTGATACAAACAGCCAAAGCTTACCTTACACACTATCGCTTTCTCCGCAAATTGCAATTAAAATTACACCAAGTCGAATTGTGAGCATTGGTGAAACATGAGGCGTGCCTTATAGTATTTTTGTCTGAAATTCGGACACGCAGTTTCAGCGAAAAACTTAGCATAATAATCGAATTCCCTCAGGATATTCGAAATTTTACAAAATGTATGCGTATTCCCACCATATGTTTGCCGAGGTTACTTTAAATCCAACTGTTTGTTGTTTGTCCAAATGGAATCTTGTAATTGAAATGTAACCCATTTCCCTAAATTCAATCGAGCTGAAATTTGGCACACTTACTTAATCTCGATTACAATAGATGAATCAGTCTATAAATTTACTAATTATCAAGTTAACCTACTAAAAACGGTGTACATTTTACATTTATTTCTCCTAATATGACGCAACCCAAACCACATTGTCTACTCACAGTCAGCGCTGTTGCTGTCGAAATCTAAACCACTTAGCAATGTTCAATCGAGGTCAAATTTGGAACACTTACTTTCTCTCGATGGCGATAATACATGACTCATTCAGTACATTCACTAATTACAAAGTTAATTTAATTTTTAGTCCACTTGAAATAAGCGTGGTTTTTTTAGTATTTTTTCATATCATTATTTTTTCATTAATAAGCAAATTACTGTAATAATTGAAGTCAAACGCGATAATACGATAGAAATGGCACCCGAATTCTTCTACGTATATTCCTTGAATAATCTATGTACTTTGTACCTTAATTTCATTTTCTATTAGCTAAGGCACACATGTGCAAGTAGAATTTATTAAATAGTACATGGAATTCAGAATTTGTAATGACTCAAGCATTGGCGGTAGAACCTCTTGAAGGTATTCGTAGTTGTATGGAGGGGTGGATGACGTGATATAGAGGCCTTCTTGCTTCCTCTTGTAATATTCATGCATTCGGATCTACCCGGATAATCGCATCAACACCGGATTCAGATCCCTGTAATCCGTGCGGCCTCGCGTGATAACTCTAGACCTTCAATTCGGATCCCCGGGAAAGAATGGATTCGAAAATACCACGGTGCATTTATATAATATGTTAAAATATTCGCGATATGATGTCAGGCGTCAAAAAACTACTGCCGCAACCAAACATCAGATCCAATTACAACGGAGAGATGATTCGATTATTGCTCTATTGATTATTGATCTTCGAAGTGATTTTGACTCAATTGCCATCTTTTAATACGAGAAAACACGCTTCTTTATGTAAACAGAATTCAGGGAAAGGCTTAACCGCAATAAATCAAAATTCTAACATTGCGTGCCACAACATACTTGAGATTCAGAATTAGATTGGGTGCAGAAAAGGAATACAGAATAAAATGAGGCTACTTATTTACATCAGACACAAAAAATCGATTTAAAATAGCTTAATCAGTAGAACTGAAACCTATGCTATGGAAAAAGCTATGCTATGGAAATTTCTGATTACACTAATTAATAGTATAATACCACTGTAAAATACATGGAAACAGTCATATTCCGACGAGTCAAGAGTGTTACAAAGAATATTATTGGGAATTATAGTAAGCGAATCGTTTGTGTAAACAACGATCGATGACAATTAAATTGATAAAAATTAAATTGATAAAAAAGGAATCCGTAAAGAATATTTTCCATAAAGTAACATATACATTAAAGTCTGTAAAATGTTTGAAATATGGTGTTCCCAGAAAAAAGTCAGAAACTGCGTAGGTTGGACAGAATACATTGGGGCAATTCATGAAGAAGAAAATCGGAGAGGGAAGCTGACAAATAATTACAATTAGTCAAATTCACTATTTTATTACGCAGGAAACTATCTTCTATCTTCATTGGTAGAGAAGGGGATAGCACAGGAAATTTGAGAAAAGAACCAAGTTCAAATAAAGAAATTTACTACTCTTGATAATGCGGGTCAACCCTGACGAAATAACATATTGAAAAAGTAAGAAGGGAATATATAATAACGAAAAGTAGAAGGACTGAATAATTGTTATGTTACCAATAAATGTTACAAGAACTGATAGAAATCCAGATATTAAGAGACAGTTACAGAAAAATTCTAATGAATGAGGGAAAAGTGTAGCTCTGATGACACAGATGAGAGCAGGGACACATAGTTAACACACATTTCACCCCTTTCCTCTCCTTTTCCCTCATCTTTCACGGCTGCTATCTTAACACCCCTTGCCATATGCCTTAGCGGCGCGGCGGCTCGGAGGGTAGTACCTATGTAGATATATGAACTGCCTCATCATTCATTCAAAAATATTATGGATACGTAAGATTTCATTTACGCAGAGTGTGTGATACCTTTTTCCAATACAAATACCTATTGGAATGCAACATCTTGCCTGAAAAGGAGATGTGATAAATGCTAAGGCAAACCAAATATAGGACTAATATCAGTTATTGATGATGAATTGTTAATATCCAGTAATTATTGATAATTTATAGTTCAGTAATCGCGGATATGGCCGCAGCCGATATACTTTGCAGGACATATAGAGATGAAACAATAACATTTCCCAAACTAATTGATCACGTCCGAGAAATACAGCTTTCCATTTCCTTCCTCCGAGCTATACGCCACGCAATACAATTCTGACGTGCGGGTTGCGTGCAATCACGGCGCTACTTGACATTAGTTTACAACGATTTCTTGAACACAACAGAATGGCTTTTAAGAGTCGGGCCTGTGGTAAAAACATCAATTGACTGAAGCATTTATTTTCTTTAAATATCTTAACACACCAATAAATAATAAGTACCGAAATACTCTACAATGGGAGGTGAACTTATATTCGTGTGAGAGATATTCTTCACTAGCGCCTAACAGCGGTGATTACATGAAACTTTACTCTCGGGGTGTGACGTAAACCATCTCACAGGCGCATGTATTTGTAACAACAGAAGTGCCAAGAGGGAAATATGTGAACCTTGCCGAAATAAACAATAAAAAGTAACATCAGTTCAAGTACGGCAAAATTAAACAGCTCGGAGAAAATTTTCCAGGTGATAAACTTATACTAATTCCTAGTGGTGATTTTCCTTCTATTCCAGTTGCCTTATGTTGCTAGTATATTCCTAATCATTTAAAGAAATAAAAATAAGCTTTTATTTCTGTAAACAAGTAGAATGAAAAAAATAATAAGTATATGCTTTCAATATTAAAGGGCTTAGTTAAAGCGATCAATATACAAAGAGGCAAAGTAAAAAAAGAATCCTCTTAGAACATTGAATAAAAGCAGATAAGAAAATTAATTTAATATTCCAATAAAATGGTAATAATCGCTTTGAAAAAAATTTCAAACACTGCATATTTAACAATGAAACATGGCTAATTACAAATAAGTAAAGTGTATTCTTTAATTACGTAAGGTAATGGGAGAGGTGATAACGGGTTTCCCCTCCACCAACCTGCTAGTAAAATTTTATCTTGGAATTTGATAGTTTTCAAATAAAATCTTTTGATTTTAATGTTCTTCATAAAAATTGACTTTTTAAAATGAATCACTGTGTGTGAAAAATGTCCACGGATGGTCATCTAGTTTCTAAGAGTTTTTGGGTCACTTTTCAAAGTGACAACCACTAATACCCATAATATAAAAGCTATGTAAAATATTCCATTTCAGGAATATTTTTATAATTACCGTAAGGATTCGTAAGACAACGTATAATTGAAATATCCTGTCGCAAAATATAGGTACAGGCAAAGTAAAATTAAAACAAACTCCGAATTGCATGCGAATGTGAGAAGAGCTTCACCGAACGGAATAAAATGAATAAAAGAAGAAGGAAGCCGTTGCGCATCGGATGTGATTCCATGAATGAATGGTAATCTCCAGGATCCACTTAGATCCTCCTAAATTGGGCTTCGAGCGTCGAGATGGAGTCTTTCCCATTCTCCTCCTGTTGCTTTTCATTCTATCCCTTGTCCTCATTTATCAAAATAAGCGAGTTTAGATCACTAATCACACAACATATTATCACTAATTGACTTTGTTTTCACGAGAAATATCTAATGAAACAGTATGGATGGGAGGTAGTAATGGCTGGCGGTGATTTGAGTGTAACAATCATTTTATTTTAACTCGGAAAGAATAAGAGATATCAGCCAAGAGCCTTTCGTAAGAGGAAGGCTGTAAGAATAAGTGAAATTGGCCATCTTTGAAATTGAGGACATTTATCGCACAAAACAATGGGTATGGGTGTAAAATCACGAATCGCAGCCGGCTTAAAGTTATTGTAGCACGAAACATAATCGTATCAAGAGTTTACGAGTTGTTTTATTTGAAAGCGTTTAGATTGTTCAACTGACACTACCACGGAACTGGCTAAACTAGAAAATTTAAACAAAATTTGACAGATTTAAGTCACGACATCTGTCAATTTTTAAAATTTCAGGGAAACTATAAATATATCCAAAATGAGCAAGTGAGTGCTTATAATATTAAGAGGTTATAGGATACAATAGCACCGATTTATAAATGTAGAGGATAGAGATTTCAGATAAATAGGGTAAAAGAACATCAAGCTCTAAGAGCTTTGAATGAAAAAAGTCCTGAATGCCATCCATGGAGCATTCCAGAAAATTTAGGGTGCGACAGAATCTCAAAGCGACATCTGAGTCTGCGCCTAAAACGATGGCGCAAACAATGCGAGGTGACGATGAAATATGGCGGTGCCAGCACTTTAACACTGACGGCGGCGGCGGCGTGGTACGGGTGCGATTGAAAGCGACGATATTGAAGTACCAGAAGTCGATATGTGAAGATAAGATCTCAGTTTTGAAAAGCTCTGAAGGGTGCTTTGGAAAATTATTCTACGGCGACGAATTTGCAAATCTCCGATTTAAAAGAAGACACTTCAAGCAATGAACACACACGGAAGTGTGGTGCAGGGTACATGTTAGTTTTTGATAAAATCGACCATGCTCATGATATATGGAATCACATAGCTGAAATGCACACTCGTAAAAAAAACATTAAATCGAGGTTGCACACCTGCAAAGTTGGAATAATCTCGCATAAAAATCTTTGCAGGAATTGTGTACAATTTCACATTTGCCGACGTTATTGGAAAATCGCTCGCTATTACTGATACTTCCAGAGTTCCTTGTATTAAAGAATCTTTTCTTCGACTCCAATGGTTTTCTCGGAAACTCTTCCATCCACACCATCCATCTCTCCTCAGACACATGTCCGTCTCGTCATTTGATCCGACAGCCGTTTTCTTAACGCGGCCACACTAACATGAGGAGGGCACCCTTCGCACGTGTCCGTCACCGAGAACATCGAAATCGCATTATTTCATTACCCACACATTCCTTTAACGTTCGGCTGAGTTTGTAACACGCGAGAGAGAGAGGAAGGCCATAGAGACAGAATTCAACGGCCATTCTCATTTTTCTACGTTTTAGGCGATGGATGAAATAAGAGAGTAGATGGCGTCTTGAAGGGACCGATGTGAAGCCTATTACTTTTGTGAGAAATGATTCATCTAACATGGCAACCGCGCGCAATTAGTCAATTGATTATGTGCATAATGCAGTGGTTAGATGAATTTGGAAAATATTTTCATTTTATTACATAAATAATTACAGAACCATAACAAATAAGAACTAATACCTATGATATCGACGTATGAACTCAACTGCACCACTTATCCATTCCACCGTATTTCAAAATAGCAATAATTATTCCCACATAAGGTTTGGTTAAACTAATGCTTTTAAATTGATGGTTTGAAAAAACTAACAATGTTGAATGCTAAAACTGGATATAAATTATACTAATAAACTTACTTAAAACTTTATGGCAAGCTTTTAACAACGAAACTTAATAAAAATGAAAAATATTTATTATGTAAGATATTGTATTGAATTCATCAGGGATATTATAAGAAGGATGTGATCATGCCAAAGAGTAGCATTTTATACATTGCTACCAATATTCTGCCATGTTCCACTCAAATGTGCCGCCATATGCCTCTTTAAAAAACTAAGTATCATAAAATGTTTTGAAGTTATGAATTCTGTCCAGAGTTTTAATGGGCATGCCCCATTGAAACATTCTGCATCAATTGAAAAATATTTATTACATAACTTTTACATTTTTTTATAAATAACATTTACAGACGAATGTTTCGTATTGATTTCAGGAGTAAAAGTAGAAACATTTGTTACACCGAGTTACCAACCAGTTCACAGTCTTTCTTAAAATGTTTTATATATTGAATACAT
Organism: Pyrrhosoma nymphula; assembly: GCA_963573305.1. Lineage (NCBI taxonomy): Eukaryota > Metazoa > Arthropoda > Insecta > Odonata > Coenagrionidae > Pyrrhosoma > Pyrrhosoma nymphula. Next base: position 171,875,820 of record OY754329.1, on the reverse strand, counting down.
TTAATATATTTAACCTCCTAGGTTGTTGTCTGCCACATGAACGCCGTTGCATTCATTCTGTATTTATGATACCAAAGCATTGAACAAGTGCTGCTGCATTAGGCGAAGTGTCATTAAACTTCTATGCGATTTGAGTTTACTCAGATTGAACTGCAATATTATGAGTGCATATTAAAGGTGGGATTACGACCAACGTTTTCTGACGTGACGGATACGGACGGCGTCGTTCGCGAAGCTTGGTAATTGTGATGAAGGAAAACATAGGTATTACAATGGAATGACATTGACGGCGCCCTGTCAACGGAAATTGGACGAACCTCGTCAATGTCTAACTTATCCGTCACGCTACGCAACCAATCAGAAGAGAGCTTTTTTTATCAATATTTATAAAATTTCATTTACAGATTGCCCATCACATTTTTTATCTTTACAATGAAACATAATTAACTTTCTTGAAGAAAAATATATGTGAGTATGTTTGCGGTTTATGCATATTTTGATAAAAAAATATGAAAAGAGAAACAGCAACTTCACAGCTGTTTAGATCTATGGAAGCAAAAACGGTCAACAGTTGGCGCTGATACTCTCATCAATCGTAATGCACTTCTTCTTAAGGTGGTTCCACCGAAAAAAGACTAAAATGTCATTTTATTCATATTCTGTCTACTTGTAAAAAAAGTTGTCCTCTATCTGATATGAACAACAAAATAATACCTTTCCACACTATATTACTCTCTAATTGAACTTAAAATTACATGGTGTTCAATGGGGGAATGAGAGAAACACGGGGAAAAATCGTATTTTTCCATAAAATACAAATTCCATTTTTGCGGAAAACTGTCTCTCAGAAGGAAATAATCCAAGGAAATTGAATAAAAATAAAATACAGGCATCTTACCACCTTATTTTTATAGTTATTGAAGAATTAATGCCGTAATTGAAGTCAAAATGCGGTAACTCGTAGGAAATGGCGCTGCAGTCGGCTCCTATGGCTGGAAAAAAGTGCTCATTTAAAATACATTCGTGGAATAATCTGCATATTTTGTGCCTTACATTTGGGTTTCTATAGGTAACGCATTGAATAAGAGAAAGCAGGATTTTTTTGACAAAATATAAAAAATGTGGAATTTAGTTTTTGTTTTGACTCACACAGTCGCGGCGGAACCTCCTTAATAACGGAGAAGGTGACAGAAAACTGAACGCCAGCATCCATTACCGTCGGGTTAAAAAACGTTTGCCATAATCTCACCTTAGTGAAATAATTTGATACATAGAATTTAATACTTCTTACACATTCACATCACAAAATGTTTTAGCATTTTATTTTTGATTTGTGTGGATGATTGAGTTGATTTGTGGTGGAGTGGATTTTCAATTATTGCCTGACGAAGTCAGCGGAATGGTTGGCACAAGCTCAAGCTTTATAAAAATACTATCAGTGTTACCGAAAGCAATTACTTACTTATTCCTGTGGCCACACAAACCCAAGATGTTTTTTGGCCTCTCCAACGATTCGCCTCCACTCTTTGTCTATCATACGGCATATCCTCCATCCCCTGCTCCTAGTCTCCTCAGGTCCTTTCCCACCTGGTCTCCCCATCGGAGTCTGGGCCTTCCCACCACAGGCCTTCTCCCGTCACGTTTAACATTCCAGACTTGTTTAACCATACTGTAGTTGTCCCTTCTTGATACCCTTCTTAAACCCAGCCCAGCCATCTTCAACGTTTGCTCATTATAATGGATATTATATCAGGGTCGGTATAACGTTTTCTCAGTTCTCTGTTTTTTTATATCCTCCAAACCACTCCTTCACGAATCGGTCCAAAAATCTTCCTTAGAACTTTATTTTAGAAAGTTATGCATAGTCTTTCTGACGACTTTGTTAGTGATAATACTTCAGAGCAGTAGATTATTATGGGCTGTAAAACGGTCTTATAGATCCTTATTTTGGTTATTTTTTTACTAAGCAAATTGCTACTCAGTAGTTTGTTTAGGCTCCAATAGCACATATTAGCCACTTTTAATCTATATTGAATATCTGTCTCTTCTCTGTTGTTGTTAAATATCATGACACCTAAATATTTAAAACCCTTAGTTAACTCAAAACTATAGTTCATTACTTTTATTGGCGGTTCTTCATTTTCGGCTCCTCTACCTATTTTCGCATACTTTGTGTTTTATCTTCATTGACCAAGAGCCCTACTTAACTAGCTCCCATTAGTAGTTTATCTGCTAATGCTTTCAAATCATCTCTATTTTCTGCAACCAGAACCACATCATCTGCCGAAAGCAATAACGTAAACTTTTGCCTCTAGTAAATATAGTGCTGTGTGAGTTACCAGGGATTGATCAACCCAGGGGACATTGGCTCATTCTGCTTAGAGACTATCCTCGTCTCAAGTACCCCTCCCCCTACCCTGCCTCTTTCTCACTTAATCAACCCTCCACCACCCAAATCTCCACTCCCCTTCCCTGGTTGCCATGGGTACCCCTACTAGGGTTCTCGCATTCCACCCCTCCCCCCCCCAAACAACTCAAACCCCCTTCGCAACCCCTCGCTTACACGACGGCGTTGAGATTCCCTTCTCCTCTCGCTCCGTCTCCTTGACGACCGCAACAATGAGTTTTGCGGATGCAAGGTTGATCGTCGATAAATTTTCACGAAGGCCGCCTTTTTCAGTCCATTTTATTCGTTTTATAAGCGAAAATCTTTATTCTTCTTCTTTTGTCCTTTCCTTTTTCCAACCCGAGGCACGATCTTTCGGCGCCCTCTTGTTATAAGAGGAGAGGTTTTAATCGGAAAGGAGTGTGTGACAGATTTATTTTTCTTTTTCTCAAAAAAAATAAAATAAACCTTGAGAGAACAACGGTTGAGGTTAGCTATATATTCTCAAAAAACAAAGCAACCGAGGTTTACAGATTTATGATATCTTATTGCGCTGATTAAATATCTCCGCAGGTGAGGAGTAAAGCGAGTGAGAGATGGTTTATGAGCACTAGTCTGCTAATTTGTAAATTCGTCAATACAAATGTCAATACTCATCAATCGCGATCAATAAATACGCTCTAAATCATTCTTTTGGCACCAATATCAGCATATTATAGCACATAGGAGCCAAGAGATGTACTCCGTGGAAATCTTCGCCCAAAACGGAAGCCAAAAGTCGTCCAACCGCTCCTTCAGCAGGTACCGCACCAACTCAAGGCCGTACGCTCATTGGATTCATGTACAACATCTAAGGATACCATATTCTCTTCAATCGGGTTACAGTCACGAAGTTGTAGTGACGGAATCGATCACCATGCAAAAGTTACATCGCTCTTGTAAGTTCTGGTACCCAATTGTTAGACTGATTTTAAAGACCAACTCAGTTAAAAATATTAACACAAAGAGTTTGAATTTCCTTAAATGTATTATAACGTGTCCAGAAATATGATCAGCATAAAGTTAGGCCAGATGTTCTTCAATCTATTGTATAACAAGCTCATTTTGTATGAATATTTCACGGACTTCCCACCGGGTCAGGGGTGCAGGTACTGATGTTTCGATTACTTACTCCGTTACCATTGTATTCAGTGTGTTGACGAAGCCTCAACGGATGCGGGATACGAGCTTAATCAAACTTGGAAGCTTGTAGTCCAAAGTTATTTATTGAGCTAAGAGGGAAAATACACTTTTATGGTGCGAAAAAAACGCCTCTCAACAGCCAATCAGAGGTGACCTGACTCAATTCGTATAACACATAGTACGACAACTTTGAGTCCCGACATGAACACCCTAAATACGACAAGTAACTACCCGGGAAAGCAACAGATCCTTCATCAAGCTCACTCTCTTTCCCAAAACATCGATTTCTTGGACCAAAATAATGCTGAGCTTCGTAAAGCCTACACGAATGTTTTCCTTACGCCTTAAGATTCCTTTACATTCATCCTCTCCCTTTTCTTAAGCACTTTAGTCAAAATAATTCTCATTCTTAAAAAAAAATATTTTTCCCGTATTTGTCCATTACATCGCTCATTCAAGCTTGAGAGCTTTTCCAGCACTGTCCCATTAAGCCCTTCGGCTTCGTTGTACAAATAAGCTTTTCTTTTAATTCTATTTCAATGAGTTAATTCCCTCCCACCGTAACTAAAACAACTTTCTCGCCAAAGCTCCATAGCAAATACTGGCAACAATTAATCCTCAAATAATGATGCCAAATTCTTTCAAGTTCCAGTGAGTCTTCGAAGGAGTATTTGAATGCAAAGGTTACACCGTCATTAGCAAGTTAAAAAAAATATGTTTTTCGGAAATAAAGAGGAAAAGGTTGCGACCAAAACAATTTTCTACTTGAGGGAGTCATTTTTAGTCTCAAGTTTCTCCTACTTCCATAGCTTGACGAGACTATTCCTAACTGTTCCATGTCTCAAACTCGAAACAGCACTAAATGCAAGCGGTGTTATTTAAATACTAATATTGTAATTGCCATTATCACTCAAACTTTCTTACGTTGAAATCTCAAAACGATGCGATACGATTTTAATATGTTAGACCAGAGGCCCATAAACGGTTCCTCGTACCAAATCAGTATATGATAATATGCCTCTGACATCAATCCAAACTATATAATAAATACAAGATATGCCGTTTTACTTCATAAATTATATCACATTGTCTAAATATCTGGAATTGACGTGGTTTGATATTAAGTTATGAACGATGGAATAAACAAGATTTTAGAATTCATTGAATGTTGTCAATATAGCGAAGTTTTTATATCCGGACTGCTCTACTTAAAAATGAACATAATTAAGTTTTCGTCCTTTTCTCACGCAACTTGCGGAATTTATATACCTAATTTTACGGTATTAACTGTAACAGAAAACCTGGAGGAAATGTTATGTACCTGGGATCTTATACGCCTTTAGATAGCTATGCCATTACGTTGTCTTGTATGGGTCCGAGTATACTGTGTGTTTTCTAATGCGCTCATGTTTTCTAAAGAATTACGGATTCGTTTTCAGGAATGTCCCAGGGTTTTTTCAAATGTTCCTACTGCATTCTTGCCGCGATCATATGGTTTTTTAAACAAGAATTTTAAGGTAGTTTTAACTCGATACCACTTCACATACAATTTAATGAATTTGGCCTCGTTATAAAGAACATGGTTTCATTTTGCCTACAGACTCAATGCATCAGTGATTCTTTGTCTTTTTTTCAAGGTGATTGCCAAAAGGTGGAGCCGTTTTCCACATGGGATATGGAATCACCCTGTGCTCCAGAGAGACCAAAAAATAATAATCGAGGATGTTCCGACTCACAGGCTGCCTCAGAAACGTCACGGAGTGCAGTGGGCGTGTTATCTTAAATATTTGTAAAAACATCATTAATCACCGTAATAAGTATTTTTTATAGAATAGCATAAAACCTTAGGTTGTGAAGTAAAGGCGTTTTCCCCTTACGGTGTGAAAATAATTAAAGAATAATGCCTGAAATATGTATTTATAGCTTTATACTGAGAATTATAGCTATATAAAATAAACGTTTTTGTGGCATTAAAAGTACCGCATAAACTAACAATAAGTGTATCTCATGAAAAAAGTGGAGCTCTAGAGCAACCTTAGTATAACAAGTGAGAATAAAACACCAAAGTGGCCGTAATAATTTTTCACCAAACTTGGTGGGTCACAAGAACACTAAAGTGATCACGCAGTCAAACTTGCACACTCACAATTACAATCCCCAAAATTGGTTCCTTAACGCGAGTAGAGCGCTGGGATACTGGCCGAAAGGTCCCGGGTTCAAATCCGGGTGAAGCCTCTCTGGACAACCCATCCGAAAATCCTCGCGGTGCGACTGTCTGATTGTCAGAATTTCGTGGAAAATCGAAGGTGGCCAAGAGTAAAGGAACTGGCCCCCCTTACCCTGAATGTGTGAATTTCACAATTTCGTAGTCCGGGGTGAGCTCTACTCTCACCCATCAATAACCAACCTTCGGGTTGAATCACTGAGTGAGTGAACTAATTAAATAGCCAGCGGCGGATTTCAGTGTTCGGAGGCCCTTGTGGGAAACAGAACTACAAATGGCCTTTGGAGTAATACGATAAATTTACGAATACTACCATTTATAAGATCCATAACTATGCACTGACGTGATGACTAAACCTTTAAATTTTATTTTTATCATTAAAAACGGCATGACATTTTAATAATAATTTTTGTTGTGTCACCAACATATATTAAAAAGTGCCGGTTTTATGGCTTAACTAAAAAGATCGACAACAAGAATTTTCAATAGGTGCCAAAATCGTCGTGATATCACATCATAACCGCATGTGACACGTGACGCATAATATTATCTTCCTGCTCAAATTAGCCACCAGTCGTCTCACAGGTTCCCAGGCGAGGTTTTCTTACGTGAATCGACAATTCAAGTTCATGTTCACATCGTATTCTTATATCCGATCGAAGAAGCGATCATTTATTTTAATCGCGTAATTAGAAATGAAGTTACAGAGCCGGAATAGATCACCCTGGAAACGTTACGTCACCGTTTCTACGCTGGTACCCTAGCGTAAGACGGATTTTAAAGACAGGTCCATGTTAATGTACAGAAAAGGATGACAAAATGAATCAGAGAGACGACGCCTCTTTTCGCAGGCCAGAAAAAAATCCCATCGGCCGCTGCTTTGATGTTTTCCCTCCGTCCGACCGACCAAAAGGAGTGGTGTACCCTTTGATGCAAAAACGTAAAGGACAGGAATCTCGACACGTCTCCTACAAGACGGTTAGAGGCAACAAGAGTGGGGTTTTCTCGGGAGGATCAGAGACCAGGATGGAAGGGTTGCGCAAAATTATTCTTCCCCAGGGCTTCCGGCTTTTTGAAAAAAAAAATCAGCCTTTTCGACGTCAGGGGTTATTTTTTAAAACTATCTTCCTGGATCCTTTAACAACTTTCACCAAAAAATTATACAATATCCCGGTATCTTTAGACCTCTCGTAAATGGCAGAGGATTGGGGTGTTTTCCCGGGGCAGAATTCCCACCGCCGATAGTTCAACGACGGCCTCATCGCCATTCTCACCCCCATCTCGTCGGTTTAAGTCGAAGAGATGGACACATTTCGATATATTGATAACGTATGGTAGTTTGAGCGACATAGTTCCCTAGTCATAATGGATACCATATTCTAATTTTAGGTTTTGATTTCAGCAACTCTAAGAAGTATGAAGTAAATATTGTAATATTAATGGTGTAAAATATAGATATGTATGACAAAAACTCTAAGTAATTAAATAAATATAACCACAAAAGTCTCGAACTTGATTCATTTTTTTACATGGTACGGTGAAAACGCCTTCAAAATAGTTTTTTTTCGATTCTGTAAACATTACTGCGGTAACTAATTCATGTTTATTAATAGTTGAGAAAAGACACAATCTACACACCGTTAGTTTTTCGACGAATTCCAGGTGTTAGAAGTTCCTAATTTGTTCAATATTCTTTCTCTGGAGCGCACAGCCGTAATCCTTCCCATGTAAAACAGCTTATATTTCGAGGCAAATTGCGCGAAAAGTAGTTTGACAAGGGGGGTAATATTTTGATATCAATGGAAAGATGGGAGTTTTTTTCTTTAAAATGACGACAAATTCCTAAAAATTCTAGGTGATTTGATATACCGCTCGAACCATCTTAAAAAAGGTTTTAATCGATGTATCGAAATATCAGAATATATAGGGAAATAGAACATTATGATTTCTCAATATACCATGATCTTGATTCCCTGTGCATTGGCTCCGAGAGGCAAAGGTCCGTGGTTCGAATCCCACTTCACTGTCCATAAAATGAAAATTTGTGTAATCCTAAGTCAACTTTAAAAACATTTTCGGAAACACAGGTAGAAAGTAAAAAAAAAACAAATATGGCCGAAAAATATTTGAACAAATAGTAAATAATAGCTGTAGCTCCAAGTCTAAAACTAACCGTAAAAGCCTAATAATTTATTTTCAATTTTGATTTTCAAAGATTCGATTTCGATGTATCGATATTTTGGTCGATCCAGCAATGGTGGTGAAAGGAGGCCAGTCTAGCCGGGACGGCACCGAAATCGGAAGTTTACCCTCTCGAATCTCTTTGCGACCCCTTTTTATCGACACCCCAGGCACACACTAAAGCACCATCCGTTTATCCCAGGAACACTCCCTCCCTCTCTGGAGCGGAAATGGAAATCAATTTCAGGGCGGGGGGGATGACGACGCGCGGGGCATTGAGAGGAAGGATTGGGGAGAAGGATTGAGGCCGGAGGTGGTCCGCGCAAAGCACTTTGAACCAGAATGCCAAGTTGTGCCAATGTGTGCCAGGAATAGTGTTGGAATAAAGTGTTGTCGGAGCGATACGCCTGCGGCCGCAACTGTTTCGGTTGGACAACTGTTTCAAATTTTTCTTAGCACATTCCTTTCCCATCTTTTAAGTAGCTCTTCTTCTACAGTGGTCATGGTTCAAAGGAATACGGCCAAATACGGAGGAATAGAGAACTCCACAATCATCCTAACATAGTGGCAGAAATTAAGAGTAACAGGTTAAGGTGGTTAGGGCATGTTGAGAGAATGCCTGAGGATATGGTGATGGTGAAAAAGATTGTAACGTCGCGTCGTGTCGTGCCTTACAAAATGGATCGCGTTGATTTGTTTGCAATCCAAGTTTGTTTCTTAGTTGTTTATAGATGAATTGATTGTTGTTCGTTTATTTTAAGTTATTAATTATAATTATATTTATATCTTTAAAGAAATTATGATTTGTTGATTGTTGAATGTTTATATTGAAAAAGTTGTTGTTAAGGGGTTGTCGAGGAGGGAGAAGATGGGGATTGTTGAGAGAGAGAGAGAATCTATCATGAGTTTGGAGAAAAAAGAAGGGATTTTTGTTCTAAGGAAGTGAGTAAATAATTTCCGAAGGGTTACGACATCACAAAATATACCTTGGACATCCTGGCGGTAGAAGATTGAGAGCGTTCGCAAAAATATCCCGACCCTTCAAAAGATGGTTGGATGATGTAGAGGATGATCTGAGAAAGATGAGAATTAGAAGATGGAGAACACGTGCAAAGAGATCGTGATGTCGATGGGCTACCATTGTCGGATTGCCCTACAAGGGCTGTAGCACCGAGGAGTAAGTATGTAAGTAAGCAACTGTTTCAAATAACTGTTGCAAACAACATGTTAGTTTCGTTATCGTGTCGCAGCCAAACCGTTTCACTCTGTACTGTGCAGCGGCAACTGATACTAGCTGAAGCTATTACGTCTTCTATTCTGTTACAGTTGCACTACACGTGTGGCTGCGTTGCGGCCATAAGCTACAATTCGTTGGATTTGAATCTGTTGCAGGCGGTTGCTGGTTCATTCAGCCAACACATGTCCTCCCGTCGTTGCAAATAGAATTAGAACCGTGAAGTACCTGTATTACATGAATACAAATGAAATTCTTACTTATTTTAAGTGAAAGATAATTTCTTATTGCATAGAATACAGAACTACCAGCCATGTTCTAACAGCGCCGATCGATCGCCTGCTATTTGGTGTGCCTCTAGCTGATGCCCGCAACATAGTGTTTCGCGGAACTGTTTCATTTTGAAACTGTTTTGACTGCGAAACAGTTGCAATAAAACTGTTGTGTTCTTTTCGTGCTACAACTAGCTACGAAGTCAGAGCGAAGTCCTTGGCACAGCTCAAGAACCCATTGTCAACCGAATTCGCAGACTCTTAGGCCCTGTTTTATAACCTCAGTTTAAATATTTTCTCCGCATGACAGCCGATGTTAATACTTTCTTTCATCGCTAACCTTTATGTTAACTGACCGACAGTGAGCGGTAATATGTAAGACCCAAACTCTCGTTCAACATCAAGTTAATGTAAAGACTACGTCATCTTGTGGTTGCTTACCAGGTTTTATAAAACCGAGCTTTAAGGTATTTACACAGCAAAAGACCTAATTGTTATTTAATTAATTTTAGAACATCTTAATCGAAACATTTATAATGAAAAACTAAATCCAACCTTTCCGAGCTATTTATTTCGCAGATTGAACTTGAAATTAATGGTGTTGAATGCAAGAATGGGCGAAAACTAGGTAAAAATAATATATCTCTACCAAATATAAATGCTATTTTTGCAAAAATAAAACCGTTAAAACGCAGAAAATACTCCCAGGGAATTAAACGGTTATAATACATAGGTAAGTACAGATCCATCTTAGTTTTTGTGTTATTAGCAAAGAACTACAAGAACTGAAATCAAAATTCGTTAGTTCAATAGAAATGGCGCAGTTGGTTTATATGGCCGGTAAAACTTTTCATCAAAAATACAATCGTCGAAAAATCAGCATATCTTTTTCTCTTAATCTTGTCTCCCAATAGCTATCATCAGTGAAAAGCAGTATTCTTTTTAAACAGTGCAAGCGACTTAAGGTAGAATTCAGTTTTAACTCTGACTCACACGGTCACAGAGGAACATTCTTCTTACGTGTAGTGAGGAATAACAGTGAAGGTGAATAAAGGGATGTAAATGTCAAGAACGAAATAAAATCGAAACTGGTCAAAGATACACCAGAAAACGACAATTTACTAGTCAGTCGATCATTCACAATGTAAATCGCCCAGGGAAAAACGCCGGTAGACGATTTTTGTGACTACGCCGTTTATGTGCTGACGTAAATTGACGTTCTTTTGCTCCAAATGCTTAAGTAACAACACAAAGGGTAACATGAGAATAATAAATGTTTCGGTACATAAGCATAAAAAACAATTTATAATATTATGTATCTTGGCAGTAATAGGATGATACTTATAAGCGAAAAGATTATTGTTTTAAATTAGTTTTAAGTAACCCGATAAAGATGAAACACTTAAAATTTCTGGATAGTTTAGTGATTATTATGTAAAGAATATTACCGTGGATATCAGCACGTAATACATTGCTACCAATATCCTAACGTTTTCTTCTCAAAAGCAAACGAACTGCTACGCATCAATTATTTTTTCAATTTATGAGTTTGGTCCTCGTGTCATGCAACTGCCTGAATGTCAATTGGTGATGTTTGCGCTCTAAATTCGTTTCCATAAGTAAATTCAGATTCAGTCACAAGCCTATCATAAGCTCATTCATGGTTTGTTCGTCATTCGCATAAGAGTGAAGAGTCCTAAAGAAATGACCAATATTCCGATATCACATTATTGAATATAATCCGGTTCCCTATTCACATCGGCTGGCGAGGTATAAACGTGAGATAAACGCTGTACGCCGTGATGGCGTAACGCTATATTTTCCAATTTTTTGATTTTATCGCCACCTCAATATTCCATCCTCATCCGTGTTATTAACTCCCACAGCTTTGGAGAACTGAGACACAGTGATAATACGAACAATGGGATTTCGTGATTGCCGCGTTACCCCGACGACGGAGACCTATGACGTGTGGTCAAGGCTTCCATTTCACAGGAGCTATAGAATATGGGTTTATTATCGAAGAAAGTTTTCCCTTCTCTGCAGTCGATGATATTTGGTTTCCGGACAGGAATATTTCCATTTGAGATGTGAAGCTTTAAACAATATGTCGTGATGATAGAACTTTCTCCTATAAATACGTCAGAGGTGCCGATATATTAACGCTGAAGTGATATTAGATTAGCAAAGAAAATACGCACGGAAAATTTACAGTAGGCAAATACGGTACAGTATACAGCGTATTCACAGTAGATAGAGTAGGCAAAGTAGGTGTAGATACTTCAAAAAGACAGTCGCGAAGGTTTCATGAAATTTGAATTGTGATAAGAAAGCAATTTTTAATGAAGAAAAAAATGTTCCTATTATTTTCTACCACTTTCAGAAATGTCCTTTAACATGACATAATACATGTTACTATGTGCTTTCAACATATAATGCATCGTAATAGCCATGGTCTCATTGTACATTTTGTGTTTCATGGTAATGAGACACTCCGTACCAGGTCTTTTTGAAACACATTGTAAGGGTTAGTGATACAAACCACAGTTGCCGGGAAAAATTAAGAATAAAAACACTGAGGTACAGTTTTGTTTAGTCTCTGGTTACATATTTTCTCGTCATGGCAACTGAGGTGGATAAATTCTCCCGTTGAAAATGTTCATGGGAAATAACCAACAGTCTGATATAATATAGACAATAAAACTGTACTCTCGGTTAGCGTCAAGTAAACAAAAAGGCTAGGTCATCTTCCAATAAAATTTAACCATTTATTATAAAACCAGGCCTAAGCATTGGTTTTATTGCATATTTATGTCAAATTATGCCTAAATACTATTTACCAGCTCTAAAGACTTCCTTGGCACATATGGAAAAAGGAACTCGCCATTAAGGACGAGAGAAAATATCAAGATATTTAAAATGGACACGTTAAACCTAATATCTACCATTCACCCTCAGTGAAACATTATTGGCAACTCTATCGCGATAATGAAGTACTAAGATCAGTAAAAAAAAACATCACATCACATCAGTGGCACCATCACTGCCACGACAATTTTTATTATTTTCATTTTTCTCACGCGATTAATTTCTTTTCCGGCTCATAGAGGGCCAGGGACGTACACTGCGAACCGTTGCCATGACGACGCCGATGCTGTATCATACATTCTCGGAAGTGCCCGCCGTATCCTCCGCCAGAGGCACCACCGTCGGTCGCTTTCCTCCATTTATATTTTAATCTCCCCTCCGTCTACGCCCGTCTATCCGAAGTTCTCAGAAAACCACGTCTCCCCTCCCCTCTCCTCTCCCACCCCATCCCAAGAAATCCCATAACACAGAGCGGGTACCAAGTAGGCAATACCTCTCCCAAGCAACCGTCCCCCCCCCCCTCTATCATATACGCAAAGCATGCCAACTGACCCGGATACACACAATACTTTAACGCAAGGCACTAGGACGATGGCCTCGCTGGAGGGATATATTCCCAAGACACGCTACACGCAACATAGGACGCCCCAAGTACCAAAAGTGTTCCACATTTATAAAACTCACTCACCGCGTGGGTCGGATCAAGTTTTTCATCTTCCATCCCCAAGATATTACTTACGAACAGGTCATCCGAGAAGAGGTGTGACCCCCGCTAGGAGGAGTATAGCGGGACGAATATCGAGCATTGCTTAAAATTTCACGATGACTTGATACCCATACGTTCACGAAAGTTGATACTAAAATAAATCATACCAGGAGAAGTATCGCAGAAAATAATTTAATCATCGCTGTGTGTATTTAACCATCATTGAGCTTACACATGGACCAAAAGTGTCCGATGGCCGATAAATCGGGTTTAGCTGTTCTTGGGAGGGGGGGGGGAATTATGGAGAGCATAATCATAAATTACACCAATAAAAGAGGGTACTAAAACACCTACAATTATTGCAGGAACATTTATTCTACCATAAGTCTAAAACCATAATCTAACGAATGCCCACATGGATTCAACTGCAGATTGAATTTTGATACATTACCGCATAATAAATATTTATTAATTAGTTTATTAATTATTAGTTGTTATGAGTATCGCCATTTTATAAAATGGTTAATTTTATTTAAAAGTAGATCCTGGCATTTCTCGAAAGATATGAAGGAGATGTATGATACCAAGACCACTGCCGACACAAGATATTTTACAAGGGTGCACAAGGTCACGATTTCTTTGGTCAACCCTAAAAAAAAAAAGAATTTCACTAAAAAAAAGAATAAATTCAACGGTTGTGGTACCTTAAGCCGCACATTCATTTGAGAGATACTCTGAAATTTCAGAACGGTCCTCTTAACATCTGCTGTTTTCCTATCCCGCAAGGAGCTCAATTTATGACCTATAAGTTGTCTCCAAGCTTCGAGTTATAAGAGAAAAAGTGATTACAGGGAGCTTAAAATACTCCTCGTAATTGGGTGTAATTTCATAATTAAATTGTAGTGCAATTCAAGTCACAGATCCTTAAGGTCAGTCACTTTTACGATATACTTACTAAATAAGGTAATTTTGAAGTGATTATACATGCTGGGAGGTAGTAAAATTGTCCACTTTTCATACTTTCTGACCCCTTTTCACATTCATTAAGTCGCAGACTCTCGACCGGCCGCATCTTGGCTTTTGACCACACGCGGCCCACGCCTTGGCTGTGTGTTGACTGAGACGAATAAGAAATCAGGAAAGATGGCAGCGCGGGAAAAAGTTAGCAAAGAGTCTGTAACAATGATCGTAGTAGCGTCTTGTTGCGCTCGCATCGAGGAAATAATACGATAAGTAAACAATGAAGATGTCACAACCTGAATGTTACAATCTGCAGGATGAAGAGAATGGTTTTTCGGGTTTCCACCCGCGTTTATCCATTTTTGGTGGACAATTTTTCGCCAGCGTTCCGGCTAGCTTCCTCAGGTCCATTGTACCAAAATATACCAAATAAAGTGTAGCTGCGGTAACTCCTACATCGGCCAGACTTCAAGAGCACTAAAATGCCGGCTCCAAGAGCATAAGAGGGCCGTGAAAAACGGACAACTCCGCCAGTCGGCGGTCGCGGAACATCAGTGGAGTGAGCCGACGCATGACATCAATTTTGGCAACACCGTATTATTGAAAAAAGAAGCCCGCTATTTCCCTAGAATCATACGGGAGTCAATAGAGATAGCAACACCGAAAAATTTCAACCGAGAGGACGGCTACACCCTGGCCCCGCTTGGAAACGGCTCTTCAATAGTACCGACCAATCACGACACACCTTCACCGGAAGGCACGAAACCGGTATAACATAAAAGGACGGACCAAACCCTGCAATCCAACGGACCTGAGGAAGCTAGCTGGAACGCTGGCGAAATATTGTCCACGCAAAATGGATAAACGCGGATGGAAACCCGAAAAACCATTCTCTTCATCAACGAAACTCCGCGGAAGCCTTCACGAAAACATCTGCAGGATGGCAAGCGAGATACTTCACAAGATGGGATGCCGCTGTGGAAAGTTTGGGAAATGAAAGATCTAGCCTTCCATAAATAAATAAATATGTACAAATAAATATATAAATATATATATGTATAAATAAATAAATAAAAATAAAATATGAATTTCAAACGTCCACATTATTTCAAAACAACAACAAACAATAAGAGTTTAACTAGTTGCTGCTTACTGACTAACAACCATCTGCAATTGGTTCTTAAATTTGAAATCTAGAAGAGCCTATTTAGCTAAATTAAATATAATATTTTTGATCAAACTATTTGAAGGACATTTCATCGACTTAAAATTTTATCCAAATGGCAAGTCACGCAATACTCGATTTTCTTCCATCCAAATGTTTGGCATTAATAGTTCACCACGCAGGAGGACATTGGAAGTTCGCTAAAAATGGAGAATACATCTCACGCGTGTGTAAGCAAATTCATTTTCAATTCCATCAAACCGGCAATAATTCAGAAAAAGGCATTTTAACACGTTTGACTGACGTCCGGCAACGGGACTTTTTTTTTCGGAAACCTGGTGATTGAAATCCACCGCCATTGACGAGGAAAAGGGCACCACATGGCCCTTTGCCCTAAAAAATAATCAATATAAAAAAGCAATAAAAATTTACTCGTGGTTCCTATAGAGAAAAAAATTGTAGGTTTTTTCATGCCACGCGGAAATAACCGCAAATGATTCATGCGGCATTTAAACAAATGCCAGTTCAGCAGGACATGTTAATTTCGAGCTCTGGTTAGTGATTTTATTGGGAAACTTTGATTGCAATCAAAATCGAAATTTCCTCCGTTCGGTTCTCCAATGGAGCTCTTGTTTCGAATTCGGCAGTCAGTCCTCTTGGGAACCGAGGCAAAAATCCCGTAATCGTAAACAAAGCCTCGGATTGGTTTTATTTAATTTCCTCTTTTAAAAAACGCTCTTGTTTGTCTTTATTTCATTACAAGGTCATTTACTCCGAACTTGCTCCTTAATGTTGGGCCATTATTGTCATCGCCAAGTTGGAATGAACGAGATATATTCCATGAATATGAGGTCAAGGTCATGAATATGAGGTACCTTGCTAGTATGATTTTGTATTAGTTTTATTTTAATACAATCAGTAGATCCCTAGATATTGGGTGTAACAATAATGTCGCATTGGGCGGATGTGCTGTCTTTTAGCGAGGATAGAGCTATATTGACTTTGATACGGTTTGAAAGTACGCACTGACATTTATATCAATGTTATAGCATTAAATACGCATTGTGATTGCACAGTTAAAACTTTACAGTCGTACACCATCTGCTAACTAACAATTTAAGACATGTTTGCGCTGATTGATTGATTGCGAGAAAGTCTTTACATACGCATATATCTTCTTAGAAAATGTAAAACTTTCTAGTTTAATTAGTAAAAGGCATTAATTTATTTTGAATGCTCATTTTTTCTATTTGCACTCTGCGCATTAAGTTGAGTGCTTATCATTAATTAGAAAAAAAGAATGTTTCTTTATACATTATGAATATCGAGAACTTCCACCATATCCAGCCTGAATCAGTTATATTTAAATGTTTCTCTTTTTATTCCCCAGATATTTTTACGATTTTCATTTATGTAATCCAGAATTATGATTACAAAATGCTCATTGAGTGGACGTAAAATGCACCATTGAAGATCACATTGAATGAAATATAATTTAGTGTTTTTAAAAACTATGATCAGACAAATGAATACATCTGGGGAATACCAATTAATTAATTCATTTACAAAATATGGAATGGTAAATACATCACCACAGCAAATGCAGGTATTTGGATTTAGATCGAAAACCAATTCAAGAAAGTTTGGGCGACTATTCTTCTGAAGCCCAACTGCGACATACATGCATTTTGAATATACTACATACTTAGTTACCACGAATTATGGAAAGCGGCAACCACCTGAAAATACTCCACTACAATTTTTTTTCCACGCATGGAAATTTTAATGCCTGAAAAATATCGGTCCATATGTTAAGTGCCTCCTAAATATTCATTATTCTCCCAAAATATTTTGTTCATTACTTCATGATAATTGAGATTATGGCGTAACATTTTACTCTTTTTAGTCATAGTGAAATTCCTGTCAACTTTCTAAGGGGGTGGACACCATGTCACGTTGAAGATATGGAGACAATCGAATTGTCCACCCATTTCGCAAGGAAGACCCTATCAATATCCTTTAAGGTAGGTATACGAACGAATCCCTCTCCCATTTCTTACTCAGGTCACTTCCTTTTAAAGGGCAGTCTTTCAGAAGCTGGTTCTCCCTAAGTGTACTAGTTGCACCCTATCCACGAGAAAGGTGTTAACTGAGTACGGCTGTGAATAAGTTATAAAGGTATATCTGAAAAGGCAAGGACTTCATGTCAATTTGAAAATTATCTAGCATTGAAATCAAGGGAGAGGCACATTTCTCCTGGTATCTACCGCATTTCTGGTTGGAGTGTGGGTTTTTATGTTGATGTAACTAACAATGCAGTGTATTTTTTTATACTATTCTAACATCAAACTTAGTAAGTATCTGAAGCAAATTGGGATGCTCTGAAAAAAACTGCCTATAGAGGTGCCTACCAGAACATGCTATCGTCCCCTCATCAAATGCTAGGCTCTGCTCAACTTGGAAATGCTCCCAAAAACCTTTTTCTGGAATTATCAATTTTCTGACGAAATTATTACTTGTTTCTTATATCGGGCTCTGTGCTGTCTCCATAATGAGAAAGGTTTTGTTAAATTTTAATCACAAGCATAAAAAGGCCCAATAGATCACTATGATATTCATACGCTTGATTCAATGCCATATGCGCGTACAGATTGCTTTAAAAATAGGTTTTCCAAAATGCCTTTTGTGTGAGCTAAACATATAGAGTTGCTGCCTAAGTTTTTGTGAATTCATGCGGCTGAAATGTTGTCAGAGAGGATGAAATAGCACCTCCTGAAATTTTTGAGAATTTATGCCGCTGAGATATTGTCAGAGAGAATAAAATAGCACCTGCTCAAGCATCCACGTTGGGAATTCAGAATAAAAATCTTTTTGGCATGCATCACTACTGAGTTTTCAGCTGAGGGATTGAAAATGAAAGAAAAGTGACGATTTTCCGCAAGGCAGTGTAGCCTATGTTTTGGCTGAAATTGATTCACTTAACAGGTATTCAATTCAACCCATTTTGCGAATTATTTTTGAGCATGCATAAGTTTAGAAAGAAATAACCAAGGTGTTGCAAAAATGCTTCAATTGGTTCTTCTGTTTTCGGCGCGAATGACAATTTATTCAGCATGGCAAAATGCGCATTACAACAGTTGCAACATTCTCCTGTGTTATTGTGCAGCATGGTGCCATATATTAATTTCTATAATCTATGGAGAATAATGCATTTCCTAAGATACTCGATACTTATGCATCATGCTCAGTAGTAGCGATCGTCGTATTGGTAAACCAATGTTGCAATACATTTTAACGTTTTAACGTTATATTGCAACATTGGTTTACCAATACGACGATCGCTACTACTGAGCATGATGCATAAGTATCGAGTATCTTAGGAAATGCATTATTCTCCATAGATTATAGAAATTAATATATGGCACCATGCTGCACAATAACACAGGAGAATGTTGCAACTGTTGTAATGCGCATTTTGCCATGCTGAATAAATTGTCATTCGCGCCGAAAACAGAAGAACCAATTGAAGCATTTTTGCAACACCTTGGTTATTTCTTTCTAAACTTATGCATGCTCAAAAATAATTCGCAAAATGGGTTGAATTGAATACCTGTTAAGTGAATCAATTTCAGCCAAAACATAGGCTACACTGCCTTGCGGAAAATCGTCACTTTTCTTTCATTTTCAATCCCTCAGCTGAAAACTCAGTAGTGATGCATGCCAAAAAGATTTTTATTCTGAATTCCCAACGTGGATGCTTGAGCAGGTGCTATTTTATTCTCTCTGACAATATCTCAGCGGCATAAATTCTCAAAAATTTCAGGAGGTGCTATTTCATCCTCTCTGACAACATTTCAGCCGCATGAATTCACAAAAACTTAGGCAGCAACTCTATATGTTTAGCTCACACAAAAGGCATTTTGGAAAACCTATTTTTAAAGCAATCTGTACGCGCATATGGCATTGAATCAAGCGTATGAATATCATAGTGATCTATTGGGCCTTTTTATGCTTGTGATTAAAATTTAACAAAACCTTTCTCATTATGGAGACAGCACAGAGCCCGATATAAGAAACAAGTAATAATTTCGTCAGAAAATTGATAATTCCAGAAAAAGGTTTTTGGGAGCATTTCCAAGTTGAGCAGAGCCTAGCATTTGATGAGGGGACGATAGCATGTTCTGGTAGGCACCTCTATAGGCAGTTTTTTTCAGAGCATCCCAATTTGCTTCAGATACTTACTAAGTTTGATGTTAGAATAGTATAAAAAAATACACTGCATTGTTAGTTACATCAACATAAAAACCCACACTCCAACCAGAAATGCGGTAGATACCAGGAGAAATGTGCCTCTCCCTTGATTTCAATGCTAGATAATTTTCAAATTGACATGAAGTCCTTGCCTTTTCAGATATACCTTTATAACTTATTCACAGCCGTACTCAGTTAACACCTTTCTCGTGGATAGGGTGCAACTAGTACACTTAGGGAGAACCAGCTTCTGAAAGACTGCCCTTTAAAAGGAAGTGACCTGAGTAAGAAATGGGAGAGGGATTCGTTCGTATACCTACCTTAAAGGATATTGATAGGGTCTTCCTTGCGAAATGGGTGGACAATTCGATTGTCTCCATATCTTCAACGTGACATGGTGTCCACCCCCTTAGAAAGTTGACAGGAATTTCACTATGACTAAAAAGAGTAAAATGTTACGCCATAATCTCAATTATCATGAAGTAATGAACAAAATATTTTGGGAGAATAATGAATATTTAGGAGGCACTTAACATATGGACCGATATTTTTCAGGCATTAAAATTTCCATGCGTGGAAAAAAAATTGTAGTGGAGTATTTTCAGGTGGTTGCCGCTTTCCATAATTCGTGGTAACTAAGTATGTAGTATATTCAAAATGCATGTATGTCGCAGTTGGGCTTCAGAAGAATAGTCGCCCAAACTTTCTTGAATTGGTTTTCGATCTAAATCCAAATACCTGCATTTGCTGTGGTGATGTATTTACCATTCCATATTTTGTAAATGAATTAATTAATTGGTATTCCCCAGATGTATTCATTTGTCTGATCATAGTTTTTAAAAACACTAAATTATATTTCATTCAATGTGATCTTCAATGGTGCATTTTACGTCCACTCAATGAGCATTTTGTAATCATAATTCTGGATTACATAAATGAAAATCGTAAAAATATCTGGGGAATAAAAAGAGAAACATTTAAATATAACTGATTCAGGCTGGATATGGTGGAAGTTCTCGATATTCATAATGTATAAAGAAACATTCTTTTTTTCTAATTAATGATAAGCACTCAACTTAATGCGCAGAGTGCAAATAGAAAAAATGAGCATTCAAAATAAATTAATGCCTTTTACTAATTAAACTAGAAAGTTTTACATTTTCTAAGAAGATATATGCGTATGTAAAGACTTTCTCGCAATCAATCAATCAGCGCAAACATGTCTTAAATTGTTAGTTAGCAGATGGTGTACGACTGTAAAGTTTTAACTGTGCAATCACAATGCGTATTTAATGCTATAACATTGATATAAATGTCAGTGCGTACTTTCAAACCGTATCAAAGTCAATATAGCTCTGCGCCATTCGAAGGAGAATGGTAGAAGGAATAAAATTAAATGCCATCTTGAAATTGATGACGAAATAGTAAACAGTAATATGGCCGCCAAAAAAAAGATTTTAAATCATGTGTCGCCGACAGCGTAAAATCAGTGTAGCTCGACGTATAATGTTGCGAGAAGTTCACGAGTCTATTCATTTGATAGAGTTAAGATTTATCTAAGTGAGTCACGAAACGAGCTGGATTTAATACATGTTACAAAAAGTTGAGTGATTTAAAAGTGAAATGTTGAAAATTTGTGCAGGTCTAAATATATCAAATAATACAATACATTCGTATTACGATAAACACGTACGACGAGGTCGCGGGCACTGCCTGATAGTTTTTTTCACTCCATTATCTACTCTAGTTTTGATACCTAGGAGTTAATTTGTATTCTGATTGCTATAACACTCACATTTCTATTATATCTTTCAGCTCTTTGGACAGGCATTTACACTTCTAAAAATTCTCTCCATGGATTCAATGCTTTGTCGTTTGTGGAAAACGGTCGACATAATCATCATGAGGACCACTGATTAACCTATTATCCATTCTTTCTTTCACATTGCGGAAAATGGTTCCGAACCAGAAGACAGTTTGCTGGAGTAAAAGGCTGAACATTGAAATTTAACGTATAATTACTCACTTAAGCGTAAATTTGTTTTTTTTACCGTTATTTACAACGCTGCTGCCGAGTATCGCTACTTGCCTAAACGGCAAAGACTCTAAAAGACTTTTTGGTAATAAACTTTGTAATAAAATTTGAACTGTGCATTGGTAAAGCACAATTCTAACCAATATCCTAAATTCGATGTAAGGCAACGTAGTTCGTTAAAAATGGAGAAAGATTGTGCGTTGCCGAGATTATAGGAGCGATGAAAGCTTCTTATGGCATTAATAGTAAAAGTATTCTTTACGCATGTACAATATTTAAGCGTTTAATCAGTATTTTAAGTGATACGGTTCGGTGTATTCTGCATAGTGACGTCAAAATCAAAGCCAACTTTTTGGCGTGTCTTTTACAGCGTAGCGTCAAAACATGTACTTCATGAGCGTTTTAGAATTATGTTTACGTTTTTAGTATTATTACTGACTATCCTCCGTATTTCTTTTACTATATGAACTTTAGTTCGTAAAATTTGAATAAAATAATACACTACTCTCATCTAATGTCTGTTTTTCCAATCATTGCGATTGAACAAATGATGTGGTGCGCAGTCACGCGCACCGGGTGCGAAGATATATGTACACCAAATGCGATGAAATTAGCCATTTAAAAAAATACATTTGACTTGACTGGGATTCGAGTTAGACTGGCCAACACACCTGACCGGCAATCGCTTATCTTTGGCTTATCTTTGTGAAACCACGAGATTGGAAATAAAACCTCACGTAGTACATTCCACTTTATTAATATCGACCATGGTTGCGACATGTAAATGGCATTCATTACCAAGGCACAAATAATACAAGTCCATTCCTTAAATACTCCCAAGTAAGAGGGGGGTGGGGGGAAAGTAAGGAAGGGAGTGGGAGGGGTGGGGTAGGGGGGAGAAATATTGTTTGTACACATGGTAATGACAATTAAATGGTCGATATTAATAAAGTTTGTGTCTGGAATGTACAACGCGACGTTTTATTTCCATAGCTGCTAGTAAACAGAACTAAATACGATGTGCACGTCAACTATTTGCTCAAATAAATTTTGCTGAACAAGCTATTCGGTGAAAAGACTTCGAACTGAAGTCACATCGGAAAAAATTCTTAAATAACTCATCAAATATTCGAGAAAATTTTACGCAGTCGTGGAGTCTCTCACCAACTGTTGCTGTAATGTCCATTCACTCGTTTCCGGGTCTAACATCGAACTTCATGTATAAACATTGGACCGCGGAAGTAGCCGAGAGTGTATTTCCACTTCCTTGTTTATTTTATTTCATGTATCCCTTCTGCTGTGTTTGATATGATGTTTCAGCGAGTTGACATCATATGAATGAAAACACACAGTACCCATTAGCAGAAGAATCCCGTCTCGGTTCCACCCTTTAGATATTTAAAAGAAATGTCTTATTATCTTTTACTTTAAATAACCGCAACCACACGATATGAAACTATCAAGAACGGTCTCGAAACTTCAGATCGGAGAGTGTCATTTCGAATTAATCTACTCCCTGGTTTGTTCCTTAGTCGAAAAATTATAAGTTCCGCCATCCAGTTGGATAAAATAATGTTCGATCAAGCATTTTGATTGAATTTTGATATTTTTTTCAAATCCTGCCAGTCACACGTACTCAATCCCGTGCAGTAGAACTTACTGCCAAAACGTTGGCCCAATTTTTTTAATGGAAGTTATGATCAAATTTAATTTTCTTCAAATCCAGCTAGTTACACGATTTTCCATCCCGTTATATAATTTTTTTTGTAAAAATAGTTTTGGAAACTAACAAACCTTTTTGCCCAAAAATTGTGTACTAATTTTCAATACGAAACAATTCCTTCGAATATTTGAGCTTATGATACCTAATTGTAGAACCTCTCACCAGCTGTCGCTCTGATGCGCATTAACTCGTCTCCGCTTGGAAGCTTCGAGTATGAACATATGATCGTGGAAGTAGCCGAATTTGACCGTGGGATATCTGTTTTTAGCATTTATTCCCAAAATTCTGCTCCACAATGTGTCTGGTAAATTGTTAAGATCCTGAGCGGAAAAGTACCTAAGTAACCAACAGGGCGAGTTGGGGACAAAGAATACTCATGTTGACGAGTCTGCGAAAAAAAAAACATTCTTCCCACTCCCATCACGGATCCCTGCACAAAGGAGCCCGATCCCAGGGGCCGTCTCTGCTTCGCCCTCTCCCGACCCTTCCATCCCTTCCATCCCCACCTAACCCCTTCTCGTCCCTGAGCCCTGTCCCTGGCCAAAGAAATGAATTGCGTGGGACGACGGTGGAAATCCGAACTTGTATGGCATGGGGAGAGGGGGGGGGAGAGGGGGTCCAAAGGGGGGGAGAGGAATGGATATGCCCGCCCACATGCCTCTACACCCCCCTCCACCTCTTCCTACCCCCTTCTCAACCGTTCTTGAAGGCCTCGTCACTATGGATTCTTGAATTGTTTTGACGCGGTACGCCTAATATGAATCCGTATCAACGATTGTCTGGTGGTGATGCGACGACATTATGGATGATATACACTAAAGACGGAGAAATTCGCAATGAAATAAATAATTTGACTTCACCGGGATTCGAACCCGAATCTCACGATTGCCGGTCAGGTGTGTTGGCCAGTCTAACTCGAATCCCAGTCAAGTCAAATGTATTTTTTTAAATGGCTAATTTCATCGCATTTGGTGTACATATATCTTCGCACCCGGTGCGCGTGACTGCGCACCACATCATTTGTTCAATCGCAATGATTGGAAAAACAGACATTAGATGAGAGTAGTGTATTATTTTATTCAAATTTTACGAACTAAAGTTCATATAGTAAAAGAAATACGGAGGATAGTCAGTAATAATAATAAAAACGTAAACTTAATTCTAAAACGCTCATGAAGTACATGTTTTGACGCTACGCTGTAAAAGACACGCCAACAAGTTGGCTTTGATTTTGACGTCACTATGCAGAATACACAGAACCGCATCACTTAAAATACTGATTAAACGCTTAAATATTGTACATGCGTAAAGAATACTTTTACTATTAATGCCATAAGAAGCTTTCATCACTCCTATATTCTCGGCAACGCTCAATCTTTCTCCATGTTTAACGAACTACGTTGCCTTACATCGAATTTAGGATATTGGTTAGAATTGTGCTTTACCAATGCACAGTTCAATTTTTATTACAAAGGTTATTACCAAAACGTCTTGCAGAGTCTTTGGGCAAGTAGCAATACTCGGCAGCAGCGTTGTAAATAACGGTAAAAAAAACAAATTTACGCTTAAGTGAGTAATTATACGTTAAAATTCAATGTTCAGCCTTTTACTCCAGCAAACTGTCTTCTGGTTCGGAACCATTTTCCGCAATTTGAAAGAAAGAATGGATAATAGGTTAATCAGTGGTCCTCATGATGATTATGTCGACCGTTTTCCACAAACGACAAAGCATTGAATCCATGGAGAGAATTTTTAGAAGTGTAAATGCCTGTCCAAAGAGCTGAAAGATATAATAGAAATGTGAGTGTTATAGCAATCAGAATACAAATTAACTCCTAGGTATCAAAACTAGAGTAGATAATGGAGTGAAAAAAACTATCAGGCGGTGCCCGCGACCTCGTCGTACGTGTTTATCGTAATACGAATGTATTGTATTATTTGATATATTTAGACCTGCACAAATTTTCAACATTTCACTTTTAAATCACTCAACTTTTTGTAACATGTATTAAATCCAGCTCGTTTCGTGACTCACTTAGATAAATCTTAACTCTAACAAATGAATAGACTCGTGAACTTCTCGCAACATTATACGTCGAGCTACACTGATTTTACGCTGTCGGCGACACATGATTTAAAATCTTTTTTTTGGCGGCCATATTACTGTTTACTATTTCGTCATCAATTTCAAGATGGCCTTTAATTTTATTCCTTCTACAATTCTCCTTCGAATGGCGCATGGCTCTTTCGGATATCTCTCATACTTTCCGAGAAATGCAAAAAGTTTTGGTGGACATGATTATGTGGAATCGCTGCCAGCCGTTGGTAGTCAGTAGCAATTTATAAGTTTTATGTCAAAAGTTCCTAGTGACGTCGGCTTCTTCGGGTGATGGCCCACAGAGGGGAGGGGGTGTGGTTATGGGGAGAGCGGATACAATAGACAAGAGACGCGGGTGAATGGACTAAAAAGAAACAGAAAATGGAGGAGAGTCTGGAGGAAAACATACAAGAGGCACGCCATCGTGCCCGCTCAGAGAAGACGTGGGAGTAACAAAGCAAGTGGATGGGGAATCGGAACAAAGGAAAGAAAAATAGAAAAATCGTTGTTAATGAAAAAAGAGACGACTGAGGAATTTGTTTTTGCCGCCAAGGTTTAGGAGGGTGGGTGGGTTAAAAGTTAGGATTATTCATCTCTTTGACATGTTTTTCACTTTCATTGTGTCACGTAAGAATGAAACTTCTACCAGTCGTTAATAAAGTAGCGTGGAACATATAATTAAATTTCACCAGATATTAATATCAGTCATTTACTCGAAGTTGCCATCATAAGAAGAATGGTTAGTTAGCGAAATTAGGAATCTGTAGTTTCTCATAATAATCTGTTATACTTATGGCAAAGATATATTATTCCTTATTTTCGTTTCACAGTTTTGGTAATTTTTTCAGTGTCATTAAATTGATATTTTGTCTTTTAATTAAAAATATGCTAGCAGAAATGTAATTAATCTACTTCTATAGGTCTTAGATATTTGTAACTTGCCGCTTTGTATGAATATTATGGAATCTTCTGTCAAGCCATGTGGCTTAGAAGGACCAAGAATAAATATATGCCATAAAGGCATATTTTAGTAAAAAACATATATACTACTGAATCTTTTTAACTGACAATTATTTGGTGAATGGGGGAGATTGTTAAACATAAGAATGGAAGAGGAGGAAATCATAAGAAACACTAGCCAGGGAGACAAGGTCCGGATAGGTAGGCTACTATGTGTGGCACAACGAATTTGAAAGGTTCAGAATTGAAGGAGAAATAGAAAAGAAAGCACCAAGAGAAAGACCCCAAGGGATTAACCTAAGCCCAGTAACGAGGCCTTAAAACAAACATATGTATATCTTGCGCCAAATTGCTCTGCTCCCTCCCGGTTGAACTGTGGAAACAGAACTCCACGGCTATATTTCTGCGCAAATTAAAACAATGGATTCTATCCAAGGAGAGTGATGAAGTAGAAAAACTATTAAAAGTTGTTGTATGATCTTTGTGATTTTGAATCTGTTCTTTCTTTTCTCTTTGTAATGTTACATGTTACTACTGTCGCATTTTAACAAGTTAACAGTTAAATTTTTACTTGTTTAGAACAAACTATGATGAAAATGAAAATTGTTTCCTGACCACTAGGTAAAAGATTAATATGTATTAGCGCCAGCCGCTGCTTTCTAACATTAGACATGAGGGAAACCCCAACACAGGTTATTTTCTGGGGTACCTATGTTCCTCCTTAAAATTGATGTATTTACACTAACTGTTCTTGTGTATTTAGTTAAGGTGGAATATAGTTATTATTATTAGGTATATTTGCCGAACAAAAAAAAATCCTCGGGAGTGCAAGGTGGCCCAGGGAAAGGAACTGCCCCCCCCCCCCCCCCCCCCTACCCTGAATGTGTGAAATTCACACGCCTGTGGCTTAGTCCGGGTTGAAATCTACCCTCAAACCAACCTTCGGGTTGAATCACTGAGTGAGAGAGTGATATATATTTACAACACACCCTACGAGGTGCCGGAGGGGTGAGGGGTAGGGAGTGTAAGGACACAATCAGCCATGGAAACGGGAGGGGAAAAGAATAAGTGCTATAAAAAAACGTTTTTTAAGTTACATGGTTTTATTAAATATTCAAACATAAGTGAAACAAAAAGTTTGCTGTCATGGTCCATGTGGAGGTGAGGGGCTTTTTACAACGGGGTGCTCCTGATGCTGCGATAATCTTCGTTCCTTTTTTTCCATTTTTAAGTAAACGTTCGCCGAACACACCAAAAACACGAGTAACCTTTTCGATTGTCAACAATAAAGTAAATAACCCATATAACAACCAATTCCATGAAGTGAACCCAGGCCTATGGGAGAGAAAGCCGTGACACTTATATTTTAATATTGTATTGTCAACGAAGTTACACGTGCGTGCAAAATTTAAAGGAGATCTGATGAACGTAGGTGGGTGAAAAATCTCGTTTAACAGATTCAAACCCAAACAAGCAGACAAAGCAAGTTACATAAAAACATATAAAAAGGAATTGGAAGATGTAATGGACGACATTGAATTACATTTTAACGTAACGTCGCCTGTGTGACGATGTGAGGTGTCGTGGACGTTTCTCGTCACTCCATGTCCAGTTTTTTTAAAATATTTCTGTTTAGTTATGCCCAACTTCTGGTAAAAATTTGAATAATGTCCGTTACTTGCTTCACTAAAAAGTATGAACCTCTTTGGAGTATCTTCCACCGACCGATATTTGCGGAAAAGCATAAGTGGCGAAAACCTTGAAAACGAGTTGGTAGTCTGATCCAACAAGATATACTCTCTCTTCGCTAGTGTTGTGAAGACCAATTTTGTGACGTGCAAGAAAACCTAACGAATATCGGTTTAAAATGGACAATGCTCACAAGCGCCTTGGATGTTTTTATCAATTAGAGCTGATGTTCAGACCAATTAATTATTTGTCATTCAACAAAATCCGGATTCCAACACACTTATTTTCAAAGCATGAAGCCTTGAGTTGGTTGAGAGGTTCCATAGTTGATATATCTTCTTCAATATATACGCCGCTGCTATCACAAGGCGAAATAATTCCTCGGAAGGAAGAAAGTTTGTTGGTAGCCGTCCCAGCCGACCCTGGGGGGGATAAAGAGTGTCGAAGAAAGAAGGTAAAGGGGGAGGGGGGTGGCAGGGAGCCAATCAGGGAGAATGACAGATGAACACCTGCCGTGGGCCACAGCATTTGCCAATCACATCTCCCCCACCTCCTTCGTCACCCCTGGAATTCCATTTTCTATCCTCCATCCAGCGCTACAAATTTGTCGAATATTTGTGAAAGTCCCGTCAAACCGCGACATATTGATTCTGTCACATTTCCACGAGGAAGTTTTAAAAATACAAGAGAAAAAATTACTTGAATTTAGACTCGTGAACAAAGGCAACTGTTTTTAAGATAGGTAGCTGTTACCTGTCACTCACATACTTTCGAGTTTCCGTTTTCCGACAGACGAATTTCTGAGCAACCTTTCCGAACCCATGACATGACAGAGGAATGCCATAATTATTATTTTATGAGCTCCTGTATCTCAAAGGGGTCATGTTGTATTTTAACAGACCTTACTATTTTCATGGCGCATCTGTAGTCTACCGAGAAGGAAATACGTAACCGACGTTACCTGAATGCAATTACAAATGCCGATGAATGTCCAAGGTACTTCTGCTCGGCCTAAATGTACATTAAGTAAGATTTCACCAAACATAAAAATCCATGAATTTGTTCTCGTTTAAAAGAAAAAGATCTCACTTGTCTAATGATAGAAAAATGCATCCATTGAAAAGTGTTTAAATATGAACTTTTAGCTTCTACGGTCGAAAGAGTGAAGAAAAACACGCGAATAACTAGGAGAACGGCGAGACGGTCGTCGTCTTCATCTCGTCACGGCCAAAATATTTGATTCGAGAACTTTATTATTTTTTTACGAAGAGAACGACATCTCCGCATTACAAATATTTTTTAAAAATTAAATTTTACCAATCATTTGATTTTTAAAATGGCCGAAAGCAAAATTTTCAATTTCCGAGATATAGAAAAGTATATCAATATCTAAGTTACGTATTCTTCATGGAAAAAATATAGCTAAACTTTTAATGAAAGGAAATGTTGACATTCTTCCTCTTACTTAAAATAAACCACAAAGAAGAAAATTGCCCCGCGGCAATGCAGACTACTATTTTGCGCAGTTGGTAAGAGTGAAACTCCAGGCCTGGCGGCTTCGCCTAGTAGGCTTCGCGGGCCGAATGAATTAGTCCAGATAGAGTTTGATCTGGGAAAGCAAAAATATATGACACAATGAAAGCCGTTGTTGTATAAGTTCCTAATAGCTAAAATTCATAGTTACAAATCTTCCAACTCAGGCACATAAATCCGTGAAAGAGATTTAAGACATAGTTTACTGCCAACAGATGGAAGCACTAATAATATCTTCATTATAAACAAATATGATAAATGTTTAGCCCCTTTATTTAGTGAATGAAATCCAATAATCCAGAGTTATATTATTTTAAATAAACTAAGCCAAATGTAACCAAAATTACGGAATAAAATCTATATATAAAACAAATGGCAATAATAAATTCATAGTAAGAGTCCAATCCACAAAAAAAATTTTCTCAATGAATTTTAGTGAAGAGGCGTTTATCACTAAAGAATTTCCCTAGATTGTGTCATCCCTTTTTCCACTAATTAATGAAGGAATAACGCAAAATTAAAATAATAATAATTAATGTCAAGATTAAATTAAGTTAATCTTTGCATTTGACACATTTCTGATATTTGATATGCAATTAGTATGCCACCGCATGCTATTACTGAAGTCAAGAGATAAAAAGACCCTCGAAACGAATGATCTTCGACATCGAAACAAAGTGTGTTCTAACGTTGCAGATTTTCCAAATGCCCAATATGTAATGGTAAGGATCGGAAAACTAAGTCTCAAGTGTTTACTCTGTGATATTCAGGTGTGTCAAGAACATTCAAATATTTATTGTGATAATTGCCACGGCAAAATATTTGCCAGAATGGAGATTGTAGAAATTTCGCATGATTGATTTGGATTCAATATATAATTTGTACAGAAGTTAAAAAATTATTCGATGCGCATACAATTAATATAAAAATTATATTTTTAGTGAAATGTATGGAAAAATGAAAGTTACGTCCATTCAAAACAAAGAAAGCATATCCTGGGTGTCCGACACCCAGCGACCTGAATTACGTTTGTAAAGTAGGCGACCGTACTGGAGGGTTAAGTACAAAGTTACAAAGTAATCCACCCTGGAGGAGATGGAATGGCGGAGGCAATTAATTGTTGAGGGGGAGATTGGTAAGCGGAGAAGAGAGAGGAAAAAGATTAGGCTTTCAATATGAGGTGATGGGAGGTATCATACCAAGCTGAAGAAACTGATAGTATAAAAGACGTAACCAAATTTCATTAAAAGAACTACATGAGCAGATGGCAGCACTTCTGTATCCAGCCAAGCCTACAGCATTTATTTCACTTCCTCAATTAAAATATTTACTCTAATATAAAGTCAAGGTAGTTGAGCTCTACGGCCTCTATAGATTAACCAGATAAGAAATTTCTCCAATGGCCGTAAAATATATACACCACTCGTTTGGGGCCCTATTGTGTGTGTGTGTGAGTGAGTGTTTTGTGTGATTGCGTGTGCGGTTGTGTTAATAACTTGGCAGCCTTAGTAGAGTCACTAGAGCTCTCCGAAGGATCCCGAAGGTTATAACCCAGGAATCCTTAGCTGGGTCTCATTAGCCTACAAAGGATTCCAATTGGGTTGAGTGTGTGTGTCTGTGGTGGTCCCTGGCGAGGAAGTAACATTCCCGTAAACTACCACAGGAGGGTATTCTGGTGGAGAGGCTGTGGTTGGTCCCTGTTGTGGAGTCCCCATTCCCGCAAACCAACACAGTAAGTGTTTGATTTTTTGACGAGTGGTGCATATATTTTACGGCCATTGGAGACATTTCTTATCTGGTTAATCTAATATGAAGGATGAACTATACACGTAAAATAGTTGTATAGAAGGTGCATTCAATATACAGACAATAAAACCGAACCTACTTTTCTTCAAATCGTTATAATTTCATCTCGCCCGCAGATAGTTGAAGTATTACAAACGACAGAACCCTAATATCTGCAAAATAAATGTGCACATCAAACCCTGCAAAAATATATCATTGGCTAAAGGGACCAGATCAGGGGTAATAGATACATATAATTTTAACGCATAAATCGGTGCTTATAAGCAATGTAAAGTGTATATTACATCAGAAAATATAAAGTAGGTACTGTTGAAGCAGTTACTCGTGTTCATACTATCTGAAAAGACTGGTTAACAGGCTTCTTGGGAAGTAGACCGAAAACTGAAGTCATCGGCACCACTTAGTACAAAAGTACAAAGTTGGTAAGGGAGGAAGTATTTGAAAGGAAAAGAGGAAGGATGAAGAGAAACCTGGTTCCGGAATTGGCCTACTCCTAAGGAAAAAAAACACAGTTTAACGTTCCGAAGGTCGGAATACTGCCCTTGAAATCCTCTACACATTTCACCCAAGATAGATATAGAGATTCTAATGAAAAAATCTCTTCCACTGCCTGGAATTGAACACGAGAACTCACGCCATAACTCTAGCTACCATATCAACCTGGTCCTCATCTGTATACATCACCTAATATACTCTATTTTTTTCAAATCAACCTGTCCTCAAATTTTCAAGTCAGCCTGTCCTCCATACCTGTTCAACTCTTTTATTTAAAAAAAACATACAAAACCGGCTAACAAGATCCCATCATTTAGACCTACAGATCCCACAGCACAAAACTGAAATGTACCATAAACCTTACATTGCCACTGTAGCAAGAAATTGTAATACTCTCCCAACAAGATGTAAAGGTACCCTGCTTTAAAAGGAAATTATTTCAATCCATAATCACGAAATGATGTTGAGGGAGAAGGTGAAAATGGAAATGATTGTCGTAACACTGTGATCAATTTTAATTTTTGTTGTGAAAAAACTTTCTTGTATTTTTTGTGTAAATTTAATATTATCATGTAGGTACCTATATTTTTGTGTAAACACTGTCTTATAAGCATTATTATATTTTTTAATTATGTCTTGTGTAAATGATAATTGATGTCCTAAGGTGGCTGAAAGACCGATAAGGGTCTACGACAACAAACGTTTTATTTATTATTTATTTAATATATACAATAAGACAAGATACAATAAAATCATACATGCCCTTCTTACGGGCCAAGAGGCTCCCGGTAGGTTATACACTTCACTCAACCGATATATCATGTATTCTTCGTTCACATTGTTCGAAGCCCTAAATCATCTCCCAAATGGAAGGGTGCACACATTCCAGATTTTATACTTATCTCTCTCTTTGCGTAACTTTGGTTTCATTGTCTTACTGCGCTCCTATTCCTTGAGCCCCTTTGGTTATTATCTCCATATTACACACGGGAATCCTGGTCCTTTGTCACCCACTTGTGGATCTCTCGCTACAAAGGACTCTCCCTCGCTACCTGCGCACAACCAATCCCGTTGCCCTACAACCTTTTCTCTTCCCCAAAATAAAATAAACACAAGAAAAAATGAACACATGCCTGTTGCTCACTGAAAATTTTCCGTTAGAAGGTTTTGCGAATGTTTTCCCCTCGCTTTTTGAATCCACATTCTTCGAAAAGGACACAAAAATTTTTATCATAATAATTATTATTTTTTTAGAAAATGCAATTAATTCAGCTTAATTTGTTTTAAACACACACTCTAAATTTGTTCTACAGCACAATATTATTCAAACCGTGGGCACAGAAGGAAGTTTCTGATAGGAAAGAAATGAAATACGTAGGAAGACTTTTTAATTGTTGGAATAATACGACTATCACTTTTTGAAATTATGTTGATTAAGCCATTAGTGAAGCAATATATGCCAACTTTTAAAATATATTAATGTAATAATTTGAGACAGGAGTTAAAAAAATTACGATCCCAAAGTAATTAAAATTGAGCATTAGTAATAAATCTGGTAACCGTAGCTCAAACAAAAAGAGCACAAAGAATTTCGCTTCAACTCTTATGTAGCCTGAAATTAGCTCTTAGAATTTCCTTAACGTTTAACTTCCGTCGTTTTATAAGTTTTTTTTTCACGAAACACCGTCCCATTATGTCAATTACAATTTGCTATAATTTAAAAGTTCAAATGAAACTATACAAGAAAAAAATGTTCGAATGAAATGTTACAAGCTACTTTATTAGCAGGATTGGATAAGGACCTCCAAGACGATACTACTCTGAGAAAGCTAACATAAAGTAACACATTTCACAATTTTATGAAAAAACAAGCAAAAATTCATTCATGAAACATTTCATGAAATTACATTTTGTTCGAATATCGAAAGTAATTGAGTATTTCAAATGTTTGCATATATTGCAGATTTAATCATTTCGCTCGATGTATGTAATCCATTACTCGCTCCTGAAAAATGAAATTCTCATTTTGGAGCTCATCGTGACTTGAATCTAAATGACGCAAGAGATTCGCAACATTGACAATGGAGGTTAGATCTCATTCAGAAAATTAATTCAAGCTATATGTTTACACGTCGAATAACGAAATACCATATTTATTTAATAATTAGCCACGGAGTAAGTTTTTCCCCCGAACAATAAGGGACTTTAATAAATGCTAGGCGTAATTTCATTAGAGCGTTTCCTTTTATATATGTAAACGGCTGGTGTCCTAACACCCCCCGCCACACGCCTATTGAGCCGGCTTGCGGGTTAGTATGTAGATGTAGAAGTGTTGGAATGGATCACACCGCATTCGTTAGATCACCATTTCCGTCCTGGAGCCTTATTCAGGAGGGTTGTCAGGGTGTCTACAACATATTTTATTTCAATTTTAAGTACATTTCAAGGATCAATTTTAATAAAATTCAAGGAAAAATTTTCATGAAAAAAATAAAATGCATGTCAAAATATTAATTACAGTTTTATTATTAAGCTTTAAACTAGAAAAAAACTGTTTTTAAATTGAGAGAGTTTTTCATAAAATCTTTACATTTTTAGAGCATTCAATAGTAATCTTAGGTACATCATACTCACTAATCGTTTTTAATAAGAACATTTAATAAGTATTTAAAATTAATAAATTAAAGTAACTATGTACTATTTTGGATTTTTCTGATTCACTATCTATTGATGTTTCAGATGAGTCATTTATTGACAAAATAACTGCATCATCTGATTCAGCGTATTCCTCGTCACTACTGGTAAGAATCGATTTTTGCAAACGTGTTTCGGGAAAATGTCGATAAACCCAATTCGCTACTTGATCTGCTCAATAATTACCAATTACCGGGTGAGGTTGGCGCGGGCGTAAGAGGACGGTTATAATCATATGCCAAATATAAAATAGAAAGGAACAGGTTAACAGGAACAGGTTAATTCCCTTTCGGCATTGGCCTACAGGCGCACGTCGATTTCGAAGTTCATATTTTTAATAACTACTAGAAAACAACATGAGTAGCTGAATTGCACTCGGCTGAAGTATGCACGGAAGTTTCAACGCAATCAACATGATATTGGTCGAGTTGTAGCCAGATATGTATTGCCGCGCGCCACCTGGCCAGTAAAATTGTTTGATTCTGTAACATGATACATTGGAGGCATATACGCACTGTAGTACATGAATGAGCTTTAGAGGGCGGCGGAAATCAACCAATGAGTACACGTCTTTTGAAATCATGATGTCAGGACGCTCTCTGCCGCTGACTAGCGCTGAATCGCCGCAAAATATTCACCCCGACTGAAAGTTCTAGGGTCGGCCGCTTCCTTTCAAAACTGAAACCTCCCTCGGTGACTAGCGAGACGTTATTTTTTTGTAAAGGCTCCATTTTATCTACACTTATTATTTCTACGATATATTTTAGTTGTTTGGAATTTTAATTGCACTGAAACATAAGTTTATTAGTCTGAAATGCGTATTGCAAGGATGAGTAACAATGAAATCAATGCGTAGCAACGGAAGTGGCAAAAGCTCTAAAATTGCATAATTATAACGCGAAAAGTTCAAAATTCTCAGTTTATCGGTCGATTGAGACAAAGCGGTTGAATACATTATAAACTATGAACATTTGGCTTCATTTTAGTCCAAAAAACAAATTCGCAGCTTAATTATTT
Source organism: Pyrrhosoma nymphula (assembly GCA_963573305.1). NCBI lineage: Eukaryota > Metazoa > Arthropoda > Insecta > Odonata > Coenagrionidae > Pyrrhosoma > Pyrrhosoma nymphula. Next base: position 171,840,341 of record OY754329.1, on the reverse strand, counting down.
CGTATTTTAATGAGAAAAAGAAAACTGTTCTACTCGGAAATAAGACATGCAATAAAATATCATTGTGCAAGAGTTAAATCATACTAATATATGTATAAAAATTGAATGGTGTCTGTCTGTCTGTTGCTCGATCACGCAAAAACTGCCGAACCGATTGAGCTGAAATTTTGCAAGTAGAGATAAAATGTACATGGGATGATCATAGGCTATATAAAAAAAGCCCTCAGGGCCCCCAAAGGCTCCCCCTGGTGGTCCATGCTAGTTCGGGGCAGTTGTTTCATTTTTTGCTTTTTAAAAGTACTTACACTCAAGATAGAGGGCTGGGTTTTTTTATCGGATGGCTGAATAAATGAAATTTCTAATTCTTTCAATTAATTTTCTTTTACGCTTCGTAATTGTCTGAATTTTTTATTTTTTGCTGAAAAATCTGACATTTTTTTCTTTAATCAACAATAGCATATTTCCTTGAGAACCAGATATTTGAATTTCAAAGTATATTCACGCATCTGACATTTAAGTTTTCCTGCCGGCCCATGATAGCACGTAGAAAGAAAATCCGTATAAGAAGGGCCCAGAGTCCCAAGGGCCCCATGATAGATTGCTTCGGGGGGTAATCGATAAATTCAATGCATATTTACAGATATAATCTTCAATGTCTATTCTCAAAGTAGCTCTCATAGGGGAACTGCATACGAGAGAACACTTATGTATACAACGATACACATAAAGAAATTAAACGTGGAAGAATATTTACGTGCAGCGAATAATAATGTTAATAATGCCTCTGTTGCTACAACAAACACGGCGTCGTTTATTATATTTTAATACTCAGATGTATTACACGTAGTGGAACCGTCTGCCTCTCATTACGATTGCGAACCATTTTTTAGACCAATTCCCACATAAACCTTAAGAGTTATTTATATATACTTGAACGTGTTAAAATGCAGTTTACTTTCATTAACTCAATAATCGAGTTGCCTATTCGAGTCTCTCACTTGCCTCTGTGTTTCCCCTACTTGGACTTAAAAATATATCCATAAACATGCCTAATAGAATAAAGGGTAACCTTTTGAAAAAATCTTCTAAAGAATGAGGAATGTCTTCTTTGCGAGAAAATGAGTCCTTGCATGAAAAACGACAAAGGTTAGCCTTGGATTCTCAAAGACATGCCTACCAGCAATCTCATGACAATCTCCCCGTGGTGTTTCTCGAATTACGGTAAGCACCGCACAAATTTCATTCTAACCAAACCTACTGACGGGTAACCGGCTAAAAATCTGGTTCAAATATTTAGCCATCTGTTTCGAAACTTCAATCTGTTTTAAGATGGTTAAAATTATAATTGCATCACTACATGCTTCTTACCCATAAGAAGAACGGATATTCTGCGCAATGGACGTCATCGGTGCATGAAAATTGGCAAGTGCACTAATACTGATCACCATAGATTTTTAATTTTGTAACCAATGATTATGATTTAGGAAACAATGAATATAGCCACCCTTTATGCCAAAGGCATAGTTCAGGCATTGAAGGGTTCATAGGACAAATAAACATCGCTGCTATTGAAAATGCTCTTTTTGACGTTGTCAACCGCTGGATTATACTCTACTCTCCTATCCCGATTAAGATACTCAACGCACATATCAACGTTGAATTGCGGAACTCAATTTAGTCATTGAATGCAAATATATTTATGTACACAAGGGAAGCGATCAAGCTACCAATCACTCAGAAGACGGCCCAAGAGGGACGAGATGACCATCTATCAACCTAGGTGCTATTTATTAAGTAGTAATGAGTCTTCGTGGCCCATTATTGGGTTTTCCCGTGTATTAAAGAGGACAAACAATCACTCAACTCTCCGTGCATGAAATGGAAAACGAAGGAATTACAACGATCACAACAAACACGATAGGATACGAACACCTCAAATGATCACGCTGACAGTATTCTTCAGGTTTTGTGGTTTTCTTATAAAATAAGTTCAACACATCCGTTGAAGTTCAACGGGTACCTTCAGCTAGTATACGTATAAAAAAAATTGAATGGTGTCTGTCTGTCTGTTGCTCAAACACGCAAAAACTAGTGAACCGATTGAGCTGAAATTTGGCATGTAGTAAGAAAATGTATCTGTATGTGGCATAGGCTATAATATCGCGTCGTGATCGCGTCGGGTCCTTACTGAATAAGGTCCCTATTACCCCATTTTCGGGCCGATTTTAAAGGCGTATCCAATCATGATAAACATAGCCTCTCCTCCATAGAGAGCCTCAAATGACGACTCCCTGTTCAAAATCCTTCAACTTTCTGCCATTACGAAGTCTCTCGCACGTGCCAATTCCTTCCGAAGAGCGGCTGAGATCTCGCACGTACGCCCGAGGTTATCCATCTTCCCTCTCCTCCCTGCCAGCACACCCCCTCCTCCTCTTCATCTCCGGATCCTCCCTTCATCCTACCCTTACTAGATGACTCTCTCCAACAACCCCGAAGACGCGGAACATTTCCTCTCTCTCTCCAGATTCGAGCCCTGGCAAAAGTAAACGGGCCGCAACGGGCGCACTTAGGGCTCCCTCACTCGGGAGGGAAGATCGCCCTTAAGGGTTTGAGAACGAGGAGTAGACTAGGAAACGGGATGTCGTGCATTGAGGAGTCGCATCCGAGTGAATTGCAGTTATCGCCACTGGAGTATTAAGTGTGGTGAACCAGTTATTACTTCGTCAGGAAATAATGGCCGGTTGCACAAACATTTAGCTAATGAAGCGATAGTTATGAAATCCATAAAGTTATGAAACTCATTACTAACTTCCAGTTTCAGGAACTATCCCTTTCATATTCATTTTTCTCCCTACACAGCAATTGATTCGAACGCTTGGTCAACTCTCCTAACGCTGCATACAATTAATAAATGTACGTTTTATTCCAGCAACACATTCACTTGTACGTATGTATGACTTCGTAGTCAACAAGAAAATGCCTTTCATCACATTTTATTACATAAATAACTTTTTATCAGGTGATTAATCTTCCTAGCGGTTCATTACACATCGACCATCTTGGTTTACTTATGGAATTCGCAAACATCGAAAAGGTCCAATAAGTTATGCGATCATTTATCTAACCTATAAATTTATTTTATTATACTGCAACGCATACTGAACTAGTAAGTGGAGTAGGGTAAGTGAAGTAGGGTTTCACTTGAGTAAGTGAAACCCTACTAAATTGCTAGATATTGGTTCAATATCTAACAAGATAGCGGTTCTAAAGTCTACAAATCAACGGCCATATAATAAAAAACGTCTCATGGATATGTATAAGTCGTTTCTGCAATCGACCATATGCCAATTAATTGAAGTTTAGCAGCATAGTTACACAGTTGTGTTATTTCAGGTGCCTGTAACATGAAGGCCATGTTACGGGAGAAAGATTTTCAGTAGTCCGGTAAAAATAAAATACGAAGGAAAATAACAGGCGTAGGTATCGGTGAAAGAATGGCGGTGGCATGCCTCACTGAAGAGCAAAATTCACCAAATGGGTACATGCAAAAAGATCGTAGAGTTCAGAGATAGTTATGCACATACTGATCTATGTTATATTGAATTCATAATTTCTTTAAAGTCTAATTTATAAGAATAATAATATAAAGATGATGGTCGACTTCAATAAACAGAGCGTTCAAGACCCTATCACTAGGAATGGCAACGGATACACGTGTATAACTGTGATGAAAATTATTCGATAAATGCAAATACAGTTTTATTTTTCTGTAACCATGTACATTAAAGTTGGCCATAAATATAACGTGTCATATTCTAAAATAATGTGATTATACTTTGAACAGCGAAAATAAAAACTTTTTAAAGAATTTATAAAACGTATCTGTGTATCCAAGCAAGTTAGCATGTGAATGAAAACACTAGGATTACATATTAAATGTTTTGTTTGCATAAATCATGTTTTGTACACAACCGTTTCTCAAAATCATCAAAGTTTTCCAGAAAATACAAAAATATATTGTTATATTCCGAAGTCAAGGTGAGTTATGATAATCATCTCGGTAGTTGACGATAATTATACTGCAGCAATTTCTACGCTGATTCATTTCTGGGCATGATCAGATCTCTAGGAAATAACCAGGAAAAACTAGATAAAGACGGTTGGGTAACGTTTACATCGGCGCTTCGCAAAAGAGTTAATGCATAACAAACTGGAAAAATATTACACCCAAGTCGATCATAACATCAAAAAGTTACAATAAAAGAAAAGCACGCTCCAATATTTCAGCACCCATCCAACTCATGAAATGTTACATCACAGCAGGACGAAACTATAGCTTACGATTAAACTAATAGTCCTTACACCGATGGCAAACGAAAACTCGTGGAAATAAAAGAATACAAAGAATCATAAAGGTCCATATTATTGTTCCCATTCCATTTCATTCGTTTATTATTCTATAATATTAATATAAATAATTCCTGTGATATGAAAATGTATTTTGTTATTAATTTTCGATAGTAGAACTTTCGATATTTTTCGATAATAGAATAGTAGTAAGTAATATGATCTTTAATATTTTTAGGATAAATAATGATCGAAATTAACTGTCCATTTTTATATTCAACTAAAATATCATGGTTGATGTATAATTGATGTGGAAAAGTTATTACTGACGGACGACTACAGATACCTACCTCAGAATGGCAGCGCAAATGGAAATGGAAGTGTGATCAAAATGTAAGTGCCATTGCATTTTTTAATGAATTCAAGCTGCTAAGTTCTGCCGAACTTAAGTAAGGTTCAATTACGTTGCCTATCACGGGGTAACGACGGCCTGTGATTTAGTCTCATGGGTGGTGCCTTCTTTGTATTTCGTTTCTTTCCCTTAAGCTGCCATCCTTAAGATTCCCTTAAATCCTGCAAATCATTGCCATACTTACTTACTTTACTTTACGCGATCAGGCCCAGAGGACCGCGCGATGATACAACTAAGGCTTTCCATTCTCTTCTGTCCTCTGCTACGTTCCGCCAGTTCGGCCAGGTTTCTAGCTGTTGCAAGTCTTCCCTTACTCCATCTCTTGCGAGGTCTCCCCACTGGTCTCCTTCCTTCTATTGTCATATCCATAGCCATCTTAGGAAATCTTTCCCCACTCATTCTAACCACATGTCCAGCCCATACCAATCTCCTACTCCTTAACACTCCTATAATATTCGGTTCTTGATACAGATTGTACAATTCTTCATTATGTCGTCTTCTCCATTCTCCTGTTTCTAAATCAAGGACTGGGCCAATAACCTTCCTTAGTACTCTTCTTTCAAATATCGCTAATCGGTTCAGGTCTATGTTCCGTATGCTCAATGATTGGCATCTATACATACAATCATTGCCATGGAAAATATAAAGCCTGAGTGACACTATGTTTTGTGAATTACAAACCTTAAGTCCGTGTGGTTCAATTCCCGTTCGAAGTGGATTCTTATTCTCATGACATTTTTCACTTTTAATGAACATAACCCATCGTCACCTTTCGGTGTTCCGCCGAGTGGTCGGTGAAGACGTTTGGATATGGATATTGTATTCTTTCCAGCCCTTGGTGTAGAGCCAATGACTCCCGACTAATCCGAATATCATGAAAACTGAGACCAATGGGTGGTGGGTTGCAGCCCAAAACCTTGAGATCAGGTGCTTAATGCTGATAATTGAGATCAGTTACTCAAATGCTTTCTGAGGTTAACTAGGATGTTTGTAGATGGAACAAACTCCTGCCAACAAAAACTGCTACCATATCATTAGATTGACGAAAACTGAGAACAATTGTAAGACTGCTAACTGGCCATTAACCGAGTGAAAAATCACCATGGAAACAAGAGACACAATGAGCTGTAGATGGGGTGAGGAGGCTGAAGGAACTATGATTCATCGATTGTGAAAAAGCTCAGACATTGCTAGGATTCGAAATTACAATCCGGGCATACCATTTCAAGAACCCAAGTACATTAGGGAATTGTCCATTGGAGACATCCTGGCCTTTGGCAAGGCTATATGTCTCCATGGGTTAAAGCTCTATAACATGGATGGCAAAAAGGACCAAAAGGTCTTGCAAACTAGAAAACTCCGCCAAAAATCATCTATTTATCGATTCCTTCTACAAAACAAAATTTCATGTGGAATTTTACAGAGGTCGTATCTGAGTAAAGTAAAACTAGTGCATGTCAAAAGATAGACTTAAACATTTGTTTACATCAATATCCAGTTATTCCACCCAAAAATAGAAAGGGGCACATAATTTACGAAAGATAAAAACTATTTTTTTGTAGTTTCGGGCAATTAATTCGTGTTGTAATCTCAGAAATCGGGTAGAACCTTTTCAATGAAACGAATGGATCAACCACGGCAAATTGCCAAGTGATTAATTGTTATCAATAAAATGAGAATTATTGGTAATGGAACCATTAATACTGATTGGCAGAGGAATGTTAGTCAAAGTATCGAGCGGTCAGTTAGTACTTAATAAGTCGAGAATAAGGCAACATGAGTTGCATTGTTTTTTTAGATCTCTGATAACCAGCATGTATATTAATTCATCCAAATCTCTTTTGCCTCCTCCTCCTCCAGTTGCCTCCAATTCTCCTTTTGACGATTATCTAGAGTTCCCCCCGAGGCTTTCAATCGGTCGTTTACACAGGATGATGATTTAGCGGAGTCTGAATAATTGCCCCAATAAACATCAACACCAGGCGACAAACAAAGGAATCACGCTCGGAGGAACACATTCCATTGAGTCACATGTTTTACTTATATTTTCTCCATCACGAGCACGTTATGCTATGGGCGGGAACTGATAAAAGAGGCTAATTTCAAGATATAACCAACCTCTTTTCAATGTAAGGCCGTGATCTAAGAGCTGCTGATTGTTTTTGATACGAGACATTCATTTGATCTCGCCAAAACTGGGATGGTCACCACACCCACCGAATTAGCCGAAACAATTACTCTACTATTTCCGTAGGAATATGACTTTTTGATTGTAAGTAAATGATTTGAAGAGTCCAATTTAGTAATTTATTGTTGTTCACAGCATTTTTCTCAAAGCAAGGAATTATAGAGGATCATTTATTAAATTTATGGAAGTAGCGAATGTTATAAGATGCTACTAAATAAAAATGCTAGTGTTATAGTTCGTTTCCTTTTGAAGAGTGGCGCTGGGTCTATTTCCTCACTTTAAAATTATTTTTTTTGTGTTAAAACGCTGGTGAAGAAAGAAATAAAGCCCACCCTAAAATGGGGATCGGTGAGAATTTTTAACGAGAGTCCGTGCGATTCCTGCGTCGCACGACACAATATATTATTTACGAGGAATATAAAATGACACGATTTTTACATGTATCTAAAGCATTCGCGCGATAGAAATCCTTCGTGCCGATGACTTTCCTTTTAATGACGCACGCGTGGGCTTGGAAGGAGGAAGCAGCCGCCTTTGCCGTTATGTGGTTCGGGGGGGCCGTCTATCCGACGCTAGCGATCATCCCTCGCCTCCACGCGCCGACAAAAATCGTTACCGTTCACATCGCCAGAGGGCGAAAAACTTCTCTGACGCGCGCCGCCCCCCCCCCCCTCCCTGTCCTCCCGCTCTTCTTGCCCGGAAAAGAGCGCGTAGCACCAACTAGCATATGGTGGCGTTAAGCGACGTAACGACGCGACGCAAGTCGAGCACACTAGTTAAACGGAGCTCGCTAACGTGGACGCAAGTCGAACCCGCGGCACTGCGTCAAGTAGTCCATTCGATGCACCCTCCAATCACCGCCAGCTGCGATCACGCCCGGCCTATACGCACCTCCTTCAGGGCGCGTCTTGACGAGACAAATGACGCTCGAACGCGCGCGACGTTTATTAGCGGAGGTGTCGGAGGAAAATGCAAATAAAAGAAGAGCGTCCCATCACCATGGAAACGGCCGTGACGAAAATAACTCCCCGACCGCTACTCTATCCTACTCAAGACACTAAACCAAAATGGTGGAAGACGTTTAAGGTTTCGTCAGCCCCATTGCCAAGTTCATTATTGCGCTTTCGTTGTTTTTTTGTCACATTTTTTTAAACCGTTCGATAGGTGGCAATAGTGAGGTTTCTGATGGAGTTTATTTACGTTTTGTCACTACCATTGTCACTTTGTATACGCATGGCGGGATGGCGGAAAGTGAGGAATTTCAATTGTTTTGTGTAGAAAAAGATTAAACACTCGACTAAAAATGGGTAAGAGATCTTAACTTGTTCCTGGATGCTCCAAAGGGTATTCCGTAACCGTGAGAGAGAACAAAAGAACAAAATTTTAGGTGTGAAGAACAGAAAGCTTGTTTAAGGCTAATGTATGTACTCTGTTTTTATTCTTCACGTTACTGCTTAGCAAGGCATTGTCGATGCTGATGAGTACCTATCTATCCATTCTTCTTCTTATTATTATTTTGACCCATGTTGGTTTTCTTTCTCTATGTGATGTAAATATCTTTGAAGTGATTATTGAAAGTATGTATTACCGAATTCAAGACCTCGAGAATTACGCTCATTACCCATAACGACGCTAGATTTTGTTTTGTAGTCGTGATTGTTCTAACATCTCATTGTTTATAGCTTATTTATTAGACATTGTTAACTTTTAACTGATAGGCTATTGATACCTTGATAAGCTATTGAAGTGGTTTTCTGTGATTATATTGATTTCAAATTTAGTTAACATGGTTATATCTGACGGATAAAACATTAGTTGTTTCCTAACTAGCCGTTATTTCCATCAGTTTGAAATGGAAAAAAAATGAAATTACGTTTGTTTACATTGGGATCGTCTGATTCCAACACTGACGCATAGTGGCGCCTCGGTTGGCAACTTCAAAAAAGGTATCATTCCGAAGTTGGGAGTTTGCTATCCTTAAATTATAGTATCCTTGGGTTTCGTCCACCTGAGACATGAGATTATTGGAGAGGAGGAGGTAAATTATTAACCGTATTGAAAATTAAAACTAAAAATCAAAGCTGTCGTAGCCGAGTGGCCAGCTTTCCCTACTTGGGTCTCATATGTTCAGCATTCCATTCTCCGCAAAAATAGGTACGCTGGCCAGCGATAAAATAAATCTTGGGATAATTAGCCGGGGGTTGGAATGATGAAATTGTCACGGAAGAATGTCACATTTTTTACTTTAGTAACCGCAATCTAAATGTGCTGCAACCATTTCATACTATTCGATAAAAAGTAGATTTATGAATCGAATATAATTCAAGGAAGATGATCGTGAAAGAGGATATTTTGTAACAAATCGGTAGAATGTTATAAAAAGGCACGGTTCGGGAATTTCACTCAACTGGGACGTAGCTTTCTATTTTTTCGTAGAAACGAAATGCTATACTCACAGAAAAATTCACCATGCTCGAAAAAGAATCCTTATAAACGAAGAAGTGTAACCAATCAGATGAATGCAAATAACAGTCCCTCCAAAGCAAAAGAAAACAAGTTAGATTAGGACTTATAGAAAGGTATTGGGGACCAGAGTAATATTTAGACTAACTCAGTCAGTGATTCAACCCGAAGGTTGGTTTGGATAGTTGAGGATAGAGCTCACCACGGACTAAGCCACAGGCGTGAGAATTTCACACATTCAGGGTAGGGGGGGAAGTTAGGGGGCCAGTAGGGGGCCCAGGGTAGGGGGGCCAGCCCTGGGCTACCTCAGACTCCGAGGATTATTTGTTCGGGGGCCAAAGGATTCACCCGGATTTGAACCCGGGACCCTTCAGCCTAGCCTAGCCTTCGATATACCCCTATCATTCTACAAATGGCCAGAAATTTAACATTTATCAAGAATGGACGACTCAAGAATCGTCAAGATAGAAAGGGACCGAATACCATTAGGAATGAGGAGCATAGGTCGACCACACAAGAGATGGTCCGACAACCTCAATTAATAAAAGCATAATCAAAAAGAACAGGCAAAATTACCTCCGAAGAAGAAGGAGAGATAATGAACGTACAACCCTACTGCCAACGGAATCGCAAAATATTGCTGCAGAGCACGCACTCACAGAACTTAAGACCCATCAAGAGCTAGTTTCTTAGGAATATTTGTGAGTAATTGGATGACAAAAGTGATTGTTTTAAGATTCTAAGTAAGCAAACGTTTCATTGTTTTTTTTTATTTCGACTCCTCCCCGCAGGGTGGTGTTGGGTCTCTTTCCTTATTTTTGATTGGTTGATGGTTTGAAAATTCCTACGAGAAACTGGAGCCGATTCTAATATCGGACACGCAAGTGAACACATAAAATGGACTTCCACAAGTTTGAGCCTGAGACGATGGAGATAATCGGACACGCAAATAATACGCACCTGTGCGAGGGATTCGTATTCACGGCACAAATGGAGGCAGTCTTGGGAGAGATATTTCATGAGAAACTTGGATCCGCGGCGACCACATGGACATGGCGCGACAATGTCGACTCTTTGGGACGAGGAGATACGAGAGCGTTTACCGCCTCGCCCGTCCGAGTGCGTACGAGCGCCACCGTCGTCCGGGCCCATAAATGTCAAAGGGCGCGCGATCGGAACGCTCTCTCAAATAAACGCCCCCTCCTGCCCCCTCCCTGCCCTTCCTCCTGCCCCCTTTAGCTCGCTCTTTCCCGCCCTCCTGCCTGCCCTACGCCTCAACCTTAACTCGGTTACACTCCACTCCTGCCGCCGCTGTTCCACGACACGAACGATGTTGGGGTTAGGGGGCAATGGAATTTCGAGCCTCCACGAAAGCCCCTTCTCCATCCATCCCCTCCTCCTCATCTTGAATCTTCAGGTATCTCTCTCTCTCTCTATTCCTTCTTCCCAGAATGTGTTACAAGGAACACCGCCGCACGGCGGTGGCTGAAATCGACAAAAGCTGGCCTAAAACCCAAGTAAGGTTTTTTGTACAGTCTGGAAGTTGAAACATTGCACAATAATTCTCCATAGACTGCTGCATGCGATGTCGCTTGCCATTCGTCGTAATGCGTACGCGTCAACAATTTATATACGTGGGCTCAAAGAATTTCGTAAAAATCGCCCGCGTTAATTTATTTCTGAAAATCACCGAATTCAAGCAAATGTTGAACCTTTTTGTTGTAAAGCTGTGGAATAAAGGCTTAAATATGTCGGTATAACAGTTTTTTCATTAAATATTACTTATTTTATTTGGAAAATTGTTATTTTCCATCGATACATGACAAAATGGTGGACCTCGTTTTTCGTCAAGTTTTCGCATTTAGGTAGTACAGTAAAATAAATTGACATAGACGGACACTGAGATTCATTACAACACGATGATTACGAAGCTTGTAGAGTGTGAACCCGACTGAATCATCTTCAACCGTGTGCGGCGCCAAGAATAAAATCGATTATCCGATCGTGCGAGGTGCGAGAATTCGCAATCGTAGTTATAAAAAAGGCTGCTGTCGGCGGAAAGGCGAGTTCAAAGGAGGTCAAAAATATGGGGGAGAGAAACATATACCGAAAAAGCAGAAATATAACCGCATGATTGTGGCTCTGCATGCATTCTAAAAAGGATGGATGAATAGAGATACCTTACCAACGATGCCTTGTGTTCACTGGTAATCAAATCTCCAAGGAAAAACAAAAATATCTCCTTCTATACTAGAACGAAGCAAGCGATGGAAATAATGAGTCCGTCCCACAAATCATGGACTTAAAACTTGAGTCACAAAAACGTAAATAAAAAACAAAAAAAGACCGCCAATTTTGTAGAAAAATGATGAAACTTAAAAGAGTGCAATGACTATTACTTCATTGAAATTTGGAAGATTTAACGCTCACAATTTTTCCTTGCTACCATGGAAATGAACGAATACAACGAGCTCAATCTGAGGACTAGGTTTATTCGTTCTGTTTTATTGGTAGGACTTAATGGCAAGTGAACATTTTGATGGGAACCACAAAAGCACCATAAATGAAGAATAAAATTATATATCAGAGGGAAAGAGTAGGTACCTATAAAGAATCAATAAATTACTATATACAATGTTCCCTTCCAGCTTTGCCAAAAGGGTTTTCTAAAAAGTAAATATAAATAATTCCAATGATAAATATGAAAGTGATTTAATATCGTTGGCATAACAACAAAGCATAGCGCAGATAAAGGCGAGGTTTCGTCCCGCCAGAGCCATAGCGCAGTTTAGTCTCTTCAAAATCGGATGTAAAAGTATTGAAATAAGGTAGATGAAAATAAACAGAAACAAAAACACAGCGATAAACCACTCTCGCGAGTGTAATAAAGTTATTCAAAGACAGCAGAGAGTCAGAACAAGTTCACATTTTAAATTGCACCAAAGAGCGGAATATTTGCGAGTGTTCCCATCCATTTTATATTGCTTAAAAGGTTTCATTCGGCTATTGTCACTTTCGGATCGCATTCAGAGAAGAGCTTTGTTTGTCATTTCGTAGCTTAGCAACAAAGGACGCCGTCGTTGTCGTTGTTTCAGTCGTCGCGATGGGAGATTCTGAAAGGCAAGAGGAGGAGGGAGAAAGCATTCAGGGAAGGGTGTGTTAAGGGCATGCTCCACATCTTGTTCCTTTTATCGATCGCCTCTCACGTTCAATGATACGCGAGGAGCCGATTGGGTAAAGAAAAGAAGATCACGATATATATATATATATAATGGCAGAGCCGAATGAAGAGAAAGAGGGTTTTAAAGGTTTTCCTTGAACTCTAAAAAACGTATACGAAAGGATGGAAGCGTAATGTTGGGATCGGTTGTCGGCAAAAGAGGAGGTCACCCCGAAACCGCCTGTTGAGGCAGGCGGGAGGAAATCTCCATCCAACTGCTGCTCTGTGGAAGAAGAGGCGTGGCATGTTGGGCGACTTCGTGCCATATGGAAACCTGTTAAACGCTGACCGGTCTCGGAAAGTGATCAGGAAAAGGCACTGAAATCTGTGAACTTGCATGAGATTGTCCCAGCTGTTGGGACGCATGCACCATGTCAAGTCAAACTTGTTCAAAGCGGTAGACATAATCCACCCGAAATGCTTCGCAGGGATGTTTCACGGGTAAACTCTAATATCTAGCAACTGAAGCATTAGCATTTCACATAAAATATGGTACATTACAACAAAAGAAATCCATATAATTTGCCTAAATTTTGGAAACACGGAAAACAATATGTGACTGTGAAAAAGATGAGAGACTTTTTTGAGAAGCAGGTCTGGAGAATATATGATGGACTACAAGCAGGGACGGATCTAGAGATATCCCGAAGCGAGGAGGATGGTTACGAAGAAATGCGGATCCAAGTTTCTCTTGAAATATCTCTCCCAAGACTGCCTCCATTTGTGCCGTGAATACGAATCCCTCGCACAGGTGCGTATTATTTGCGTGTCCGATTATCTCCATCGTCTCAGGCTCAAACTTGTGGAAGTCCATTTTATGTGTTCACTTGCGTGTCCGATATTAGAATCGGCTCCAGTTTCTCGTAGGAATTTTCAAACCATCAACCAATCAAAAATAAGGAAAGAGACCCAACACCACCCTGCGGAGAGGAGTCGAAATAAAAAACAATGAAACGTTCGCTTACTTAGCATCTTAAAACAATCACTTTTGTCATCCAATTATTTGGCGAAAGCTGTCAACTATATACGAATTATTATTATTATTATTTAGTTTATAATCTTACCGCTAGCTATGCATGTTTATTTTACGCATAAATTTACTTACGCACATTATAATTAATGAGTAGGTATCAACTATAATATCAATCACCTTGGACGGACTCTAGTGCATAATAATCTTTCTCTGTATTAAGTACTCGCCACCACGCCACTGCCGGGGTGTCAACCGGTTGACCAAAGCAGCCTGCAAAAATCCCATCTGGCAATCATCTATCATGCCAAAGAAGTCTACCATTCTCCCCTTCATAGCTCAACAAAATTCCTCAATTGTTCTCCAATCTCACATCTCAATCGGCCAGATTCATTTCTGATCATTTCTCTTAATGGCGCGAGTTTCCCTTTCTGCCATCGCTCAATGTCCAAATACCTTTACTAAGCTTCAATAGATTATTCAACTGAGCAGAGCCTCAAAAACTACTGGTAAGGCATTTGCGCAAGGCGTATTTGCAGTCAATCTCTGCTGCTCCAAGGCAACAGACATGAGAGCACACATGAGACGATTCCAACGATTCCAAATCTCTTGAATACTGTTTTTTTTCCCGCATGAATATCCAAGTATTATTTTGTCATGGGTCGAATTGAAAAATATTACACAAATTCCCATGAAAGCTTTCCTCTTAACAATTGTAAATATAATTGAGTCCCAAGAAAGGGCGATTGACTTATACACGATCACAGCTGATACACACGAAGACGTAACTGACATGCCAAGGGCATAAAGACAATGTCCGCATAATTAGGAATATTAAGATGACGTAGCGAGTTATGAGATTACGAGACACTGATGATACCTATTGAATGTAAACGGGGAATTTGATGGGAAGTGACCAGAGTATTTTAGAGTCGGTGAAAACGGTCCTGGGTATAACAGTGTAGTGAAGGGAAGGTAAAGAGACATTTGAAACGGGAAAAACCAGAAGAAATATAAAAAAAACAATTCTTACGAGTGAAATAGCAGTAATAATAATGAAAACATTTGACAATTACGAGTAATAAAACAACAGAATAAAGTCTAGCGCCACCTCTCGCAGAGTTAAAACTGTAATTGTCACTTGCATTTATTCATAAGTGCATAAAGAGACGTTCCAAATTGGAAAACACAGCAAAAGTGGTCCCTCAAAATCAATCCAACCTGGTTAAATGTCATTAATAAGTATCATGCATATTCAACTCACACTGAAACGCGAATTAATTCAGGCGCCCAATTACAGTTTAAATTGTGATTCCCACCAGTATTTAATGATCGATGCATTGTTATCTCTCGAATAAGAATGTAAAAACTTTGGACGTAAATTCCCTCATTTGACAGATTCCTCCCGCATGTTGACAGCTTGAATAATATATTGGTCTGGTCTCTACGCAGCTTATAAAAAAAAGCGAATAACACCTGCCAGAGGTTAAACGTCGACGCTCGACGAACATATCAATAAATGTGCATACGACGGCAGTTGTTACTAAAAAAAGTGATTACCTCCCATATTGACAATACTTTGCTGGAGACACATTATTCAGAGTTGATATGAACGAAAAATGACCACTCAAAAACCTGTTATGGTGAACTATTCAGGTCCAAGATTTGGATAAACCGTCTCTTCTTACATTTTTATTCCATATTTTTCACAAGCGATAACAAATGCACATTCACTATTCACCGAAGGGCGATGATACCGCGAGGTAAGAAACGTGAATAAGCCTACTTGCATGCTACTTAACACGCGTAAATTCACTACCTATGCAAAACGGGACAATAATATCAAACTTTTGACTGAATGAGTCGGGATTAATTAATTCCTTAACGGCAATTTTCCGAGAGAGCGGGTTCGGTTGCCAGGTGTAATGGAAATTGGCGGAAGATGAACGGGTCCATTAGTTTCACCTCTGAGCGAAGCGGTCCAGAGTCCGTTTATTGCAAGGGGGGGGGGGGAAATTAGATTGGGCTAAAGGATGGATCCAATTTGCGTTAACGACAACACGTCCCGGAAGGTCTCGATCAAATGTCACCTTCGATAAAACGAACCCCGATTAAGTCTCAAACATATTTTAAACTAATTCTCCAACAAAGAGGGCAGCATTCAAGGCATGATAGTCTAGTATCCACCACGCATACTATGCACATCTTATTTGGAGGAAGTATTGAAAATGATTTTGTGGAGCAATGGAGTAAACGATTACATAAAATTTACGTTCTTCGTAACTGAGGCAAGGCATCCCTATCATATTGGCTAAACTTAGGCTTCTTAATCGAAAAAAAACAGAAGTCTGCCGGACCTCTCAGCGGGCAATACTGATTCAAATGTCAGATTCCACCAGATGCTTATAATTTGGTTGAGTAGGTACTAAAAATATTTGTACGCTACATTTACAGAAAAAAAACAAGTTGATAAGTAAATACTGAGTTTAGGGAGGAATATAAGCAACTGGAGAAGATTGAAGGCATTTTTTGTCGGATGTAGATGGGTCTCTACGCCTCGCTTACGGAGCATTTTATCCCGATTAGTTTGCAGTTTACATGAGAATGACGGTTTACAGAGACATATACGGATTTAAGAGATCTGTCACTTTTCTCAGCGGTGTCCAATAAGATATGCATCGTTATTCCAATGCTGTCACTCATGCTTTCCTATATTTTCAATAGGTAGCGGTAACCGTTACTCGGCATTTCCATGGTAACTGCAAAACGTGCTGGATAAATTTCTCGCATTACCGTAGCTCCATAAGTAAGGATAGAAAATTCATGTAATTCAGAATAAGTAAATGCTTCATAAATCATATGCCCTCCTATCATCTTCCGAAATTACGCAGATACCTTTTCAAAAATTATGTATACTAGCCAATTTTTTCAATCAAAATGAGCGAGTGAAAATGAAACTTCATGTTTCCGTAGAGCTCAACAGAATAATTCATGATTCAACTGAATGTCTAAGATTTACAGCCGCTTCATGATGAGTCTAACACAGGAGTTCTCCAAACTTTTTCCTCAATTCCCCTTATCTATCAATCTAACCCCTTCGCCTAATACCCCGCGAGACAACTCATAAGTACATTTTCATAATGCTGAGAGCTGCCACTAGGGGTTTGGGGTATCAGGACACCATCCACGAAAATGGCAGAGAATAGGAATATTGGGATTGGAATGGGAGTAAAGAGGATTGTAATGCTAACGGCGAGTATTAGTGTCTTTCTCTGTCTATTTACAGCCTCGAATTCTGTGTGGAAAGAAGGAATTGTTATGCCTATCTGTTTTGCAGTGTATTTTTCTCATTTTGTAGAATCAATCAGCTCAAGAGACATTGCGTTGGGTTAAAACAATATCCTCTGTGTGGCCCTTTAACTCGCAAATTTGAATTTCCAAGTTAAATTACTCAAGTTGAACTGCTTAGTAGACATTATTGTTTAACAAAAATTAATCAATATCGATTTACAAATAGTTTTTCATGTAAAAGACACTCACATCCTCAACAGCTAAATTCTAAAAAGCGGTAAATCAATTTAATTCATTTTTATGGCAGACATTCGACCTAAAGACGCCCATATTTTTCTCTGGACCATGCATCACACGGAAAGGATTACTTTATGCCTAGTTTAACAGGTTTTTAAGTGCCTACAAATTATTTCGCATGACATCGAGATATGGTCGTTTCTGTCCACAAGGTCGTCTAGATGGTCTTGAATATAGTCAACGGCTTTGTCTGGGTGCATGGGAACGGCGGAAATAGCGGTGTCATCAGCATAAAGCATTAAGTTGGTTTTGGGATTAGAAGGAACGTCATTGATGGAGAGGTTGAAGAGGATAGGAGAAAGGACTGCTCCCTGGAGACCGCCAGAGGAGATCGGGAATGGAGATGAAGTTGCGGTACCAACTGAGGTGATGAAGGAGCGGTTGGTGGTGAAGGAATGGATTAATTTGGTAAGATTTGATTTGGTAAGGAAGGGAAAGGAGTTTAAAAGACAGAGTTTGCACCCAGACTCTGTCGAAGGCACGGCTCAGGTCGAGAAAAGCGACCTGAGTGCTGTATTTGATATTAATTGACGAAATGATGTCTTCGACAAGCCGGACTCTCTGGTGGGCGGTTGAGGTGTTACGGCGGAAGCCTATCTGCTCTGGCCGCAGGGGGTCTTCTTGGTGGACCGCTGACTGAAGACGACATAAATTGATGCGTTCAAAGAGTTTGGAGGGAGGGAGGGAAGGAGACTAATTGGGCGGTAAGACAAAAGATCGGAGATTTGTTTGAGTGGTTTTGGTAATAGGATAAGTTTTGCTCGCTCCCAAGCGGTAGGAAAGTGAGAAAGCAGAAGGCAGCGGTTAAATAGGAGTGGGAAAGGAGACAGACGAATGGTGAATCTAGGAAGGGCTTGAACGCAGCGGTTGTTGGATGCAGTCTATACCAGGAGCGGTCTTCTTCTTCAGATTACGAATTAGGCGGGCGACTTCGGCAGGCGTGGTGAATTCAGGGGCAGGGCCGACGGGGCAAAAGCAAGGGAAGCTACCGCTGCGCACTGACTTCATCTTCCCTGGGGGATTGCTCTAAGTTGGTGAAGATGTCGTAGAGCGTGGTTGCAAAGACCTGGGGCGTGATGGGAGTCAGAGGAGGCGGTGAGTACCGGGGACGGAGACGTCGAGCGAGTGACCAAATAGAGTTATTTTTTGTGGCAATATTAGCGAGTAGGGCGGAGGTATTACGGTGACGGATTAACAAAGCTCGGCGTCGATTACGGAGGAAGTTGTAAGCGAGGCGATCGGTATCCATCACTTGATGCTATATAAATAAAATCCACCCACCCACGCCACGATAGAAACATCAGATAATGCTTATCGCCTGCTTGGCCCCCAAGAAAAAGGCTGATTAACACCTCACCACCCAACCAATGATTGAGTGTGACCAAGTAAAAAGTTGGCAACAACCTATGGTGCACACACTGAGTACATAGAGTGCCTGAATAGTTCCTGGTCGCCGAAGAGTTGGACGTCATGAGGAGCCCCACTAAACAATGCTATGACACTAAGCGTTCCGGTTATTCACTTGAGACCTTAAAATGACATATAAAAAATAATTTTCTAAAAAACCAAGCTTATATTCGTGTGTACTAAAGAGTATAAAATAATTTTTTCATCACTCAGAAAATAAAAGTATGGACGTTTTTTCTTAATCAGCATCCAACCTCTGTCATTTATATTATCAATATCTATTCAACAAGCGCCCACCTTGTGGAATATATATTGATTCAGATATAATAATAATAGAAATAGGGTACGAAAGCCGGACCACCAGCCTTCCCGTGGCGTACCTAGTAACGGCTTTTATTCGGATTATTCCGGATACATCCGGAACACCCCCACCTATCGCAGCAGAATCTGCGTGATTATGCCAACCATCTGCGAAAATAGGAATCTCTCTACCAACAGCCAATTCAGAGGAATACACCTCTTACTAGTCGTCCCTCCCCGAAACAGACAGCCTCACCAACGCCTGAGGCAAGAACGACATACGTGTCAGTCTCCCAGCCAAATGAGGAGGAAGCTGGTAAGGCCGTCTTTGATATACGAATGTGGTTGTTAAGCACCATTAAATATGACGAAGGACAAACTAGGCAGAGAGACATCCACCGAAAGATCTCTCTGCGGAGTAACCACCATCCCCAGTTGAATGGTCTTATCGACGAAATCCTGACGGAAACGTCGGACCTTTGGGCGGTAAATATACGTGGTCTACGCTACTGCCAAAATTATGGCTCACTCCCAAAAAAAACACCTCTTGGGAGGACAAAGCAGCATAGAGGCTGGAACAGTTAAGAGGCCAAGATCATGCAGTTAACACAACAGGCGTCGAGAATCCAGTGTGTGATGGAAGACAACGTATCTGGGCGAACTTTCACTCCCAAAGTTCGGCGCATAGCGCGCAGGCTCAGATTCAACCAACACACACTGAATAAAAGCCTGCTACTTACCATTAAGCAGCACGCGGTCGATAGAGTACGAGCACTCACCATTGCCAGTAAAAAAACATCTCAAGAGGAGTAGGGCCGTCAGGGAAAATTCCACCTTTCTCCTTCACCCGTCCCGTCTCTTTCGCCTACCTCCGCCTGTCGTCGAATCCAAGAGGTTGAACGTTCCTGAAAGGAGATCTACGAATCGTCGAAGTCATTCAACGGAGACACTCCAGCCATAGGCCTCTTGACCACTACCTACAAGATGAGGATGGACCTCTTCCAGTCACAGAAAGTGATGTGAAGGAGGCCTTCTCTGGCAAGAAGAATTTTCCGTGAATAACTTCTGGTGGAAGAAATTTACTTCCACCCACCAACACCTCACCAGAATCTTCACGTCCTTTCTAATAGGTAGAGAACCTATTCCACCTTGGCTGACTGAGGGACGCACGGTTCTGATACCTAAGAAGGGAGACTGGTCCAATCCTAAGAACTATCGCCCTATAACCTGCCACAGCACTGTATACATGGCGTTCACCTCCATCTTGAGCGACCTTATCCTCCACAATCTGTGTGGGAGGAGGTGTACGAGCAGAGAGGCTCAAAGCGGGGAATTGCGGGATGCAACGACAATCTGCTCATTGATAGGTGCACATGCCAGGGTGCCATACGGCATAAGCGAAGCCAATCAATAGCCTGGGTGGACTACAAGAAGGCCTTTGACACCACTTAGCATGAGCTTTTGATTGCCATGCTGAAGCTGATGAAAGTCCACCCAGTGGTGGTGCCCTACATCCAACGCCTGTTACCACTCTGGAAAACGCGCTTCGTTCTGACTTCAAGCAAGCGGTCGGTTTCCACAAAGTTGAAAACATACCACCGTGGCGCTTTTCAAGGCGACAGCTTGAGCCCCTTACCGTTTTGTATTTCCCTCTTACCCTGTCCCTTATGCTGCGACGAGGTAGGGGATACATGTGCGGTGTTCCAGGTGACAGGAAGCATATTGTTCTATATGGATAGCTTTATGCTTGTAATGTGAAAGACCTTCGCACTGACCTGGACACCGTACTGGAATACAGTGAGGCTATAGGGATGGAGTTCGTATTGGAAAAGTGTGCATCCATCCACCTGGTGAGAGGAAGATTTTCGGAGATCAAGGAAGACGTGCAACTTGTTGATGGGAGCGTCATTCGTCACCTCGAGAACGATGATAGCTATGAATACCTCGGCGTCCCCCAGCGCCGAATGCAGGACGTTACTGCAGTGAAGGAAAGACTCACCGCCAAATACAGACAGACTTTCAGGAACACCTAAATTTCTGAGCTGTCTGGCAGAAACAAAGTCCTTGCCACGAACATTTTCGTGGTTCCTACACTGCTGTATACCTTCGGATGCATGAAGTGGAACGTCAACGAGTTGCAGAACCTCGATAGGGGAACGAGGAAGATGATGACCATCTACAGAAGTATTCATCCAAAATCTTCCATCGCCAGATTGTATCTCCCTCGCAATGGAGGTGGTAGAGGAGTATTGAGTCTGGAGTGTTTCCGTAACAGAGTTGTCCTGGGTACAGCTGGCCGAGTTTTAAAATGCAGGGACCCCCTGCTCAATCTCGTGAGAGAGAATGAGAGTGCGGGAGCAGGGGCGTTTCTCTTCCAGGTGGCAAAGAGGGCAGCGGACGAAACCCGTCTCGACTTAGACCCGTCAATGACAAGCGACAATGACACGACCATCTCGTCATTGAAGGCAAAAGTCCTCAAGCTCGAAATAAAAAAAGCCGAGCAGAAGGCCTTGCTCAAGGCGCATACCGATAAGCCCATGCATGGAGGTCTCTATCGAAACATCGAAAAGCATGGGTTATCGAAGGAGCTGACGTTTGCCTTCTTACGCTCCGCTGGTCTGAAGTCCGAGACCGAGGGTTTTGTCCTCGCGTGTCAGGATGGTGTCATAAATACACTCGTGTACCGCCGCATTATATTCAAGGCGGAGGTTGCGGACACGAGATGTAGGGCGTGCCGAGCCCAGCCAGAGACTTTGAGTCACCTTCTCTCCGGCTGTAGTTATTACGCCAGGTCAGCGTATTTAGCTCGGCCCTGCGGGTGTTATAATTTCACCTTTGATACCATTATAGCAACGACGAAACGCCTAGGCCTGTGCTGCCCTATGCCCCTGGAGATATTGAGTCCGTCGTGGAGATCGAAAAAATGCACGACCTGGTGGAATTTCTCCTTCTCCACCACCAGTCAGTTGAAGGCGACAAAGCCTGATATCGTTCTTCACGAATACCTCACACGCTCCATGTTCGTGATCGAGTTTTCGGCTCCGGCTGAAACTAACAGGGATGCGAAGGAGGAGGAAAAACGGACTAAATATCAAGACCTGCTTTTCGAACTACGACAGATGTACCCCGGACACTCTGTGAAACTATTGTTCCTCATCATAGTTGTGCTCGGTGGAGTTAAGGGCTCGCTGCTAAATAACACCAAGTGCATTCCGTCCCGCGTGGCACAGGCGGAATCACTAGTTGGACGCATGCAGAAGGCCCGTCATCCTGGGGTCACTCCGTCTACTGCGTCCCCAACATGACCCCAACAGCAGCGTAGCCACTCATCCGATGGGCGTCGTACGTGGCAACGATTACTGCACAACCCCTCACAAGTCTACGGCCATTACGACCACAATGAAAGCTGATTCTTGCCGGGGACTCGGAGGGGAGTGTTAAAACTGCAACAATAAAAATATTAGTAATATAATAATATTAATATTATGAATGACAGAGCTTGGATGTTGATTAAGAAAAAGCGCCCACGCTTTTATTTTTCGTGTGGTGAAAAAATTATTTTTTACTTTTTAGTACACTTATCTGTGGTTTAAAAAAAGTATTTTGTTACATATTATTATTTTCTACTTTTTTGTTTTAATTTATTTGTGCAATTAAATTGTGGTTCCTTGATATTTAAGTAATTAGCATTTCCTCTCACTATAATTAATGCTAACTTCTACTAGCGACACCGGTGGCAGTAGACGGCGGGAAGGAAAGCTCCAAGTGCCTCCTTAAAAGATTCAATGACATGAAAAGGACACAACGTGTGCCAGAGGTCACTAATACTACGCTACCCTTATTTGTGCTAGGAGTCACATTTTCACTGTAATACCAAAACTATATGGCCCCCATACGACGCAACCCACACCACAAAATGTATAATAGATCTTGAATTTTAGTAGATTAAATTGATAATAAGTGAATTTGATGACACGGTTCATGTATTGTCATCGATAGTAAGTGGGTGTGTATCAAAATTTCAGTGGGGAGTGGGTTCCATTTCGATTCCATCCGGACAAACCAACATAACAGATAAACAGGTGAAGTTAAAATAAGTGTGGTAATAAAAAGACAGACTCTCTTGGGAACTTGAAAAAGACTGTTAAATGAAATTGACGGACCTTTGACATCGATAGGTGAAATAAATTTCTATGGAATCACAGAGTTTATTTTTTCGCAAATATCGTCAACTAGGATGGGAATCGCCATCACATCGCCGCGTTGGTTATAACTTATAATTCATATTCTAAGTAAGATAAAAATTGATCTATTTTATGACGTGTTCAAAATCTATTACGTAGCCCAAAACACTACGGTAGAATAGATAATAAGCATAAAACTAGAGAAATACGCTACATTACTGACAGGTTTAAAAATGTCATTTTTTTAAAATAAGAGAACATATTAGCTGCCAGTGAGACTTTAATATGATTGTTTGACAAAGAGTAAAGCTAATGAATCGATACGCTATCAAATGCTTCTGTGTTGATGTGCAAAGTATCGTTGAAAGCACGCCTCTCATGCTTCCTGTACAATTATTATGTCCCCCTAAATTTTTGTATTTACTTTTTACATATACAGTCAGTTTTTATAACCTTTGTTGCATTTTATAAGATGCATGGCGGTGAACATTCACCCGCTACTACACACCCGGAGAGGGTACCAAGTATATGTACGAGATGTAGATGTCGTAGATTTGGACATTTTTTGTTAGCGGTAAGTTCGGTCAACGAATTGGATTTTATGAGGTAGTGAAACGCTATAATCTCCTCTGCGATATGAAAATTTTCTTCATCTCCTGTTTACAAAAGAATAGTTTTTCTTAAGGGTACTCGCCGAACACATATTTCGAAAAACTCACGTACATATTGAGCTTTGTCAACATTCCAGCAAAGGAATTTGCTTACGAGTTTAAATTAGAGCCAAGACCGTAGCACTAGCGTTGGCATCTCATCAACTTGACACAGGATAACCTGAAACACTGAAGGCAGGTATAAGATGAGAAACCGGCGCATGCGATCCTCACAGGACGATGGAGACTCCACAGTTCCTTATTAACGAAGGCACCGATTAATCCTAAATGGATCCCTAGGCACACGCGCCACGTGCTATCAAGTCTAACCTGAGCCAAATTATCATACGGATGAGTTTTCGTCTCCTGCTGACGACCAGAAACAACGGTTAGCGACATTTTCAACCTCTGCTTCCATTAAATTAACAAAGAACGGAGAGCCACGGGACTTCAAAACGCATGCATACCATTAACTACAGGGTTGAGATAGTCACAAGATGGCAGTGATACCTTGAGACCACATATTTGCAAAACAGTAAAATAACGTTGCTAAATAAACTTAAAACGATGGAGTGTTTTACGCGCATACAATTATGACTCATATCAGATAAACTTAAAGATTTATGCTGGTCTTTATGATGGATAAATAAGAAGTTATATTTACTACGTTCTTAACTTAAACTGTCTTCTCCTTGTCCCACACATGTGGGGTCGGCGTTTCCTTCTTTGATTCTTTTCATCCACCGTTCCCTGTCCAACGACTCCTCCTCTTCTTAACAATCACGGAAGATAATATCGTAAGGTTCTGAAACGGGGGCACTGATGAAAAAGGATATTAACGGACTTCAGTAGTTTGAGATGTGGGTCTGGAGGAGAACCTAGAGGGTGAGTTGGATGGAAAGGGAGGTAAACGAGGAAGTACTCGCCAGGGAGTGTGGGAGGAGAGGAGAACGCAGAGGAGGAGTTTAGAAGGAGGCAGAGTAGGTGTGATGATGAGGGTCGAGGGGATGCTGAAAGCCAAGTGAAGGATGTTGGATCCAATCGTGGAAAGGAAAGTAAGAGGCTGTTATTTAAAAGGGGTAGGACGTATGCCCCAAGTTGAAGAACGGAAACGTTTTAAGGATTCAATGACCTGCAGCTGTAAAAGATTAGAAGAGTTAATCATTCTTCCATCTAAACCGACCTTAACCAGTAGGTATATCACCTCTAGCAATAATTAATATTGTAAACAACTCAAATGCACTCCAACTATGCAACAACCCACCCTCGCCCCTTCATGACTTTTGTATTTAAATCATCGGCCTAAATGTTAAAATTCAGATGTCTCGCGGTTGTCAGAGTAAATAAGTCTACAAATTAATGAAATAATTGATCAAACGAGCCTGAGATCTCCGAGATGCATGAACTATTCTATAAACTTATTATATCATATAAAGTTTGACGTGAGGTACTAATTTTCAAAAAATTATCGTGGGGGACCATTCATCATTTTCAATAACAGGCATTCAAGACATTCCAAATTCTCAGTTCCATTTACGGAGGCAGAACCATTTAACTTGCTTCCTATAATCTTTTCGTACTGACACCACTGTCATATTTACAACAATTAATTCTCTTTGAGTACATGGGCACCTTTACTATACCTATGTAGTCACACGATTATTTCATTGATCCCGTCAACATAATCTGTCCCGGTTTGTCAATAGTAGAGGATGCTTCTACGCAACCACGCTGATCCCGACTTTTTGTATCTGTTATACGATACGGCATTATTCCTCTAAGTACCTACTTTAGTAGATAAACGAGAATGTAAAAATGATGGGAGATTTTCTTTTTATCCCAAGCACGAGATGAACGAATCTGGGCCGTTGATTTCAACTTAATCCTCTTGGTATAGTGAATGTTAATGGCGTCAATCACATCATCGCATGGCCATTCTAAAGAGAAGAGCGTCAAAATGACATCGACTTGGCTCGAAATCGTCCCCGCCCGCCTACGCAGCGACATCTAGTGGCAGTGGCAGGAGACACCGTCCGAAAGTGGATTAGTGCCCTCCTCAGCACAAACAACCCCCGACACCAACCAATCCCTCTTGCGAAGCCAATCACGATTCAGAAGCAAACTCATTATCCCACCATCCGGCAAGTCTGAAAAAAACACACACCCTTCGTGAGCACCAATGGCGACTCAAAAGTTGGATTTTTTAAACATGGATTTTACGAATGGATGGAACCATGTGGTACGATATCACACCATGTGGAACAGGGTTATCCAACTGGCGAACCGCGGTGCCAATTATTGTGGCCCGCGAAAGTTTATTACACAAAAATTCAGAAATTTATATTTATACCTTACGTTGTTTCTTATTGTTACTTTAAAAAATAACAATTAATTACTATATGGTCCGCAACCATATTAAAGGTTAAGTTGTGGCCCTTGAGGACTTGCAAGTTGGACAACCCTGATGTAGAATATATACGACACGTGATGGAAGGACTAGGTTGGGAGAGGCCAAGTATAGTGGTTTCAAACCGGTGTGCCGCGGCACCTCAGGGTGCCGGGAAAACAACTAGGGGCGCCGCCGCGAGATTATTGCGGAACGAACGAACAACTTTTAAGTATGACCAACGTATGAATTGATTACTCTCACGCCCGACAGGTGGTGATAGTAATCAGAGAACTTCTTCCAACATGACTCCAGTAGTATACTATACCGTATTATATATTGGTTGGTGATTATACCTTACTTAAATAAATAAAATAAAATTGAGGAAGTAATTATTTAAATGTGAATTAAAATTTTCCTTATACAAATTCCCCTTTAATTAATTGACAGTATTAAAATTTAAAAATATCAATAAGAGTGCCCAAAGATTGTAACCTCAATCTGAAGGGTGGCGAAAACGTAAAAGGGTTGGGAATTAATGCTCCCAATAGAGTAGGGATGGGCGATTACGATATCGATTAATAGAATAATCGATTATTTTTGTCAATTAATCGAAATTTTTGAATCGATTAATGCAACAGCCGATATCGATGATATCGATTATGTATACCCGATTAATTTGACCGATTACCGATTATTACGCAATCTTATGTCTTGTGAACTGTGATGGATAGAGCGGTTCATATTCGTCTTCAGTTCGAAAATTTGACTGTGGCTGAACTCTGCGCAATGACGCCGTAGAGGTATCAAAATAGAATGCGCATGAAGTAACCGCGTACAGGGCCCGCTCTACCATATAGGCGAACTAGGCGAAGTGATGGGGCGCCGCGACTTGAGGGGCGCCGAAATGACAAGTGAAGAGAAAAAAAAAGAAAAAGAAAGGGAAAAAAATCGAAAAAAAAAATTGAGAAAAAAGAAAAGAAGAAGGGGGAGGGAAATAGTAAACCCTGTAGTCCGACAACCTTTTTACCTAAAACTCGATAACATATCTAACCCTATTTCATAAAGTAAAGGGCTTGTTAGCTGCTTAACATTCCGGCGGGCGCGCCCGTGTACAAAGTAAATGGTTTTCAATTTACGGTCGATAACTCTGCGAAAAACAATGTAATCTTTTCGAACCAACATTGTATTCCTCTATCAGGCTTTTTCCTTCCAATATAATTGAAAATTCTAATAGCTTATATCGGCGCCCATAAAAAAATTCCCGAAATTTTTTAGGGGCGCCTTTTTCATCATTCGCCTAGGGCGCCTGTATTGCTAGAGCTGTCCCTGACCACGTAACACTACGCGGCACCACATTTGGCCGGGCACTCACGTGTCTTGTGTCAGATGTTGCTAGACCTATGTTCGCTTCCTGTCTTTATGTCAGATGTTGCACAGCCTTGTCTTACGTTCGCTTGTTATTTTGATAATAAAATTGGTTACAATGAGGATTTATTTCTTTTTATCGGTTAGAATGTGTTTATTGGTATCCTCTCCATGCTATCAAAAATGCTTTTACAAAGGTCGCTACAAGGAAATATTTTTTCTACACTGTTGGCGGCTTCCCGCAAAACGTTACTTTGTGCTGCGTACTGAGCTTTACGATCAGCCCATATGGTGGAAAACCGCCCAATCTTGTCACACTGGGCATGGCGAGCATAAAGCTCTTGATAGGAGAGTACGATCAACGTTTGATCTCGACATATGCCGACAATCGAGGCTTCTGAGTGGTTCCCTACATGTTTGGCCTACGCGAGTTTTTTGTTGGCGTCAGTTGCCTGTTAGAAAGCATTGGAGTAGTTGTGTTTTTCCTGAAGCAGCGTAGCGTTTCTTTAATATTTGGTTGTCAATATGCCTCAGTGTTGTGAAGTTGGTTGTTCAACGCAGGCGAAGAAAGGGACGAAGTTACATCTTATCCCTTCGGAAGCAGGGAATGAAATAAGAAGAAGAAAATGACTGAAAAGGATATCCAGAGCCAGGAGTAGCAACATCAGTTCCGTCAGAGAGAGACTTTTCCGAGATGAGTCTAATACAATCTGATCTGAGAAGCCACCTTACCAGTACCCATTTATCTTGCAATTTTTCAGCTTCAGCTCCCGTAAACATTTGGCAACCGTCCAAAATTTAAATTGAATTGAGAAATTTTTCACAACTCTGTTCCCTGACACGTCTCCTGGAAGTTTACCTTAATTTTAGAATTTGTACTTATGATAACATTAACCCTATATAATGTAAATGAAACTATTTTACTTTATTTATGGAGGGACCAAAACCTTGCAAGGTATGTTTTGGATGTTGTCATAATCGAATCGATTAATCGATGTATCGATTAGTAAAAGCAATTAATCGGGCGCGATTAATCGGCTGCTTGCGATTAATCGATACTTTGTAATTACACTAGAATAAGATTACTTTAAATATTTCGATCACACGCGTTTCAGGGAGACATAGAGAAAAGTATTTTCACAACGCAATATACGCCTCTCTAGAATTGATAGAGGCGTCAATACATAAGAGATAAACTGCTGAACTGTCAGATACAAAAAATCCTTCGTCCACTCACCAGTAGCAACAAAAACAGAGCGATTCACTGCAGCCCTGTTTTATAAAACTTGTTTTAAACATTTACACTACGACATAAAATATATTAATACGTCCTTCAAACGGCTACAATCCCGTAAAAAAACCAGCAGTGTGATTGCATTTTGAAAACCTTACTCTCATTCAATGCCATAACAACCTAAATGTTACGTCACCTAAGCAATTAATTTAACCAGAGATTATAAATATCTACATATACGAAATACCCCGCGAGCCACCTCGAGAGTGTGTGGCAGGGGGTGGTGAGTAGTCACCAACATGCTTTACACTATATGTACCCTATTGAAGTTAAGGTAACTACGACCATTGATGCATTAGCATAAATTGCTTATGCTTGTCAGGAATACTACATAAATGGACAGAGATTCAAGAGTTATGCTGAAAACATGCACTGCATGCTAGGTAGTACATATGAATATAAGTATTAGGGAGTACATCAGCTGACTAGCTACACTACATATTGACAAACCTATTTATAAGTCTCATTGGCAGATGTTATGGTATCTTTTGGTTCGCGGGAAAATGAAATATTAAATCTGTCCGTTCCGCAGTCTATTTTCCCCTAGTTTTACAACTATGATATTAGATTATTAAATTTAAAAATTCAATATTATTGATTAAAAATTAAATATGGTATTAGACACTTCGTTAACAGACTTCACTTTGACCTTTCCCTAATCCCATATTTTTTCACCATTCCTTCCCTTATTCACGGCTGGTGTCTTGACACCCACTGCCACATGCCTCTACAGCGGCTTGCACGTGAACATGTAGATGCCTGCTAGACGTAACGTCGTCACTTTCCGTAATCTGAGCGCCTTACGTTTCGGTACAAACACATTTTCCTTTTATCTCAACGGCACTATTTGCCCAACATTTACTTGCTGACCGGTTGAACGATAACGTCATCCACACGTACACGTATTTCGGAGCATGGGATCCCAAAAAGAGCAAAATCCCACTTAACATGTACGAAGGAGAGAACTGATTATCATGCTCGTGTAGGAAAGTATACATATGGGAGACCTGCAGATCATTTCAAGTCCGCTTACACGAATCAGAGCCACAAAGAAAAAAAGCAATTCCAAGAGTCGGCCATCGAGGAACACGCGTGCAGCAAACCGGGACGACACGAAATTGACTTGCAAGGAGCGGAAGTAATAACCAAGGAGAACCGGTACTTCCCTAGATTAGTACGGGAAGCCATTGAAATTTTCAAGACGCCACAAAATATCAACAGAGACGACGGCTATTTTCTACGAGGCACTTGGAAAAGAGCGCTAAATAAAAAAGACCAATCACAGAGCAGCGACAAGATGGCCAAAAAACCGATGTCCCTCATCTTTGACCTGAAGATGCTGACAGGAATATCAGCGAAACTGTTGTCCACACAAGCCAACGAATGCAGTGAAATCACGGAAGCCATACGGATGCCATCTTTAGGGAATAGCTGTGAATAAAACAAACTAAGAACTTATCAAGACATTTTATAAAATACACCAAAGACGGTGAAATTCACCATGAAAAAATCATTTCACTTGATCCGGATCCCGGACAAATCAAATGATTTTTAAAACAAAGAATTTCAACGTCTTTAGAGTGTATATCTTCGCACCCATGTGCGTGACTATGTATTACATAAAACACATATGAGACATATTTGTGGCAGAGCTCTGAAGAAGCTAGGATTCGTCAAGCGTATTGTGGGAAGATTTTCGGATGAAAAAGTGAAAGAGAGATGCTATTTCGCACTCGTCCGGCCACACCTTGAATATGCAGCGAGCATATGGGATCCGGTACAGAAAGAATTAGTCCGGGAACTTAATAAAATACAAAGGAAAGCTGCGCGATTCGTCAAAAACAGATACGGGCGTACAGACAGCGTTACACAGATGTTAAACGAATTGGACTGGGAACCGCTAGAGACTCGGAGGCTGCACGCTAGGCTTAGATTGCTTGAACAATTGAGAATAGATATCTTTCAGAGCGACACGGAGAACATCATATTAGAAACCCACTAAATTTCCAGGTCCGAAAGACACGATAAATTAAGAGAGATATTTTGCCGAACGGATAGGTATAGGAATTCGTTTTTCCCCCGAACAATAAGGGACTTTAATAAATGTTAGGCGTAATTTCATTAGAGCGTTCCCTTTTTATATGTAAACGGCTGGTGTCCTAACACCCCCCGCCAGACGCCTATTGAGGCGGCTTGCGGGGTAGTATGTAGATGTAGATATTATTTGCGCAATCGCAATGATTGGAAAATATTCTATAAAGTATATCTCTGGAGCATTCTCTTCTATCACCGCGAAGCTTGCTCAGTAATAGCAACCGAGCAATGAAGACTAGAAGAAATAGAAAAGGGATGTCAACGAAGAACAATTTTGTCACGTTGATGCATACAATTGGCTAATATATTTACCGAAGAGTTAAGAAGGTTCCGCCGCGACTATGTGAGTCAAAACAAATACTAAATTCCACATTTTTTTATATTTTGTCCAAAAAATCCTGCTTTCGTTTATGAAATGCGTTACCTACAGAAAACCAAAAGCAGAAAAAATGCAGATTATTCCTCGAATGCATTTTAAATTAGCACTTTTTTCTAGCCATAGGAGCCGACTGTAGAGCCATTTCCTACGAATTACCGCATTTTGACTTCAATAACGGCATTAATTCCTTAATAAGTAAAATAATAAGGTGGTAAGATGCCTGTATTTTATTTTTATTCAATTTCTCCGGATTATTTCTTCTTAGAGACAGTTTTCCGCAAAAATGGCATTTATATTTTATGGAAAAAATACTATTTTTTACCCCGTGTTTCTCTCATTCCCCCGTTGAACACAATGTGATTTCCAGTTCAATTATAGAATAAAATAGCGTGGAAAGGTATTATTTTGTTGTTCATATAAGATAGAGGACAGGTTTTTTTTTTACAAGTAGACAGAATATGAATAAAATGAGATTTAAGTCATTTTACGGTGGAATCACCTTAATCAATTTTAGAAGGAATCATGATTATAAAATAATTATTATAACTACCGTATAGTAATATTTGTAAAAAAATGAACAGCATAAATAATACAATTCGATCACAATTAAACTAGCAGTAGTTCAGCTGCGATAAAACAGTGGCATTTGTCCATTATTTACTGAGTGATGTATTTAGAGCAGTCGTCATGCAGAATGAAGGCCATTTTGAAGCGAGCTTGTCACTTGTTATGTGGGTGGAAGAATCTAATTCGGTTGTTAGCGGGAGTATTTTATGACAGGGGTATCGACAACAGGTGTTGACGGAAATTCCTGTTCGGTTGCAAAAGGGCCTTTGATTATGGCGTAAATTCGACCGGGGATTTAATGTACAGAATTCGCGGAATTCACCGTGCGGATCTGAAGCATCGATGCATAAGTTGGGAGGAAAGGCGAAAAGAGTACACATCATCACATAATGGAACACGGTGACCAAAAATATTGCCCTTTCTGTGCACCTTTCATTAAAATGTTTCCGTTTTCACGTGATAGTCAACGAATAATACACATATTCTCGTTTTGAGGGCTCTTCGACAGAGAAGTAGAACACATTTCACGAATGTGATCAGCTTGATGAAGCGGCAATTAATGGTCTGGCAATTTTATAATATAAACTGTCTAAAAACACACCCGAGCAACTAGAGCCGCCAGGGGTCTATAAAAACCCCCTGTGAATGCGGTAAAGTATATATGGGAGAGACAGGTCGAACGATTGAGACCAGGCTGAAGGAGCATCGGAGGCACTTCAGATTTGCGCAACCACAGAGGTCGGCATCATGAAAGACCATGTCATCCAATGGGAAGATGCAAAGATATTTAGCCGCACGCATGGGACCGTTTAATCAAAGAGGCCATCGAGATCCGCCTAGAAAAAAAGAAATTTTAACCGAGTCACCGGTTTTTAATTAAGTAATGCCTGGAATCCTATAACCAATCAATTGCATTAAAAATGAAAGGGAAGACGAGAGAATCTGTCAACGGTCAATCAAATAAACGAACCAATCAGGAGTCACCTAATCCGGATTGTTGGGCATAAATTAAGGCCAATTTTGACTCGTGCGGCATTCAGAAGCCCAGATGTAGACGAACAAGTAGGTCGTCGAAACTTTGGCCAATATGTTGCCTATTACCTGGTGGATTACCCGGGAAAAATTGATGTATTTAACATCTTTAGTATAAAATCAAATCAAGGTAGTTGAGCTCTACGGCCTCTATAGATTAACCAGATTAAAAATTCTCCAATGACCGTAAAATATATACACCACTCGTAAAAAAAATCAAACACTTCTTGTGTTGGTTTGCGGGAATGGGGACTCCGCATCAGGGACCAACCACAACAGCCTCTCCACCAGAATACCCTCCTGTGGTGGTTTACGGGAAAGTTATTTCCTCGCCAGGGACCACCACAGAC
This sequence comes from Pyrrhosoma nymphula, assembly GCA_963573305.1. Taxonomy (NCBI): domain Eukaryota; kingdom Metazoa; phylum Arthropoda; class Insecta; order Odonata; family Coenagrionidae; genus Pyrrhosoma; species Pyrrhosoma nymphula. The sequence goes on along the minus strand of OY754329.1, from coordinate 171,807,142 downwards.
ACACACACAACGCAAATGTAATCCTTTGTAGGCTAATGGGACCCCGCTAAGGATTCCTGGCTTATAACCTCTGGTTAGGATTCCTGGTTTATAACCGGAGTCTATAACCCAGGAATCCTTAGCTGGGTCTCATTAGCCTACAAAAGATTCCAATTGGGTTGTGTGTGTGTGTCTGTGGTGGTCCCTGGCGAGGAAATAACTTTCCCGTAAACCACCACAGGAGGGTATTCTGGTGGAGAGGCTGTTGTGGTTGGTCCCTGTTGCGGAGTTCCCATTCCCACAAACCAACACAAGAAGTGTTTGATTTTTGACGAGTGGTGCATATATTTCACGGCCATTGGGGACATTTTTATCTGGTTAACCTTTAGTATAATTCATTATATCAAGTAGTATGGCCTTCATGCTGGCCAAATGGAATACACTATTTGAAAGCGCAGATACCTGGGCACCGAGGAGAGTGGATGTGAATAGGCTGGAGGCGTTTCGATAACAAGTATTACACGAAGGATTGAGCGTGATGAACTGATGGGAAGACGAATAAAGAAGTGCTCGGAACAGCGGGTGAGTAGCGGAAGGTGCTGAAGGAGAGAAGGAGGAGGAGGCTGAGTAAGTGGTCGGAACATCATAATAAAGGGAAGGATGTTGAGTAAGGGGAGATATGGAGCTAATGAGAAGAGACTTCATGGATGGGAAGCAGGGAAGGGGTTTCTGTCCATAGCAGGCGTGTGCCGTGCTGACAGAAATTGTGTAAAAGCAATTAAGATGCCTGCACAAGCAAAATGAGTAGGTAGAGGTAGGCTTTATTCTCAATTCAAAGAGGGATTCATTTTATCTCACATCCAATTGGTTAAATTCCTCTTTCGAATTACACTTTGAACGAAGTTAGAGAAAGAATGAAGCGTTTAAACGCATTTTAAAAAAACAGCTAGTTTTCCATGCACTTCTGCTAAGAATAGGATGCTTAAACATACTTAAAATAAAGATTTTTGTACAAGAATTAAACTTAATATTCTTAGTTATTAATATTTAATTAAATATTTTCGGGAAAGATTGCGTGGACTTCGATGGTTGTCTAGCGTTTCGCGTTTCATGTTGTTCACCATAATTAGCGCGGAATATCCTGGATGAAAAGCAGAGTTCGATTTAAATAATTGAAAGCCGCGAATGCCACTATGCTGAAAAATACTTCACATGGAGTAAATCACAAAAAGTGTAGCAAGCGTGCTCACCAAATGGAAGTGAGGTGTAGAGCATAATGGGGGTAGGAAAGAAAATATTGAAAAAAATGGACATATGGTGATAAAAATAATGAAGATAAAATGGACGGAGAGTATAAAACATACACTTGAAGCTTGTTTTTATGCAGAAGTGAAGCTTGGACAAAAACATATGCTGAGCAAAGAAGTTTGGATCAAACGGACGCATAGAATATTCGAGGAAGTAATTTAGTTGAAAAAATTCCATGAAGTATAAGAGACAAATTTGCTTGACACATTCTGAAACATAGCAGCCTAATGAAAACAATGCATGATGGAAAAATAAACGGGAAGATCAAAGGAGGAATACCAAGGGTTTGGTTTTTCACGCCCCCCCCCTCCTCCGACCATAGCACACCCCCTCCCTAACGCCCTTGATGATTATTTCTCAGTAAAACTGGAGTACAGTGACCGACTACGCTGCTACAGTCATCAAGAGGCTCGGAAAATCAGAAAAAACTTAGGCTAGGTCATCTCGCGGCCTGACACCTACGCCAGCCCTCCTTCTGTGAAGTGGTGACTGTTCCACGACCCTGACGGCGGTTCCACGTGGGGTTTAATGGAGGATCGGACGAGGGGTTTTAATGGATATTAGCCAGTGACTGAGTCCCACATACCTGGTCTTTGGACATGACAGCCTTAGACTTGTATGCGTAAAAGCATTTCTCCCGTCCATTAAAAAACCCTCTTTGCACAGGACGGTTCTTGGGGTTTTCCCTCTTTCCTACGATACCAACCTGTTAGCCTTATGTTTTCCCACAGGTGTAGGGTTAAAAACATCTTTCAAGCTATCAATGTATTTTTCTACTTCTGTAAATATTTGTATATTTTTAATGAGCCATATTTCGTAAAACTTACTCTTGATTACCTTATTTCGAGGTGACTTTGAGGAATGGTTCGGTGTAGACTACTAAGGGACTACCAATCGATTACATCCTTTCAATGAACTCACTGTATCGATTTTTATTTAAGCGTAAGCTTCCGCCGAACTTTCCAACAAATTTTTCAGACAATAACATTACCATGCATCAATGGAACATTTAGTGGGATATTGAGGAAACATAGCATACTTTTATGTTATAATACCGGACTGAGGATAAGAAACATTATTCCAGGGGCTAGAGACCAGCTCTGAAAACTACTATCTGAAAACATGCATGAAACTCCACGCAGATGTGGAAGAATGGTTATCGGAGAATCTGTCCGCTCTGTAAGTGAACAAATGAAGGAACGTGAAAAGGAGATAGCTCGGAAGAAAGTTAAGTATCAATCAGCTCTCGAGGAGCAAATGTGTCTAGAGGAAACCCACCCACTCCATCAGACTGAATGAGACTAAACATCTGTTAAAAGGAATCGAATACTTCCCCTGACTAATTCGTGAAGGGCTAGAAATATTTTATTTCGCCTGACGAAGCCAGCAGGTAGATGAACGAAACTTGCACTTTTACTTAAATATGCAATCAGCAGTAACTGAAAGCATCTAATCGCTGTAGGTAAGACGCTGAAGAACTAAGATCAAAATGGACTACCCCAGTCCCATTCACTTGCAGGACGGACAGGTAAAAAATGTAATTTTTACGCGTAAGATTTGGGACCAGAATATGATCTGTGATCGATACCGCTTATGATACGGATGATGACCACATGTAGCTCTTACGCTCTTTTTATTCTATATATTTTAACTCCCATATACTGTCTGGGATGTTAAATAATTTTGCTTTATCGGTCTGCAATTTTGTGTTTTTCATGTTATAACATTGATTCGCATGACTTAAATTAATAAAACCGCAATTCTGTAATCGTTTTGCCTTGTAGCATAACTGAGCCCGCATGAGCCACATAATAATTAAACACCGTATTGCAAATGACATCTCTTTATAACTACGTTACTTAAGAGCTCATTTGGAAAATTAGCAATGAACATTATTTTATTGTGTTTAAAGGTTAGTTCATGCCTCGTCAGGAATCGCCCCGTCACACACCTTTTAGGAGACCAGCAGGTTATCAAGTAGATGAATCTCCCCCCAATAGAGCCGTTTATTTATCAATCTATCCACCTTACCTATCGGTAATATATCCCGGTTGAACAGGGAAGCGGCTACTCTTCGGGCTGCGGCATCGTCGAGCGCGTCTCCCGTCACCACCTTGGCTCCGCCGAGGGCCCCGATCTGAGCGGCGACCACCACGGCCCTCCCGAGCAACTGTTGCTGTAGTTGCTGGGGCCGGGGCCTCGGCGGGAAGGGCATGGGTGGCGGGGGCCATCGGAGGCCCGCTGCGGAGACTGCAGCCGAGGAGATGGCCAGAGCTGCGAGCAGGAGGGCGGCCCACATTGGGAGATATGACCCCGGGCACAGGGGCCCTGGTCCCCACGTGGTGACCAGCATCACTTGGGAACCGATGGGGTGTCGCACCGAAGAATTGGAAAGGTCTATGGCCGAATTAAAAGGCTTTTTTCACTAGGAACTCTTCGTACGTTACAAATTATTCGAGGAGAGCTTTACGTGCCCACTAATTATTGAAAACAGGACCCAGATAGACCCCCAAGAGCCTTATTCTCTAAGAAAATTATCTTAGACGAGAGATAATCTTACTTAGTCAGTTAACAAATGATCTCCTTAGGTTTTCAGTTTTGGTTCTTATTTGTCGGAATTCACGCATATGCACATATAAACCAATTAGGAGAAAATTTCCATCCCTACAACTTGGCAGGGTACAGGTGGTGTTCTCGATTGGCTACGAAGGGATATGAAGAGAAGACCAGTGCCCGTCAATAACGTGTTGATAGCGCTCTCCGTGTGTTGAGCACACCACCCTCGTACTTTTCCAGCAGGGGGCAGGCGGCCTTGAAAAGCGGGGAGAGAAGAGGGCGAATGGTATGCAAATCCTTGTTTGCCTACTTAATATTGAGACCCTTCCCTGCGACGATCCTCTCCCAGGGGGTACAAGAACTCTTCCCTCTGCTCTCCTTTTTTAAGCGGAGGTGTTGAGGAGGAGTCACTGCGACACCACAGGAGGGAAATAATCAGGAACCCTAATCAAAGAAGCTTGGCAGGGTGATCTTTCGTGGGCAGCCCTACCGCGTGGTTTCATGAGGGCACGCGAATTTGCTCCCTTGTCGAATGATGTACAGTGTTCCCTAGATACGAGAGGAGCGTATTTATGACCCTTGACCCTCTTCCGGGATGGTATTCGCGGCCTTGAAAAGCGTTGAAGGGGGGAGGCTTATAGAGAAGAGGGGAGGGTTTGAAAACGCCGACTTCGGGACCTGATGACCCTGAATCGGTGTCGGTCACTCAAAATGGGGGTTAACCCCAATGTATGGAGTGCCCACCTCAGGATATGAGAGAGAAAAGGAAACACTAAAACTGCTTGGAAACGTTACCCGTTTGTATCCGCAGCACTCGTTAACTCTTAATATGCCTTTAGAGTGCAACCCTGAAATTTGGATAATTTGTTACAGGAAGTATTAACCCGGACACTTCTCTAAAACCCCACCGGGAGAGCTTAGGACCCTGCAGTCCTGTGAGATGCATAAAATACTTCCACAAGTTGTCTTTTTAACTCGTCTGCAGGCGGGCGCTCACATTCTCCTGAACTTGGGGTAGTTCACTACTGGGGATTCGGTGATGGTGGAAGAAGCCCTTCCGCCCTTTAGCAAGGGCCCTCCCTAGATGATTTGAAACCGTGTAAAACGGTAAGATGTGTAAACACTTTGATACGTCCACTTCTATCTCCTCTTCAGCCGGGCTTTCAAAGTCCTCGGAAATTCGAATTATTCGTCCGAGTAAGCACAGGTATTTCCACAGGTATTTCCTCGTTATAGGGCTCCGAACCTTGCATAAAGGTGAGATGTGGGAACTTCGACTGGTCGTTTTCCTTTGTCGTCAGCCGGGCATTCGCAGACACACAGGAACATTCGCTAAGGGTTTTTAAGCAGCCCCGGACCTTCCGAAAGGGGCCTCCAGGGGAGGATTCCGGACCTTTTGCACAAAGGTGAGATGTGCACGCTTCAAAAGGTAAGTCTTCTTAATCTTGTACTCAAAAGAGCATTCGGTCCCCTGAATTCGGAATCATTCACCAAAGTGCGTAGTCGCAGATGTAGAAGTTATACCCTTCCCTATAAAAGGCCCTCTCGGCTTCAGGGGGCTCCAGGGGTGGTCTTAACAAAGATGAGGGGCGTATTATTCACTTGCGACAGGAGTTCGTCTTCTCGCATTCGGGGGCGTTCACAGTCCTCGGTCGACCGGGGACAGCGGGCGACTGCAGAGCGTGAGGGCAGGAGGGAGGCGCCACCAGGCGTCGGGGGCAGAGAGGTACGGGGGGGGGCGTCGGTTCGGGGGCAGAGGAGAGGGCGATAGAGAGAGAGAGGCGTGGGCGAAGCTACTCGGGAGTGTAAGGAGAAGGGGCGGTTGCCCTGGACGAGCAGGAGGGTGAGGGTGCGCGCGGGGCGGCAGCAGGAGAGGGGAAGATAAGGGAGGGGGGGAACACAGTGTGTGTATGTGTGCGTGTATGTGGGGAGAGGAGGAGGCAGTGCTGCCAACTCCCCCGGATTCTCCCGGAGAGTCCCTGAACGGGGAACGGACATAAAATTCATTCCTCATATTTGAGTAACTAACGTGATAGGACATTTTCCTACGAAAACCAACAGGATAGGTGAATACGTCAACCGCAGGCATTAATACTGTATGCCAGAAGTAAAGGGCTCTCTGTCCATTTTTAGCAATATTGGAATAACGCTGTTAGTAATCTGTACTTTTGTTTCACTACTAAGAGGCCAATAATCCAAGACATAAAATGGACAAGGGTTTGTTGAATAATATACATTAACAAGCAGGTTGTATACATCAAAACACGAAAAAAAATCTTTAAACGTCTCTCCTGTAAACTTTCAATATTGTGGCATAGTCGCTTTAACTTCGGCATACAGAATTATCCTTACTGACATATAAAAATATAATGTCTGTCTGTCTGTGGCTCCATCATGCAAAAAATACCGGACCGATTAAGCTGAAATTTGGGATGAAGATAGAAAATATATCTGGTTGTAACATAGGCTATATTAAAAAGCCCTCAGGGCCCCTGAAGGCCCCCCCTGGCGGTCCATGATAAGCATTGGGTTCGGTGCAGTGGTTTCATTTATTGTTTTTTAGAAGCAATTTCAATAAAGATAAGAGGAGCTGGGATTTTTTCAATCGGATGGCTGAATAAATGAAGCTTCAAATTCTTTCAACCGATTTTCTTTTACTCTTCGTATTTGTGATCGTATCAGCTAGTGATAAATAAAAAAAGAGCTATGCAATTTTTAACTACTTTCATTCGTTACCCGAATGGTTTCAATGCTACAGCTACCCTAGATATTGTCACTGTAGCGTTGAAACCGGTCAGGTAACGAATTAAAGTTGTGGAATGTTACAAAGTTATTTATTTATTTCTTTGTTTATTATGACATAGTTCCAAAACGTAAGCCCATATACTGCTAAAAATATAGGCATAAATAAAAGCCTCTAAAAATAGCACGATATATTTTGAGTTCTTATGATACCAAACGGTATTCTAATGGTCTGATGTTACTGTACGGTCTCTGCTATCGTCGCAATTTTCGATACAAAGGATGTAATCATATCAGCTCATTGCTCCCACAAATGAGAGAGAAAAACGATTATTTTCTTCTAATACGATTACACCAGTTGAGCTTCAGATGAAAACGCGTCCGATTACTTGCAGCAATTTTGTTCCATGATGTACAATATGACATATTTATGACATATTTACAATGATATTATTATATATTTACAATTATATTATGTTTTGTGGCCGTAGAGCACGCGTGATTGTAAGCAAGAAATATTTTCGTGAAACAACGTCGTTTGTCGACTAACTTTGTCCTGTACCTAAATTTAAGAATATGAAATTAATACGCATGCAGATTTAAAAGTAATGTATATTACCCATTGAAAGATGATATTTAAAAATCACCCGCCTCCAGGTTAGAGGAATTTTCATCCCATACTATGTTTAAATAAAATTTATAAAATATTCCTCCGATTATTTTCTGCGATTGAAAACTCTGGTTCTCATGTTGATTGATACTTATATTATAGTATATGATATTAGTATCTGATCGATATGTATCGTAACCATCAGTGACAGGTAAAGATGTGTAAATTACACAGGTTGATAACAATATATTTGAGATGAAGTTTTACTTTTTGAAAATTCGCATTCATGTAATCATCACTTTAGCTCAAGGAAGTTTGAATGATATTTTCTTTTAAACTGGAGAAAGTTCATGCATCGATTTTTATTCCAAAACTGAAGCAGTTGCAAGGAGGAAGAAGTATAAACAGTAACGTTAATGACGAAAACATTGTTTTACATGACTCCAGTTCTCAACAATTAATGGAATACTCATAATATGAGACTCTTAACTTGGCTTATCTGTTTCAAGCCGATCGCTGAAAGCACTCCCACCATCGAAGTTTTTTGAGATTTTATAAAAAAAGAAATACGATAATGAATTCAAAAAAATTAATTACAGTACCATACAAAATAAACTTTGTTAAATTTCTGACTAGATCTGTGCGTCAGTGCTTCTTCATGTTTTTTTCAAAATTATTTCTCCCTGGAGCAAGCAGCCGTTCCATATATCATGGGCAACAGTACGTATACTTTTTTGGCAAATATCTCGTACAGTAGCGCAATTTGGGTATGATATTTTCATGTAAGTAATAAAGATGAGGCCTTTTTCTCAAATAGACAATAACTAGGTCAAACTGATTGAATTTTACGTCATATCTCGGTCAAGCTACCGCTGCTCTCTCCCGGAATATTCGGGGATTCTTGGAAGGGACGTTATCTCCTGGAATCCAGGAGGAACATTACACTTGAGTTGGCCACACTGGGATGAGGTCTGCTCTGTGTGTGTGTTTTCGGAACGACTCGTGCGCGCCGCGCCCGGGAGATGGCTCTGGAGGAGAAGGGGCGGGGTGTGGGGGGGGGGCAGGACAGGGGGGTGGGGGGAGAAATGGAGGGGAGGGGGTGGAGGAGGAAAAGAGGAGAGTGCGCTAACTTACACGCGAGCACTTGTTGCTCTCTCCTTTCGCCATCCACTCCGGGCGGCGCAAAATGGAAACTACTTTCAGAAGATCCGACAGAGGGGGTTGGCGGCGTAAAGAGAAGACTGGCGCGAGGCGTCGGCGGTATAGAGGGGGGGAGGGGGGTGGTTGGAGAAGACGCGCGCAGACGCTCTATCCCATTCATGCGGACGGCAAAACGCGTATTGATGTACGAGTCTGGCCATTGCCGCGCGAGCTATGCATTTTCGTTGCAGATAACGGAGGAAATGTTTACCACATTTTTGGAGATTTTCTGAAAAGTTCCAACACAAAATGCTACGATGATAAATACGTTTGCTATGATCAAGTGAATACGATTCAATGGGGAAAACGCGCGACCCGTTCAGGTGGACGGGCAAAATGTGTATTGCATGTGCAACTAAGGCAATTGCCGAATCATAATTTCTGCCATGGATTAAAGAAAGGGAGTAGATGGTGTCTTGACACAGGAAAGAGAAATTTTTTTTGCGGAAAATGATCCACGCAACTTTGCTGTCACGGCAATTTGTCCATATGGTTTACGAATAATAGTGTACTTTTTCGGAAATTATTACCAATTTGCATTTTTATATATTAGCCATAGCAGTGCCGCGACAATTCCTATAATTATACCTGAATTATAGCCATATTAACAGCCCAATAGATCCATTCAATTTGTCTATTGTATGGTTTCATGGATTCAATAATCCCCTGTGCTATCGTACCGTGAGTTTATATTTATTTTATTTTTTAAATTATGGTGTTCGTATTACATCAAGGTAATTTTTTCACAATGTTGAAGATTTTCTGTACCATTTGATCATAAATGCAAAAAAAGGCAATATCTACTGACGTCTGCTTGGTATTAGAATGCTTTAGGGAGACGCGGAGATAACATTTTGCAGAGGTTCCCAATCAGTGTTACGATATGAGAACAGTAAGTCAAGTTATTTTTTTAATATGCTCAATTTTCAACATTAAGCTTTGCAGAACCCTGGGTTGTTGGAACAGAGGACGGAATTTTGTACTATCTAACCCAGGAAAAAAAAGTACATAAATGGATATGCGTAGGAGTAACATAATATAAAGTTAATGCTTACATAAACTGTCTAATAACTTATTGCACCTTCTAGGCGAACATAAATGCTTACCAGCTCCATAAGTGATGAAAATGGGAGATCTGCAATCAGCTGCTTGAAGGCTTAATTACCTGATAAAAGGGTTATTATGCTACGAATTACACGTTAGTTTATTCTAACTGATGATGACTTATTTCAACTGGGTCCGCGATTATCGACAAGGAATTATTGTTCCTGCCAAATGTACCTAGGATATTGGGTAATGATTCGTTAGAACAATGTTGAGTTTTTTTAATATCTATATTTTCAATTTTACCATCGGCTTCCATGGCGCGCTATTTTGGAACTTATGCCTCGCATGGGAGCAGACATCCTAGTGATAAGCACTCTTATCTAGCAACCACTTCAAATAACCAGCTTTCACGGGCCATTAGCTCCAACCTCCTCGAACGGCTGTCCTTTTGTATCTCCGCCGGTGCCATCCTCTTCAGGGAAGGCTCACACAGGATATTTTCGACCAGGTAGCTTACAGATAGAGTAGGAATGTTTGCATTGAGCGTTGCTCAACAATTAGCGTAGTTAACCTACTCTGATAAGTGCTCTTTTCGAGTTACGAAGCAAGAGGAGGTGAATATTTTCGAAAATGCAAATGGAAATCAGCCAAAATGCAAAAAGGATATCGCAAAAGAGTTATGGAGGTGGTGGAAAGGAGAACATTTGGTGATATTTTAGGAGGACATTTAAAATATTTTCCTCTTCAGGTTGAATTATAAGATTCAGGTTCATTTATACAAAATTGAGGTGTTCTAGAAATAATTAGGTGGGGCTGAATGTAAGCATGGAATGTAATAAATAAAATAGGTTAAACAGTCACGTATCGAGGTAGTATTTTGAAGGGAATTTACTTCCGTGGAAGAGACAGTTGTAGGATAGCCCGGGCCGCGGAAGCATTTCCAAAGAGAAGGAACATGATGAGAGAGAGAGAGAGGTTCGAAGAGGGACTTAAGGAAAAGATAAGTGAAACCACCAACATGAAGCGTGGTGCTTTATGAGTCGGAAACTTGGTCATTGCGGAGAGAGGATGTCACGTAGATTGGAGGGACCTGAGATGTGGGTTTGGAGGAGAATGGAGAGGGTGAGGTAGTTGGAAAGAAAGACGACAGAGTATGTGCTGTATGTGGTGGGAAAGGGAAGGAAGTTGGTGGCGGATGTTCAAAGAAGACAGAAAGAGAGGACGTTTAGATAGCGAGGGAATGTTGAAGCTGTTAACAGAGGGGAGAAAAATGGGGACACGAGGAAAAGGATGGAAGAGGATAGGAATTGTGGACGACTGAAGGATAGGCAGAGGATGTGAGGGATTTAAGAGACACCTGGGACCTGTTTCTCAAAGCTACAAGTCTACAATATACAAGTCTATTCACTTGTAACTTGTGAAATTCGTTTTCTCAAACGTACAAGTCTACTAATTACAAGTCCACAAGTTACAAATACATTTCACAAGTTACAAGTGTTTATTCACAAGTATTTTCATGGTTAAGACACATTCTGTCTCTAAAACGAACTTGTAAATTACAAGTACTTGTAACTTGTAAGGACATTTACTTTTAACTTGAGGATTTCTATCTTTGAGAAACGGGCCACTGATGGCGAACCATTTGTGTCCAAGACATCAAGATACCCAAGACATTGGAGTGCTAGTGTTAGGACTGTCCAAAGACCTACCTAACAGTGGCTAGAGTCCCAAATGAGATCTTCAGGTCTCTTAAATCGTCAAGTTGGTGACAAACTTAAGATTAGGGAGGTAGTAGGCCAAACCGAAATGTTGAATTGGTAATTTCTCCGCAAAAGTTTAGAAACGGTAAGATCCGTCATAGAGAATGGATACATTGATTGTTCTCGCGGTAGTCTAGTTGGTTCAATATCTGCACGTTTATTTTTAGGCCCGGTTATATGATCTCTGCTTAAACATTTTATCGTCATAAATGCCAAATTTATAGCGTAATTATCTCATCAATAACAAGTACGTCTACTAACCGACACCCTGATGCTATATCTAAACCCAAACACTAATCAAGTTAACAAAAAGATTGCGTCATCTAGTGTTTAATGTTTACCAAGCATAATTTTACCGGGTTCAAAAGTAAAACTAAAAAAAAGAAACGGTGTTTTAATCGTAGCAGGCCGTTGCCGGAATACATTTATCTTGTGCTATATTGCACCCTGAAAAGCTTTATATGATCAATACCACAGTAGTCAAAGAGTTTTACCGGGGATAACCTGGGAGGCAGTGGCGGTACTTGAGGACGGACTCATTGGTTCAGCTTCCGATCACCATATGAAGTTACAGAAAGTCTTGAGCGAACTTGGGAGATGTAAGAAAGTAGATAGGAAAAATAAGGAAGAAAAAACGCAGATAAAGGTACTGAATTATATGGAAAGTAACTTTTTGAAGGGGACGACTGGCTTTCTTTCTTGAAGACGAAGGGAAAGTAAACCACACAATAGAAGAATATCAGCGAAAAAGTTTGGAAAAGAAAGGAACTTGACTTGCGACTTTCCTTGTGGATGGAATACACAGGATAGGCAAAAAGTAACCATCCTCAGCTTGCTGAACAAACATCCGTCCGTCTTAAAACGAAATAGAGGTAGAAGAAAAACGAAGTCCACGAAATGGCAAAAAGTAGCGACAGACGCGGTCGCCTATGAAATGCTTTAAAGAAGGATGGGAACGGAGAAAGTTGGAACGCAATAAGTGAGGAATATTTTCTGCGTATTTGGCCTGGTGAGTGAAGTTACACCTAGGTATTAAATAAAATTTTATTAGTTTAATCTCAATCACAGGCGTACACTAAGAGGTTAATTACATAATATCTTAGGGAGGAAAAGATTTCTTCGAATCGCTCATTTTTCCAGCACTGATGCAGAATACGATCAAACTTTAATGGTAGTAAGTCGCAAAATTAGATTCGGTAAACGGTAAAGTGTGGAGAAAGTTGAATAAAAGAAATAAAGATACTCTAAATGTCGTGAAGATTGGGAATACTTGAAGATAATGGAAGGAATCTTGAAAGGGAAAAGGACATTGTTAAGCAAAAATGAGAAGAGATGAATGTACAGACTAAAAAAGCGCCAGGGAAATGGTTCGGTAGACTTTTATAGAGGAGAGGAAATGAGTAGAAGAGGGAATATTGAGGAGAGATGGAAGTGGAAGAGTATAATTACTGATTGTGAGTTAGGTAAACGGATATACAAAGCTTGAACAGCTAACTAAAAATAGAGCTTGTGTCCAAAATGTATGTCGAAAGGATATGGTTTAGGCAGGGTATTGGAGTGGGGAAATGGAGTGGGGAAAGGATAGGGAGAAACCTGGCCTCACTTATCCGTTAGTCTTCATGAAAGACACCAAGGGGTTCACAATTTAACGTCACATCCAACGGACAAAGAACGGATATTTTCAGTGCCCATCACATGATACCCCAAGTAGTAATCGGGATTTCGCACAATATACTCCGCCACCAACGGAATTTGAACCCATGCAAGGAGTAAGAAAGTATCCCTCTCTCCAGTTACCACAACGATCACATTCCATTGTTACCATTCGGTGAAGAAATCGATTTTTTATTACAAAGAATAAATTACAGAAAAACGTCTAAAGATCCCAATTTGGACTCAAAATAAATTGGGATAAAACGAAGCCGACATTATGTCTAATTAATACACAATGGGGCATATTGTTGCAATTATGCTCAATGAGTTATTGAGTTCTAAGAAACAGCGCAGCATTTGACTTCTCTACCACGATTAAGTTAACGATTACAGACACATCCGCTCAATTAGAAGCTTTTTACCGTTCTAAAGCACCTTTCACTCATTACTGAACTATACCAGTTAAGGCTGTGTGAATGATTATAAAAGAGTTCTATAAGAGAATTATAAAAGACCAGATAATAGAGAATTATCTAAAGATCTTTAAAGGTCTTAAAAAACTTACGGGAAGTTTTTGAGAAATATGCAATGAAAGGATAACTTAATTGCACATAATCCATGCAATATTCATTCCCATGATCTGTACTCAGATAAGATAAGCGAGGGAAAACTAAGCTTGGATTACGAAAGAAAATCCGTTCAACAAAGAAAAGCGAAAAATTAAAAAAGACATGAATGGGCTATAACCTTTCTAAAAGACAAGCTAAAAATTTCCCAACTGTTCCAGAGCTAAAAGTCTACAAATTTCATTCTTCCTAGTTTAAACAAGAGGAGGAGTCAAATATGCATAAAACTTAACGGATATTAAATAATTAAATTACATAAGAATTTTAAAAATGTGAAGGGATAATTTTCATTGGTATCCGACTTTAGAATGAATTTAGAAGAAATTGGGGGAGAAGAAATATATTTCCTCAACTCATAGTAAAAGAAAGAAATATATTTTTTCAATCCATCAAAGAAATACCACGAAATGCATCCTCTTCCACAACCTCCACAATCTCATATCCATCACCTGTTCGTCCGTAAAGAGCATAGTTTGTCAATCCCCATCTTCCATGCCTGATTTTAAAAACCAACTTCAAGACACACCGGCACACTTCATCTCATGCGAAAACGCAAGAGAGTATGACACACACGGACTGGAATATTGGGTTAGGATAAATGAAAACAGCTCCATCATCAACAGAAGCCATAAACCCGAAGTTAGGATTGATGCAGCTCTCCAATCCATTGATACTTGGAATCCCAGTCCCTACATAGGTGCCAGGATGAGAACACTATGAAATTGGTTTACAAATATTCCTTCCATTAGATGGGATATCACTTGTGGTCGCCAAGGTATCTTCCATTCATAGAGGAATAATTCTGACACTGGGCCACACTACCCTTTCTCAATTCTCTCAACATCCTACCTAAGACAAAATAATCTCAGCCATCTCACAGATCTCAGCCAAACGCTTAATTCATTCGTAATTCTTTTATTTGACGTCCTTTGTAATTTTCTCGATGTAGTTCTTAATCTTCCTCTGTAATTCTTCCCATTCATTTCATCTTCCATTATTGTTTCCGCGAGGCTATTGTGTCGCAAAATATGTGCAATACATTTTTCTTCTTTTTATTCTCCGAGTTTTCATAATAGGTACTCCTTTTCTCTCCAAATCCTCGAAGGACATTTTCGTTAGTGATACTCCCAGCCGATTTGATCTCCTTCATTCTTAGATTAAACCACAAAAAATAACAAATCACCACAAAGTTATGCATATTCGTACGAACTGAAAAAGAAAGAGCTTTTTTTGCTGAATAGAGTAGATTTATCTGTTGTTTTCTATCCTTCTATTCTCATGTAAAAGAGTTAGCACAAATGTAATTATCCATCAATAAGTTGGAAAGATAATTCAAACGAGTTAATAAGTATAAAAATGAGTGTGAACGTTGTGGATGGAGTACTTAATGTAGATGAAGGGATTAATTTTAGATCTAAATCTACAGTTTCACAAGAAAGACGATCAGCAAAAGATGCTAATTCTACGGTACCAACAAATATATCCTCTTGATAAAAGATATCCTCTTGTCCTTCGTATTTATGTTAGAACAATCTCTAACAACAAAATGGTTCCATTGTATTTAGTTCGTGCATGCACTCTCCACTTGGACAATACTATTGTGATGAAAAACTAATTGAATTTACATTAGTGCAAGTTGTCAGTCTTGTCCATGCTTATCTCGTTCTCTAAAGCTCTCAGACATAATATAGTACCCATGCCTTCTATATGCAGTATAGGATGAAGGGATGCACTAAAGCCTAGCACCATGAGATATGGATTTCAATACAAGGACTGGGGAAAGCTTGAAGGTTCATTGCTTCGGAATTCGGAAGGTTCATTGCATAGGAAAGATCGATTTAGCAAACCACTCCTTTCATTGGGTAGAAGTAAACCGAGATTGATTCAATACTGCTAACCGGGCACTACCGAGTGGAGAAGCACCTTCATACCATGGGGACTAAAAACATGCTGAGCTGTAGATGACGCAAAGAGGATGAGGAAACCACATCCCATTTACCGTGTACTTTCTCTACTATTTGAAACCATAACCTTGATATGCCATTTCCAGAACCCAAAGACATATAGGATTTACCCAATGGTCACATCCTGAACTTAATTGAAGGTATTTGTCTCGATAGAAAAAAAATCTGAAAGTTAGATGGCAAAATGGGCCATTAATTCTACACCGAGATTATGTTGAATAAGGGATGACACAGTTGGCACGTTTTTTAATTATCTAATAATCGATCATATTTTCGGCACTATGCGTTCAATTTTAATTCATGATCATTCACTCTAGAAAGTTTCATGTAGTGCAAAAATTATGGTCAACAATTATGAATTTCAAAATGTGTGTAAATAAATCGAGTATTCCATTATTCAACTTGTTGGACGCCAAACTTTTCCACCACGTGACGCCAGGGACATACTATACGGTTCAAAGTCCCTTAGTACCCTCACTAGGAAATTCAAGACAAACTTTGTCTAATTATTACGTGGTCATGAGTCTCCATAAGCCTGTGCGGCAGTAGAAGAGAAAAATATGTGGCGAGATAGGGGGAAAAGGGAGTGCAGTTTAAGAGGTTGAATGCTGCTGAGGAAGAGAAACTTCATTCCATCCAATACTCCGCAAAGGGCAAGACCGCAGACGGAGTCAAAGAGGCCATCTACAGCCCTTTTAACCTCTCTTCCATCCCTGTCCTCAACACTCCTCCTCCCTTTGGGCAAATCCCAACTGCCCGGCCCTGTATCTATCTCTCTCTTTAGCGGAACACTCACCAGGGGGGCAGCACTGGAGGAAGTAGAAGGGTGGTTTTGTGAGATGAGGGAGGGGTAAAGGAGAATGTGGGGCAGGGGGGATTGAGGGGGGGGGGAGACTGCTAGGAAATGGTCCCCAGGGTCCTTTGATGTCCCCAAACCTCCACACCCACACAAGGGTACCCCAAAGTGCCTCCACCACAGACACACGCCCTTATTCCCTTTTGTACCGTTCCGCCCCCACCTTCGAGGGGCCTCCAGCAAGCCCACAACTCTCTCTTTTACTCCCTAACCTTCCCGTTCCCCCAGTCCCTAGGGTCCAGAGCCCTTATTACTCAATCTTTTGCATCACCATTGCAGCCCTTCATGTTTCAACATCACAGGCTCTAAATATGGGGCAGGCGCTCGGCACTGTTGCTCTCCCCTTAACGCTTGTTAAGTGCAATCGAGCACAGAATCCGTATTCCGACACCTGAAACACAACTATATAAATATGCATATACGAGATGTTCATCCAGACGACGAGACTTAATTATTCATTTGTTGAAATATTTCCGGTTGGATGCAAATACGAAGTTTTTTAATGATTTTTTTTCCAAAACTTTGATTAAAAGTTCAACAGAACGAGCTTGGATATCAGGTTAGTTAAGATCACATGAACAATAAGATTCGAAGAAATTTCCTTGGAAGGCGGATAAAAGGTCGAGAAACGTTCAAGGTTGTTCGGGCTTCACACCAGATCAAACTCTCCATCTCTGCCGATGTTTCGATGTAAAAGTTGTCCATCGCCATCACGGCATGTCGTGCAATGCAGCTGGTCCGGAATAAATTCGCTCGGATCCAGGTCCGGCGTCGTATGATTGGTCCGCTGAGTCCCGGCTCCATGCCATTTGATGGGAAAATACAAAGGTTCTCTGCCGTGTGGACAGGTTCTGGGGAAGGCTGACATTAGAAGCGATTGAAAACCGAATAATCGCAAACAACACTATGAATCGTGACGCTGGATACTCTCTCAGCAATTCCTGGAAGACAGTGCTCAGAAGAAGCATTCGAGAGGCCATAGAAAAAAAGCGGGACTCAGCAAACCAATCATATGACACCTGACCTGTATCCAAGCGAATTTATTTCGGACCAGCTGCATTGCACGACATGCCCTGAAGACGATGGACGACACGTACTATCACTTTCAAAAGTCGGTCCACGCGGTGAGCGCGGCCAACTTCGCAATTCGCTGAATTCGAACTTCGGGTATTGCCTATGCATTCAGCGACTACTAAGGGCCAACTTGACTCATTTCCACTCAACTATGGAGACCCTCGTATGACCTTCTCCCGCTATCGCTCACCAGCCAACTCCCCCGACCCCAAGTGGTAGGCAACGGTAGGCGGAGAATGCAAAAGGGAAAGGCGTTAGGTGTTTTTCACTCTTACGAGTAGCGGTGATAAATCGAGGAAATAGATCGGCGAACCGACCACCACAAAGCAATTTTTTGAGGATAATTCTCATCTTTGCGTTTTACCCTGGACAGATATCTACCCGGACCTTTCTCCTATTGAGAATGCGTAGGGTAACATTGTGAATGAGTGGCATTACGACGGAGAAAGAACCGAGTAAAAGTTTATAAGTCTACATACGGGATGCTTGGAATTCTTTAAGCCAACGTCCCCGTGTAATAGAACATTTGGTTGTGTCTATGCAGTCACGATTACGATCTGCAACTGAAAATAATGGCGATATTACGAAATATTAAAGTTGTTCTCTGATGAATGAACATTTTGTTTTATATTTCTGTTACCATGGGTAATATACTGAAAATGACTATCCCAAATTATCTAGTACACTTTTCTTCCTAACCTTAACAAATATTGACTCATTCCCATTAATTTTCGCTGCAAAATGAATGCCAACTTTAAGTTTAAACCACAACTTCTATTTCGTTCGAATCTATTCTAAATAACGAGAACATTATTCATGTAGCTTATTTGAAAATCTTACCTTTTTTATATGAGAAGTTTTTCATCGTAGGCATTTTTAGATGGAATGCATGTCTTCTCTGAGAGCGAGAATTCAATTAAGTTATATCTCCACCGAAGGAAAACTCATTCAAAAATGATCGCATTCATTTCTAATAAATTACAATCCACTTTTTGTAGCTTCATTCACCATAGTTTTGCATTTATTTTATGCTACTTAGGGTTTTATCCCTTTTTAGGTAATATCGTAAAGTATAATTTTCAGTAATGATATGTGTTGGATGAAATAGGTATGACTTCGCTTTGCGTATTTAGAAATCAGCTTCGAGCGGCGTTACACCGAAGGCATGTTCCAATGTTAATTTTGCTCTATAGTCTGTAATTCGTCTTACATTGTTTTTATTGGTCTGTTAAATGCACTGCGACTGTGTTTAAGAAGTTAATACAAAACAAAAAGATTCATTCACTGCAAGTATATCCATCACTCAGCTCTCCGTTCCTGAACGAACCTCTAATTTCTAGAAGCTATGTTCACTATGGTGGCAACATATTCTGGAGATTTCGTAAAACTCCACTGACCTCTCTGACTATGGAATCTATCAGTCACGCAATGGGGGATGCTAGCTAAAGAAATTTTTGTGAAATCCAAGGTATCAAACGCACGACGTAATTTTAATTAGGTAGCTACTTATATGCTCCTTTGGACGAGATTGTTTCACTGCACAGCGCACAGCCTACACTTTCACGCGCACTGACGAAAAATGAGCTGCTGAGGAGATATCATTCATTCATTCAAGTATTCTACCAGCTAATTGGTAGGTTCTTGGACAGTCCCCATTTTGTATCCCAACCTAATAGAAATTGTCTCGCATTCCCTCCTAAGGATGGCCCGTTATTAGATCCCTCTTCAATTCTTCATATCTTCTACCTCCTCTTATTTCGTCCAGAATTCCTATCCTCTTCCTTCCTCTCCCACGCTTCCCCAGTGTTCTCCCCTCTATCACTCTCTTCAACATGCCCTCTCCTCTCAAAACCTCCTCCATCCATCTCTTCTGCCTTCTCCGAACCTCTGCCACAAGCTTCCTCTCCTCTCCGACCATATCCAATACCTCCTCGTTCGTCTTTCTCGCCATCCAGCTAACCTTCTCCATCCTTCTCCAAACCCACATCTCAAACGCCTCAAACCTACGCACATCCTCCCTCCGCAATGACCAAGTTTCCGACCCATATAGCGCCACGCTCCATATTAAAGTTTTCACCAGCCTCTTCTTTACGTCTCTTCTCAGACCCCCCTCATCAATTCCCTTCTCTTCGAAAATGCTTCTTTAGCTAGCGAAATTCTGCATCTGATGTCCTTACCACTAAACCCATTCGCCTCCAAAATACTACCCAGATACGTAAACTGCTCGACCTGCTTTATCTTCTGCCCTCCCACCCTTATATTCAGCCCCGCCTTCTTACTTCTAGAAAATCTCATTACTTTCGTTTTCTTGTGATTGATCTTCATCCCATACTTTTCGCACTGCACCTCTAATGCATTCACCATTGACTGTAACCCCTTGGCCTACTGACTAACCAATGCTTGATCATCTGCAAATCTCACTGATTTTATCAGCTCCCCTCCTACCTTTATTCCTACATCCTCCTCCCCCCAAGCCTCCCTTACCATTTCTTCTGAATACACATTAAAAAGCAACGGCGATAGTGGGCACCCTTGCCTCACTCCCCGTCCTATCGTGGCCCATCCCGATTCTCCATTGGCTACCCTAACCTGCGCAGTCTGATTCATATACAAATTTCGAATCAGACGCCTGTCCCTCCAATCGACCCCTAATTTATTCAACACTCCCATTAATTTCGTCCATTCCACCCGATCAAACGCCTTCTCGAAATCTACGAAGCATGCAAAAACATCCTGTCCATACTCTAGGTTTCTTTCTACTAGAGTCCTCATCACCGCTATAGCGTCTCGCGTTCCCGTCCCTCTCCTAAATCCGAACTGGTCGTCACCCAGGTATTCATTCGCCTTCTTCTCTAGCCTTCTGTTTAGAATCCTCAGAACTACTTTGGCCACGTGGGATATTAAGCTTATTGTCCTATAGTCTTCGCAAGTTTTTGCCTTACTCTTCTTCGGTATAGGAATTAGTACAGTCTTCGCGAAGTCTTCCGGCCACACTCCATCCTCATAAATCCTACGAATTAGCGCAAAAAGTTTTCCTCTTCCGTTCTTCCCCATGCTCTTTAAAAACTCTGCAGGTATGTCATCTATTCCCACCGCCTTATTCCTTTTCATGTCTCGTAGAGCTCTTTCAATTTCGCTATCTAGGATACTTGGTCCGATGCCATCTCTGTCCATATCGTCTTCCCTTTCTATATCTAACCTATTGGGCCTTATTTCTTTACCATACTGCTCTTCAACATACTCCTTCCACCTCTCCTGGATCTCTCTCGGTTCTACGATTACCTTTCCCGTATTGTCTGTTATCTTTGTAATTCCCCTTCCCTTATTACCACCCGTCAGTTCCTTTACTTTCCTATATAATGCATCTGCTCTTCCCTCTTTTTGGTATTTCTCTAACGCGTCGATCTGTTCTCTCCACCACGCCTCTCTTGCTTTCTTTGTTTCTCTTCTAAGCCTGTTATTAAAATCTCGGTATTTTCTCTTACCTAGCTCTGAGTTTACACTCTTCCATTTCCTTCTCTCCTCCAACTCCCTGATCATCTCCTTCGTGATCCACGGTTTTCTAATTTTAGTTGCACTCACTACGCCTACCGTTGCTTTCGCTGCTTCTATAATTCCATTTTTCAAACTTCCCCATTCATCTTCCACTGATATAACTCCATGATCCTCACCCATTATCTCATCCACCTTCTCCCGAAACTTCTTCTTCATTGCCCCAGTTAATGCCTCCGTATTCCACTTACGTACCCTCCTTCCCATTCTTATCTTTTTCAGTTTTACCCGACATTTCATGACTAATAAGTTGTGGTCTGTGTCTGCATCAGCTCCTGGATAAGTATGCGAGTTTTTAGCACTATTCCTGTATCTGTGACGTACCATTATATAATCTATCTGGAACCTGTCTGTGTCTCCCGGCTTCCTCCAAGTGTACCTACGTCGAGGATGATGTCTGAACCATGTATTTGTAATTACTAGGTTATTTCTGCGGCAAAACTCCACAGCTTTCTCGCCCCGGTCATTTCTTCTTCCTAGCCCGTAATCGCCCACCTCCCGCCCATCTCTTCCTTCACCCACCACCGCGTTCCAATCCCCCATTACTACCAGGTGCTTACTTCCTGGTATCCTACCAATTATTTCCTCTAGCTGATCGTACACCCCATCTACCTCCTCCTCTTTATGATTAGAGGTAGGCATATAAACCTGGATTATAACTAAATTCGTTGGTTCTGCTTTTAGTTCCACGACTATTATCCTATCACTCACCTGTTCTGCATACACTACTTTTCTACCTAGTTTCCTGTTCATTACGAAAGCAACCCCGCGCTGACTTTCATTCCCTCCACTATAAATTACTCTATAGTCGCCGCTCCAGTAATCCCCGTCATCCTTCCATCTTACTTCACCCAGACCCATGATGTCTACACCCACCCTCTCCATTTCTTGCTTTATATTCTCTAGCTTCCCCGCCCTCAGCATAGTCCTAACATTCCACGAGCCTATTCTAATAGTTTCGTTCCTCTTCTTTATCTTCTTTTCCTCTACTGCTGCTGCTGCTTCGTCTGAGCAAGGATTTCGTGTGATGACGACCGCAGGGGCCTTGCTCCCACCGCTGCCGGGCACGACACCCGGCCCTCTTGGCCGAGTCCCGTAGTTGCCAGGATTCATTATCAATTGAGAACTGTCCATAATTTCAAGGTTTTTGTTTTAATTGAGGTAGTATTCCTTGGCCTTACTCAATAGTGTTTTTTACGTGACACCATCACTTCAGAGGCCGCCCCACTGGGGTCAGACGCCTTTTGCAGCCGCCTCACTGAGGTACAGACGCTGCGCGGACTACCATTCGTCTGTCTCCTAACCTTCGACCAATCTGGCATGGGTGACCCTACCAGGAGCAATGCTCCCGCCAGTGCAGCTCTAGGGGTCATCGGAGCACGCAAGCCCTTCAACCACGACAAGGTTGTAGTCCAAGAGAAGGGGAGGAGATATCAGCGACTCTAAACTGTTTAAATCTGTCAATCCTTTAGCATAAATAGATTGGTTTGATAAATCAATGTATCCAATCGCAAGGCAATCAATTGATAAATTCAGTTTGAATACGTTCTCGTAAAAGCAATGCCATACTGTGAAAAACATTGTGTGCCTCATTGTGAGAGTA
This sequence comes from Pyrrhosoma nymphula, assembly GCA_963573305.1. Lineage (NCBI taxonomy): Eukaryota > Metazoa > Arthropoda > Insecta > Odonata > Coenagrionidae > Pyrrhosoma > Pyrrhosoma nymphula. The sequence goes on along the minus strand of OY754329.1, from coordinate 171,784,612 downwards.
CTTCAAAGCTCTATGCCAAATTCAGTGCACTTGACTTCGGTCACAAAAAAGTTGTGATATTTTCGTGGCACAAATAATAGGCTTAGAGTTAACGTTTTCAGGCTTGGATTGTTTCCTTTCATTATTCCCAGATTATTTTCAAAAAATAATTAAGTAGTGACCGATCACTAGTCATTACCTTAAGGGAAATTCGGAGTGAATATTGAATAAATCTCAACTCCCGATTGCAAGAGAATGATCGGACTACCATCAGTTACTCATCCCAGGTGAATACTCGGCGTTAATTGTTCCCTTATTGGTGTTTATGAAATTCTCAACGGTCTGTGTATCCAAGCAATATATTTTGCTACAGTTCAAAAATGGAAAATCGTTGTATCAGTAATTAATGTGTGTGCTGGAGGCTTTCCAAAACCTCCAAATTTTTGTTCCGATCCGAAGGTTTATTTTTCTCTCCATCCTACTTGAAAACAGCGAAATTCGTATTCAAACGCAATTCATTAAATCCTCTGTAACACCAATCTCCATACATTAATTTATCCTTTACTGAATGACGTAGTTATATTTCCCGGAAAGATAACCCATTTCCCCAGCTCAGAATTTTCCTCATTTTCCTTCATTTTGGACTATTACTACTTTATAAACTTCATTACCTGCGCTTTATATGATTAATTCACATTCCACATATCACGCACCTTTTCACTTGCAAAATAGACATCGAGTCCCGTGGTTGACTGGCTAAATAAATCTTGGCCATCTGCAAATCTACCAAAATTAACAGTTACCTGCTACTTTCCTTCGCAATTTTATCCCTTTCCATACATTTATTACCAAATTGTCAGAAAACAATTGAAAATCAGTGGTAATAAGAAATGGCCCGGCCTGAATCCTCTTCCAACATATACCCATTCCGATTCATCATTCATTACCCGTATACCGCTTCATCCCCGGGAGGTTTTATAATTATGCGCCTAAACTTCCAGTGTACTCCCAATTTCTGCAGTATATTTATTATTCTCGTCCATTGTACTCTGTCAAAAGTCTTCCAGCAGTCTAAGAAGCAAATAGAGACATAGTGGCTATTATCTATAAATAAATGTTAGAATACTCATCACCAGAAATGCGTTTCACGTCCCGCTCTCTTTCCTTAACCCATAATGGTCTTCACCGAGGAAGTCTTCCGCCCTTTCCCCGATTTCATTTTAACAGCTATCTCTGCTATTTTTATTACGCGCGAATAAAAAATTCTGATCTCTTAACATTATCTTTTTTTTCTCATTGTCGGGAAAGTTTTCCGAGCTGATTTTGCGACAGTGGATTTTGGCAACGTATTTACTATAACTTTATAAATTACTAGTTTTCCTGCATGCAAACGAGGCTACTATCTGTCCCCTTTGCGCAGGACTAATGATTCTTGCCATGACGACCCATGTCATAAGGAGAGTACGGGAAATTATCGCCTTCTTTCTCCCGCAAGAAATACCGGCCGAAGTCCTCCCACAAGATGGTCCCAGCCGAAAACATTTCACGGGTTCTTCGGCTGGCGAATTCTGATGGGAGTGGGGGTTGGGATTGTTTTGGCTATTCGTTGTCGGAGGGAGAAGGGTCGAAGGGAGCGAGGTCTCTTAGCGAGTAAAAAACAAACTCAAGTTGTGCCTGTCTTAGCAGTAAAATTGGCCCCAAGAAGTCATGGAACGCGTATGCAATACGTTAAGCTCGATTTCAACAGAACTCGGAGATGGTCGCGCTCACCGTGTGGACCGACTTTTGAAAGTGATAGTACATCGAAACGTCGGCAGAGATGGAGAGTTTATCCCGGTGGGAAGCCAGAACCTTTAAAACCACCATCATACGCCGGGAAGCTCTTTCTTTAAGTCGAGAATCACCCAATCAGATGCCACCTGACCTAGTTCGGCCTAGTTGCCACGGAGTACTTCAGGGAAACAAAAGCTTGACCGGGCGCTCAACATCCTGAGAACGAAGTCAAGAGTCAACCATTAAAAACGTCGGCCATTAATCATTTCACAACTTACAAGTCCATTTCAATTTCATCAATTCCCGAAAAGACTACATAATCAGCACACTTAATTAAAACCATTCGGTAAAATATGTTTTGAACAAACTGAATAGTAGTGGTTTTAACCACGTCAATAATATGTGGCGAGCCGTGTCAGGTTCCGACGTAATTAATACATGAACGGATACTGCAGTTTTACAACAGCTTCTTCACGTACACCTTCCCTCTTGACAATCCCCTCTATTTTGCTAAAGGATAGGCTTGAGATCATTGCGTTTAATAATTAGTCAATGCTAATTGATAATTGATAACGATAAACTTGACAGTTGCTGGCTTCACTTCGTAGAAGTTCAATATGTTAGTACTCATGATTAATGAAAATACTTAGTACTTTTCTAAAAAACTTTTTATTGTACGACGTGTTTCACCGATTTACGGCATCGTCAAGTGCCGAAAGTTTTATATAAGTGCTAATTGTAGTTGTAGTTACGGTGGGTGGAGGGGAAAACTACAAATATTCGGGCAGGGTTGAGAAAAAAACACGTTGAACAAGGGCTGGTGAGACGGGAAATGTTAATTTTGCAGGAAAGGAGTGGGAAGGGATGCGGAAGTAACAATACATTTCAAAGTTTATTGGATTGTCTGGAAATTTCTATTTGTTCAAGTGCGTCCATTTTCAGGCCTTTGGGAATATTAACGTGTAAAATTTCGGGAATAAAATCGCTCGTATGATTGTTTTCAAGTAGGCGTTTAGCAAAAGTTGAGGTAAAAGAAGCAATCCATATTTCTGTAACTTCTGGCGTGTTCTTTGATACGTGAACTAAAACTTCTAAGAGTCTGGCCGATGCATGTCTTATTTCTACAATTGAATTTAATTTTATAAATACCAGAGTTTAGGAGTCTATCCTGCCAGTCTTTGCCATTGATAAAAAGTTTAGAAAGGGTTAGGGGAGTGTAAAAAGCTGCTTTAAGCGAGCTCCGTAGGCGGTTTGCTAACTATAAGTTGTAGAAACATAGGTCGGTTAAGTTTGATAAATGAAGCAGAATACACAAAGGGGTTGGTTAGTTATATTGGTTGAGAAAGATAAGATGGGGGTGGGAGTTATATGAAGTCACGTGCTCCATAAGGACAGGGAGGTAGATAGGTTGGTTGGTTGAGTGACAAATTGCTCGGGTAATTGATGAAGTGTGCTATAATCAAGAATGTCTACCTGGGAAACTCTGAAGGCAGAAGACCACCCGACAGGCCTAGAATGATGTGGAAGGACCAGGTTGAAAAAGACATCGATAGACTAGGGACTACACTCAGAGCTGGAGAGAATATAACAGAATGGAGAGGCGTTGTTGGTGAGGCCGAGAACCTGCTGAGGTTTCAATGGCCAAGGAGGTAAGGAGTTAAGGTAATGGATGGAGGGTAGAGTGAACCAGAGGTATGCTTTGACCTACTCCGAGTGAAACGCAAAAAGGTGACCACAGTTGAACGTCCCATCCGATGGGAAAAGTACTGGGAGAGATATTGAAATGATTTATATCCAGTACCAAAATGGGTACCGGGATTTCTCAGAAACATTTCCGCTACTGTCGGGATTCGAACCTGGGTACTGGGAATGGGAAGTTTAATTTCCACACCAGCCTGATTCCATCAGTACAAAGTTTTCTTCATTAAAAAATTATTTGCCCGGGTCTCGAACACGGAAAAATATTCGGCCGCCATATTTCTTGAAACGGTCGAAAGCCGAGAAAAATCTGGTAATTTAATCTTTCATTTTCCGAATGAAATCATATCACCGAATTTCGACGATTTTATGACTCCGTGAAACTCATTTGTTTTCGTTACACAAGGAAAAACAGCAATATAAGTTTTTGAGCTAATGGATAGGCTACGCGAAAAAGGTTGGGACTAATAGTGACTAACCTTAAAATAGCCAAAATACTGACTGCCGGCTTGAGATACTGAGTAAAATATACCCAACGTGATAGGCACAAAGAGTAGTATTAAGTACAATTTAACGTCAATATATCAGGAAGTGCAGGCTACAGACGTTGACATCCTTCGCTAGAAACCACAAAAATCTAAAGCTAACTACTTACAATACCTTCATGTTTCCCATCTTGCTAAGACAATTCACCCTTTGTACTCACCTGCAAAGAAAAAAATAGGGTATGTAAGTTAAATACTACGAATAAAGATTGCATAAATATTACAGAGCGAGGTGATCATGTTGGAAAAAACCAGCATGATGCTCACTTTGAGATTTGAGAAATTTTATTTATTAATGTATTGTGAAAAAAACACCAGTTTCATCACTGTTAAAAGAAACATATTCAAGTTTCAGATACATCCAATCACTGTTAAAAATTATTTTGCTACATCGAATATGTAAAATAATTCAATGATTCGTAAATTAGTAACTTCGTTAAGTACTCTAACTAGATAAACATGCGGATTACTTATGCATCAAAGCACCTTTTTACATTGCGAGTACAGTTTTCACGAATTTTCCACCATTTCAGGTGTATACTCACGTAATACAAGAGTAGGACATAAATTGCACCCAGCAGGCACAGCATTCACTAGAGAATTCTGGATATGCAGTTAGTAACACAAGTTTGATGTAACACAAGTAAGGAAGAAGAACTTGATTAAAGCATATATTTGGAACCTTTTTAAATATTGCAATGAAACTTTGGCAATGGCGGCTGCAGAGCATGAGAGGTGGAAGCAGTGGCGATGTGGTGTCAGTGAACAAAATCTATTGGACGGATAGAGTCACCAATAGAAAACCCTTACGAAGTGTTCCAGAGGAAGGACGTACGATGAAATCTCGGAGAAGAAGAAAAGCTTACTGAACAAATGTTGCGACAACATAGCCCACTGAAATCATTCATGAAAGGAGAAAGAAATGGGAAGAATCACATAGGAAGACCAAGGGTGGAACACACCAGGAAAATTATGAAGAACGTTGAATCCCACGTACGTTTTATGAAATCACAAACAAACCTTCGGTCATGAAGGCGCTTTTTACGGACGGCGTGAAACAAGTAAGTAAAATTAAAGCTACAGCTACAGAATTAAATTAGTTAATTACTTAAGATTTCGTAGGATAGAGGGAGTTGGCTGAAATTTGAGAGAAGTGGAGTGCTGCAGCAAACCAATCTTCAAATTGATGACTGCTGACGATGATGATAAAAGGTAGCATAAGTCAAAGGGCACGATATACAGTGGATGTATGAAGTTTCAGCTGCGATTTGAAATTAAAGTAAGGCCTCTGATGATGCTCCTCTTTTTTGTGCTGAATAAACATCCCAGCGAAGCACGGTTTGTCGTAAGAAGAAGATTCCGAGAATGAGGAAACTTTCGGGACGACGATAAAGGTTTGATGGATCAGATGGAAGAGAGGTTGGAAGGAGTGGGTGGGAAGGAGCCTTAGAACAGCGTGCGTGGGCCGTCGTAATAAAAGACAGGGAGCTAATGGAGTTGCACGATTTGTTCGGACACGGCGGCGGAAATTGTAGCCGGGTCGAGCGAAGGTGCTCCGGGCCGCGTGGGAAGGGCAGCGGGTGAGTTACGAGGTAGCGGGTTAGTCAGCAGATGGAAATACGAGGATTCGATCAAGGGAAAGGGCAGGAACCCTGGCTATTTTAAAAGACGAGTAGTGTTTTCGGGAAGAGAATTGGATCCAAATGAGGAGTGTGAAATTAATGGGCTGCTCTAACCACCGAGGAAAGGTGATCTTATGATACACCTACCGGATCCCATGTTTTGAGGTGCAACTGAGTGTGTCAGCGTACAGGCGACGACAGTTTCTCCTCTGTTACAGGAGGAGTCTTCACATCGAAGACCCGAGACGCCCTGTAAATCCGAGGAAATTGTCGTCATCTAAACGTTCTAAAACAGTTTTTTTCTCTCTCTCTCTCTTTCCAATTCGTGTCCCTCCTCGCCCCACGCGGAACTTCAATCTCCAACACATCCCGAATAATCCATCTTTCCCTATCACAGCGTTCCCTTTTATACCGGCTCCCTTAAAAATTTAACATATTGTCCTAAACGTACCCTTTCCTAGACCTCTTCTCCTCACCCAACGTATTCAAATAATTCATCAAACGGCACTTGGGTAATGGAACCTCAAATTTGAGTTAATTTTGTTTTAATATTATATTTAATGTTATTCTTTATCATTGTTCTATGATTATTTTTTTATTATATTGACCAGTATAATTAGGCATGGAGCCATTTTTTGTTATGTGAGATGATTAATATATAAATAAATTAACGCTGACACAAGCAGTTACACCTGAAAACATGGGATTCCACATATCGAGCCACTACGGATCTTATGATAGTTTGAGCGAGATTTTCCACTAGTCAAGAGTAGAGACATTAGTCTAATTTTATTTTAAAATCGAAGGAGTTACACCAAAGATTAAAGAAGAGGGTAGAAGACGTCTTGATGGACGAAAGTAAATGATGTTTGCAAAAAATTATCAACCTAACATGGTTATAACGCGCAACATGGCCATTATTGTGATTCATGTCCAATAACGTTTTGCCCAATGCAGAGCTTTTTTTGGCAAATTATTTCCATTTTACATTTTTAAAGACAAATTATTAAGCACAGCCATAATTCCGCAATAAATACCTCTATTGTTCGTCGCATTCACTGCACAAAAATCCATTCAATATGGCCAACTGCGTACTTCACTGTCTTCAGTAATTCCCGGTGTAATTGTACCGTATGGTTTCATCTAATGTCATCATAAATCTATAAATTTTACAAATCAAGAAACAAATACAGTAGTAATAATGAAGGAAAGACAAGGGTTTTATTGATGAAATACTCAGTAATTAATTTATAAATCATATAAATCATATAGTACGTTAACTAATAAATTATTTTTTAGAATAATTGAGAAAGCACAATAGAACTACATACTGTTACATCTCTGACGCGGTCAGTGTTAAAAGAAAACATCTAAGACTTCTACCGATCGCAAATACTCTAAATAAAGGTGACTCAAACGCTATTGAATTCATATCCTGGCTACTTAAAGAAAAATTTACCCTCAGTCTGATATGCTCACTGAGCAGCATACGTCATAATGCGTTAATTCAATTGGAATAGCGCTTCCGTCGGTTCCTAAGGCAGCAAAAAGAGTTAATTAAAAATATATGTACGCAGACCTATTCGTATATTTTGTACGTTAACTTCGTTTACTTAATAGTAAGGTATGTCATCAGTGAACTCAGTAATTTTTAACAATTCAAACGAGAATGATTTGTTGTAACCTACGCTCATAATGAAGTCTTATTTCAGCTAACGTTTCTCCCAATTGAAGAAAGTACAACAATGTGCTGTACAGGACGACAAATAGTCACATCTTCCCGCATTGATGCTGGAAATAATGCTCTGGACAATCATTGAAACAGAGGACACGTGATTGAAGACATTTAATTGGCAGGAATATTCCCAAAGAACATGTAAAACTTCTGTCTTAACCATAAAAATAATTTCTATATCATAAACGTACGACTAGAAGAAGCATACCCTCAAGTTAATCACAACACTCAAGAATTATTGTTCATTTTTGCTTCCCCCAACCCACACGATCGCGTGACCTCTGACATTGCCGTCAACCGCAAGTTGATGAAGAACTTACGCCAACATGATGTTGACCAAGATTTTGTGTTTACTATATCAGAGTATCGGTTAGTTGACGCGAGTGTTATCGTTACGGGGACCTATTAGGATCAAAGTTTATACCGAAAAAATGTTTTACCAGAGATTATAAAACCTAGACTTAACCACTTAATTTGAAAAGAAAATTTGACTCTAAGGTAGACAAGGATGTTGGTGAGGATCAAGCATCAAAGTAGATTCAACTGATTAATCGAAGTTAAAATTTTCCTACAAGTTACAAGCACAAGAATATAAAAATATCACGAATAAAATAAACTAGCAATCGCTGTAGAACCGATGAGAACGTTAAACAATTTTCGCCGACGAACGATGGTTGATAGTAATATCGGACATATATTTTCACCGAGCTAGCAAATTCGAGAGAGTTACAACGTTACCTATAATTATCTTTGGGACAACAAAATAACGTCTTCACGAAGATATCGCTACTTCGGCTACAATTATCTCTGTAATAGCATCGAAATCATAATAAATTCCTTGGGTAGCGACAGATGATATCTTTGGGCCTTTCCTTCTCCCGGCGGGATGAGCCATTTGCATTTTAATGGGCGAGGCATTTACGTCACATCAAGGATTCTTGGAATAAGTTCACGCCGCAATCCCATTGGGGAAAGGAAGGGCCCACTCTCTTTCCATCTCGGAGAAAGACGCTTTGCTTCTGTCCAGGAGTGAAAAAAAAAGAGGAGCGCGAAATCACAGTCGAGTCAACCAACCCATCACATCGATGTATCGGACTACTCGATGTTTATTTGCCGATACATCGAAAACATCGAGTGGTAAGATAATCGATGAAACATCGACTCGATGTTTTCAAAACACTCAACATCGCACTGATGTTTTAGATTTGGAGCGGGGACTAATAAATGCTTTTGGTAGACCAATAAATGCATTATTTATGAGTATCAAAAGCCTTTAAAGAATACAAACGAACCTTCCCCAATTGTGCCATCTATCGTTTGCGTGTAGGGAAACAAGTAAAGGCATAAAATCGTCTGTGTTTTCATCCTTGTGTTGCATTCACTTTGCATTGATGAAAACCAACTTGGTTTTGAAAAGCAACATACTGCTCTCTATGTCAACATTAATTGACCCAAGGTTTAAGAGGACCTACAGGTACATGCTCTGAATACTGCATCAGCTAAGGTGAGATCAGAAAACAGAAAACTGGGATCCTCCTCACCGCCAATACCCAGCATGGAAGAGCCTGGAAATGGGTCTGGGTCCTTCTCTGTGGAGAAAGCATCAGGAGAGGGTGCAAAACAATTCACAGCTCAGCTAAATGATATTCTCACAGGTACGCCAGAAGAGCTCTCCCTATTTTTGAAGACACCCTGTGTCCCAATGGATAAGGATTCCTTCGAGTACTGGAATACAGCAATCGCAATGAATCCTGCAATGTCCAACGTAGCACTAAAGCTGATGATCGCCATGCCTACATCAGTACCTTCTGAGAGGATTGTATCAGGTCTCAACTTGGTGGTGGAGGACAACAAAGAGCAGGTTGGGAACGTCGCATATCAAGCAAAAAGTGTTCATTTCCTCCCTCGATATGGGGATACTGGGAGGTTTAAATCCACTAGTTTTCAATGAGTACAAGATTGTTTTCATACAACCAAGCTTAGAATATTTTCAGTGAACAGGTACAGCCACTATTGTTTATTTATCTTTATTTCATAATGAAATAGCGATATGTTTTTTTATTTTCAAGAATAAATTCAATGGAAAAATATTCGCGTATTATTGATCAATATTTTCCTAATAAAAAGCTCCGAGAGTCCAATTTCCGAATAATTTTCAAAATGATTGTAATTTTTTTAAGATTTTAAAATGTCTGATTCATAACACCTAACCTCAGATATGAAGGCATAGAACACTCGATACATCGAAACATCGATGTTTTTTTGTCGATGAATAATGAGTGAGTGGCGAGTACTATCATAAACATCGAAAAATTGGCCACTCGATGTTTTTTAGCCGATGTGGCATCACTACATCCAAGGCACTGATTCACGTCTTTCCCCTCTCTTCCTTCTCATACAGTCCTACTTCCTTATGCCGCGAAGAAAGAAGAAACTTCACATGAGTGCGATGCGATACGGACGATACGACAAAAACTGACGGCGTTTCAACAATTCGAATCCAACATCATCGCCAACCTTTGCATGGAAGACTTTGAAAAAGAAGCATTAAACACCTTTAGCCATCAACCAACAGTTTGGTTAAGACACGTTGACGATACATTCATAATATGGCCTCATGGTAAGAAGATACTCGAGAATTTCTTAATACATCTCAACAGTCAGTATCCATCGATTCAATTTACGATGGAAATTGAAAAAGACGGTCACCTACCATTCCTATAGATGTTCTGGTTGAGAGAAAAAAAGATAGAAAACTTGGGCATGGTGTGTATCGGAAAAAGACCCATACTGATCGATACCTCAATGCACCACCACCCACAGCAAAAGGCATCATATTCTCAAGACCCTATTTGATTACGCTCGCAGAGTTTCAGATGCTGATTCCATCTCCGAAGAAATTAAAATATTTAAGAGAGACACTGAAGGATAATGGTTATAGCTATAAATTAATTGAAAGTGTTAGAAATCAGAAGCCTAAGGAGAAAGACACATCTAAGCCTCTGGGATATGTTATGCTACCTTACACCGCTGGAACAACAGATCGCATAAGTAAAATCATGAAGAAGCATAACATCATTACAAGATTTAACACCACCTCCAAAGTTTACGATCATCTTAGAGGAGCTAAAGATCCATTATCTCCCACAATGTTCGAAGGCATACACGAAATTTTCTTTAGATGCGGAAAATCATATGTTGGCCAGACAAAGAGAGCCATAGGATGCAGACTGAAGGAACACGAACGGGCTATTCGGAAGAAAGATTGGTATCACTCTGCCATGGCTATGAGCATACACTTTTAGAAGTTCACAGTATTGACATCAAAAGGGCGAAAGTTTTATGTAAAGAAATGAGCTACTATCCACGGATCATCAGGGAAGCCATTGAAACAGAAATAAAAGACCTAACAACCTAAACAGAAAAGATGGCTACAAACTTCCTTATACGTGGAAAAGACTTTTGAAAAACTAAAGTATTAATTAATCATGCTGTACATAATAACCGCTTAAGTTTGTTTATTTATGTTTCATTGTTGATTTAGAAAGCCAGACGAAGCAAGTGGAATAGCACGGCGAAACTGTTGCTGAAAAAAGTTTAGTTTAATCGCGGAAATCCAAAAGAAACTTATCAAAATTCGATTCCAGTTTTATGTTAATTAGAATTGGAAAATTAATAGCATCAATGCACTGCACTTCAATAAATATCGTCGATTCCCTCTGATGGATTATATGGAATTGGGACTAAGTATAATGTCGATATGACATGATATTGCGGAGTGCCTTACTCATAAAATCGATATCGATTGAATGTCGAGAGGAAAACACACGTGACCGAACGAAACGATAGTGCAGGAGAATAATTACGCCAAACAAATGCGCAATCAGCCATCATACCTAACGCATCAAATAAAGTACTGATGAAAATCAAAGTAGAAATGCAGGTATTTTCACATTAAATGTGATGGGTTAAACAAGCGTGAAATATAAATATACCACAAATCGATTACAATGTAAGCCTAGCACTCCATATTACACTATTGGAAAACTACTGCTTTCACATCTTTGCAATAACGACCAATAAAACGTAAACGTTTTATTGGTCGTTATTGCAAAATGCTTCACTTTGATGTACCAACACGCCTGTTATTTTCATTTTAGTTCCCTGATATACACATTAGAGATGGCTATTCACAAATATATATTGGATAGTTGATATGTCATCAATAATGCGATATTTACTGATAGAATTCGATAATGTAAATTTAAATCGAGCATCATGCAGTAGTCAACCTCCTTTAACCAACTTCACGATTTCCATCCAGTCTCACGGACTTATCTATCTATAGCTGATATACTAGCCGATATATTGTCGATGGTATTATATTTTTGTATCTAATTAGGAAACACAAATTTAAATCGATAATCGCAAAGCAGACTTCCCCCCCTTAACACCTACAAGTCTCTCTCTCCACCCTCTTGGAAATATAGGTATTAGAAAAAGTCGATACATAATCGATACCTCGATATTTTTTGTATCGAGTTCGATAATTTGAGTGCAAATCGAGAATCGCACGGACCTCGATAACTACCTACACGTGTCTCCCTCCACGTACTTCCTTCCAAAGTTTCATTTTCCCCCTTATCTTTCGTTCCATCAGATCCATCTCCACCCCCCTTTTATCCCCTCCCCTTATCTCTTCCATCACATGATCTTCAAACTCGGGTAAAACTCCGCGCGGTTATCTCCTATCGTTCATTCTTCCTTTCTTCCTCCTCTCTTATTCTTCCTCCCCTCCACTCAACTCCCTTTCCCATTTCGCAACAAACCCTTCTTTAAGGCTGTTCCACCACATAAATGACATAAATATCTTTTGACATTCTAACTAATAATGGAAAAGCGAGTCTTCCTATTTGATGTAAACAACAACGATCTTGCTTTTTCATGCCATTTTCTTCCACAAATTGAATATGAAGTTCATTGCTGGAATGGGTGAAATATAAGGAAAGAACTTTTTTTCTTCTTATATTAATGCAATTATTGAAACAAAAATGTCCATAAGATGGAAAATCTCCCAGAGAATCGAATTTTAATTAAATTTAGTCACATTCCAATCTTTTTTTCGGAGTTTATTAGTCAATTACCGCATATGACTGAACTCCAAACGCGTTAGATCAATCGCTGACGAGTTTACATGGTGGAAATTCATATTAATATAAGATAACACTTTGATTGTTCCACACTACTCATGTGTGCTACCTCAACCGGTTTTGACTTTTTCACGTAACTTTCAAGAGAAAAACTAGTACGTGAAAACGTCGAAACCGGCTGAGTTAGCATTAAAAGCAGTGTGTGGAAAATACAGTGATATCTGTCATTAATTCCAAACGCGTTGTTTCAATGGAAAGTGCGGAACAGTTTGCTTCTATGGCACAATATTGAAATAAAATACATTCATATTTCTATTCTAATTCATTTATAAAAAAATATATTCACAAGGACAAATATATTCTTTAACTAATCTGCATGTTGTACAAATTAATTTTGTTTCATAATGTGAGTCTGCCATTGAAAGTATTGAAGTTTGTGCAGACCGGTACATTTTAGTGCACCTCATCGCACATGAACGACTCGAGGATACCGGCAATAGCCACGGAATTACCTCAACCCGCAATGGAACAGAAGTGCAAAATTCCAAAGAGGAATAATAATCATTCGTCTTGAAAAGGACTCGAACCCGGATCCCTGGATATGACGCCAAATGCATTGGCCAGTTAAGCTACTGACGCGTCCTTTTTCCCAATGGATTTTTTAGAACTTAATCCACAAGGACGCTTCGGTACCTTAGCTGGCTAAAGCACTCAACGCGATATCGGGGGATACGGATTCGAGTCCCGGTCAAAGCGAATGAATTATCCTCTGTGGAATTTCGGCAATAAATGACACCATGTGCACAGGCAAAAGGTTTAGTAACCTCAAGGAAGGTAGCTATATTTTAGTTCAAAACAGTTACGGGTAAATATTTTGTGAAAAGCTATTGGCTTCTTTCAAATTATGCATTTGAAAACCCGGCTTCGATTCCCGGCCAAGGGGATTTTCTTCCCTTACGAAATTACGACAATGAATGGAACTATGTGCACAGGAAAAACGTTTAGTATCCTCAAGGAAGGTAGCCTTCTGTAGGTTCAAAACAGTCATGTCCAAATATTCGTGAATAGTTATCGAATTCTTTCAAAGCACGCATTTATAAGCGTTAGCTTCTTGACACACAGTGGTGAAAAACTTTGCATCATCCATTTATTATGCCGTTAAAGCAAATTCACTCGTGGACAAGAATAGTGGATGTGGTTTTTGAAGCTCTTTCATGAACTAGAATACATCGACTGTACTGCGAAGTGATCAGTGTAATAGAAATAATGGAAAACTTTCAACAGCTAAGGCATGTCAGCAATGGAGGACATGTTTGTTTTAAACAATACAAACGAAAAACTTGAATTTAGTATTTGCTTTGACCCACAAAGTAGGGCTCTGGACCCTATATTTCTTCCCCCCTTCCTTTTCCACCAACTCTTCCGAAAAAACCACCCACCTGAATCCACCCTAGGGTACGAGAGATCATCAGGACTCTTCCGCTTGTAAATGAAAATGTCCATTCCCTTCACATTCGATTCCATCTCCAAACTCACGCCGTCTACCTCGTCCGGCGCCATGATTTGCCTCATCTTCCCGAGTTTCCATGGAAATGAAAACATAAACAGACGCAAATAAGCTACTTTCTCTCTTCTCTACACATTATTCTCTCGAAACACAAACAGCTGTGATTTCATTCTTCGTTCACGCAGGCGCGATCCTAAGGGGGAAAGATAACATTCGTGAAATGTGGAGTTGGTGATCATTGAATAACAAAATAGAACAGGGAAACGAGGCTTTGAAGCAGATAACTATCGATTAAATATACAAAAATAATTAAATAAAAAAAATTAATATACCAAGTTTTTCAAACGGACTAAAAAGTATAAAATAATTTTCCCTGGGCCCTTCTAAATGTTTGAGGGTGAATTTTTAGTGGCTGTGGAGATATTTGTAAGACTTGAAGAGAAAAACGTGGGGCACAGGCAACCCATGATAATTAAGGAGGAGTATAAGGACCAGGTGTCGTTGAGTAAACTTCCACAATTAATACCACTCGCAATGCACTGAAATTGGTAGTGAATTCATCCGGATTATCTACTTCTATTATCTACTGCCTGCGCCCCACGTTTTTCTCTTCAAGTCTTACAAATATATCCATAGCAACTAAAAATTCGCCATAAAAAAATTAGAAGGGCCCAGGGAAAATTATTTTATACTTTTTAGTCCGTTTTAAAAACGTAGTTTATTTAAAAAAAATTTATTAAATTAATTATTTTCTGCTTTTTAGTTTTGTGCCCGAGTGAAAGTTTCCAATCGATTTCATACATCTTGATGAGACTCTGACAGGGACACATAGGAAATTCCCGATGCATTTCAGATTCTGTTCAGCTGACAGTGTGTGGAGTTGAAAAAATTAATTAATCGTTAATTAATTAATTAACTGTTATAACACATAGCTAACATTTCGTTGTCATCCACTTCTGAGCTATGCATAAAATTACAAGCCTCTAATAGCACATCAGGATATATGTTAATTAATTAATCAATTGTTATAATGCATAGCTAACATTGCATTGTCATCCACTTCTGAGCTATGGTTAAAATTTCAAGTCTGATCGTGAAGTTAGTTAAAACTCGGTTGCAATATTCCACCCGGACAGACAGACAGACATGACGGAAACCGAACTAATAAGAACGTGGTAAAACAGCAAGAGGATCGATTTCAATTGCCGGATAGAGTTCTTGCTTCCCATTTTCGAGGAACCGGGTTTGCATCTCGGCAACGGAGGAGATTTTCGGGGAGATCCTTTTTCGGCGATATCCCCCCTTTCACTTTGGTCCTATGTTAATAGGACTTCAAGTGCAGCACTCCATCCATCGAATGGGACGTTAAACTGTAGACCATTAAGAGCCTTTTGTGAAAACAAGGCTATTATCGACAAAGGGTTTCTCTCCAACTTTCCGCCAATAATACTTCCGTTTACAACCAACCCTCGGGCCAGTCAGGCGGAGAGACCAAAGCAGAAGTCAACCCGCAACTCAACCGCTCGGTCCCGCACACCAGCGCATATATATACCCAAGACGGGTAGCCTAGGATCTTCAGTTGACTTACTTAACAGCTTAAGACCTCAGATATCAGTCACCATCAGTCACAAATAATTCTCTCCTCTCGATAAACACACTGTTGCAATTTATTCTTTCTTAACAATCAGTCCTTGATGAAATATTCGTGCAATTTGAAGTAAGTGATTAAAAAAATCATAAAAGTGCAGATAAGTGAGGCTTATATTACTCCACATCGATATTACAATCACCTAACACTAGATTAAGGCCCGGTTATACAACTTAAGGTTAAATATTGTATCCTTATATTTAAAAAAAGTAATACATTCATCCGGTTTCGTTCTCTTAAATCAGCCAGCAGTTTCACTAAATTTACTAAAACAAGGAACTCAAAAGTTAACATCAAAGTAACGTCATCCTGAGATTAACGTTAACCAGAGATTAAAAGACCGGACATAATAGGCATTGTATCACTGTGATTTGAGACAAAAAAGAGCCAAACGTGGGGAAAAAATAATGGCAAGTTCAAAATTTGGGAATTGGCTATGCTCGTACATAACCAGAGGATCAATTAATGTTCATAAATCCGCTTTTCGTTTTAATAGTTACTGTGAAATAAACCTACGTTTGAAATACGTCTAACTCTGACGTGTGTACACTTAATATTTGGTGCCTTGTAACATAGTTTTTGTTTTCATTTAAATATATTTAGGCTGATAACTTCTTCACAGTTGTAAAAGATGCGGGTAATTCGACGAGTATATTTTGTATGAACAATATTTTACAGCCATAGGAGTCGACTGCAGCGCCATTTCTACTGAAGTATCTCAATTTTACTTCAACTATACCACTTCAAATACCTCACATGCAAACAAATAAAAAATACGATAGTAAGACGCTAACATTTTATTTTTATTCGATTTCCTCAGTTTTTCCCTTATTAACACAATTTTTCACGAAAAACGCATTTACATTTGACGGAAAACTAGCATTTTCCACATTCTTTACCTATTTTTACATCTATCACCAAGCAATTTCAAGTTCCACTTGAGAATAACATAGCATGGCAATGTATGGCTTTGTTTTTCATATCAGTTAGGGGACACATTTGTATACAGATAGCCAGAAAGATGGCACACATATCATTAACGCCATTCCCGTACGAAAAGTCAAAGAACATAGTTATTACTTGTATATATATAATCTTGACCACTTAATTATGATTGAATTGTTTTTCTGGAGCTATGGTCTATTATCTTTTTCCAATTAAAAAACCACAAATTTACCAGCGCCTCGCCTTTTTTACATAAGATTCATCAGGGCTTTTGGTGACATTTAAAGAGGAGAGCTCTCCTATTTAAATGTCACCTTAAGCCATCTTACATTTAAGTGCTTACCTTTTCATTTCTTTCAAATGATTGGATATGTAATTATTTATTTGGAATAAAATAAGAATTATCGTACGATTGTATACTGACCGTTTGAACAATTACTTAAAGAAAAATGACGTTTATAACAATTGAATTATATTTGATTATGTAATAGTCCTTTGATACACTCAACTGTAGTTTGAAAATTGCACAATAATGTTGATTTACAATAATACATTAATTTTGTATTAATTTACAACTGTAGCTTAGCAGAATCAGTTTCAATATGGTTGGAACGATTTCAATTCACAGCAGAACATCTCCCGCCGTTCTACAGCGCGCATATTCTGCGATTCTATAATGAACCGACAATTGATATTCGAACAGGTGTACCACAGCATTTAATTTACCTAATATATTGAAGAATAAACTAAGAGTTCAATAATTGTAACAGTATGTGCTGGATATTAATACTTTTTTAGTTCCGCTATTCTTTTGTAGATGCCAAAAGTAATGCGCAAGGACAGCGATGCCCTGAAAGTAGCGAGACGATTCAAAATATCGCTACACTCGCTACTTCCATAGAAGTCAACTTTCATGCAAAAAGCCACCTTAACGTCGGGAGGAGAAACTTTTGTAAACTTTGCGATTAGAGCATGAATTAAATTCCATTAAACTCATTATAAGGTGGAAGCACCTTAGTGAAAAACTATAAAGTGACTATATCACGAGGTTGGCCGTTTTTATGATTACATTCAACAAAAAATATACATAAATCATTGAATAGACACAACTAAAGGAACTATGACAGCGAGCGTAGGTTTGCGATAGTGGTTTGAAAAGATAACTAAACGATAAATTCCTCTAGCATGTCGTAACTAGATAAAGTATAGAACTACATCAGCGTCAATCAAATTGACTGGGGTTCTGACGCTAGCTCACTCAAGTCACTTCCTAAAGAGCTCCGAAACGCGCTTTTAAGTTGACGACAACCTTTATTAAATGCACAAGAGGCCATTAAATGGAGGGAGAGGGTCGGAAGGGGATGAGGCCAATAAAGAGGGGGCGAAATCAGACCCTGAGAATTTTGGCAGGGAAGGGGGGCTTAAGGGGAGGCAGTTAGGCCCACCCCACGGGTGAAGGGGCAATTTGGAGGTCAAGTTCGGAGTGGGATGCGAATTCAGACGGTTCCAAAGGGTATGGTGTGTGAAGTCAGGGTAAACAGGTTTTTCAGGGTTCTGTACAAGTTATTAATTTTCTAAAAATAAAGTCTGTTCATTGAAATTTAGCGTACATTTGACAGTTGACTCTGATTTTAAATTAAATATAATATTCCACATGCTATAATAAAATAGCAAACATTTACTAAAATTACGCGCTCTAAAAAATTAGTTATTTGATTGGTGACGTCATTTTGCAGTACGTGTTCGTTTACATTGCGTTAAGGTGGTTACACCGTAAAATAACTCAAATGTCATTTTATTCATACTCAGTCTACTTGTAAAAAAATATTCTATATAATATGAAAAAAAAGTATGTAATACCTTTCCACACTATTTTATTCTATAATTGAACTTGAAATTACATTGTTTTCAATGGGGGAATGAGAGAAACACGGGGTAAAAAATAGTATTTTTCCATTTAATATAAATGCTATTTTTACGGAAAACTGTTTATCAGAAGGAAATAATTCAGAAAAATTGAATAAAAATAAAATACAGGCATCTTACCACCTTATTATTTTAGTTATTGAAGAATTAATGCCGTAATTAAAGTCAAAATGCGATAATTCGTAGATAATGGCGCTGCAGTCGGCTCCTATGGCTGGAAAAAAGTGCTCATTTAAAATACATTCGTGGAATAATCTGCATTTTTTCAACTTTACTTTTGGTTTTCTGTAGGTAACGCATTCCATCAGCGAAAGCAGGATTTTTTGGACTAAATATAAAAAATGTGGAATATAGTATTTGTTTTGACTCACACAGTCGCGGCGGAACCTCCTTAACAACGGAGACAACGGAATAACTGGAAATTCCAAACACGCACAAAAAGGTAAGTAATTGCATAAGACTTTTAAGAAACGCCCACAGGAGAAGTGAACTGAGGTGGAAGAAAAGGTAAACTCTTGAAAGATTTCAACATTCGGTGGATAATAACGGAGTTCCGAAAACAAGGCGAAGGACTGAACGTTGCTGGGATTAGAGGAGTGAAAGAAAACTAAAAATATGCTTTACGTGACAGTGTACGGAATTCACTGACGTCCAAATTACAGCAAACATGGCGTCGTGTCTAATTATGTCCTAATAAAGCATTTTATAGCAAACTTGACGTTTTAAACGCTACAACTGATTATCATAAGTATTAATTTTTTCAACATGAGCTCTTTATTATAAAAATAAACATTATCAGAGCACTACCGCATCGCGTACGTGGTACCATATACTTGCATGCCCATAAAAAGGCAAAGGCATTGACTCAGTCACTGACTGATCAACAATATCTCTGGAATCACTGTGCTTTTGACAACGCAATTTGACAAACAGTTTCATTTCATCAATATTCGTGAGTTATCGAATTCATTTATACATTTTTAATACTAACGAGAAAACTATCGAGATTTCAAATCCCCAACACAGAGGTAGATAGGAACGTTGTGAACACTAAGAGGGAATTGAAGTGGCTGAAAGTGATAAAAGGAAAAATTATAACGTGAGAGAGGCCACGAATAACAGTTAGGTATAATAAATAAAACACAGTGGAAATAATTGATATAATGATTCAAAAACGATAAATTCCTAAATGCATAAGCGCAGTAATCTTTCTTTTGAGTAAAATGTTCCGTTGAGAAAAAAAACTTGGCTATGTTTAGATCACAATTTCGTCAACTGACTTTCTCTAGTTTTATTTCAGAGAAAAACATCTACGACTTCATTTCAGTCGTTATGCGATCGTCTTAAAATTGATGACAGTTTTCTCCACGATTGTCCTACCATGTGGTCAAATAACACTTCGTTTCAAGAAGCCAGAAAGAAGGTTTCAACGCTGAGGACAGTGAACGATACAGCTGAAAAAGCGGTCAAGTTGATGCCAGATTTTCACGGTTTAATCACGGTTGAGGAGGAACATAAGCAATTTTTCCTACGTTGCGTACTAGAACACCGGAAGATTTATCCTGACTGCAAAAAGCATACTATGACAGGACAATTTAAAGAATAATGTTTTTTTACATGTTAAACAGTAAATAAACACGATTTGGGCATATTGGTGTTTTATTTACTAAATAAACATTAAGTTCTAGAATCCTTCCATACTAAGCCGGGAAACATTTTTATTTCTCATTTTTGGGATCGAGTCGGCACGTGTTATCACAATTCAATCGCAATGATATTTATTATGTGAGTTATTAAGGTCAAACAGAAAAAAAGTAGAGGGTATGCGTGTTTGATTTCGCGAAAAAAAAAATTTCCCTTATGTCTTGGGACACCCTAATGTCCATGCATTTTTTACGAATTTAGAAAAAAGCAAGCTTGGATATGACGTTGGATATTATTAACATGTTATAAATAGGAGAGAGTCATAGCATACGACATTGAAATGTTAAGTTTTTTTACGAAAAAATTATTCGCCCGAGGTGATTACTCCGGACACACTTAATGTATTAATAGTTGTCCATAGTGAGAGATATTCTTTTGCGATTCATGGCGTAAATTTACAGATACAAAAATTCAAAGCAATAATACTTTCACAGAAATCACTCATTTCAACCGATTCCTGGTTTCATGGAATATATGGTATATTGATTTCATTTTCTGATAAAAGCAGTCAAGTTTATTTCCATTCAGAGAACGTGAAAATATTATGACAGGCGTGTGTATTCACCAAGAAGATATTTTTCAAAAGCTCACAGTTTTGAGGATCTGAACAGGATGAAAACTAAGAAAATGAAAGAAGCGTCCAATCCTATCATTCGTTATTCAATTTGACTAAAAATTTGAATCGATTACTTCACTTTTCAATACAGTATTAAAACAGCAAAGGAGGCATTTTTGGCTAAATTTTTTTTACCGTAGGTGGTTAAATGGTGTAAAATTACAAAATATTTTCTCCTCGATGAGACTCGCGTTAAACTAACCAACAGTCTAGTGCAATACGCAAATCACAAACTCAAACAAGTTAACAATAGTTTAACAAAATGTCTCCGTCATCTTACAGTTAAAATATAGCTAGATATTTGAGAACCGAGGCCAAGTGCAGTATGAAGGAAAGCGACGCCAATAAATGTGAAGCGTGGAAAAAGGCCACACGAGGAATATAAGAAAAGCACGGGATGTATGAAAATTCCTCACGCGTCGGGAATTGGCTGTGAAAAAAAGCGTGGAAATGAGAAAGCTCGGAGATAGCGTGGCACTCTCGTGGGTCTCTGCATTCTTATATGGGCACTTTTGCGCCCTTCTTAAAGCGGTGTGCCTTGAAAATGAGGACGTCGCGTAGACATCTTCGGTAGATGTTCTAAAATGAAAAAAAGAAAAGCAAAACATCTGTTGAGAGGCAGCAGCTCCTCAGTATGCTCTGCTGGTTCGCAGGTGTTCCCCGCATTTTGCCTCGAAAAGAAAAGCATTAGGGGATTGTCTTTTTCAGTGATGCAGTAGCATGCCTACTTTTTTTATATTCGCAGAGCAGCCGACGGGAACCTGTCGCATGGGGTTAAGGACATTTTCTCAACATGAGCACATAATTTACACGCAGGATCAAACGTAAATAATGGCTGAACATCATGGTATAATAAAGAAAAGAGAGATTGGAGTATAGAGAAAAATTACTCCAAAGAACGACCTATTTGTCATTTTACTAGCCAATAAATAAACCTCAGAAATGCATGACCCTCTAGGTATGACCTATTTTATTCCATCTCCAGTAAACAGAACGTGCATGCGTTGGAATGATAAACGTTTTCAGCGATCTCGCGACTTCAATTAAAACGCTGGTAAGGGATTTCATGGGAACAGCGGCCTTTCGTCTTGAAACTATATGTACTTCTAATTTATTTGTTAATTTACTGTGATCTATAATCTGCTCACATGCACATATTAGTTGAAATCCTCTTCGAACTCTGAAGTTCACTTTTTTGTTCACGGACACTAAGCGTTTTTCCAAAGAGCAAAATTTGCATTTATCAACTAATTGTGAGACCAGAAAATTGAATAGGTGTTCCATGAGGAGAAACATTACGCGTCCAATCTCTGTGCCAAGAGTTAGCTCACATTGATCTTTTATATTATGAGATAAAATTACAAGAGCATGAAATGATAAGACGCTTCTCACAGGTTAATATTACTACTTTTCACAAATTGAGATTTTGTTTGTTTAACTGGCTGCGATAAAAGGTTTTGGTCACTAGCAAATATGAACTTGTGACGTGAGTTACCATGTAATTCTGTGTACCGTAAAAATGAGTAGGCCATTAATTTTGTGCATTTCCAATGAAATCATAGTTCCACTGAGCGTCGCTCTGAACCACAAAATTCTGTCGGGAGTATTAGATAAGAGGTCCCTCTCTTCTGATAGCACCGTCCAAGTGAAAAAAATGCTATAACTTTCACTTTACGACCCAATCTCCTTAATGTCCCCTGCAACAACATTCCCTACCGCACGCCCCGCCAACACCTTGCTGGTTATTGCGTAGATGCAGATAGGCTTGAAAAAAAGCGTTCCTAGCTTCGCGTCCTCTACCAGTATACCGTCCTCTAACTAGGCTATTCCTATCACTTAAGTTACCACTCCGCTGTCTATTCCCACTCTTGATTTTACATCTAGAAAGAAACCGGTTGTTCATATGGCACAGACATTTTTTAAAAAACTTAAGTGATTCTGAACTAAAAAACTCTCCCAAAAAGTTTGTTTCCACCTTCTACTCTAATGGCCGGTTGCACAAATATTTATCCATGTAATTAATAGTTATGAAATCCGTAAAGTTATGGAACTCGATAAAAATATTCGGGTTGCAGGATATGTAGCTTTCGTAACTTACAGCTATAGTTATAACTTCGATAATTTTGTTCATTTTGTTGCCGCTGGATAAAATCCATGCATTACGTTGCTTTGTGCAATATAAGTAGTCAGCATGAATATGTTAACTCATTTATCGTTGCATAAGAACTCTTATAATAATTTATTACTCTTTCAAACAGTTCATTAGAAATCCGGTATCTTAGTATTGGGCCACTTATGAGTACATAGTAAATGAATCTCATCTATAGATCTCATAGCTCTATTGAATACATGTCATAACTGCAATCGGCCATTAATCAGCACGGCCGAAATTTTCCTCTCCTTTAATTTATAGTTCATTATATTGCATTAATCTCCCCTTCTACATAGTGTTTAACTTTGTTGGATATCTTGAAGAGACGACCAATAGTTGATGTTATCTGCGTAGTTTAGGACGTTCGGTGGTTTTACTCAACTCAAAGGGAATTCGACGAAACTTTCTGCAATCATTAACACATTCAATGCGGAGCACGTCAGTTGGCGTACTCTTGTCTACTCCGACTGACGGAGCACGCCAATTGACGTGGTCGTTCCATTCCGAAGCCCTTTAAATTTTTAAAGCCGATTTTGACGACGTCCATGAAAATGCTTTCCTAAAGCTACCTGAACTTTTTCAAAATTATTTACCGCAGATTTATTAGGATATTTGATGTGGAAGTGGGCATGAAATGACATATGGGTTCTTATGGGAACGCGAGGTGCGACTAGCTTTATTCGTCGAAAAGAACGTTTTCTAGTTAAGAATAAGAAAAACAAAAATAATTTAAATCATCAATAGAATAATGTATGAAAATCATTTGATATACTTTTTTTTATTTTTGTGTTTCTTATTCTTAACTAGAAAAAGGTTCATTTCGATGAATTAAGCTACTCGTACCTTGTGTTCCCATAAGAACCCATGTAATTTTTTGTCCAATTCTCAATCAAATATCTTAAGTAATCTGTGGTAAATAACTCTGAAAAAAATCAAGTAGATATAAGACAAAATAAGTAATGCTTCCAGCAAGTTTCGTCGAATTCTCTTGTTGTTGAGTGAAACCATCGAAGCTCCTTATGGAGAGGTCGGTAAGGGAAGGATTATTCGGGAAACGTAGGAACGGTGAGAAACTCGGCGCTGAAGTTAACCCACTTATAACGAAAGGCGCCAAGGGGACCACAGGTTAACGATTCGTCCGACGGGCGTAGTACCACAGTTGGGAGTGCCCTTCACAAATCACCTATGATTAGGGATAGAAACGCAGATAAATTATCTCCACCACTACCGCTATTCAAACTGGGGTCCTCAGGATAGGAAAACGTTCACAGGTTTTCCTATAAATATTAAGTACGTTTCACTTGTATTCATTTCACAAAATCTACTCTCACATTTGCTCCTAGGTTTTAATTATACCACGCTTGCAAACTTAATATTGTGGTATGTAAAATATTATGCTTTTGTATTATAAAAATCATGCAATACTAACAAATGTTTTCATGAACATGGGTTCAATGGCAGTCGGACTTGATAAATAAACAGTGAGATAGTCACATCTCACTGTTTACACATAACATCCACATCTCACACCTTACATTTCCTTCTTTCAATTCCTTATTCGCGTTCCCTCCCTTATTCCTGACTGGTGTCCAAACATTCCCTGCCAATCCCCATTTTGAGTTGGCTCGTAATAGGGGTGTTACGCAGACGTAGATGCGCGCCAAAAATTCTCTCTCCCCCTCCATTTTCTTGCTCTTATCTTGCGTCAAGAGGGTTTCTTCCCTTCCGGGCCCTGCCTCTCCCCGCACTTCCGTTCCCTTCGAAAAACCCTTCAATGACGCACTAAACTACTCCCCCCCCAACTCCTCCCACATCTCACATCAACCCTTCCAGTCCCTGTCCGTCTTAAGGACCAGCATTGGCACCCGAAACACATTTTTACCACAGTCACAACGCGACGGGTCAAAACACGTCGAAATTTTCCGGGTAGTAAAGAGATGAATAGCGCTCCTTAATCCAACAAAAGGAAATATAGTGTTCTGGATTGAAAGTCGGACTCAGAAAAAAAGAAGATTAGTTAAAAAAATAAAAGTATGTACCATTTTTTATTTGAAAAAATAATTAGCATGAAAACCCTATTTGGACTGTTTCTTTTTGACGCCTTTCCAAATATACATTTATCATATAATTCTCTGGATGCAAAGTAAACGTCACTGCTCCATAACCAGAATCATTGGCAGTTTAGGTACCTAATCAGAAGTGTTCCATGACTTGGTCTGTTGAAAAGGCTATAGGGATTTGGACCTGGGAGTGTTCATACGTTATACGCCCGTTTACAAATGCCCGTTATAGTATTTTTAGTATTAAATTTTATAAATTAATTAATTAAAATAAAATAGAAATTCATAAAATGCACGCATTATACGTATATATAAAAATGTGGCTGGAATAGGAGCTTTGGCTACAGTGACTGCTTCATTCAAGTCGGTTCCGGGTTCGAATACCGGTCATTCAAACTCAAACTTCAAGTACAACACCCCTTCATTCAGATGGGATGTTTAAGCCATCACCATCTTCACGTCTTTCGGTAGCAGCCAGAAGGAAAAAAAGCAGCTCTGGGCATCCATCATCTCTCCAAAGACCAAACTATCCACTCTTATTCATGCAAATTTCCTTCCGGTTTGAGGCGCAGGTTCGTTAAAAACACACGTGAGCTGGAGGTGCGAAATAAAAAAAATTGAAGAGCAGAGGATTAGCATTAAATTAAATTTTATTAAGTAAACCTGATTGAATAACGTGGCAATAGTTGAAAAAGCCTTAAATGATATCCTACATACCACATGCACAAGTACCGGTGACGGGTGGTATTGCTGAACATATTAAAATATAACTTTCAGTTTCTCAAACTGCACAGATAAAGAGAGGTGGCTCGCAGAGCTGAAACTATATAATAAAACATTTAAAGTTAATTGGCATATTAACAGGTATCGATTGATTAGCACACACACAGATATGCACTGGAAGCAGATAATCCTACCAAGGAGAGATTCGAACCCGCGACCCTTGGGATGGCAGGCAAGGACTTTACCTCGCCACCACCGCGACCGGTGCCGGCAATCCATATTTGGAAGTGATTGCTGTATGGAGAGTGTATTTATGAGATCATGAAATACAGCATCAATTCCGAGAACATCATCCCAATTCCATAATTTATTCGATAGATTTTTTTAACGCAAATACATATTTTCGCGGCCAAATTTCGATCCTTATCACCAATGAATGACGCGGGAGACGTGATACCAAATAAGCGGCACTTTACTCGACTATGGTTGCATTTTAAGTTTTTGATCATTCCCCTTGCATGGAAGAGATTTGGTCTCCATTTATATCTTGAGCTTTTTGCGAGGGTTCAGAGAAATATTTGGAATTGGTTCGTGGGGAGACGGGGTACGTACGGTGTTCTGTATTGACCAAAGCCGCAGAATGAGAGGACTGCGTCAACAGGTTATCTGCGCTCCGTTGGTTGGCTTAAAAGTGGATCACGGAAAGGGAAGGTAGGTATGCATCGCCGGATGTAAGGGCCAACAGGGGAATAAAATGGAGGCGGGGGATGTTTCGGCCAAATAAGAGGGCAGTAGTGTGGCAAGTGTTAAGCGGGTCCTCCGAGCAGGGCACCACCCCTCCCCTGGCCTGCGAGCGTCAGCTCATCGCCTAGGGTACGGAAGGGCTGCGGGAATAGGTAGGGAACAAGGATGGGTGAGAAGGGTAGGGAAAGGGGAGCTTTCGAACTCAGAGCCATGAATGGGCTAAGGGGCTAAAGACGGAACGCGAAACAACATTTCTTCTAGGGTGTTTGCTACATCGAGTCCTATTAATGAGGAAACGACGGAGTCACAACCGGTCGTCCAGGGTCCGGTCCACCAGATGGTAGTAGTGTGGCAGTAGAACAGAGCGATACACGAATATGCACAGAAACAAAAAATATGGGCATCCAATATTTGTTGGCTAATAAAATGTTGGCCCGAACCTCAACTTTAATCGATAGAAATCTAAAATCTTGGGCGTAACATCCATTTTAAGTTGATATCCGCTAAGTTGTCCTCCATTTTACAGCACAACATTATTGACCTTTACAACACTCGCGAAGAACCTTGGAACACCTAGTTGGATCAGACAGCCAACTCGTGTGATACCCAAAGAGCTTTCTGGCGAGATGGTGGTCGGCGAAACATCTTTCTTTATAAGAGGTATGTATTTTTATAGCGCAATAAGTATCGAACGTTTTAAAATTGAATTAAATAAGAAGAATGGCATAACTTAAACATACAATAAGAAAAAATCGTGAAAATGGAGTGACCTTTGGTTAACATTTTTGACACAACATCATATCGCTCATTTGTAGCATTTTGAAGTGCTTTGGAAAGTTAAAAGATCGCAGTACCTACGCTCTTCTTCAAAAAACAGCTTTCAAAATCGAAGGTGAGTGACCAAGTCCAAACAAAACAACCAATATTGAAGACGCATCCCCTCCAAAACGGATAAGCTGATTTTTATTACTTTGCTTGTCAGAGCAAAACATTAAATTTTGTATTCCAGATTTTCAAAATCATGCAAATCTATGCAAAGGTCTCACCCGGATTTTGATCCGGGTCCCCTGCTTATAATCTCTACGCTCTGAGCCCTGGGGTCAACACGCTCTTAGAAAATCAAATTTAACTCGTAATCCACTCTGTTTGCCGCTCAACTTGTTTACCGACACCTTCCTCCCGGAACCCTTTTTTTGCAACACACGCATGCTTTCGTCCCTGGACGATGACCAAAAGGTGACACACAAAAAAGAGTGCTTCATCCCGTTTTCATAAATCTCCACTTGCATCTCTATCTGGCGATTCAGACACCACCCGAATGAACGTCTTTTTTGCGTCTAGTTAGACATCGGGATCAGCAACGAATGGAAAATCTCATACACTCTGTGCGCCATTTCCCAAATGCTTCAAACTCAGACGGCCAGTGGCTTTTTGCGAGGAGCAACATGCTCATCTGCAACCAACACCTTTTTACTTCGAGACCGAATTGAAGCTAAATCTCCTATGCGATTCAATGTTTTCATTTTTTGGATGATAAAGGGTATAAAACCATTCATTACCCAGTGTTTTGAAAGCCTAATGTCTGGTTTACATGCAATCGTATTAGTCATTATGCACCCGTAGACTACTCGCGAAATATTTGAAGTCCTAGTTCTGCTTTAAAGTTACAACATTATGCAAAAAAAGAAACATATTTTACAGACGGCTCAGAGCCACAGTTGACCCGAAGCCGTTTACCATAATTTCAGAATCGAAAAAAACAACAAAAAGAATTAAAAGCAAATCAGCTTTCAAAATCCTCGATGGTGGCAGGACGTTTCAGATACATTATGGCTGTAGGCTATGTGCGTAATTGAATAGCATACTGTCTTTTCTAATCATTACACTGAATATTTTAAAATGAGCTACGATGGCGCTTAGCCAACTATGGCACTGACAAATTAAGTGTAATTACCAAACCTCCGGATTAGGAGGCCAGGTCGTTTCTCCAACACACGCTATTTCTGTTATAATCAATCTTCTACAAAAATAGTTTTATTGTGAGCCATGCATACATAACATAGAACAATCGTTT
Source organism: Pyrrhosoma nymphula (assembly GCA_963573305.1). Classification (NCBI taxonomy): domain Eukaryota; kingdom Metazoa; phylum Arthropoda; class Insecta; order Odonata; family Coenagrionidae; genus Pyrrhosoma; species Pyrrhosoma nymphula. The sequence continues at coordinate 171,756,010 of OY754329.1, read as the reverse complement.
AGCATAGCATTGTTCCGCCGCGAAGACTGGCTATGCATGTTGACGAAGGATCTGGTGTTTTTCTGGCGAATTAGTTAAATACATTCTTCTCAGGTCTTCATCCGAGTGCTGCAGCATCGCTGATGACGAGGGCCCTGTCGGACCTCAACACGTCGGAGAAAAATTCGCGTAATTTGACTATGAACTGCAAAAAGGACGTTAGAGTAGGAATTTTAGCTTTCACAACCTTCGACCCATTCTCACCTATATGCTGACTCCAAAATTTAAGTTCCAGTAGGTGTCGAGGAAGCAACAATCTGGGATGAAATCGCACTAATTAATGACAGTATAAAACACCTATAGATTAAATTGATTTGAGATAAGTAATATCTTCCGATATTGCTATATGCTAACTTCATAACGCTTGTTTTGAAAAAATACAGTTTTATACGCTATGAAGTACCAATATTTAAGGTGGTTCAATCTATGATTTTGGGAATACACATTGTGAATGCGCAATTCGTTGCTTCTGAATATACATTTTTTACAACATCAAATCGAGCGAGATTCAACCTTACCAAAGGAGTACTCACATTTTAACAGCTAAGAAAGCACCGCACGAATTACTGTTTTATGACTTCACGCAAACGGTTGAATTTGAAAACAGAAATTAATGCACTCTCCCATTGGTCAAGCTAATTTCAACTAAACGGCCTTTAAGTATCTCATATACTAAACCCAAACTCTCAGTTAACACTAAGTTTACGAAAGTAATACGTCATCTAGCGGATAATGTTAATCTGTCGTTATAAGGCGGCTGGAGCGGTAATCGTGGAGCGTTATAGAGAGCACATTTTAATAATTTTTTTAAGCAAGCCGTAAAATAATTCCTTGGACCGCTTTTCATTTAAGCGAATCTGTTCGTGTGTCGGAAATCAACTAAAAGCATGTTACGACGAAATTTTTCGATGTTGTCTTCGAAATTTAGACAGAATTATGTCGAAATGTTTTTTTTCTCGAATATTGAATATTTCACGAATACTGCGTGTCACATTTGTACACGTTATCAACTATTAAATTATTAAGAAATGTATTATTTTGAGTTTAGAAGAAAATCTGCACAAATTAAATAATTCTGTTACGAAATATATGTCTTGTGCAATAAGGCTACGTTTTTAAATGGCATTGAATATACAAAAAACTAAATCGGAATGATGCATTTTTTTACCTTTATTTTTTCGACAGCACGCATGCAAAGTTTCACGCAAATATGTATTTAAAAAAAACCGTCGCCAACCATCTTAAAACCCAGCCCTAGAGAAACTGGCAAGGCCTTCACTTGATGAATCATCGTTCCACAAGATACGGATCACGGAGGGCCAGGGCTTCTAAATAATTTAATTGCCCTATCTCACACCAGATAAATATCCTTTCATACAACCGTAGTATTCAACTGTTAAGGAAGAATTGGATAAAAATTTACGATAAATCTAATATACCCTCTCTAAAGCCATCAAACGCCGTGTTTCAGGGACACAATCCCCATTCTCTCCATCATTTATTTCTTCAGTTTATCATATTTCCCTGCCTCTCTGCATCTAAAGTAAAATGGCTGTTATATCTTCTTCTTAACATTTCCTGCATATCTTGGATGTCATCACCATTCCTCACTTCAACCTTGCGTTGTTGTGACGCTTTTCCTTCGAATCGCTGAAGAGGGCTACTTGGTAGCCGAAATACGTGTATTCGTCCCTCACCCTCGATCTTGCAAGATTTTCACCGCGCTCTTTTGGAGCAGTTTCTCCCAGGAGTTGGGCCCATTTGTGTGTGTGTGATTGAGTTATTGTGAGTGCTTGTGAGTGTGCGTGTGTGCGGTTGTGTTAATAACAGGCACCTTTAGTAGGGTCTCATTAGCCTTGAGAAGGATCCCAGGTTATAACCCTAAGTATCCTTAGCGGGGTCCCATTAGCCCAGCGAAGGATCCTATCTGGGTTGTGTGATTGCGGCTGTGTTGGTCACTGGCGTGGAAGAATTCTTCCCGTGAACTATTACAGGAGGGTATTCTGGTGGAGAGGCTGGGGTTGGTCTCTGCTGTGGAAGTTCTATCCCGGCAAACCAACACAGCAAGGTTAGTGATCTCTGACGAGTGGTGCCAATTGTTTACGGCTATTGGAGACCCCCTTTAATCTTTGTATTTGTCTAGCCGTAAGAGCTCACCCCATTATTATTATTTCCTGCATTGTCTTAATAAAATTCTTCAAAACGCTATTCCAACAAAAAAAATAATCTTCTTCAGCCGCGTACTCTGTATTTTTCTCTTCAACTCTCGGATTTCATTACTACAGCGACCTTCCTTCCACTTCTATGCCCAGGATTCCTTCGATTGTTTTCAATCCTGTTCATTTTTCTCTCTATCCTTCTCAAATTTTAAAACATTTCTAGTATACTGTCATACATTTAAAAATGCGTATTCTCTCATATATATTCTCTTAAATGCACAGGCTTTAGCTTAATATTATGCCACATACTACATTAATCTCTTCTACAAATTCTAGTGGGAGTCATTACCATTCTTTCCCAAGCATGAGTAAAAAAATACCTCTTTTCAACGATTTACCTTCCTCCTAATGCTTATAATGTCGGGTTTAGTTTCAATATCGATACTCAATTGTTTGTTTTCCTCAGTTCCCAGCATCATTTCAGTGTTTGTTTTCAAGCGAAAAAGAAGTCAAAAGGGCGCCCAAAATATGATCCCACTAGACTTAGAATGCATCAAAGTTCCCCCTACAATTATCATGGCCACCAAAGCGTATACCCAATGCATTTAGAGCTTTGAGTGTCAACATGTATTTATGAATCGCTAGCGTAGCTTTCCGCGATTCTTGATCGAGTGACTCTTCTCAATACCTTACTTATTTATTGTTTTACGGCCAAAAGGAGGACGATTCAGAGGAGGGCGGAGAGGAGGAGTATATGAATCTAGAAAATATTTCACAATCAAAAATAAATCATCAATATTGACTATAGCCGACAACATTTCTCATTAAGCGTGATTTCCTCCGGCTTTTTTGTTGAGTTAATCGTTCTTTTTAATTAAGTTTGGATGGCGAGACTGCTCTTTGTATCCTCGCGGCTCAATTTGCTCCGACTTCTTTCCATGTTTACGCCAAATCTTCCAGGATTTACTTCGTGTTCTTCTCTCTCTCTCTCTCAAAAAACTCAAGTAATCTTGATAGGTAATAATAAGCTTTTGAATAAGCTTCCTGTCCACCATCTGTTACAGTAAATGGCGTACCAATACCTTATTCAAAAACCGTGAACAATTTAGGAGTTATAATTGATTCATGTCTAACTTGGGAAGATCACGCCAACCTGGCGTGTAAGAAAGCCTTAGCTGCTCTACATGGACTGCGGAAACAAAGAGATTTACTTCCACCCTCCACTAGAAAACGACTTGTAGAAGCTCTGGTATTCCCTATTCTTGACTATGGAAATATTGTTTCCACCAATATGCTTGCTACTTCAGCACTCAAAATGCAAAGGATCCAGAACGCTTGTGCAAGGTTTGTCTTTGATCTAAGTAAGGACTCTCACATCTCGGAATACATTAAATCTTTATCTTGGCTAAATATTGACAACAGGCACAAACATTCGGCTATATTACTTCTAAAAAAATACTTCTAACGAACTCCCCTGAATATCTCTCTACCAAACTCTGCCTTTCCAATACCATCCGTAATCGTAATCTAAGAGCTAGTAACTCCATGCTCCGTGCACCATTACATCGTACAGATAAGTTTAGAGGGGCATTTTGGATATTTGCTCCTATAATATGGAATACTCTACCTGAAACCATATGCACGATAAACAATTATAACTTTTTTAAATCCCGTTTTCGTGACTACCTCACTGAATTACAGCATGGTATTACTGCTCTCACTTGTACGTTTATCTAGTTATATATATTTTTGGTTGTTTATTTGTCACAATTCATTTGTTTATTTGGTAATGTATTCGCGTTCTATCTCTAGTGAGATTCACTAAACTGACATTGTATTTTGTAAGAATTGAATTTGTTAATGGTACTCGATGATTCTCGATGATTATGACTCGGTAATTACTTCGATGAAATAAATAAATATCAAATATCTCTCTCCAAATCTGACGCTTCCTTCCGTGTGCGCTGCGACTCCGTCTAGTTTGCTTTATCGAATCTCGTCAAACATCCTCCCTTTCACCTCGCCATCGCACCCGCCACGAAGCTCAGAAAAATCTCCAGTCCAGACACATACTTCATCCACGCATCCCAGAGCTTGCTCGCGTACAAACCAAGGAACTCTTCACTCCATATTAATGTTTTAACTCAATCTCCTTCCACTTTCGCACATTTCCATTCAGACAGACCTCCGTTTCCAACATTGTTCTCCGTCTTCCTCTCCCCCGGACACAAATCTTTTCTATTCCGAGATATTTACAGCCGTGAATCCCATTCGAGGGTTACGTCTTCCAGCTGACTTATGATCAGGTGGGCACTGCTAAATCATGCCCTCTTCATTTTGAGGAAAACATTATGCCAACGTACGTGCATTGGAGCAAAGGTCTACGTCGCTTGGCAAAAAAATGGCCTTTTTTTACTCCATCTCTCCCCATCTTCATCGAGTCAAAAGAAAGCGAGTGAGCGAAAGAAACGAGTAACATTTTCTCCTTCCTTCGATTGTTTCTTTCTCGGATTCCTCGTCATAGTTCTCTCCGCTTTTCTTAAGCACTATGTTAGACGTTAGGAGTTTCAAAGAAGAGAATCCATAGAACCATATAGTACGACAGCAACTGGGGGATATTGAAGTAATTACAACGCGCAATTGGTCATATTGAACGGATCAGTTGGGCAATCAATACGTCGGAAACATAGGTATTAATAGTGCTATCGTCACGGTACCGTAATGAATTATCAATAAAAATGCAAAATGATAATAATTCACTAGGAAAAGCACAGCATATAATCCATAAATTTATGGTACCCTGAGCATGATAGATATAAAAGGTAGATACATTTCCGCTAAATACAGGATTGAATGTCATCTGTCAAAACTATCAACTCTTTTCTCAAATACGGATGTAAAAACAAGTAATTTGCATAAAAAATATGAAATGAAATTTTTATGTCGCTCATTTTATTGGCCTGCTACCATTGATTGGATAGAAGCATGTGTCCGTTGGTCAATTACACACCTCCAAATATGTCTTCCAAATTGGCAGAAAATCAGCCCGTCGTTTACGGATGGCGCCAATGTTTTCAGAAAGTAATGCATGGAAATAAGTAAAATTCTTGGTAAACAGGCACCCAATTCTCTTTCATTCGGCTTTTCTTCGTTTTACCAGTCAGCGCAGTGATTGTCCACTTGCTTGTACAGAGGAGCTTTTCCCTTTGGAACTGGAAGGGAGAGGCAGTTCGAAATCTCAATTGAACATTCACATAATCCTTAACTTCATTTAACGTCTCACATTTTCCATATTCCTCGTCTTCCGCACCTTCATCTCCTTGCTCGATCCTTTCCACCCATAAACATTTCTCAACCCGCTCCTACGATCGAAACCGAGCGTATCTATGAAATAAGGTAGACAGAAGGTAGAGAGTCCCTCAAGTTCCTTTAAAAAGTATCCATTACAGACATTGGAGAGCCCTCATATGGCTCAGAGATATGGACCATTGTACTACAGCTGGAACAGAGGAGAATATAGACTTTTGAAACTTGGGTGCTGCAGGGGTTGCTGAGAAAAAGCTGGGACCAGAAACGACGAAGGGTACAGATGAGTAGAAGAGGAGAATACTGCATAGGCCACTGTATCAAGAAATTAGGTCCATTTTGATATCCCACACATTTGAGAGAAAGCGAGTTACTGCGGTACATAATAGAAGGGAAAACAGAAGGTATAGAGGTAGCGAAACTTGGTGGCACTCGATTGTAAAGAGAATGACTCAAGTGAGAGGAAAGCGTACAAGAGAGGTAGGATATAGGGATAAAGGGTGGCTCCAGAGGTCCCTCCGGAAGTTTTATGGTAATTTTGTCCCCTTATCTTCACTTATTTCACCCTCAGTTACCTTTAATTATCCGCTGGTGTATGCCACCAAAGTTTTGCTAGACCTATAAAGCCCCACCAGGATGGCCAATGAACATGTGACACGTGATATGGAAAAGAAGAGTTACAAGGACACAAGGAAGACAGTAGGGAAATTGTAGAATGGAGGGTTGGAGTAAAGAAATCTTAGGGTTTAATGATTAATGACGTAGAGGTCGAGAGAATTATCTCGAAGCGATATCTCTCTCATCCAAGTGCAATGTGTACGCAATGAATGGTGAAGCGTGCGCTGTAATTTTCATGGTCATACAACCAACATATTCCGAGGTTTGAACGCCGACCTGTACAAATCACTAGCGCAGTTTGTCACGATACTTTATCAAAACTCCCATCTAACCATGTGGATACCCTATCCCTTAACACCCTATTCTCACACATTATACTTAAGGTGGCTGGAGCTGTACTCGTGACTCATTGAGTGAATATTTTAATAACTTTTCAGGTAAGTCTAAAAAAACTTTTATGGCCAAAATTTCATTTATATACATCTCTTCATGGGGGGAAAATCATATAGTGTTTATGCACAACATGAACAATAGATATGAGAAGATTACACAGAAGCACTTCCTTTATGATGTCCATCGACATTAAGTATTCGATCGTATTTCAAAGGCTGCGAGGCCGGGGGGGCAACTTCCAGTCGTATTGGCCACTGTACAACTGGTGCATGCTTGGATTTAGGTGGGACAGGAGGATTTTTTCCCCCAAGTTGATTCATACATGGAGTAATGAGAATGACACAAGAATTATATTTTACCATACTAAATTATATACTCTGTATTTTTTCCACAGAATTCCCAAAGAACGGTAGAGCGCGTTTCGCCGACCTACGGCGTCATCAAGTACAAATTCTTAGTTTGTTTTGTTTATTGACCGTTGTTATGTTGTCGTAGTCACGGGGTTGGTTCGAGTGAGGGAGGTGGAGGTTATACCGCGGCTTGGAAGTTTGGGCGCGGACAGGTGGCTTGAATGGTTGATTTTTCTTAAGGTTAGTTTCGTGGAAAGGAGTGGGGAGGACTGCGGAAACAATTGCTCATTACAAAGGGTAATTGGTACCAAACACAAAGTATATAATTTAGTATGAATAATTAATATTTCCACAAAGTAAAGCCTGAAACCATAGTGTAATTTTATTATATTTTACATTTTCGCTTGGATTAAAGCATCTTTTGACTAGGGTTTTCGGCGTGGAATTTGATATTTAGTGAAAAATAGTACTTAAATACGCTTTTTTTTAACTCGGCATGATACCTTGATATTAGTTTGCAACCATTATAATGATATGAACCGTATTATTACTCGTTTATTATCGATATGATGTAATTATTTTCACTTTTATCCATAGGTATCACCAATAAGAACACGTATGCAAAGCTTCACGAAAATATGTGCATTAAAATAATCGCTCCAGCCACCTTAACTCACAGCAAGTTCACGTGAATCACGTGACGGTGACGCAGGTGTCACTTGCCAACCAAAACGTGCTTGACTATCAATGCTTCGTGGTTGAATTCCCGGTAAACATAAGTAATTATGGAACTCTGCGAATGACAATAGCCGAGTGATGTTGCATAATACGATGTTGTCACATTAGCACCGCCACCAATGACAAGCTCCTCGAGCCAAGGTCGGTGAGGTGCGAAATGTGGCAATCTCATATCATACGATAACGAACGACCGAAAAATTCCGTAATATATAAACACGGTGTACATAATGGAACTTCTCGATCTCTATGCACCAAGTAATATCGATTTATTTGTTGCCACATTTCAAACTTTACCAACTTCGGTTCGAGGAACTTGTTTTGATTAAGGAACAAATGTGGCGACATCTGGTGAAATATCACTCGACCGCATAGCTCCGCAATCAACACCCTTTTGGGTCAATTCTCGAACCGTAGTGACCATTATCACAAGCGGAAATATCAGATTTTTGCACGGTTTCGTTGAAGTATACAATTCGTTAACATTGATATATATATATAATGATACGACATGATAATTATCGTACATCGTAATCGTATCGTATCACATACGATAATTATCATGGCGTAGGAGAATTGAACCCCTGAGCAGCAATTAAGCATGTCAACTATCAAAGGGTATAAGAGTATTAAAGAGTCAAATATTGCCACATTTGTACCGTAACAAATGAGAACAGTAAACCAGCAAATACTCGATACCGTTAACAAGCGTAAAGTACTGTTTTAGACACGTTGGCAACTCTTTCCCTTCGGGCAATTTCCATAGCAACCCCTCCAAATCTTCTCCTTCAATGCTACTGCTTTCATTCTTGCCCCCTCTGCTCATGATAGGGCAACTGTCTTCCGAAAATCCTTACCCTCAACTCCCATCTAACCCTACGGACACCCTTACCACCCCATCTCCACCCTTTATATCCTCCTTTCCTCACAGCTCGTTCACCTGAATGACGTCAAGGCGACGCAGGCGCCACCCGAGCGACGTGGCAGGCGGCTTTGGCCGGTGGAAACAAGAGAAGGGCGAAGAGCGGGGGGGGGGGGGCAGCAGCGAGGCGCCCACGCGGGATGGGAGAGTAGGGGAGGAGGGGGTTAAGGGAGGGGGAAGACAAGGTGGGGACAGGGAGGGGTTTGAGGGAATGAATCGATCCTGCGGGAGAGGAAGGGGGGGAAGGAGCAAGTTTGGTGCAAGTGCGAGTGTAGGTGGGGTCGGGTGCGGCGCAGGAGGGGAGGGGGGCGTTCAGAGGGAAGAGTAGGGCACATGAGGGGAAGGATGTGTTGCTTCGGCATAGCCTAGTGCCCCTCCCCAACGGGTCAGGATGTCATGGGGACCATGTGAGTGATGGTGTACATTTGAGCGAGATTTTTCTCCATTCAATCATAGAGATACCATGTTCGAATTTTATTTTTATAAAAATTCAAGCAGTTCTAAGAGGCATTAAGAACATAGTAATATCAATGACGCGTTTTCTTCATTTTTTGACTGAACCTCTCGTTAATTAGCTAAATTCATCATCTTTTTAAGGCTTTAATTCAATTTCTATATATATTACCCCATTTACTCTTAATTTGTTTGGCTATTTTATAAATGATAGCACATCATCATCAGGTGACATTAATCCGAAGATTGGTTTGCTGCAGTTCTCCTGCATTCTACTCCCTCCTCTCAGCTAACCGCTTCATTCTTACACCGAATCCTCACTTTAAGTAGTACCCTTCATAATTTGCCTGAATCCATTCTTAGTCTTCTTTCCATTATTTATTCCTTTATTTATTGTGCTCAATAGACAAAAAATATTACAGAGAGTAATAAATTTATTTTTTTAATGACTGAGAAAGCACACAGTTACATTTCTGACGCGATATGCCTGTCAGAATTTCATTGTTTTGGTAATATCTCTCTGGAGCACACAGCAATACCGTGTCCCACCGAATACGCGTGATATGAGCGATAAGTACGTACACATACCTACTAAAATTAAATTGACGCCACAACTTTCTTTAGTGACTTCACCTCTTATTATGTAACTAAACATGTATATTTGAGGGTTTGACTTGACTGGATTTAAACTGTATGCTGAAGAGGTCTCCGCAGTCAAAGGGTAATTTTTGCCAAATTAATTACAGATAAAATAGTAGTTTCATTTCATCTATCATAAATTGAACCACTTTTAGAAGTAGTTAAGGTATATTCTTGTAAATATAACCATAAGTTTTGTTAAAACTTACCAAATCAAACCATTTGAAGGGTTGCGAGTATTGCAAACACGTTGAGTCAGAGATGGCAGCCTCCTCCGGCAGAAAAAAACAAAGACAGGGGAAAAAATAATATCTTTAAATAGGTTATCTAAATATGTAACGTGAGGCTTTTCAATGCCATATGCATGCTTTGGAAGAAGCAGCAGAATAAAAGCAGAAAAGAATGGCTAAAAGTTCTGCAGAGACCAGACAAAATAATGAAAAGTATCAGGAACAGAATGGAGGAGAGACGAATTCCTCCGTTTTAATTCCTGCAAATTCAGAAGGAAGAGAAACAGAGGACGATTATTTAAAGGGGGAATAGATAAGCTGAAAGCAAAACGGAGAATAAGAAAGAAGGAAAAAAGAACTACGAGATACAGTTGAGAGGGAATAACGGGTATAATGAGCGAATCACATTAATTGGAGAATCGTCACGGAAAAAATGCACCTCTTAATCCCACTTTAAAAAGTAACGAAGACAGATGTCGAGAAAGATTCGAGCGAAAAGAGAAGACGGGGGAATAAGGAAAGAAACATTTAAAGAGAAAAAAAGGCTCGTGGATTAACGCACAGAGGTCACTCTTTTAGAGTAAGATAAAGTAAGTATGAAATACAACGAGGGTTCAAGAAGTTATGAAAATAACTTTTCTTCCTCAAAGAAGGCTTTTCATTTTCAGTTTTAAAATACTTGACTTTTTTTTCACCTCTTTCGATTTCGATGCCATACTGTTTAAGTTTATGGCCTTACGTTGCCTGCATGCTAAGGGTAGTATACCTTAATAATATGTATCCCAATTAGTCTGCCTGCTCCCAATTAGTAATCCCAGCCTGTTCACCTGCCTCATCCCCAGACCCCCGGGCACTGCAGAGCACTGTCACTTGACGCCGCATACAAGCGTGAGCACGTGTAATCCCTTGGTTTTCATTGAGCTGCATCTTCAGCACTTAGAAAGTCTGAGGACACGATAACGTGGAGTCAAGAGGTGTCCTCCAGCGTTCTATCGAATTAATTAAAGTACCTTCTCTATTTGTTCCAGTTTGTACCCGCTTACATTTATGACCAGCCTAGCATTCTTAGTTCTAGAAAATCTCTTTAATTTTGTTTAAGAAAGTTTAATCTTCAGTCCGTATTTCCTGCACTGATTTTCCAATGCAACTATCAAAGCTTGGATGGTCGACTAACCAACGTCTCGTCATCCGTGAATCCAACCGACTTCATCATCTGTTCTACGTTTATTCTCACATCTAACTCCTCACAAACATCTCGTATCATTTACTCAGCATACATTTTTTTTTAATTCCAAGGCGACACCGAAGGCCTTTCTCCGTGGAATAAAACGGCCCATCCTGATTCTCCATTAGCCGCCCCCGCCTGTGCCTTCTGGGCAGTAAATAACCTGCGGATGAGTCGCCAATCTATTCCTATTTTCATCAATATCTTCATTCGTGTCTTCCAATTTAATCTATCAAACACCTTTTCTAAATCAACAAAGTAAACAATAACGTACCGGCTCCATGTAAATTTAGTAAAGTTTACATTTTTCTTTTATCCAGTTTTGGTTACTATTTCATATGGTTATTCAGGATTGCCTAATCGTTTCAACTTTATTATAAGTAATATTTGTTTGCAGTACTGTCATCTGCTATGGTATTCCTACCAAATTATGGAACTATTTTTATGTTTATTATTCAAGCAGTACGATAATGACTCCTTTTAAAATTTATAGTAGTATTTTTCCCAAAATTTCCAATTCGTTCAGGAAAAAAACCGAAGAACAGGTTTTTTTTCCTGCCCTTCAACATTTACGGAAATTTTACATCACCAGTCACGACTCACGACAGAGACCATATTCTAATTCTATTTAAAATTCAAGCATTTGAAATTAGCATGAAGTAAATAGAGTAATGTTATTGACGCGTAAAGTTTGAATATGGCTTAATTCACATTAAATGATTGAAAATCCATATTTTAAGTTTTACCTTGATTTATTTTATCCCCTCGTGCACAGAGAACGCTTCTTAACCAATGGTCTTTTAAATGTAATTTTATAGAAAAGTATTCCGGCGAGTAATAAATTTACTATTTAAAATAATTGAGATCACATGAACGATACACACAATTACAATTTTGAAGTCATCTGTTCATAAAAAATTCCGAATGCAGAATATTTTCAATAATTACTCCCTGCAGTGTCAAGCTGTACCAATGCTCGCAGAAAACGGCTTTTATTTTTTTTGTAAATATCTCGGGAAGTAGAGCCATAAAAGGCTGATATTTTTTATCATTATCTAGATGAGATTCTTTTCTTTTCATAATGTGGTCGAATTCATTGAGTTTAACGAGTGGTGATATGTCCCTCAAACTACGTTAAACGCCTACATAAAGAGACTATGCTATTACTTTACTCCGTCCCATCTAGAACTCTCAATTTTGGAAAGTGGATATGAAAACAATATATTACAGAAAATAAATATTTCCTTCTAGGTACAGAGTGTCAGAGCCAACTAGATTGCAGATTCATCAGCGAAAGATGCGTGAAATAATCGAAGAAGTAATTTTTCAAGCTTACGTCTGCACACTCCGTTTAAACCCTCATATTTGATACCACTCCAAAATAACACGCGTGAAGTTAAATCCTAATTTTATAGCTGTAAGCCTCTTGAAGTATAGTAATTTATATTAGGTCAAGTGCAATATGCGTGATAGAAAATGGCGACAAAATTTAGGTATCCCGTTATCACCCTACGAGAACGAATGAGGCGCTAGAGGAATGTATGCGGGTTTTCAGAAGAATGCGGATGCAGGTGGTAATATTTAGTGGAAGTCTCCTACGCGTCTAGTTGTCATACTAAGGGAAACCCGTACTAAAGGACATTAATTGCTCCTGGGGTATAAATAAACACATGCTTTGAAGCGAAGTTTGAGAAAAGTACGCGTAAGTTTTCATATTAAACGAGCTCTGTAAGCTAATGCGTTCGATGACTATAGCTCCAGCAACCGCGAGATACGATACTGCAGGGCATAGTTAGGCATGCAATTAATAGGTTTGTTTTCGCAGCACGGTAATGTTAACATATGAGGCCGCTGGCGCATGAAGCTCTAATGAATGTCCCCGCTCAAACATGTGCCGCGTTCTCCATGGAATGCGGAAGTACTGTCTGGCGGAGATAAAAAATGAACAATGATATCGCGTGGATGCCCCAGATAATCTGGACAACATGCAACCGAAATCGACGTTGTGTTGCGGTAAATCGTCTTCCATGTTGTAAAGATGGAAACTGCGACAAAATGTGCGTATAATACTGCGTAATACAATAGAAAAGACTTAACCATCAATAATAGGAGTTATTACCATTTAATTTATATTTTATATTAAAAAGCTCATTCCGAAAAAGAAATAGAGAGGATTATTAATGGCGAAGATAATAATATTAAAGTAAAACATCAAGTTTGCTATCAAATACTTAAGAAGGACATTTATTTTGAGGCTTCGCTGAAAAACGTACCAAACATGGCAACTTGTTTCTTTTAAAGTGGAATTGTTGAAGGTTCTTAAGCCTTTTTCTGCCGATAAAATGTTCCACGCATTCAAATACGTTTTACTGAATAATAAGACGCTACAATTCAATAATCAATTATTCAATTTGCATCGTTTATACGAAGCACATCATTAGTATGTTCTAAAGCGTGTCAGGGTTAAAAGAAGGAAGAACTATTCCTCCGTTTATAATGTGGATCAGAGATGGTGTATATCCATTCAATTCTTTCTCGTGAGAATTTATCCAGTAAATTATTTTTGTTTATGGTAATTAATTTAATTTGAAATATGCCTACACACATAATTGCGATACACTTATAATCGCAGCAATTTAAGTTTAGCTCTCTTAAAAATGTTATACATAGCATTTAGTTAACCTAATAAGTAACTCTTTAGGTAGTTTAAGATAGAGTGAGTAAGACTTATTACAATAGGCAGAGACATGACTGGGCCCATATTAACTTGTATGCTGCATGAGTACTCCATGGCAGTACCCGCAGCGTCTGAGGGATAAACATTTAAATATTTCTTGTAAGCGTGTTTATGAATTTCCACGATAATTTTATTCAAGGCTATAAGATAAATACGTACAGATTATGAAAAACGTTTGGACCATTCTGTAACGAAGTATTTGAGAATGATGTTAACCAAATTTTGAAACCAAAAATAATAACTTAAAGAAAACCATTTTTAATCACTGAAAATGTTCTAATATGAGCTATATATTATTCCCTTAAGAGAATTAGAAGCATATATGTATAAGGAGGAATACAAAGAGCATGGATTTTTGGAAACATTTTTTTGAAATCTTTTAGTAGGAAAAATTAAATATTTTTTCTCAAAACTCGTTTTAGGTGATTTTCTAACCAAACGTACTTTGATTTGAGTGAAATCGGAGACCTTAAGGGGCAAACGCTTGTTTAATTGAACTCCAATGACTCACGTACATTACTACTGATGTCTGACGGAGCAAAAACCTGCTGAATAAATAGCGCCCGTGACAGAGGCACTGACATTTCAAGTAAAGGGCAGCGATCGAATTACTTTGGCGGAAAATGAGGCACTTTAAAAATATTTAAAGGCGCTTACATATTTTAATGTTTAAGCTCTGGTATCGGTGAGATTCACTCACCGGAACAGTTAATACACCTTCAGCTATAAACTATCTACAGATACATGGCAGCCAATCGAAAACGAAGCAATCTCGAATTTTCGCAGGCGCATGCAGAATGTCCGCATGTATATGGTGTTGGGACAAATGCACTTAAGACGTGGATAAAGATGACGTAACGATAACGAAGTGATTGGAAAAGTAATGTGATGTAGAATTTTGAAATAATACTGGCTCTCAATTCTAGATAGTGTAAAAACGCATACTTGAACGGAGATTACGTTGAGAAACATGTTATTGTAGACAAATAATTGCGGAGAAGGTATTGGATTTAAAAGCAGAATAGAACAAACATGAGGGAAATAATGTGCTGTATTATTTGTTGAATGACTCGCGTATATGGCCCGGTACACTAAGGCATGATGTTACGAACGATTAAGGTTACCATGGTAGGTATAGATTTCCGAATAAATATTATATCTATGCATAATAAACGGGAATATATTGCTTGTAAAGTAATTTGGCGTCATCACTTTACCAGTCCGTTGAGAAATATTTCCGATACATACTTCCACGCGCAGGGATACACGGTGCATCGATATTTACCCATATATCGCCGCATCGATATGCAGTCTTCCCGGGAAACGTCAAGATAAGGGATGCGAGGTTTCTGCGAGGGACGGTTCTGGGAAAAGATGAGCTTTGTCGTCTCTCATTGGTGGAATGA
Organism: Pyrrhosoma nymphula; assembly: GCA_963573305.1. NCBI lineage: Eukaryota > Metazoa > Arthropoda > Insecta > Odonata > Coenagrionidae > Pyrrhosoma > Pyrrhosoma nymphula. The sequence continues at coordinate 171,740,797 of OY754329.1, read as the reverse complement.
GAGTTGGGGAAGGTGAAAAGTTTGCTAGGGAGAAGAAAGATGGGGATAGTAGGGGTGAAGTCAAATGCGCTTGCCAAGAGGAGGCGAGGGGCGGATATTCCAGGAAAGCAGCATAAGAAGAAGAAGAAGAAGTAAAAGTAAGAAGGGCTGGTATTAGCAATCTCTTGCGCTGTATCTGCATTGTGTATCCTGCAATCGACCCAATTTGGCGAGTACCGTCTTGACAAAGGGAAGTTTGGTCACCAACACACACATTGGGCTTCATGATGAATTAAATCTTAAAACTCCACTCAGGGACGATGTTTATGACCTAATGACCAATTTAGGATAACCTCGGAATTTCCGATCCGTGACAATAACGAGATATTGAGGCCATAGCAGCAAAAAAATCAAATGATGCCATTTTAAAGTAGAAATTAATCGAGGTTATGTAGTCACTTTCATGACATTTTCGAGGTCACCTCCTTCCAGAATAGGACTTCAAGTGCCCAATTGCTGGATGGTCGCCGAATTTTCGAGCCTCGAATATGACGGAACTTTGACATCACGGCATTGAAAAATTCAAATGATTCCATTGAGATTTAAGGCTTTATAATCTCTGAGTAAATATTTTGACGGCATGTACTCCGATGCCAACACGTTCTTGCATCGATAACTCTCACTTGAATTGATCAACTAACTAATATAATACAACACCCGAAATCTCAGTTGACATCAAGTTAACGTCAATAGTGCGTCATCTCGCCGTAAACGACAACTAGGCTATAAAATCGGGCCTTTGTCGAGGTTTTGACGTCATGTTAATAACTATGTCCAGCTCAAAACTTTGGCCAACCACCACACCTTTTGTTGCAGGGAGGAATAAATCAATTCGTAATATTCCACGAACTTTTATTTTAAACCCAGCCGGTTTTCACGTTACAGCGTCCATTATCAAGGGTCTCCGTTGATAGCCCCGTAGGAGACCCTAGATAATGACGCTGTAGCTCTGAAATGTGTTGGTTCTTGCGACAAAATTTCGTGGAATATTACTTAGTGATTTATTTCTCCCAGCATATCACAATACCACCGAGTCATCATCATCTAAAAGTATAACTATTGTTTGCGTGTCTTAACTATAATTTTGTCTATTTACTAGTGTGAATGGTATTCCACTGAAAATTCCCGATTTCTCAAGGAGGGGGCAATAATTAGGATATCAAGGTGGCCACCCTTTAATGTAGGTAAATATCTACATCTATAGCCCAGCCTGCGAGCTGCACCAGTGGCTTGTGGCATGGGGTATTAGAACACTAGCCTTTGAAAAAGGGGGAGAAGGGCAAAGGTTTTGGAACATGGAAAGGTGGGAAGTGAATTCCATGGTTAGACGGAATGTCAGAAGTCTCACTCTATTTTTACTATAAAACCTAATACCTAATAGCGAAAATATGATATAATATTTGATATAATATAATAACTAAGAAGGTCTTTTTGCACATATCAGGCGGGTTATTTTGTAATCTCACCTCACTCTTTGCCGGAAGACGGGAGTCCCGTTTCGCTCTGATCGGCTCACCATCGGCCTATGTCCGATGGTGGCTCCATTTCACGTTCCTTACGAAAAGTGGGATTGAACTAATGAAAGGCTGGGGCAATTGAAACGGATTAAGAGTCGAAAGATACGGATCGAGAGTCAAAAGAGCCGTTGATTCACGGAAAAGAGCTGTAGATCTGATGGGAGATATACTACCTCGACCCAAGGATCGGATCCCACCCCAGGCCTACGAAGGAGTGCACAAAATTGAGTGCAGCTGTGGATCGGTATACATAGGACAAACAAAAAGAGCTGTGAAGTGCCGCCTACAAGAACACAAACGGGCAATGAAGAATAAGCAATTCCACCTCTCCGCTGTGGCGGAGCATTCCTATTCCGAGCATAGACACACCATGAACTTGGAGGACACCAGGGAATCTCGATACTTCCCAATAATCATTCGGGAAGCTACCGAGATATCAAAACATTCGAAGAATTTCAACCGGGAAGACGGGTATCACCTCAACAACACTTGGAAGAGACCTTTCCGTGTGGAAACTGTCGACATGGTAAATCGACAACAACGGGGAAAAATTGGTGCCAACGGGAAAAATGACGCAACCAATCAAGACTGAACAACGGGTCTGAACAAGACCAAACAAGACTGAACGCCTGCTGGAACGCGAAAGGCGAAACTGTTGGCACTAAAAAACAACGACGCGGCGAAACACCCGAAATATGCACCCTTCAACTACTACGCACCGCGGTAGCCTTCGCACAAATTAATTATTAATTTTTGTACATTTTTCCTCCACTCGGAAGTTGGAATGCCTGGCGTTGCGGAAGGAACCCGGAAGAAAGAAAGCCAACATGAAGGAATTGAATAGGTATTTATTTTGCGACGCGTCGCTGCCTCACGAAAATTTGATATGAATGATACCAAATACTCTCTTTTGCTTTATAAAGAGGTGATGAAAAATATACATTCATGTTGATATTCATATCGTCCGGCATTGGGAAAATTTTACTCCCACCACCACGGCAACTTGGATCTTTACTACGGGGCGTAAAAACAACTCGAAGACTCTTTTATGATCAGACATCTAGAAGGGAAAACAAGCGGTATTATATTAAAATATTTCGTACTTTATAGAAAAACACAATCATAATAACAGAAGGAAAATTCAGGGACGCACACATGCACCAAGGTGAGAAAGATGGATGGAAAAGAAAATTAGAAGCCATCGGAAATCTCTGTTGAAGGTTTGGTCGACGTTTTTATAAATATGGTGCCAATAAAACCTTTTTGAAGTTAGAAAAAATAGCAAGGAATTAATTACCAGAAGGACAGTGATTGTCATTTTTTAAGCATAATCCCTTAAAATATTAGAATATGTAACGATGATAATTGTTTGATGTCAAATTGTATTTAAAGAAAATATTGAGAGAAAAAATTGAAGGTAACGTAAAAAGATATCATAACATTAAACACATGATGAATTAAATTTAAAAAATCTGTAAGACATTAAGTTACAAAATCATTCTTTGGAATGGTACCTAATGATAAAAGATAATGAAAGATTGTTCCATAGTCGTTTTAATTAACCCACATAGAAAATTCTACTTGCATTTGTAGGGTTTTCTGAACATAATTTAAGTAAAGTTTCCACCAATAATTTGGTACCATTCTTCGTAAGAAAGGTCTCAGCTGAAGATAAGTTTTTTACTTTCTCAGTTTATTTCATTTCCGAAGAATATAACTCGTTCAAACAATTATCAAACGTGAAAATGGCTTGAGAATTAATTCATAACTAATATCCATTGTAAATTTATAAGAATTTAAATAAAGTGATAAACCGCTTATTGTTTCTATGACTATTGACACAATTCAATTTCCTCTATTTAGATAATAGCTGGTGAGACTGCTTCAAAATGCGTCTGAGAGCACTTTAAGTCTCTCATTGCTAGCAACTAAATGCTAAAGCTAGACAGACATAAAAATTATGTGCACAAAAAATTAAAAATCATTTAGGGCCTGATTCAGTCCAGATACTCTAGGATACTGATAAGCCACCAATACAATTAGTAAAGAAACTAGGATTTCCTTTGCAATAAAAAAATAAGACAGGGAAACAGCGATAGGAGGGTGAAAAAGTGGATAGAAAATGAACATTTCTTTTAGGAAGTGTTTAACTTTAAGGATTTTATTGCGACGCTTACCCTGGCCACGAAAACTTTGAAAAGTTAGGCTCGAACGAAATTGTTTTCGGTAAAGCAAAGATAACTTCTCCGGTAATTAAAAATTGACCTCAACAGTCGAAATTTTGCTCTGGCACTTTAATGTTCATTAATTGGATACGACATTGAATCCTCGTCATAAAAAAATAAATAAAACTCTTCCTTAAAAGATATAAAAATGTTGCGCGAAAGCGTGAAAAACAGGGAGGCAAGAAATACTTTGAACGAGAGTCGTGAAAAAAAGGAATCACCAATGAATACAATACAGAAACCGCAATTTATGGCAATAGGGTTGTAAACCAGTCAATAAAATATTTTGGGAATATATACTGTTAGTTGAACTTTGGGATTTTATAGATCAAGTTAAATTTGAAATCTGCCAAACATTTGGTCTGCAACGAAATAATAGATCTTAAAAAATAAATTTTTTTAAAAATTATCGCAAAAAACGGGTTATTAGGCCACTAGTTAGTATCGCTTTTAGTGTTCCTTTTCCTATTTTCAACGAAATAGGTACACTATTTACAGAAAAATGACATCAAAATCCTATTTACCGTGCCGCGTAATTTTTTCAGGAGAGCCCTTTTAATATGCCAAAAAAATATGCCCTTTTATAGCATTACATGGCTAAATTAACCTTTATAAGACTACTACCGAGTCATTTATGGAGTATTTCATCTTTGGCATGAAATTTGATTGCAAAATTAAAGAAAAGTATGTACTCGTATTAGACAATCCTATTAAGGTAAGTATGGTATTACAAGCTATGGCATTGTTGCGAAAACCAACAGAAATACATCAATTGCATCTCTATTTTACTGGGAAATACAAATAAGTTCAATAAAATGCGACTTGAGTCATCATTGAATGATCCCAAATACAAAACTTCGCATTAATTACTCATGACAACGCAAGTACGTGACTACGCTGCGATTAGAAGTGTGCTCCAGGAGCGCCGGAAAGTAGAATTAAAAAAAAATAAATCATATTCAGTGAAACCTGAAAGCTCCCACACACACACCTGAGCGCACACACGGTGGCGGCCGCCATATGCTGCAAAACGAAAAGATTTCGTTCGGAGCGTACAACACTCAACCACGCCTGGCGGCCGCGATGGCGGAGGCCAAAAGTGCGGTAGCCCGCCGCAAAGGTGGAGGTCGAAGCGTGTTATGTGTCGAGTTTTCCCTCATGCCACAGGCCAGTCTACGCTGCGGGAAAATCCCGCCCTTTCGTGAGGATGTTTCGCATAGATCTGGCTAAGCGACACTAAATCCATCGAATTGTTTTAAAAAATGACATCAATAAACTTACGCTTCTGCACCATCAATATCAATTACGTATTTATTAAAATTATTATCTCAATCAAGGCTCAAACGATCATCATGAGACACCATATCTTGAATTAAAAAAAATACTTTATAGTTTTTATTTCAATTTGCTAAGGAATAAAAGTAGTAATTTGTTTAGAAAAAAAACGCTCGAGAACAGCTCAAATTAGCTCAGGCCATATCTATAAATGCACGGGAACCAATGAGGACTTGGATTAGTCCTCGGTGGAAAATGGGTAACGTCCTTGTATGCCAATCCTAGGGTCCTGGGTTCAAATCCCTCCTGTGAGGTTTTTCAACATGCGTGAAATCATTTAATACTAACATAGCATTTAATTTTATGAGTTTAGAATATGATAAAATGAACTTTATGAGGACAATGAGATTATAACTATTGAGATGTAAGCGAGTGGTGAACTCGCGACCTCGTGGTTTTAAGCAACGATGGAAAAATTAGTTTGCTTAGCACTAGTGGCTTAGTAATGAATTCATTAAAAATTATAATTCAATCGAAGATATTTTTAAGTTTCCAACATATCCAAATATTTATTAAATATACGCTATGAGTGATTAGGCGAATTTACTCTTTTCCGTTGCTCAATATTGCTTTGTTAATTAAAATAAAGTAAGATCCCCTCTTCCCTTTTGTCGGTAAATTACTCTGTACTAAAGGTGAAAATAAGTATCTTTAAAAAAACTATCAGTACCTACTCTCTTTAGTTCCCTAAGCAACCATCTACTACCTACCTCATTGTAAACACTTGGCGATTTTGGACGTAGGCGAAAAGATCGGTTCAGTGCACCTCGCTGCTCAAATGAGCTAACGTACTGATTTTGGTTCCGAACGAAAACTTTGGCCTAATTATTTTGGTAAGTTTGGTAAAAAAAACTGAGTTGAAAGTTTGATGTTGGCCATTGAAAATATCAAAAAATGACATTTAAAGGAAATGTGATTATGTATGAGTGGTAGTATCTCATCGGAAAGAGCGTAATGAAAATCAAACGACGAGTACCATGGTATATACCATGCGCCAAGCGCACCAAGACAGCACCAAGGAGCGTGGGAAAGTCGACACACGGTGCAGCGCGGCGGCAAGGACGACGGAGCAAGCACTTCGACGGCCACTAAACACTACCCGCTAACGCGAACGTAGTCACAAAAAACTCACAGTCGTATCCCCGAAATAAGACACACCCAAATTCGCACAATCTTTTAAGTGAAAAGAAGCATCAGCTGAACGATAGTCTTATTCTGATTACTTAGAATAGTATAATGGCAGATGCATCTTCCAATATTTTGAGAGAATATTTTTAACGACGATGGTAATACAACCGAATGAAAAAAAGATAAGGGGAACTTCCTACAGGAGATTCCGTGTCAGGACGAAATTATCCCTGGGGAACGAGCGCGGAGAGATAAGGCGTGTGAAGTTTGGAGTATCCCACCCATCCCACCCCCCCTTCAGTTCCAACCCACCCCTCTTCATCCCAGCGCACTCCAAAAACCCGGAGAATCGGAGATAAGTATCACCCGAGCCGACACGGTGTAAAGTCCTAAACCCCTACTACATACTAGGGTCGATTTCCTCCGCGTGGGTGAGAGAGAAGGTCCTGAACCCACTGGTGTGGATCCTCACACAGGGCGGTGGGAGACGCCCTTAAGAGTAGCTGGTCATCCCCGCGCCCGGGGCTAATTAGAAGGACCAACCGGAGTTCCCTCCTCTCGCTTGGAAAGGAACGTCTCCGTTGCGTGACGACCAGCCTCCTCCGGAAACAACCCAGAGCTATCAGGTGTGGGAGGAGGAGGGTGTGGTTAGGATGCGATTAAGGTGGTTCCACCATTAAAATGACTTAAATGTCATTTTATTCATATTCTGTTTACTTGTAGAAAACTTTGTCCTCTATCTGATATCAACAACAAAATATTACCTTTCCACGCTATTTTATTCTATAATTGAGCTTGAAATTACATGGTGTTCAATGGGAGAATGAGAGAAACACGGGGAATAATAGTATTTTTCCATAAAATACAAATGCCATTTTCGCGGAAAACTATTTATATGAAGGAAATAATCCAAAGGAAATTGAATAAAAATAAAAACAGGCATCTTACCACCTTATTATTCTAATTATTGAAGAATTACTGCCGTAATTGAAGTCAAAATGCGGTAATTCGTAGGAAATGGCGCTGCAGTCGGCTCCTATGGCTGGAATAAAGTGCTCATTTAAAATACATTCGTGGAATAATCAGTACTATATTTTGTACCTTTATACTTTTGGGTTTCTATAGGAAACGCATTGCATCAGTGAAAGCAGGATTTTTTTGACAAAATATAAAAATGAGGAATTAAGTAGTATTTGTTTTGAGTCACACAGTCGCGGCGGCTGAACCTCCTTAAGGCTTCTCGTTTAATCTCACGCGTTGATCCTTGTGCGACAGTTTCGCCAGAATTCGCCAGTTAGTTATCTTCTTCAGGGGTTCAGACCATTATTAAAATAATTGAAATTCCCGGGCTGATTACAAAACGTGGGTTTTATACGTAAAGGATAAAGTTTAATTTGATTAGGTTTGTTACTTTTGAGCACCAAGTCAATAAAAGTGGTTCGAACGAAATGACTATTGTTTAAAACTTAAATATATTTATTTAAAATATATTTTCAAAAGTAAAACTAGTCTTGTTTGTGTATAATAGCTAACAAACGGCATTTGACTGTGTAACTTCAATCCAATAGCTTTACATATGTTTTCACCATTTCCTTGTGCATCTACTGTACTTCTCCTTATTTACTTTCTAAATAACTATGGAGTGCCATAAAGCTACGACGAACACTATATTTCTACGCGCAGTTTTGTGGGGTCTTCTTAAAGGAGAGCCCTTTTCTACAGTAATATCTTATCATTCAACGGATTTAGGATTTAAGAGATGAGCTACCACTAGAGGATTTTTAAAGCAGTATTCCGTAGAATAGGTAATTTTCCTGGAACCGGTAAGAAGAGAACTTTATCTCCCGGAATTACTCGGAAGTATTTCTTCCCGACCTATTCCGACTGTAGAAGATAATGCCGGTCCAGTATGCTGAATATTGGAAAGGGCTTGAATCAAAGCTGCCAGGAGATACGCCGGGGTTTTGAAGAGAGGAAAAGTAAGAGTTTGAACTCTTTGAACATACCTCACGATGAAAAAGGTGAATTGGAAAAATGAGAATTCCTTAGTATTAAATCAAATGTCATGCGACAAAACGTCTGCTATTGGGAAAATCTTTAAAGTGACTTTGACGGGAACGATAAACCTTTTTATACTCATAGATTGCAATAAAGAGTTGAGACGCTTCTAAACAGAAAACGGCATGGTATTGAGGAGAAAATATTAGCATATTTAATTTCATGCACTGCCTGATTGCACTATTAAGTATGGCTTAAGCCTTATAAATACCAACTAGGTAACCCGTGCGAAAGTTTCGCACTCTCACGATATCAGGAAATATGTATGTTAAGGAAACGGTGTAATTGGGTTTTAAACAGAGAAGAAGGTGTATAATAAAGTACTTTCTTTATACTTGTTTTCTTGCAAAAATATACAAAACATATTAATACAATGCAGGCAAGAGAGTTTATCTAAACTTTTAAGTCATATTGATGGGTAAATAGTGAAATTTGAGATTGTATTTTTCGTAAGAAGCCGGTGATTCAACGTTTAAAATGATACCTCATATATCACTGTAGGTGCAGTATTAACGGAGCATATACGGAATGACAGAAAAAGACCTTTCTGTAATAATATATATGATTTTAAATTTTTACTGCGTCGAGTCCGGCTTAATATCGAGATTGGTTTAAGCTACCGACGTCACAGTTAGCACTCTGTATGAGTTGGAAGCTTTGTTTCTCATTGTTCACAAACCTGTTGTCTTAACATAAAAAAGAGGAGCATAAATGCTTGCCACAAAATGAATTGATTGAATGGACACAGCTGTAAATTTGTTTGATAACAATTAAGGATGAGACGAAATGTTATCCTTATCGGTTTCTGTGGAGATCCTACATTTTTTGCCCGTTTGTGTACATAACAATCTGATAACACTTACCCCTTTGTAATGCATCCTTATCTTAAATGAAATATATTCAAGCACCAAGTAAACCACGGTTTTAAATAGCAATTTTCACAATTATTACGACGGGGGATATTTATATGTTTGATATTATAATTGGGGGGATCATGCTCGAATGTGGATGGATGATCCAGTAACGGGCATGTACGATAGTAGCGTGATAGTAGCGTGCTTTGCTGGTTTGGCCATGTTAGGAGAATGGATGAAAATCGAATAATGTAAAACAGATCCAAGGCCGTCTTACGCGATGCTTATTTCAGTTCTGAAAATCGAACTGAACTCAGCATGATTAACATCTTACCGAGTAAAGGCTGTGATCACATCCAAATACGGAATCGGATTCGATTACCAGTAGTACTGAATAGATAGAAATAAGTACGATACTTATTTTCCTTCCGATGCTTGGATCCAACGACCAATCACAAGACAAGCAGGTGAGTCGAGCATTTCGACAGAATACCGGTGGCGGCGCCAGAATCTACCAAAATAACAAGGTCTGAATAATCTCTCGAGGAATCGGGGATTATCATTCGAATGCTTTTTCAAAATTACCGTTGAAATCAAATTTCCAAAGGTTTTCATATATAGAGTTACGGAGTTGCTTTGAAACATTAAGGACTAATAACAAAAAAACTAATCGTAGAAAGTATAATTTCTTTCAGTTTCCGCAAAACGACCTCTGACGCCATTTCATTCATCGATCAAAGGCCCGTGGTTCGATTCCCGGTGAATATGGATATTTTTTCAAAGAATTTTCTAAATATTTATACTGTTGTATTTCCGGCAGAAGTGGACATCTTCAGAAAAGCCTTTTTAAGGCATCTTTTAGAATGAATCGGGATTAAGAAGAGGGAAGAAGAAGCGATGGATGAAATGACGTCACGGCCGTCATGGGAAGGTTTCCCGTCCATTCAACTTTAGACTATTCTATATCTCTGGCAATTTTTGGCATATTTGACAGACGATTTGCAAATGACCATTTGTCCTGGTCCCTAGCACGATAAATTAAAAAGCAAAACTCAAGATAAACCCCCATTGTTCAGAATTATTGAAAACGGTAAAAATATCGTGATATCGCTTCAATATGCCCAAACAATATGGCGCTGTTTATTCATATTGCTTAAAGTTTAAAGTAAGTATAAGGTGACAACTTTTGGAAATGAACGGTTGATAACATTATCGCAGAATAGAAGGATATTTGGAGTGTGAAAATTTACTAAGTATCCTTTTTTGTGATAATTTTAAATTGCGTAGTTCGGCCAATGACAGCGCCACAGCACACTGAATCAGCATAGTGTAAACATAGGCTTTGAGGCATCAAAGTTCGACTTAAGCCCCGCATTTGGTTGCGAGTATTCTGCGCTGATTTCAGTATGCATTGAGTTAAGGTGGTTCCACCGTAAAATGGCTTAAATGTCATTTTATTCATACTCAGTCTACTTGTAAAAAAACTTGTCCTCTATATAATATGAAAAACAAAGTATGTAATACCTTTCCACGCTGTTATATTCTATAATTGAACTTGAAATTATATGGTGTTCAATGGGGGAATGAGAGAAACACGGGGGAAAATAGTATCTTTTCATAAAATATAAATGCCATTTTCGTGGAAAACTATTTATATGAAGGAAATAAATCAGAGAAACTGAATAAAAATAAAATATTGGCCTCTTACCACCTTTTTATTTTTATAGTTATTAGGGAATTACTGCCGTAATTAAAGTCAAAATGTGGCAATTCGTAGGAAATGGCGCTGAAGTCGGCTCCTATGGCTGGAAAAAAAGTGCTCATTTAAAATACATTCGTGGAATAATCTTCATTTTTTCTATTTTACTTTTGGGTTTCTAATGGTAACGCATTTCATCAGCGAAAGCAGGATTTTTTTGACAAAATATAAAAAATATGGAATTTAATATTTGTTTTGACTCACACATTCGCGTATGTGGAGTAAGCTACCATTGCAAGAGGTGGAATATATATTCGGGAGTCGTAGGGATACAATAGAGAGTGCATGAAGTGAAGTAAATGAACGCGGCAGAGCCAACGGCGGTATGAAATAACAGGGCAGTGTGTGAAAGGAATTACTAAAACGGAGCCAACTGTTTCATAAGCCTATCCAAAATTCTCATGCTCTTTTCTTATCCTAATAGGGAACGGCGTGATATTTACGTGTGTAGGTACGTAACAATGAATTAAGGTGGTTCCACCATTAAAGGACTCGATGTAATTTTATTCATACTCTGGATACATACAGGAAAACATGTCCTCAATCTGATATGAACAACCAAATTTTATCTCTCCACGCTATTCTTCTCGCAAATTGAACTTTAAATGTATATGGTGCTAAATGCGACATTGGGTGAAAACGGAGAAAAATTATATATTCTGTCTATTATAAGTGCCATTTTAACGAAAAACTGTAATTCTTTCTATCCTTGATCGTCCCGCAGCCCATCTCCAAAAATCCATTTCAGTAGCCTTTAATGTTTTATGTAGTACGTTCCTTTTGTTTGGCCATCCATTCGTTATAATAATTTTGAAAATGGCATTTTATATTATTGTTTTATTTGCTTTCGACATTTGTTGGTCCCACAGAATGCTGTTTAATAATCTAATAACCCTTCTTCCCTGATTATTTTGGTCTGATATAGCTTCATCCAAGGTTCCGCCATCAGTAACTTAAACTCCGAGATATTTATAGTGGTCAGTGTACGCTATTTTATTCCCATCTTCTAAAATCATGTCCTGCCTCGCTCCGCCAATGTTCATATATTACGTCTTGGACATATTAACCTCCAACCCCCATGTTTTATACTCCTCTAGTAGTTTTCTAGTTATATAGTGTAGATCTTCGTAGTCTTGTGCCAAGACTATCTGATGGTCCGTAAAGCAGAGCGTATATAGAGAGTGTTTTTTTTTGTTAAGGGGTATTCCCATATTCTTGCATTTACGTTTCCAGTTGTGTAGCGCTTGTTCTAAGAATATTTTAAAGAGCGGTGGTGATACACAACATCCTACCAGAAAACACCCTAATAAAAATATAATAGATGCATCTTATCACCTTAATTAATGAGTTATCAGCTTCAAAGAACTGCGGCGCAGTAACTTTAACGGAGTCACCCGCTGGTGGTCACACAATTGTGTGAAATTCACAGTGAAAAAAATCATTCGCCTGGACTGGGATTCGAACCTAGACCCCCCGATTCCGCGCCGAGTGCTCCAACCAGTTAAGCTACCCAGGCGTCATCTCTCACTGTGAATTTTTATGGAGGCTTTAAGGAGCGAGATGTCTTCACAGGTACTGTGCATACAATGCCAAAGGACCCGTGTGCGAACTGTGCGTTCCGCAGTTCTTTGAATTTGTCAAAGTAAACACCTTTGTGTTTAAAGTTTGGCTTTACCTCGTGGACAGTAGCGCTTAGCGTTCGCACACGGGTCCTTTGGCATTGTATGCACGGTACCTGTGAATACATCTCGCTCCTTAAGGCCTCCATGAAATACACAGTGAATGAGGACGCCTGGGTAGCTTAACTGGTTGGAGCACTCGGCGCAAAATCGGGGGGTCTGAGTTCGAATCCCAGTCCAGGCGAATGACTTTTTCACTGTGAATTTCACACAATTAAGTTATTAGCTAATTACTGTGACAATTGAAGTACAAACATAATTATTCCATAGAAATGGCGCTGCAGTCGGCGTCTATTGCTATAAAAAGTGTTGATTAATAATATAATCGTGTATTAATCTGCATATTTTTTATGCCTTGATTCGGGTTTTCAATAGCTAACGCACGTCATCAGTGAAAGGAGGACTTTTAAACAATAAGTTGGAATTGGGTATTTGTTTTTGACTCACGCAGTCACGGTGGAACCACCTTAATTGACCACGGGGGTTGTGTTTGAACAGTTAGAGATAATCCCGATCACGTATCTAAGGAGTCACGTGGTACAACCACGAAGGCTTCAGGAATTTGGCGAGTTTAAACAATTTGTAAAAATCTTAAACAGCCTTTCCGATCGGATTTTTCACCGGGATATCCGGTTGATGGAGTCGTATAGATAATAGGTATATCTCTCAATTAACAACCATCAACATTTCAAAACGCTTTAGTTATCCATCCGAACATTTCAAACACACCAAAATCTCGAAGCTTTCGTTATTGTGCCACGTGATTCCTTAGTCACGTGATCAAAACTATCTAGAGTGGTTCAAACATAACAACCCCCCCAGTTGACGGAATATCGATGAAGTGGTAGAAATAAAATAATTAGAGGAATGTTACAACTTCCATTCTCGTGATATAACACTTCCTAATTCTTTCTCGACCGAAACGTATGCTATTTTAGGAGAGCGCTATTCACGTCATTAGAATTTTTTTTGCCCATCAGGTCTCCTTACTTCTCGCGATTCTCAGATTCGCTATTTCCAGAGAAAAAAACACCTGCAAGGTAGGCAACACGCTATACATGTGAAGTGAGTTGCCAGCAAGTTAGGATAGAATCTTTTTTTTTGTAAACTGGACGTCGCGTCGTTTAAAAGTGTTTTTTTTATGTTTAAGTTCAAATTGTTGGTATCCGGAACCAATAGTTCAATATATCTACAAATTAATCAAAGATTTTACACAAATATTATTTTTTTTTAGCAACAAAGTAATTGTTTGGAAATCCAAAGGGTGCGCTACTATCGCTAGAGATGCACTAATAATTTAAGATTCTCCTAAATTTATCGATGTATTGAAATCCGACTATGACGACTCGTATGATAAATAATTCACCAACATATTTTTCCATTCGCTTATTCCAATTTTCTCCCATGAAAAACATAAACTCTCCCAAGAGACAATTTCAATGAAAAGCGCGACGAAAATCTGATTTTGGAACCATATCCTCTCGTTGCCATGGAGTCATTCGTGCGTAAAAACATATGGCAGCATTAATCCAAGTCTGCTTCAAACAATCACGATAAAAAAAATGAAGTAGCTCAAGTGAATATTTGTGGAGAAATATGGTCTAGAGTTAACTTCATTTTTGCTCGAACGCCATATTGCTGACGTCACCATTCAAGTACCAAGGAACATTTATTTGGTTATAGCATCTAAAAACGATCTGATATGTCTAAAGACCATTTGTACCAAGGAATATCTCATTGAAGTCGTGTGAAAGGTTTTTTAACTGCTGCCTTTGACCACAGATCCTTGATATGGCCGCCAGAACCAGCTGCAAATCATTAATCATACAAACCTGCAAACTACAGTCCCTCAGAAACGCTCCATAATTGATAACTGATGGAGAGCTATGAAGCGCTAGAAGGAAAAGCCAGGGGTAACTTGAAATCCAACTTCGTTTCAAGAGAGATAGGCAATTCAACAGATGGATACGGTTAGGTCACCAGGAGATAACCAGGTAATCTCATATTATTTCAACAAAGGAAATAGATCTGCTGCTGTTGTGCGGTAGTCTCTGGGAATGGAATCAGTCGTGCGAAAATGGCAAATATTGCCTCCGTGCCTTGAGGCGCTTCGAATGTGCCTCAACCGAATGATGGCGGACGTTTGGATGTAAAACTTGCTCGAGAAAGCCGAGGGATATATATACATATACATATATATAGGCGGGTTAAGTAATCAAAGAGAGAACCCCATCACTCCATTAAGGATTCGGATCGCCTCCAGGGAGGGCCAAATCTGAACGGAATTATCAAATGCAGCCAAGCACGAAACACACAAACAGGTTTAAGGCGCATTGCTGATCGCTTTGAAATTACGTACTGTTTGGCTATTTTGGCACTGTTGCTTTTACTCAACTTCTGTAATGAAACAATGGGGGATAATCATTCGAATGCTTTTTCAATATTACCGTTAAAATAAAATTTGCAAAGGTTTTCATAGAGAGTTACGGAGTTGCTTCGAAACATTAATGCCTAATAACCAAATTATTAATCGTAGAAAGTTGCATTTTTTTCTGTTTCCGCAAAACGCCATCTGACATCATTTTATCCTTCGATTACCGGTGAATATGGATATTTTTCAAAGTATTTTCTAAACCTTTATATACTGTTGTATTTCCGGCAGAAGTGGACATCTTCACAAAAAGCCTTTTTTAAGGCATCTTTTAGAATGAATCGGGATTAAAAAGAGGGAAGATGAAGCGATGGATGAAATGACGACACAGCCGTTATATGGGAAGGTTGCCCTTCCATTCAACTTTAGACTCTTATATATCTCTGGCAATTTTTGGCTTATTTAAGAGATAATTTGCAAAAGGTCATTTGTCACGGCCCCCTGCACGATAAAGTGAAAATCAAAAATCGTGATAGACTCCCATTACAATTCATCGAGACTGTGACGTCACAACGTCGTGATGGTCGAGGCTCGACGACTCCGAGTCCATAGTGAATAAGACACCACTTTTGCGCGTTTACAATGCGGTTACCGTCCCCGATGTTTATTCCTGTTCGTCAGATTAGATTTAACAATTCTCTCAAAGAAAAAAATACTTTCCTTGGGATATATCTTTAAGTCGCCCCAAGGCGGTAACCAACTTTTAGTTACGCTGCTCTCTGGGCATCTGGGGAACACCAAGATCGCCTCACTGAATGCATTTGTACTTCGTGTATTCCACAGATTTTTATTTCAGACCATGGTTTCGATAATCATAGTTATCAAGGTACAAGGAGAAACCTTTCAGCTTGGAAAACAAACCTACACTCCCTTCTCCAATCATGCCATTCCCTTGTAACAAAGATTTCCCATTCCTCTGAATTGTGGACATAAGAACTGCTAACGCGCTGTCTGCGCCAAAATCTTGTAGACGTGAGTTTAAGCCTAAATAACTCCGACAACGGTCATCGGACTTTCACGTCGTGTACATATTAATATAGATAATTATGTTGTCAACTTAATAAATGCATAGAATAGTTTTTAAAAACAAAACTTGGACCCGTTACTTAAGTTTGAGTAAAAAACGGGTCCATTTTTTTTAGCACTGCAGCGCCATGCGTCAATTTGACGTCTAATATCTGATAAGCAAAGCGTTTGGCAAAATCAAAATTTAACACAAGGTGACTTATATATCTTTATTATTGCGTCTGCGAAGTTAAAAGGTTTTAACTTTTGTACTTATTTGTATGCTACTAAATTTATAAACCTACTTTTTCTTGGCATCTATGCATTATGGTGCCACGAGGCTAAAACTGTCATCTTCCTCTTTAAATTTCCAGAATGAATCAGAAATTACCATTTCGCTGAAGTTTCCAACTTATTTTATATCGAATTTTATGCTTTCTGAAAAAAAACGCGCGAGCCCAGAGCTCTAGCTTGATAGTGACAATGACTGTCGTAACCATGGTCGGAAATAAATAAAAGTTGGGAATATGCCCAGTAGAAATTCATTCCAGGCATGTTACCAAATCCATAAAGTTACGCCAGAAACATTATATTTCGTTCGGAGATAACCAGTACGAATTCCATCTCGATAAGCGTTTTCCGGCTTTGTCTTATGTTTAAGGTCTTCGTTAGTACGTATAATATAATCACTTGGGGGCAACGGCCTGTCACGATGGCAACACCGGTTCCCGACCAGTCACCCAAGTTAAGTGTCGTTGGGCTCGGCTCGAGTTTGGATACGGGTGATCCTCCGATTCGTCCGAGTACTGTTGCCAGCTGTCTACACGTGGCAGACAGTACGTGCAAAATGACTTAAGTTGACGAAGCACGTTACATAAAAATACTACTACTACCTTTAACCACTTAAACAATGGAAATCTCTTTTTTACAACTATTAATGCGGACATTATAGGTAGAATAATTGTGTTAAAAAAGTGTACAAATAAATACTAGCAACATAAATGAATAATACATTGAAAATAACACCGTGGCAGTGCGCTTTTTTATTTATCATATATGAACTGCCTATAAAGTATCTACTTAGCCTGGAGTTATATATTGCTCACCTACGATAATTTAATTCCTGAGAGGTATATCTTAAGAAACAAAGTGTGAGAGATATTCCAGATTAGATATGCAGACTATAACATGCGTGTTTTAAACATTTTGGGCCGATTGCTCGAACGTTGTTTACCCGTCGACGTGCTGTAGACAACGAGTAAACAAGGAAAAGGCTTGCTCGAACACTGTTCTGGCAACACTGTGTTCAGACGTTGGCGTTTTGCTTCACGTTTTTCATTGTTGAGATATAAATACCCAAATAGGTAGTTTAGCCAGTAAGTAAAAAAAATGGACGACGTGTACTCGACCGCTTCGATGGTTTGGAAGAAGACTATTATGATATCTGTCAAGAAAGAAAGGCCGGGGATAGTTTAAACCTCAATTTAGTATTATTCTGAATAAAATGGAAGGGGTGGTTAAGGGCTAAGAAGGTAAGAATGAAAATTGGACGTAACCGTATTAAAGTAAACATTGCTATGCATAGGGATGGACGAGGTAAGTTGAGTTCAGCGGAGTATTACATGAATCCCACTTATTTTTGCCCAACGATTCAACATTGAGGTAAGTTTTAAGTGACAAATAAGTGATTTTGCAAATTGATGGTGTTCGTGAGTGGTCATTGTGCTGTGCAATTTCCATTATAGAAAGCATGAGCGAAGAAAAATGTTATCTACCACAACGGTTAAGACGTGCACCGCTGGCTTATTTCTCACAATTATCACGGTAGGATGGCATTTGTGTTGACAAAAGTAGCCGAGTGGTTATTTAATACCGTAAGACATAGGATTTCGTGAATGAATGCAATGTACGTAATTATAATGGCCCTCATGCATTGCGTTTTCACTGGCGTCGTCTATTAATCTAATTATATAAATGAGTCTCTCTAACAATCTACTAATACTTCAACGCACACGGCCATGGAAAAGGCTACACATAATTAGATTATCCGGCGAGCAATAATGTAAACAAGAATTGATACACTTGAAGTTAAAAAAGCATCAAACGAAGGCCTGAATGTTATTAATGTCTCATTTGTTTATAGATATCGGCGGTGTAAGGTAAACACAGAGGTAAGAGTCGGAGGATTTTTTGTATTTCGGCCAGGAAAGGAAGCTGAAAGATAGATGCCATCCTTTCGAGCTACGCTCTGAATGAGAAAAACGGCTTTGAATTACGAAGGCACCGATGAAACATTTGCTGTTCGTCGCCGTTGAAAATATCTGAACGCCAATGAATCGAAGAGATCACATATCGAGGATATCCAATGTAAGCAGTAGCATAGATGTTTTAGCACTTTGATTCTACAGTAACGGAAGTAATACAACGCCGTGATTACACACATTAATGGTTCTTATGAATCTTGTTGTGTATAGGTACCGCGAGGTTTCAAATGTCTGTTTAACTGCAACTAGACGGAATGTTTCCAACGAGATGTCTCCAACAGCATATGAATTCACATAAATGTGGCCGCAACATTTGCTCTTGAGTCCAGGTATGTAGAATTTTTGGTGATGGTCGGGTTTTATCGAATCGTCAGTTTTTGTCGGATGTTCACCAAATTTAGGATTTATCACTTATTTCACATTCTAAACAATACTAGGAGTGGGCGAAATCTCTTCGTAAACAATTTAAATGTGACAAATACGGTACTTATCTTGATTAGGGATGGATTCCTCGTTTGCTCCGACAGCCATAACAGACGACAAAAGACGATCGAATCAACAAGCGGCAAGGCGACATATGTTGCACTACTTCGTATAAACCAAGGAGGTTAGAAAAGAAATGGAGGCGACATACCACTTGGTTCTTGAAGCCAATTCCGCCATTGCAGTCGGCACAGTTTAGACCTTCCTCTGGCTTACGTGTCCGGCGGTCGCGTTCGATTTTCGTCAAATCTAAGTTCAAAACCACAGACAAGGCGATGTTTTGTGACTGGTTTGGCAACACCTACTCGGCACAAAACCCTTCCCAAGCACCCCTATTCTTGCTTCACTTTCGTTCATGAGCGTTCACGGTCATGCCTCCACCATTTCAGTTTAACCTCCTTGGTATAAACCAACGGGAAGTATCTTAGACTTTATTTTCCGTTCAACGAAGATACGGGCATATCAAATCAAATCTTTACTTCGCAATAAAGGGAGCTTAATTAACAAGATAACTTAACTCTTGTTTTTATTGTATGTTTATGGTGCCCAACAACAACCTCTTGAGATAAAGTAAACATAATTAAAAGTAATAAGAAAAGACGAAAGTCGATCTTTTACAACTCTCCTACCAGCCAACCGCTTAGTCCTACAAAATTCTTAACTTTTTATGTCATTCGCAATTTTCCCTATGTATCCCATCCTTGATCTTCCTGGGATATTCTTCTCGTTCATTTCCCCTTCAAATAATACTTTCAACAGGCTGTTATGTCACGTAATGTTCCCCCCCGCCACACGCCTATTGAGGCGGCTTGCGGGGTAGTATGTAGATGTAGATGTAATGTGTCATATCATTTTGTCTCTTCTTGTTCTTCTCTGAGTTTCAATCATGAATATTTTCTCTCCCACTCTTCACAAGACATCCTCACTCCGTTTCGGTAAAAAAATAAGGTTTTGATTCTTTTTTTTTGGTAGAGGATATTAATTATATCTATATAACTATTATTCTCTGCTGTGCTGCAGAAAAATCAGGAGAAAGAACGACATCAGAAAAAAAAACGATTACCCAGTGGAAAGAGCTTTCAACGTACCTTGAGCAAAGAGCGACATAAAATATTTAAGCAGATTATGAACTGCTTCCCCTTTCACGGTTCCTAACCAGAACTTTTAGGAAAGTTGAGGATAAAAGGAGAAGTTGTAACTAAACTGAATGGCTTTAAAAAATTAATCAAGAGAATGGTGGAGAGACATCTAGTCAGTAAAGGAGTCATATAAGGTATAGGAAGAAGGGAATTTTTCGGAGGAAATTAGGAGGGAGACAGGAGAAGCCGGGTGGAGCCGATTATTAGAGGAAATGGAATGCTTTAAGAATGTGATTACAAGGAAGAGTAATTCGTAAGCTTGAAAGAGAGAGGAAAAAGAATTTGCATTTTAAGATGTCATGAGGAGAGTTTGAAAGTAATTTCAGCCGAAGTATTGACTTAGTAACAGACTTTTTTTTTAGATGAACGGTGTGCTAAAATATTGTTTTAAAAGTACAGGAAATTAATTTTCTAAGTTGAGTACAATTAATATGTCTCATGCCACACGAAAATTGCCTACTTCTTCCTCCAAAATTTACGATTTCTGGCAATCTGACTCTTATTCGGCAGATTCTAACCACGGCGATAGTTTCTAAGCTCATACCATAAAAAAATTTGCTTAGCCATGTACAAGGTGTACTTGCGTCATACATACACATCTACTTGAGAAAAATGCATTGTATTATACCTACTCTGTATAAAAAATGAAAAGCCAATTTAGAACATGTCGCGTGATTTGTGGAGAATAAATCTCATTCGATATTCCTGTAATTTTTGTTCCGTTTGTAGTCATAATAATGACGTTGAACTTGAGGTACCTCACGTCACATAAATGGGACGCGATACCTAACCCTTTTGCGGAAACCATAATTTTTTTATGATCTCGTAATTAAGTAATGAGCGCAACTGCAGCTCTTGGGCCAAACACATTCATTATCAACAATACTTAAGGTTTGAAAATTAAAATGTTTTTAATAAGTGAAAAAATATAAACCATAAAAGAAAAAATGGTTTGTATATTATCGTTACGACCTGTCCTTTCAATATCAGCTGAAAGCATGAGCCCTTAATTGTTATTAGCACAATGGCTATTAATCGATGAATGCATGCACATTGAAAAGTTGAAAAATTACTAACACAATACCTTTTGACGAGATGTACATTAGGAAAATAGACAAACATAGATCATAAAGGACAATAGACAAACATATAACTTAAAGAAATTTGAAACAATCTTCGAAAGAAGTAACTAAATAAAGATCTTAACTTCATCTATGTAAATTTAACTGTGTACACTGAATAACAAATATATTTTTGCGGTTTTCAAGATGCTATTGCTGCCTAAATTCTGCCACTTTTTTGCACCACAAAAACAAAAATGATTCCTAAATGTCGCTTTCCAATTTATGGCTTTTGTTTTAATTTTCGCGGCCACGCCCAGTCAGTGATATGCTCCAGAGTGCTACAATGATTATGAGGATCAGCTAACAACGAGAAGAAAAGTAAACTGCGATTTTTAGACCCCAATTCTTTGTTTCCATGCATAAAAGGAGATGAAATAGCTTGAATCGTAGGGTTAAGGTTTCAGGATGCGTACATGTTACACTACATATCCTGAAAAATCAAAATCTCTTTAAATATAGGACGCTAAGCGGAGAGTGGGGAGAAAAACAAGCTTTCATAGGTGGTGCAAGGGCGGAAAGAAAATACTCACTCTTGCTTAAAAGATTCATTTCATAAGTTCACAGTCTTGAAATTTGCAAAAGCACATTGAAATATTCAGGGAAGAGAAAAAATCTGTTTTAAAAAAAACTTTTACAGTGAGTAATAAGTTTTCTGCTTTTTATCAGTCTACTAATTTAAACCTGTAGCTAAGTGGTGAGAAGCAAATTAAATAATTCCCGAGATCATTAAGGAAGTATATGGATTAGATAACAAACAAAACGTTCTTTCGAAAATGTTCAATCAAGATTGCTAATAATTCTATTGCTATTATATTTTTCGTATCTGACCATTCAGGAAATAGTTAAGAAATGGAATACAGTGGTTATCAACTACTCGCTTTTATATTAAGAGAGTAATAAGTTACCCACGTAACAAGCTAGTGATGTAATAAAGACATTAAATATAGTTTATATACAGCCCATTAAATAGAAATAACTATAATATCAATTCAGGATGTTCCAAATTGACCGTGCGAGTCAAAACAAATACCAAATTCCTACTTTTTGTTAAATTGGTTTTTAAAAATCCTGATTTCGGAGATGACATGAGTTAGCAGTTGAAAACCAAAATTAAGCTACAAAATAAGGAGATTATTTCACGAATTTAATATTGACGAACCCTTTTTTACAGCCATAGAAGCCGACTGCAGTGTCATTCAATGGCATTAGCATTTTTTTACATCAATATTTGCGTAAACTTGCTAATATATCGAAATGTAAGGAGGTAAGATGCATTTATTTTAATCAGTTTTTCGGGAGTTTTCGCTTCTTATAAACAGTTTTCCGTGAATGGCACGATGACATCCATACTGGATAGACTAATACTATTTACCTCCGTGGATCACCAATTGTCGCATTTCAAAACTTGCCATTCCAAGTTCGATTTGCGATAAAAATTGCGAGGAAAGGTAACATTTTGTTTTTCATATCGGATAGAGGACATGTTTTCTATTAGCATCTAAAATATAAGTAAAATTGCAATCATGTTCTTTCACTGTGGGTCCACATTAAATGGTATAATGATTTTCATTTGAAAAGCAAATCTACGTGATCAGAAACTCAATCTCTTATAAAATTGTTTTCTTTTTTCCTACAAGATGGCAACCCGCGAAAAGTTGGTAATAATCGGCACCAACCGATCGAATAGTAATAATCATAATCTAATCTTCCATTATTGATTAATTTTGGCTGAATAATCGGTTAATGTGCTCGATTACATACGGACGAATAATCATACGGACTACCAGAAACGTCGAGGAGCAAAAAAAAAAAATTATTTGCAATAGGAGCTTATGGTAGAGGGCTGTACCACTATATTCCCAGGACATGTGCTTAATTTATAAAATACATTTGGTCCATCCTTCACTTGGCATCGGTGCCGGCGAACCGTCGGAACTGTAATGCATGCCTAGTTTACCTACACCATAAATTTAAAAAAGGAATATTCTTCTGGACTCTACAAGGAGACTTTGTTACACTACCAGATTTGTGATCTATTCTAAACTTATGTGATTAATGCTGATGTCTTGAGACGAATGCTTCCCGGGCAATTTTGAATTCCTATACGCTAATTAAAGACGTGGGGAGGAGAGAGCATCTTAGCTCTGTATTCAAGCACGTGACGATTATTAAAGGGTGAATGGCCAAATAGTTCTTCGAATTTTAGATGGAAATTAATCTCCAAAAAGGGAAGAATCAGGCGAGATGTTGTGGAATATGAACATAATAAGAACTAGGATATTACAATTTTCCACAGATAAAAATTGTTAATCGACCCGGGTTTCGATGCACTGCATCATCACGTGATGATGATGCAGTGCATCGAAACCCGGGTCGATTACACATTTTTATCTGTGGAAAATTGCATCGTCTTAGTTCTTATTATAAATCCCCAAGCAGTAATAGGGAAAAATGTTTTACTTGCATTAAAAAAGGCAATTGGAGCAGGGCTTTATAAGAACCATTTTATGAGAAAATGACATATCGTAGATATCCATCACGCAGTTTCATTTCAAGGTAGGCACAGTCGAAAAAGCTTCATTCTCGGGATCACACCCATGAAATGCTTTTAGTAATACTTTACTCCTCCGTACTGCTTGCTCTTGCTTCCTTTCGCCTTTTGTCTCTGACACAGTCATTCATCGCTTCATTCACGCACTCATGTTCTTAAGATATCCCTAATATCCCTTCTCTTTAAGAGTCTCTTCCACCATCCACCATTGATCTCTCGATATAACTATTCCTCTCGCATCATTCACTCCTCTTCAATTATAAATCTGATTGAATGAGAAGCAGTAACTTTTTAATTCCACATGTATTTATTGGAAACGACCTAGGTTTCGACGTAGCACGTCATCATCAAGTTATTATCAGGATCTGATGATGACGTGCTACGTCGAAACATAGGTCGTTTCCAATAAATACATGTGGAATTAAAAAGTTACTGCTTCTCATTCAATATTCTAAATGCAAATTCCATAAAGTTACGCCTGAGACAACGGAGTTTATAAATCTGATATTCGACTCTCACGCATTATCACGGTACACCCAACCCAGAGAAGCACTCTCTTTTATAAATGTCCATCACTGGTGCATGAATTCCACATTCTTTCATGCCCCACTCATTCCAAACTCCATCCCTTCTGGTTTTGCCGCATACACTCCTCAGATAACAATAACGAATCAGATAAGTCGCCAATTTTTTAGTACGTAAATTACTCTAAACACAAGCGAAATGTAGCAAAAGTTTGCAGCTTTGTTCCATGATGTAGTAGCGTTTCAAACGTTGATATTCAGTTGTAGCACTAATAAACGAATACATTCAAATGCTCCACTGTTTTGTTCTCACATTCATGATTATTTTTACTCTCACTCATGCTCTCTTATTATTAAATGCGAAACAAAAACCAACTCAGCTATGACATTTGTTGAGGTAATACATTTGTGGCACAAAAGCTGTGTGTCAAGTGGTACTGGCACAGCGCGTCGTCGTGCACAAATGTTTTTCAAATACAAAATATAATAAACCCAGCGCATTTATTTTATATTATTTATTTCATCAACCTAAATACAGCCTTGAGAACCATTTTACATTAGTCGTTATAATAGTATACCAAAAGACAACACATGCAACCATGCCCTGGGAAGTGAAAAATCCTCCGCAGGCGGGACTCGAACCCGCGACCTTTGAGTTGGCAGACGAGGACGTTACCCCGCCGCCACCGAGGCCGAGTAAGTCAATGACATAAATTTTAAATCTATATTCGATCTATATGGACTTTGGTTCGTGAAAATTCCTCTCATCCACTTAATGCCGACGTATAGATGCTTCCATCTTTGGGGTTTCGAACGACTGAACTACTTCCATAACCACCAAACAAAAAACATAAATTGTATTATGCAGATAGGATGGCACATATTTTACATATTATAGGGAATGTCTGAATTAATTCTGTAAGCTGACCTTATCGGAAAAACACTTGAATAATTAATTTAAAAAAGGAGCAAGTCCTTACGTAGAGATAGCGACAGAAATGTAACTGTGTGTACTTCGCATGCTTTCTCAAATAAAACATTGCTTAATTACTCACCGCAATATTTTTCATGAAATCGCAAACAAAAACATTCGGTTGTGAATTCGCTTTCAGCGTAAAACAAAAAAAAACAGCTGAACGCTAAAAACGTGTACTTTCTTGTTCTTTCTGAAACATTCAGTCACATAAAACGAAGTATTGGTTCAAAAAATAACGACATTTATTTCATGCTTCTATAAACTGCTCACGTTTAAAAATAACATTCAAATATGGTCTTCATTATGACTAGTGGAAAATCACGCTCAAAAAAACTTTTAATAAGAATTTTAATAAGACAGTTTTTAAACATTTGAAAATGCGATCATTCTTAACCAGGTGCGATATGCTTGGTCCTTCACTTTATTAATTTCTTCTACTTGGACGCTTTCAAGTTTTTTTTACTTCGTGACTCCAAGGAGAGTCCACCTAAGTCGCTCGCTTCCCCGATGCTTTTCAACCAATCGTCTTCCCACGGGGCTTTCCAGCTTGCGAACTCCGGAGCCCTTTGAGCAAAATACGAAGCTTAGATACCAAGCAACACCGAAACGGCCTTTGCAGGCCATATGTGGCACTATTCCCCGTGCCCTCATTAGACCACGGCCTCTCTGCATTTCACAAGGAGTTGAGCTCAGGCAGATGCACGATGCACCGAACCTCTTTCTCACACATGAATGAGCCGAATCGAAACACATGCTCACCGTTTTGGTCGCGTTTCGAAAATAAATTCAATATTTTCAGGCGTAACTTTGTGAAAATACAATGACTAAAACAACAATATCTTTCTATATGATTATTCTTAATGACCTCTTAATAGTACGCGATATCCATCCCCTGGGAATGCCACGCATGCGATGAAACTGGTCGTATTGAAATGAAACCTTTGTGAAACTTACAAAGTTATCATTGTTTAAAATTTGAAAATAAGCTTGCTTCAATATTTCAAAGGATCTAAATAAATAACAAGTACCTTCTTATTTATAATAGAAATTATTTATGGCCTTCAGACAATAGAATTATGGAGTTTTGGCCGTAAAACGAAGTAATCGGGAAATTTTGGTGTTTTTGTGGATGGATTTTAATGATTAATATTACTTTTGTTTTTTAAAGGGCTTAGATTAAGTATTCTTGTAATTAGCCATTTGGCGAAAGTTGCCATTAATAACGAAAGTATCGTGAAAAATAATTATTATTCTGAACCGCTTTGTAGAGAGTCGTTACCTAACACAATTCAGTGTTTAATTTATTAATTCACATAAGTACTTGTAATGGTAATTATAATCAGTATTCAATCAGTTAAGGTAGGGTACAATCGATTTTTCGACTTTCCTTTTCCATTTTTCCGTCTTCAGCCTCAAACTTATTTCCTTTAGCAGAGAACAAGTTTTACCTTATTAACTCCTTCAAGAATCCCTATATTATTTATCTCTTTCTTCCTCGCATTCTTATATCCATTCATTCACTCAATGGTCTTAAACATCCATTCACCTATTCATTGGTATCAAACACCTGCTTTCTTTCCCCCAAGTCTTCTTTCGAACTTTCTTCCCTCCCCAACCATACAGCTCATTTTCATACATCTTTACTGCTAATTCTAATTTACTAGCAGTAACGTTTCTGACACAAGAAATGTTGTAACTTGCACCACATTATGACTTCAAACTTGTTCATTTTTCCTGAGCTATCCACACATTGTTAGTTAAAGGAAAGGCCATTTGGCACGAGATGCATAAGGAAAGATTCTTTTGTGCGAGGAGTGAGTTTTGTGGCAGGTGGTATTTTTTTCTTAAGGTCATCTTCAGCAACCAATAAAATGCGAGCACAGATTCATAGAATGACGAATACGATCATGGATATGTAAAAATCATGCATGCAATACGTACAATGGTGCAGAAAGCTACGAGAGAAATTGCGCGCGACTTTGATTTTACATTTTCTCGTGCAACTTCTCGCAAAGAAACTCATCTCTTATGCGCTCGTTGACGTTAATTAAAGGATTGGCTCCAATACTAGAATCAAATCAAAGTAGCTTTTTTAGCTTGGTGATCCTCTCTCCTACCCTCATTCCTTAAAGAAAATTCTCCATCGCAGTGGGTCGTTTCCTTCGTGAGCACATCGAGGATCTGCCACTACCCCGAATATACCTTCAGGATATATCTTCTTGGAAGTATTTTTTAAATTTACACGCTACTTTGTTAGGTAATACTACATGCATAAAATTAGAGAGATTGCAGGGCGGACGGATTGAATATTTCATTTTTTTCCGCGCACGAAAAAGAACCACAATAGCCACCAATAATGTAAATGGCAGCGAAATGTAGCGCTGTTTTTCAAGTATTTACACAAGTTACCATTGTAATAAGACTATTTCCACTGTTGAGACTAAATATTTTTTTTCGGACAGATAAGATTTCCGTTTAGCTCATGGCCCACTTGATGGAGGATTCAATGTAACAGTATGACAGAGCGTTTAAAATTAGTGCCCGCCAGGAATAGTCAACATACACCCCCTGCCAAATGCCACGTAGAGGTGGCTAAGAAGGTCACCACGTGGATGTGAGATGCACCTCACGGAATGGAATAGCCTCCTCCCCTCCCCCCAACAACAAACCATCCGTGCTTGACCTCACAAATATCCACCAAGCGAAAAGGGAAGACGCCCGCCGGCAGTTAGCGAGCAAGTGGATATCTGATCGCCAACAGCGGGACGGATGAACTTCGTGACCTCGTTGAGCCGCTCCCTGTACCGTGGGGGCAATTAAGATATTTCCTCTCCAATATTTCGCTCGGAGTGAAAAATAACCCTTAGACCTTAGTCCTCCTCGTTCCCAGCGCCAGAGATGAGGTGGGCCGACTCAAACCGTTTGCGAAATGACCTGAGGGAGAGTTCTTTCTTTCAACGATTGGTATCCTTGCGATATGGGATCCGATATGGGATTCCCCTTACGCGCTGCGCTGCGTCCATTTCTCGAGGAGGAGGAGAAGCCGAAGGGGCGAAATCAATCGGTGGCGGTTCCTTATTTTTTATATTTTTGGTAACTGTATTTTTTGGTAAACTGTATTTGGTATTTTTGATACCGCATGGGGAGAGTATAATTGTTGTGATTTACCAGTAACTCTAAAAATAACAGAGAAAAATGCTCAGAATTCATTTATTTTAATTTATTCCATGAGAAATTCGCATCTTACCAGTAATTCTTT
Source organism: Pyrrhosoma nymphula (assembly GCA_963573305.1). Taxonomy (NCBI): domain Eukaryota; kingdom Metazoa; phylum Arthropoda; class Insecta; order Odonata; family Coenagrionidae; genus Pyrrhosoma; species Pyrrhosoma nymphula. Next base: position 171,712,447 of record OY754329.1, on the reverse strand, counting down.
TCACTAAAATTAAATTAATATCTGATTAAGAAAAATAATATTATCTCCACATTTCCCCCATTACCGCATTTGACCAATTGATGTCACGTTCAATTCATAATTAAATTTTTTTCCCTCTCCGACGATTCTGGTGATCCGTATACCCCTACGTTCCAGATAACCCATTGGCTTGTCTTCAGGTTTTGCAGGGGCCGAACCACCAGAACTTGACAAACACCCATACCCTGGGCAAGTGAAAAACAGACCCAGGCGGGACTCAAACCCACGACCCTCGGATTAGCAGTGGGGGACTTTACCCCGCCGCCACCGGGGTCAGCGTGGCGTGTCATCACGTGGAATAAATAGCGTGGAAAGGTAGGATTTTGAATTATTTCAGCCTTTCCCATCGAAGAAGTTCGGAACTTTTTATCGTACGGTTTAAAATTCCCGCTTCGGACGCTGCCGGATTCAATTTTGAATACACAGTAGAAACTCTATGAGTTTAAATACCACATCCAGCGTACTACAATATATTGTACGCACGGCCGCATCCCAAGCGTACATTTGAAGTACGCTTGTCCTTTAAAGGTTAATTTATTTTTCACGGGTTTCCTAATTGGTTATGTAATTTTGGAACAAACGTGTCAAAAGCTCACTCAGTCATCGTCATAAGAGCATTCGCCTTGATGACGATCGCGGAGTAAGCCATTGAAACGTTGGTTCCTAACATTTTAAACCGTTGCTAAACCCGTAAATATTATATTCATGGTAGGAATTTGTTTATCAGATCAGAGGACAAGTTTTTGATACAAGTAGCCAAAATAAATATTAAATAACATTTATCATTTTACGGTCGAACCACCCTTAAATGACCCGAGATAAATATATTGCTCCAGCGATACGGGATCCGGTTCCGGCTCATCTCTAGAATAAAGGCGAATCGCAATCAGGGGGGGTTCCCACGTCGGCCCGTTCTACTGCGGGTAGTATACCTCGAAGGTAAAAGGAGTAGAACGTCCCTGAATATTAATACACTGTTTTATACATCATCCACTGTCACCGATCCAAAGATTAGTTTGCTGCAGCCCTCCAATCCACTCTTATCTTATTTAACAACTTAATCTTTACATAAATCTTCATTTTATCGTCCCCGATAATCCGCTAATCTTGTCTTCCCCGACGATTCTTCCCATTTATTTATTTTTCCAGTACTGTTTGAAAAACTTTTGATATTCTAAAAGGGAGAAAAATTGGAGAGAAAAGACTTTTGATAGAAACTGAGTAGAAAAAGATATTTACTCATTGAGAACATTTTGCGACGCAGTAGCACGAAGACTAATATGTCCGAATCAGACGACTATTAGCTGACAGAAGAGTGGAGCTGCCACAAACTGATCACCGGACTTATGACTGCTGAATATGATGATGTAATTCCAAATATTCGCGCAGTTATTCACCTATTCACCGTCTTTATTGTCCACGTTCTTCGCATTTCAGGTGAAAATTATTATCTATGAAAATGATTAGTGTAAATAATGTTTATGAAACGGTCCTTTTTATTTATTAATTTCAAAAAAACTTAAATAAAATCGAGCTGAGCACAGTCAATCAAATCAATGTACGCAAACTACCGATTTGATGAACTAGTTTCCATGAATACACAGACCTTTCATGTAGGGAACAAGCTTTAAGTGGTTGTCATAACACAGTAGCAGATAAGTCATCTTCAAGTTATTAGTTTATGAGAGCTTTCTGCTAATGAGGCACCGAACTCCTTAGGAAGAAATCAAGAGGAGACAGAGTAGGTGGTTAGAACCGGTTATGAGGGACGAGGTTAAGCTGATGGTCGAAGTGATATCGGGAAGGATGTTGGGTTAGCGGGAATGGGAAGGAAAAGAATAGGCTTCATGGATGTGATGAAGAGATGTAGGACATATGCGATGAGAAATAAAATCGCGCAAGGAGAAAGGGACCTGCAGCTGTAGGAGGGTAGTATATGTGTTCCTTCATATATATAAAGTTATATTAGCCATTACATTAGCTCTAGTATAGTAATAGTAACAATAACGCGCTTAATCTTGATTCCTAATACAAAGTTTTTATCAAGACCCAGTCTGAAAATTCGATTACCTTTCCTCCTTTTTAAATCCTTATCTTTTTTGCGATGCCCTTTTTCCAGCATTCCCAGAGAGAACTTTTTCACTAGACACCGAAGACTATTGATTTTATCCTCAAGATTCTTCCGAAGTAAAAAAGGGAAAGAAAATTTAGGCACAAATTCCCTGATGTTTTTACTTTTTTCTCCCCATAGGCCATCGATCCCCATGGCAACCCACTGATCTGATTACCGCCACGTCATTCAGGATGCAAATCATTTTCCGGTATCGAGGACTCCTACAGGCAAGAGGCCACCCAGGAAAAAAAAGAAGATAGAGCAAATGCTATTCGTCAAGAGGAGCAAGCGAGTGATTGCATTTTTGTTAGAGCTCCAACCCTGGTGGTTGATGTGATTCCGAACCACAATTAGCAATTACAGAAGTCCAATGCGTCACAAGTGCGATATATATTCACTGTCGCAATAAGCCCTCTCCCGCAATCAGAACTACGAATGAGCTAAACACGTGAATCATAGAAGAAGTGATTTGTTCTAAATGGGATCCAATACCGAAGTGACTACTTCACTGTTTCCATTAGGGTAATCTCATAAAAGTTTTCACGCCACCTCCCCCCCCCCCCCAATTCAATGCCAAAGGACTTAAGCCTCTTTTCAAAATATCGTAGCTTAATCTACCAACAAAGTTCCGTGGCCCACGCAGTTTTATGTTTTGGTTGAACGCCCTCAAAAGTCCATGGGGGAAGGCATATTTCGCAGCCAGGAAGAACAATGGTGAGGGTTGGGAATTGCAAAGATAATGAGTACTTGCCAACACAGTAAACACATAGACAATTGGGCATGTTCTTGTTACATCTTTACATACACCCATAACATCTTTAGCAACCGATACACTATATGGATTTTAAGCTAAGCGTACTTGCTACATAAAGCCTGGTTTTACAACTTGTGGGAAACGTTAACCGCAACATGATGAGAGCATTTTCGTTATCTTGATCTTAACTGAAAATTCGAGTTATGAAAATTACATCTGTCGGTTATTTGACGTGACCGCTATCGATGGGAGAACGTGAACAATGATGCGAAACATAAACCTTCGTTTATACACCAAAAACATTTAACCTGATTTAATAAAGCTGGGTCATCACAAAATTAAAACATTTATCCTCTTCCAGCCTTTCCATCGCTTTCCCAAGGTATTCTCGCTTCTATCACGGCCTTCAGTTTCCCTCCACCTCTATGCTATAGATTATAATGAACGAAGCAAGGAATGAGAAGAATTTCCAGAGAGGAACAAGGATGAAATGAATAGAGGAAAATTTGAAAGTCATCAATGTGAGTCATTATGGAGGACTTCTTAATCGGTTAGCTGAATGGAGAATGAAATGGTGAACAGTAGCAAACCAATTTTCGAATTCATGGCTGTTTATGATAACGCACTGCTTTCTGATTTTCTTATGATTAGGTTTAATAAAAAAATAACCTGGAGAACTTTTAAATTAACAGTTAGGAGCATGGGCTTCCTTTAACAATACAATTAGTACCTCATCAAGCATAAATGTTGGCTCAAACTCAGATCAACGGAGCCGTTTGTGCAGGGATAGGGATAGTGTAAATCACATCACTAGGTCTAAAAAATCGACGGCCGGCTGGAACCAAAAAAGTGGTTTGGCAACATTTCCCTCTCTAAACTCTCAGCAGTTCGTCTGCCTTTGATGAAGACTCAAGGTGTTTTACGAAGGAGTCACTGAGCAGGAAAACATCTTCGCCTCCTTCTCCGTCTTCATCCATTGCAGACTCAAACCGTCCGATGCAGCGATCACAAGATCCCTTTCGTATCCGCGCTTCAGAAAACGGCAAACTCGAGATGGATTTCATGAGCAAGTGGCTCCATTGTCCGAATAGACCATAAAGCACCTCTCGGGGAGGAGGGGGGGGGAGGTGTGAGGCCCGACGGACAAAGAGCGCCTGTCTCTGCGAGCGAAACGTCCATTTCAGACATCTGAGCGGACTGGAAAGGTTTCTCAGAATTACGGCATTATGAGCTTTCCGTCTCTCTCTTGACATTTCCCGCGGTAGCCATGGACGACCGCGCCCTCTCCAACCAACCCCTACTTCACTCAACGCATATAATAAGATAGTTAGTTACCAAGGCGCCCGTCCATTGTTCTCCCATCGTCGTCTTCGCTCGGCAGATTCTGAAACCTCCTCTTCACTCCGATACTCTAAACCCCTTCTTAATCCCTCTTCCAGGGCCCTTTCTGGCATACCTCGCAGTGACGTCAGTGTTGGACTCTTTACCCTTCCTTGTTCCCATTTTAACTTAATTCTGATGATATTAATTTATTGCTCCCTTGAATGCATTAAAAAATAAACACCAATGGAATGAAATTAGCTGCGAAAATATCAGTTGACTTGACAAGGGTTCGAACCTGGAATTCTCATTTTCCGGTCGGGTGTGTTTACACCCTTATTCCATCGTTAGTTTCCACGGCGTTCAGATGAATGCTTCTCCATTTCTGGGTTCCCACCGCGTAGGTTGCTTTTTGAGAGAAAATAGTTTCTTCGACCTGAAGACGTCCGTTGGAATACGTCGGCGAAACTGTTGTCTCTCAAAAAGCAAACTACGCGATGGAAACCCGGAAATGGAGAAGCATTCGTATTATACCCTTTTCCCTACTCATGGCGGTTGTCCTGGAATGCACTGGTGTAATATTTTCACTTTTCTAGCCAACCACAGACGAGTGGCATGGAATGCATTGGGGGAACTCAGTCTTACTCCGACTGCCGTAGGGTTTATCTTGGTCTCGTGTCGTCTGTCTTGCCAAATATACTGAGTGCAAATTGCCTAGTGTTCATGTCAGCGATTTTTTTTTTAAACTTTGCCAGTGCCGGTGCAAATCCCGGATCAAAAATAAGAGTGGGGAATATTGCACTTCGTTGGTCAATGGTCAAAATCAGTGGTTAATGCGACTCTTCACTGCCCAACATGTATTTATTCGCAAGAGCTGACAACACCGTTCGGCCGCCGGGAGCCAGAATGGGAAATGTCATTCATTGGCTACTCGCTCCGTGACGTCCAACCGCCATCAGTTCTGAAAAAGGGCATAGCCAGATACTCGGTTCCCTTGGGTATTTCACTTTGCACCCGTACGTGCAACTGCTTACTAGGTTACCAGCGAAATTTGTAGAGATATTAGTTTAAAATGGTTAGTTGTTATAAAGCGACGAAGCTTTGGTTTATTCAGCGCAATATTCACTAATGGAGCACGACAACGTCTCTTGTGCTTCATCGGGGACCAAAGAAAATGGTCAGTATAAACCCAGGCCAAAATTCAACTGGAATTGCAATGGCTTGATGGTGTAACTAGCTAGGAATAATGATCGGAAATTGGGAGTTCCTCGAACAAATTCCGGTCAAGTGATTTTTTCAGAGTGAATCAAATGGTTTTCAAATTTCATCCCAATTGTGTATATCTCTGCACCTGGTTGCATAACTGCGTACCAAGTTTCTAGTGAATTTCTCAGTAATAGTGGTATAAAACAAAATTTTGACAAATCAAACCAACGCAGCCACAAAAACCTTAAGGGCTCCGTAAGGCATAAGCCCGAATATGGGATCACCTTCAGAAAAACAACAATACTTAAATTAATGAGTGACTATATAACATATTATCATCCGTTTCAAATACATAACTTTAAACTCAAAAGTATAGTCAACACAAAACTTGGATTTAAAGAACAAAGAACTACTCTAGTTACCTTTGCTAAATAGCCAGAGATTTTGCGTTTAAAAAAGGTTTAACTTCTTCAATACATTTTATGGCCTCTGACAATCAATTGGCCTTGGGCCCTATACAGACAAAACACCTTATATAAAATTAGATCATCTCATTCAAAATTATTTTTAATTTTATCTCGTTAGGAATGTCAAATTTTCCCTCAACAATCAATTACCTATGATCGAATGCAAAAGAAAGGTTGTTTCGAGTGCAATCGATTGGAATGACTCATTGGAGGCAATTAAATCGATTATCATACTATTTTGCTCGTATATAGTTCTTCTCTGTTTTTCATTCCACAATGTCTTATATGTGACTTTGAGGCTCTCTGGAGAACTTATTAATATAAAAAATGGGGAAAAATATATTTGCATTGTTGAAATTCATTGAAAGTGAAACTTGTTTATGCGTTGAAGGGAATATGTGGAATCGTATATTGATTCAAAATTATAAAATATTTTACAGAAAGTTTCCAAATGTATGAAATAAAGAAATCGTTTTTAAGACCCAAAGTTCGGAGTTTTGGATTTTAAATGTGCCGTTACGATTGTTACGAATGTTACGATTACACCATATTTACCTAAGTTCCTTTTTTTCAATATCACAAATACAAGTTTTCAGAAGACTTGTCTTTTAAAATTCCATAAAAGTAGAAAAGGGTAATCATTGCTTGCCTTCTGACTTGGGATGAGAGGGAAAGGCAATCATATCTTGAAGAGGGGCGAGCCACTTATGAAGCGAGCGAGTCATATTTGCTTCACTTGCTTGAAGTACTATCGTGTAAGTATTTCGGCGAAGTGGATATGTACTCATTTTCAGGAGGTTGAGCAGCGGGATACAATAAATCACTTCATCTTGAATAATATGCCAAAAATAAGAATAGAATAATACATTACAGCGGCGGAATAAAATGCTGTCGGAGTGGCCGCCACTGTTTCGGCCGTACAACTGTTTCAAACAAACCGCAGCCAAACCGTTGCACTCTGTACTGTGCAGCGGCAACTGACATAAGTTGAAACTGACGGTTTCGTCTTCTATTCTGTTACAGTTGCACTACACGTGTGGCTGCGTTGCGACTGTAAACTACAATTTGTTAAAAATGAATCTGTTGAAGGCGGTTGCTGTTTAATTCAGCCATCGCATGTCCAATTTTGAGGATACCGGGACTAGCCACGGTAGTAACCTTTACGGAGTCACCCGCAAGTGCGATAAGTGCGATATTCCACAGAGGGAAATATCATTCGTCTTGACCGGGATACGAACCCGATCCCTCAAAAGTACTCGGCGCGAAATCGAGGGATCCGGGTTCGAATCCCGGTCAAGGCGAATGATTTTTCTCCTGTGGAACATCGCACATCACGTGTCCACCCATCGTTGCAGATGGAAGTAGAGCTGCGAAGTAACTACCATGAATTCAAATGAAATTGTAACGTTTAATAAGTTGTAGTTTTTTTATTACGTAGAATACAGAAATACCAGCCATATTCCAACAGCGCCGATCGATCACCAGCTGATTGGCGTTTAGCTGTAATCCGCAACACAGGGGATGTTTAACGGAACTGTTTCGTTTTGAAACTGTCCCGGTTTGAAAACAGCTAAATTGAAACTGTTGTGTTCTTTTAGTGCCATCACTAATATATTAGGGCCTCTTGACTACAATTCGTGAGTATACATGCTAAAGCCCTAATGGATTACCGATTACAATAAAACCTGCAATAATCGATTACTGTAGTAGCCTAAATATAATGCGTTGTTTTTCCTCAAATATATACCATTGAAAGGAAAATTTTCACTATGCGCGTGTACTTGTGCTTTTAAAAGGTCTATATTTCTCGTCTCCGCACGCGTTTCAGCGGTTTTATTTGATATCACTACACTGGAAATTAATTGTTCACTCATTTGACGATGTCACGCTGTACATACACACTGTACAAGTTTATTTACAAGAATATTAAAAATAAATTATACACAAAATAAATTTGATATATTAAAAAGGTAAAACTTAAATGGCATTTTCTTCTTTTTTTCTAAATTTAACTTCAAACACTAGGGACCGCACTATTTGTGGTCGTAAAATATTAGGACTAACACTAATTATGAGCAAACAGAAGGAATTCGACAGTTGATAGATGGTTGGGAGACTCGCTTCCTACACGCTAGGTTCAGATTACTTGAAAAATTCATATCAGGCGAGTTTCAGAACGACACGGAGGGTATTATTTTGTCCCCGAGCTGTATTTCTAGAAATGATAGAAGTGTCAAAAAGAGATCTACATCTACATATTACCCCGCAAGCCGCCTCAATAGGCGTGTGGCGGGGGGTGTTAGGACACCAGCCGTTTACATATAAAATGGACACGCTCTAATGAAATTACGCCTAGCATTTATTATAGTCCCTTATTGTTCGGGGGAAAAACGAATTCCCATAATTATCCGTTCGGCAAAATATCTCTCTTAATTTATCGTTTCTGTCGGACCTGGAAATATAGTGGGGTTCTAATAGGATGTACTCCGTGTCGCTCTTAAAGATATCTATTCTCAATTGTTCAAGTAATCTACGCCTCCGAGTCTCTAGCGGCTCCCAGCCTAATTCGTTTAACATCTGTGTAACGCTGTCTGTACTCCCGTAGCTGTTTTTGACGAATCGCGCAGCTTTCCTTTGTATTTTATTAAGTTCCCGGATTAAGTCTTTCAGCACCGGATCCCATATGCTCGCTGCATATTCAAGGTGTGGCCGGACGAGTGCGAAATAGCACCTCTCTTTTACTTTTTCATCCGAAAATCTTCCCACAATACGCTTGACGAATCCTAGCTTCTTCAGAGCTCTGCCACAAATATTTCTTATATGTGCTCCCCACGATAGGTCCGAAGTTATCTTAACTCCTAGATACTTCACTTCATCTGTCGCCTTTATGTTAACACCATCCACAGCATATACACGGGGATAGTTGGACGACCTCCGCAAGAAGTGTACCGCCGTGCATTTGCTCAGATTAAGTTCGAGTCCCCACTCTTGGCTCCACACATGAACGTTGTTTAAATCCGATGATAGAGTTTCAAAGTCAGAGTGATCACTAATTTCACGATAGATGACAGCGTCGTCGGCAAATATACGTATTTTACTGCTAATTCGAGAGCATAGATCATTTATGTATATAATGAACAAAAGCGCTTCCTTGCGGGACACCTGATGTCACTTTAACTACATCAGAGCTAATTCCGTCAAGAACTACTTTTTGCTTACGATCACTCAGAAAGTCGCGTATCCAGTTTACTACTGTTTCGTTTAGGCCGCATGACTGTAATTTGCATAAAAGTTTGTTATGAGGTACCGTGTCGAAAGCTTTCTTAAAATCTAGAAATAATGCGTCAACTTGTCTTTTCGATTCACCAGATTTGAGAACGTCATGAAGAAAGAGCGCGAGTTGTGTTTCACATGATCTACCTTTCCGGAAGCCGTGCTGAGAGCCATGGAGGAAGTTACGACTGTCCAGGAACGTCATGATATTGCTAACGACGATATGTTCGAGTATCTTGCCTATAATCGACGTATGCTTGTCCAAACTGATATATGTAAAAAAGTTCCATCTTTTCGCGCATCATCGGTGATTTTAACAAAAACAGCGGGAAACTGAAATAATATGTGACCTAACACCCACTTCCACACGTCTCTGCGATGGCACGACGTGTAAAATGTAGCACAATGCATTAGCATCCTTAAATCTTGAGGAGGTTCAGACGTTTCACTCGACTTAAGAGAGTTCGATGAAACTTGCAGGAAACATTACTTTTGCTGTTTGTCTTAAAGCTACCTTATTTTGTTCAGAATTAAATGCCACGGATTTCTTAAGATATCTGAACAATGTTCAGGTATCTTAAGAAATCAGAAATCAATTATCAAATGTTCAGTGAACATGGCATGAAATTACACGGGTTCTTATGAGAACGCAAGGCTTTATTCATCAGAAAGAACATTTTATAATTATCCAATGTATACTAATTTATATCATTAATAGAATAATGCGTAACATGCATTTACTCCGAGCGCTTTAAGAAATCCCTCGCGCGCGTTGCGGACGACGTGAAATTGGCACCAAGAGTAAAGTACTTTAACGTGGATTCATAACTTGCAGGATGCAGAAGAAATAAGGCATATGAACCCGTGTAATTCTCATGCCCAATTCTCGATTAAATATATCTTCAGAATCGTTGTAGATAAAACTTATCGGGTGAAAAAAGAGACGCGTGAAGATGTACAGAAAATGTCTCGTAAAGGATTCTGTGATGTATCTTCTATTGATCGTCGCCACAACCTATCTCTTGGACGACCACCTCTTATTCCCCTTCCTCCCCTGTGGCCTTAGGGGGGGGGGTATACATGGGGGATGGGAAGGAATTCCACGCACTCCATATTGCTCTCTTCTCGGCCACATAGGAGACACACAGTTTATTACAGTTCGTTTCATCTCGAGAGAATTGCATCGCAGTTTCAATCGCCCGTCGAGCGACCCCATTTTTTTTTAATGGACGAGTTTAACGCGAGTGCCTATGCGTTTCGCTCCCAAGAGGACACCTATCGCACCCTAACTAAAAACCCCTGAAGGGGAATGGGGTCAAGGCTGCCAGAACGATCCATCCACACCCTTTTATTTCTCATATACGCACCTTGCGGCAGTGGCCTCAATCATAGCTGACCCATTAATCGTACTAAACGACCAAGCTGTATTAAGGGATTCAATTGCAGAATTAGGCCGTTTGAAGGCAATTCAATCAACCGGTTTCATGCAACTTTAACAACAACAATAATGGAACATTACGTGGTACTAATTGAATCCGACCAGGTGACGGAATTTCACTATATATAATAATGAAACACATGGGTTTTGAGATGGTATAATAGCGTAAAATAATATAGAAAAGGTCACATAGAGTAATAGTAAATAAGGTAACCATTATAATCTAAAACTGACTATATATACCCTCCCATTGACCTATAACATGGATTGAGAAGGGATTTTGAAATGACTGACGTGTTTTCTAAAATCGTGAACCACCTTTGGGGCCCATAACCATTTTTTTACCCAGCTTAAGAGAGAATAAATAAAAAAAACATTTAAAAAAAATCTTTTTTCGAAAAAAAAAACTTTTCATGTCAATTTAAATGTATCTCTCTCTCACATTGGTGATCAATGCAAAGATTGATTGGCAGTAGGTGGACTGGTTCTCTATTCTTTACGTTAAACCACCTTTTTCATCTCTTCAAAATTCCTGCGGCCCACATCTTAGCACAGGAATTCTGTTAGAATTTTAAGTGTTCCCCTGGATAATTTCCACATTCACATATCCCTCCAGTATTGTCTTAATAACCTCCTGATGTCTCAATAAATATCATATCCTTTCTGCTGGACTCTTTTTTTTCGATAGATTTCGACAAGCTTCTATTCTAGTTCATTCTTCTGAGCACTTTCTCACCATAACTCTTATCGGTTCATTTGATTTCCAACGTTCATTCATAGCACCATACCTTAAATCACTAGTGTGCATTGTGGGTAATCGAGGGGCATAGCGCTTGGCCACGCTGAGGTGTAACAATATACATATAATCTACGCTAAGTTTATTTATTGCTGTGTGAATGATCGGACATTTCTATTAGGCAGTCGATATATGGAGGTGAGCTGCGCCATTAGGTCTGTCGGAAGCCTTGGCCGAGGGTAAGCTATGCGAATTGAGATCCCCTAAGCTTGTGTCTCTCGCTGTCAATGTCAAAGCCTGTGCTTCGGGCAGGTGTAGCTGCAGACTGCTACGCGAACGTCACTAAATACCATATGCTATGTAATGATAAATGCGGCGAGGTAGGCTACGACATTCTTAAATCTTAATTCAAATAAAGCCACCACGTAACCACCTATAAGCACCTCTTTGTACCAAATGAAGGTCTCTATAGAAGTGTGCCCGTTGACTTTATAAAAAATCAAAATGTCATTCGTCAATGAACTTCGTAAGAAAATATTCATCTCCCAATGTGTGTTTTAATCTCTCGCGAAAGATAAGATACATTTAAGATAGTAAACCTTTTCTCTAATTTCAAGGCCGTTACTTATGGAGATTAATATTTTCTTATTTTCTTCCAGCTGAAAGCACCTTTTTGCAGGACGATTCTACATCTAACTTACGTTTTGACTCTTCCATCTTTAGTAATCTTCAAAAAGTGAAGGCGTTCACAATTTCAAGTGGCCAACGTCAGTTCGAATTTTAATTGGCTCATCTTTGTAAAGAAAACCTATAGCTTTGTGTTTTGATTCGTTCATTTTCGCATTTTATCCTTTTCTCCCATAACATTATCCATTTTAATAAGCAATGCCTTTGTGACACTCAGCTAGGACTGCTAGGTCCGCGTATCTTATCACGGCTATACTTTCCCCTAAAAAAGTGACCAGAAAGGCTCACTAAATGTCGGGCAGACATCGAAAAACACGCAGCACTCACTCAAGTACACTTATGCCTCATCGTGATCCGTAAAAACGCTAATGACGAAACTTAAATAAATATTTTCCAAAAAATTTAGTTTATTGGCCCTAAAATTATTCAATAATCTGAGAATTATCCCGTCGACATCTTTTTATCTCAACTCTCTCAAATCACCTTTTCCCTGTTCAACAACCCCCTCACAACCAATAAACAAAACTATAATCAATAAACAAAAGTAGAAATAAAAATAGAAATTTAGTTATCAAATAAAAATTAAAGTAAATGAATTAGGTAAAAGTATAACAATTCATTTTTGACATCGATCATACGTCATAGCACAAAATGACCCTCAAACCCTGATATACTTATTTCACTCGCCATTGATGTCCAGTTCACTTAACTAGCTTATTACCATCGTATTCGTAGTTGGCGCCAACCAAGTTAACTTTTTCCGCCCGAATATCAAACCACGGTAACCTACTTACTCAGAGCTGTTTTCCGCCATCTAAATGAACCTTAGGTACAATGATAAGATACAAATATGGTGCAAGTTGAAAGGTGGAAAATACAAGTTGAACAATGGCGATTGAAATAAGGCACGAATGCGGATAAAACTTGCCAAAGGTTTATGGTAGGAAGCTAGTAAAGCGAACCGGACATGGCTATGCATGAGCTTTAAAACCATGCTCGAATATTTATGAAAACTCAATGTATGCGAAGTTCACATTAAAGCGTACACTTAAAATAAATTTATCAGAGAACAATTAAGCTTTGTGAAAATATTTCTCATTTCAAATTTGTACTCTCGTTTAAGGAGGTCCCACTGCGACTGTGTCAGTCAAAACAAATACTAAATTTCACATTTTTTATATTTTGTCCAAAAAATCCTGCTTTCACTGATGCAATGCGTTAACTATAGAGACCCAAAAGTAATGTACAAAATATAGTACAGATTATTCCACTGTATTTTGAAATGAACTCTTTTTTCCTGCCATTGGAGCCGACTGCAGCGCCATTTCCTACGAATTACCGCATTTTGACTTCAATTACGGCATTAATTCCCTAATAACTAAAACAATAAGGTGGTAAGATGCCTGTATTTTATTTTTATTCAATTTCTCTGGATTATTTCCTTCTTAGAGGCAGTTTTCCACAAAAATGGCATTTGTATTTTATGGAAAAAAACTATTTTTCCCCGTGTTTCTCTCATTCCCCCATTGAACACAAAATGTAATTTCAATTTCAATTATAGAATAAAATAGTTTGGAAATTTTGTTGTTCTTATCAGATAGAGGACAAATTTTTCTACAAGTAGACAGAATATGAATGAAATGAAATTTAAGTTATTTTAAGGTGGAACCACCTTAAGGACGCGATTAACCACAACAATGGGAACTACCTTTCCTTAGAAGAATGACGCTATGGAATTAATATAATTCCGGTAATTCGACAGGTTTTCATGTAAATTACAGCTGAAATATCCTGATTTGACGAAATTCTTGGTTTTTATTTCCTATGTGGAAGACAAGAAACAATTCATAATTTGATTCTTTCCCTTATTTTCATTTTTTGTTTCGGTACAATTGCGTGGAGAGTTTGCGTTTTTGCCATATCGCTCCTCTTTTTTTTTGGGTCGGCAATAATAGCTCGATTTCTATCATTTCCCAGATGGCTTTCTTTCTATTTTTATTTCGCATTCGAGGTCATCTCTTGGTTTCCGAGAATGCTGTACCAGTTGACATTTCGGATGGGATCAAAAAGATCCATGAACTAGAGCCGAAAATACAAAAGGAATTCCCGAACCAATTCCATCAAATGAATACCCTTAGGGACCTCCTTTTTCCGTGGCTGTTGCTGATTCTGAGCCCAGTCTCCGTGCAATCACTTTTAAACATCGGTTTTTCCACAATCCAATCTGGATGAGCCTGTTTGTTTCATTGATTCTGTGATGGAGAGGGCATTCCGTCAAAAATACATGTAACCACCATCCACTATACCAATTCGGCAAGTATGGACGCGATATAAATGATCTAAGATTTTTCCCGGTGAATCTGATGTAGAAATATTGATGCAGGCTTCCACGGAGTGGTGGAATAGGCGTGGCTAATTTTCCGGTATTTCCTCCGAGTCGATACATCTTCGTACGACAGTTTCGCCGGCGTTTCAGCAGAGGGCGTCTTCATGTGTGAAGTCTCAGCAGGCCTGTCACACCTAAAGACGCCCTCTGCTGAAACACCGGCGAAACTGTCGTACGAAGATACATCGACTCGTAGAAATTCCCGGAAAATTAGCCACGCCTGACTTAGAAATGTTGCTCGGATATTCCACACCAGGTCATAGGCTGCATATCTAACCAACGTTTCGACAAACGACTTATTCGTCATCATCAGGGCTTCTGAATGCCGCACGAGTCAAATTTGGCCGTATTTATACCAAAAAATCCGGATCAGGTGCGGTTATTTTGTAATCTCACTTAAGTGAGAATACGTCATAAAATGTGGAAAATTACGTCATTTTTCGTAGTTCAACTCCGCCACTATATAATTTTTTTTAATTTTTAACAACTCCGCCAGCTGTTAAAATTTATGTTTTCTAGGCGCCAGGTGTTTATATAAACCCCCTGTGAATGCGGTAAAGTATATATGGGAGAGACAGGCCGAACGATTAAGACCAGGCTGAAGGAGCATCGGAGGCACTTCAGATTTGCGCAACCACAGAGGTCGGCAGTAGAGAAACAAAGCATAAATGAAGAACATTCCATCCAATGGGAAGATGCAAAGATACTTAGCCGCACGCATGAGACCGTTTAATGAAAGAGGCCATCGAGATCCGCCTAGAAGAAAAGAAATTTCAATCGAAACACCGGTTTTCAATTAAGTAATGCCTATAATCAATTGCATTAAAAATGAAAACGACGATGAGAGAATAATTCAACGGTAAATCAGACAAACGAACCAATTAGGAGTCACCTGATCCGGATTGATGGGTGTAAATAACGGTCAAATTTGACTCTCGCGGCATTCAAAAGTTCTGATGACGACGAACAAGTCGTTCATTGAAACGTTGGCAGATATGAAGCCTCAAGTGGAATACCCGAGAAAAACTAATAACTAAGAAACCTTCCGCTGTATTCACATGGAATTTTATATAGGTAAACACAAGACTATTAAGAGTAAGAATATTGATGTAGAATGTTGTAAAAATACAGAAAGAGCATTTTACGGAAATATAAATTACCTTTGATATGTAGTTTACTGTGTTGCAATAGGTATATTTGTTATGAGATATAACATCTCAAACTCGGGTATCTAGACCTTTTGCATGGACAGTAGTGTAGTCGTGTTGAAAGCAGAATTGATTTCGGCTGCCGAGGTAAATGTCTAGCGAGTATATACTCACCGTGATAAATTTTACAGTTATGTGAAAACGGAAACATGTTTCACATACTCGAAGGTGATGCCTTTAAGCCATACATCAATAGCCAGAGGGATACTGATGCATTTCAGACATGGAGTGGATCCCGTCTTTTTTCATCGGTTTCTTGTTATGGCTAGAAGCGTTTGCAGAGGGGCTTACCATTTAGTCAAGCATTTCAATGTGCCACTAAGAACCTGTGGTAGATCACCATTTGCGTTTTTGGAATTCTTCCTTTTTTTTAAAATCTAAAATCAAAGATTTGCAGGGATTTTAAAAAATAAATAAAATTTTTAAGGAAACCTCTTAAGGCAACATTATTCTAAAAATGCAATAATATATAATAAACTACTTTAATGATTAAAAACAAGTGTACATAGATCTGATTTAAATATCGAATTTAATTTGAGAGTTACAAATTTGTAAATTAATACTACGCGATGGCTGAATTGTAGGGGTTGCAAGTTGAAATGTTTCACACTCTGATGTCTTGTGCACAAAGAACACCTTAAAATATTTTGAGTCTCTCTCATTAGAACTAAGCACGCACAAAAATCAGCGTCTGGGGCAATTGAATGTGTTGAAAACAATTACTGAATCACTTTTTTGCCAATTAAGCTACATTATATTACAAATTATAAATCGTACCTACCTAAGCCATTTGTACATGTAGGCTGAGCTGCTCTGCTTTTGGGAGCATTAAATGAAAGCAATAGAAACGAAAACCTTCAATAGGAAAGGAAAAGAGCAACAAATTTTCATATTTCTTTACCCATCCTTCGCGATACCCTAAGAAATACTAAAAAATAAACATTAAAAAAAAGAGATTTTCAGTAAATACATACACGGATTTCTTGCGTAAAGGCATAAACGAAGAACAAATTTATGCTAATGCATTGAAGCCGAAAGGGAAGGGAAGCAATTTTTATATTGAAAACACAGAGTTTTTTTTTAAATATATCTATATAATGCACGGCTAAACGGCCACCATGACAAGGGAGCCACGCCCTCGTTCGAGGTTCAGGAATTAGCCACGAGAGAGCGCCGCCGCCCTCTTCCCATCTTCCCCTTACAATTTATTCTGCGGCCGCCGTATATTTATCTTCGTCCCAATATTTTACCATCTTTACTCACAGTTTGCACTTTGCGGGTTTTTCATTTATCCGACAATTTGCTTTGTTTCCCTCTCTCTCTCCCTTCCCCGCCGAAGTTCGTGTATCCCTTCGCGTGGAAGTAAACCTTTAATCCTCCTCCCTTTTTCTGTTTCTTCGCACGCACCATTTCCCTCACATAAAGCGCTTCCCGTCGATTTGATTAATATCCCAAAGACCTCCAAATTCTCTACTTTTCATGTGCTTGACAGCGCAGAATTTGCTCTAATCCGTAGTTTTGTAATTTATAGAATTAAAAGAACGTATTAAATCCGAACAGAGAGGCACTCAGCCAACAAGCAACTATTTGAGACCGTCACACTGAAAAGGAATATCTTCCATCTGAAATTAACTAAATCCATCCTCTGCCCTTGAACTATAAGCTAATGTGAGTTAGGCTTCAATTTATTTCATAAGGTGGCTTCACGCGTGGGTGATGACGATCGTGGCAACACCGCATGCAGTGACGTCTCGAGGTGTTATCGCAACTTGCAGGCCATTATTGTTCAGCTCAAAAATGACGACCGGATTTTCCACTAAAATAATGAATGTCGGTTTAAAAACAATGAATATTGCAATTCGTAAAATAGCCAAATGGACACTATTAAGCGTAATAAGTTTAAAAGCCTGGAACTTGCTGATAAACATCAGCTTAGCAGGACCATACTGGATAAAATCATTCATAATGACCAGAAAAATATAGTATGGTAGTAAAGAATGATCGCAGGCTTTTCCGGCGTATAGAATTGTGGAAGGTTACTCGGGATTTCCACCGGGTCAGGTTCTCCAACTCCATCTCGGCCGACGTTTCGATGAACGAGTTGTCCATCGTCATCAGGGCATCTCCAACTCCATCAGGCCGAGATGGAGTTGGAGAACCTGACCCGGTGGAAATCCCGAGTAACCTTCCACAGTATGGTAGTAACTTTATAAGTTGTGATATTTTTTGTAACCCATCCAAAGGGAAATTACAGCATGTAAACTCTTCGTAAAATAAATTAATATTATTATAATAAAAAAAGAATTTATTCATACCTTTTAAGGCAATACGAGGATAGTCTCAAATCTTCATCTTTAGCAATCTGTAGCAACTGCGACCATCTTCAACAAAACATAAAATATTTCCATTTATAACAATAAGTTCTCCGACAAGTTAATTTTTTTCATAAATGTTTAGTCCCTACCCGTTTTCATATGATATGAATTTCTCCGGATTTGATGCTATATCAAACAACCGCAAAGTTCTGGCTTTTCTGCAAAATGAAGAAAGACGAATGTAAACACACGCAAGTACGCGTATATATAGCGTATAATGTATGAGAATTATTTATATGCTTCATGAGAACATCATAAACAATCTTGTTTTAAGTTATTTAAAGCAAAAATTAACATCTCCATGAATAGATAAATATTCGTATTTTGAGAAGTAGGTAAATTCTCAAACGGCAAATAAATTCGTTCCTTAGATGTGTAATGCCCGCTAATGCGATGTGAAGTTATGCAATATGCAATGCAGAATCAAGATGTCACTTGCATGTACAATAGAATGCTGTCCATTTTCCATCTAAGATCGAACCGTGGTCAACAGTGTACCGATAACTACCCCTATTGACTCCTAGTACTGCATAAGGCGGTTGTTACAAATGGAAGAATTGATTTCTATGGAAGCGGTGAGCGTAGCAATGTTGCTATTGGGAGGACATACACATTGATTCCGGTTTTACGCTAAACAAAAGTGAATGGCAGAGGGAAAAAAATCAATATGATAATTCCGTGAATCGCCTAATTTCGAAAATCAATGCGCTAGTACATACCACTATTGTAGTTCCGTAACCATTAGTAGACTTCATGAATGCTTGTATGCAAATAGAAAAGAGTCACAAGTATTATAACAACTTAAGTAATCTCTAACAAAAAACAATTCTATACTAAAAATATTTTAAAATGTAAAACAATATGTCCTTCTCCGGTAGGTTAGTTTGCTGTATTCATTTCAAATGCCCACTAGCATTCATGAGATAAGGATTTCGCCAGATGCTATGCGATACCTTTTCAGTGGAAATAGTACCTACTTGCAGAAAAATAGATATCAGTTGATTTTATAGCAAATGGGAGCCGTGGTCGATCGTGCACCAGTTGTTACCCTGACCCATACCTAGTGCCGTAGAAGTTCTAGCTTACTCATCGAAGTACTACTTCTAAGCCACTTACAAGGCTAACTACTTAAGAAGTAACTTCCATGTGCATAGCCGTCTAATTTATTTTTATAATATTATTTTGATCGATTACGAGGAATAAGAATGAATGACATTCAAGTGTCATCATGGAGTCTTCAAAGAAGACACGAACCTATTCTTGATCTTGAATGTGGAAGTTTGCGTGTTTCCGAAAGTGTCTTACAAGCCATTGCCGTTGAAAGTCAGCTGAAGGTAATTAATCAGGAAACATAATTTCTTTCAAGTCGTCAAAACTATGGTTACAGTTAACAACTACGCATTTTGATTTGTGCGAGAGGCAAGAGCATTCTAGATTAACGAGCTTCGTCATTCGACCGCTTACCCGTCATAAGCTGACGTGAAACTCGAGAGACACGACCGTGGGGGTTTAATTTTGTGCGTGTCCAAAGACACCACAACAAGTCAGCTTTTTGTAATCACGAGTGTTCTACCAGATGCATGACAGGCCCTTAAGAATTTTTCATTTTGATATCCCCGACTTTGGGAAGTGTTCTCAAATGCCAGGGTAACCCCAGGAAATTATGTTTTAATCATAATATCTTTAGTAAATATAGATTTTTTTGGAGTATTGGCCTTTTTCTTTTAAATAATTAACATTCAAATCGACATTGCCAACGTTTCGTCATTTTTTTACATCTTTAGGGCTAGAAGTTTTATAAATATTTAAGAATTAAACAAAACCAGGATATATAAAATGATAATGCAATAACAATTTAATAATTTTGAATACATTTGTCCTTAAAAGCGTGAATCATGAACAGAATGATGTAGAAGGAACCGGAATCACATATATATATTGAACAATTCTTTTGCTTGGTAACATAAAACGTGTTGTTTATAAAAAAAGTAACCATGGATTATGTGACTGATGTAGTTAGGTCAAAATGAATTTAAAAAAAGTTTAATTCCTAAAGCATTTACTGTTATTGGAATGGAAAACAATGGCGCAATACAATATTTTAAAATTATATCCTCGACTTTACCTTCGTTTCCCTAAAAATAACACAATTTGCAGGTGAGCGGCGATCATGTTTATGATCAGCACATTTAATCCCTTAAGATACTCTGTATTTTCTTTGATTTGGTCATTTGCATAGATGTCCACCACTCTCATCCGCCCTCTTCCGCCCACACCTCGAAAGCCCTCAGTTTTGGCTCATCTCCATTTTACAACGACCAGGTTTCTGAGCCATAAACATATCACACAGAAGGTGAGACAAGCACGGGATTTGAGTTTGCCGAAATGCTCTCTTTCAAATGACAAAAATAGGTAATAGGAGCTAGGAGAAACAACCGGGAACTATAAGGTTATTTTCGTAAATAATCATGTGTGGTTAGTATGAGTAGGTTACTGGTAGGGGAAGGATGTTTTGAGTGTAATTTGAAGGTTAAGGTGTCTGGCGTCGACATTAGCGAAAATCGCCACGGGGTCTACAGTTATACGTCCAATAGGCCGAGTCGAGTACAGCCCCAACGGTGATCTCCTCATACCACCCTATGGTATTCCAATGATAACATCAATCATTGCCGGGTACTGAGCCCGGGCCCTCGAAATGGGATTCCAGGGCTGAAAACACCAAACCAACTAGATCTCCAAATCGCAAGGTACTAAGAAAAGCAGGCAATATTTTCTGAGAAAACATACGCGACAAATTCATGTTTACATGGGATAAAGAAAGGAAAAGACAGTATAATATTTCCTATTTGCTTTGCTTTAGTATACGGCGGCGACTGAAACAAACCTTTATAGCTGTATTTGCTAAAAAGAGCTCCGCTTTGCGTTTGATGAGGCCTTATTTATACGGCAGAATATCTTTAGTCGAATGTAGGCACGTTGTGAAAGTCTTAAAAACTCACAAGAATTATCGTCCGTATAAGTGAAGATAAGGGGTTTTATGTCATAAAACATCCATTGGTTGGAAGAAATGAATGTTTCCACCAGGAATATTGCCTAGAAAATAGACTATTGATTGCCAACAAAGCGCATGCAATGACGATGAACCTTAGGGTCGATGTGACGAATGCGAACGACACGACGGGGAAACATGGAAACAATGCATTCGTCTTTTTTCTTCATTTATTTATCTACTTAAAGGTATACAAAAACGAATAAATAATATCATAGAAATTTTTAAGTCTCTGGAAATTTCATAATACAAATTAAATAAACAATGAAACAACACAGCGATTACAACAAGTACAATACAAATAGCAGATGCACGAGAGTAGAAGAGAATGTCAGCAATTATAGCGCCAACAGTAAATATTGAATTTATCCGCCAAGTCTTAGGCCATTCGTAAACCAGTTTAAAAATAAATATTGAGGAGAAATGATTGAAATATCTAAAAAAAACTTCATATTGGCAAACATTTAGCAGTGAAGTGGATAGTAATGTCCCGAAAATGCTGCGTGCAATAAACATTAGCCTTTTCAACACCACCATTATATGTAAATTTTTGTGTTCCCAGATAAAACTGAAAAATAGTCTAAAAAAATTATGACAGTACCGTTGAAATAATTAAATTTGTCAATCAAACGCACGAATAATTATCAATTTATCGCATTCCGCAAGCAACTCAAGCAAAGGGTTTACAAGGAAACATACCAGATTCGTATCACTTCACTATATTTTAAAGAAACCACTTTGATTTCTTTTATCTTCCATAGCTATGAACCAGGCTCAATACAAAAGCGGACAATACTATCTTAATAAAATAAGATACAATAAGTTTGTATTAAATGAAAAAAAAATTTTTAATGCTCTATTAAAGCTTTTGGTGAACTTTGATTGGCAGTATAATGAAAAGATTGGTTGGTAAAACCTAAAAGTCGATATATTCACCATAGCACCTTAGTTCTCACGCGATAGCTATCATCGATATCGAGCTATACGCTCACCGAAGTAAAAACACGATGTATATTTCCACCAATAAAATAAATATTGGTTGAAATATACATTGTTTCTACTTCAGTGATAATGTATTTCCACAAAGTTAAGCCTGTAAACAACGAATAATGTATGTTCTTAGTTCTATTTGATGGTTTCGATCGATAGTTATTTCAATACCAATTTTTTTACAATTCTCTTGGCACACATGGCTCAGTTATCCAACTGTATTCATCGTTTACCGAATCTTATAGCCGTAAAAAATTGCCTTTCTGGAAGAATGGGTTAAAAAGTAGGGGGCTCTGGAGAGATATACGGGGGATTATCCCTAGGGACTAGGGATTAACTCAACAATATGACACACCACTCAACACCGAAGCGGTAATCTATCACTCAACTGGCTAGTGTATTTCTGACGAAGAGTTAAAACCCTCGTTCAAGAGAAACCCACGCCGGACCCACTCAAGTAAGAGGTTTAGGGTGAAATCAATCCCACGACAGTGACCACTTACATCACAACTCGCAAACACTCTACCGGCTAGCGTTTTTCTGACTAGGAGTTAAACCCTCGTCCAAGAGAAAACCACGTTATTTCAAGTTCACGAGAACCCGATGGTATTTTTATTATATAGGTAGTGAGAACTTGCATCAGTTGATAATTTTTGCTAAGTAGTTAATCATACACTAGACAAAACAGACAAGAGGTAAGCTAATTGACCAGGAAGACCAGAACAGGCTGGAAGAATAACTGGGCTTCAAGCATTATCAGATCATTATAGTGAGACATTGGTTCACACTAAATGTACCCTCGGAACCGACATTTTAACTTTTAATTAAAGTATGAATGCAAAAATACTTTTACCTTTGGTATTTTAATGATTAATCAAATTAACAAGTCATATGAAAAAGTATTGGCACTGCGTTTGTGGAAACGATATGCATCCATCTTGAAGATAAGGAAACAGTGGTTAAAGTTTAACCGGTGTTTCTCTATGTTCAAGATGGAAATTATCAAGGTATAAAGTTGACACCTTACAGGAAGGCTCGGTATCTTATTATTAAAATACTGGAATGCCCACAGTGAAGCCTAGAGATGAATACAGTGAGAGGAGGTTGCAGAGTTTTCAGAATGTAGCCTATTACAACTGAAGTAATTAAGGAAAGAGCCAGAGGAATGAAGATGCCAGGGGATATACTAAATGGTTTAGGAGGAGAATGGTACGGACATCTACAAAGAATGAATGAGGAACGATGGCCCTGGAAAACATGGAATTGGGAACTCGAAGGAAAGGAAGGCAAAAAGGACCAGCGAGAAGAAGAACGAGGGTGGAGTAGTGAAGGAAGTGAACATGTTCCTCAGAAGACAATTAAATGAGAACGACATTCATAATACGAGTTATACGGCGTGAAAATACGAGAAACTGTACACGCTGCACAAAGCACAAATTGAAAAAATATTAATTTTCTAACCTTTACTAAATTAAATTCGGTCCCACCGTAAAAAAAACTCGGCATTTTATTGAGATTTTATTGTGATAAAGGACACGAATATCGCAAGTCTTCCTCAGCGGACTGCTGGAAGTGGCAATTTTTCATATCTACATAAGGTTAAGGTATTTTCATATTCGTCACTAGAAATATTTCGTTTGATTTTTCATCTATTGTTGTTGCTATTTTTACTTTTAACGGAGTTATTTGATATCCGCTGTGAATAAAGGTGGAGAGAAATAAAACTCCAAATTTAGCGATTATTTATTGCATAATATCAATAAGTTGGCCTTCCGGGTAGACAGTGCCGTATTTCCTTCAGAAGCCCGCAGTCCACCCGTACTAATCCCCCCACTACCAACTTCATAGGTCATTAGCGAAACCCTTTTGCCTTTTGGCGAACTTCCATTTGTATTTTCCATTTAAAGTATCCACTACATATTATAATTTAGACGATTAAATCAATAGGTTGCCTTTGATGGCATTTTGATGCCAACTATCGAAACATTTACTTTGATACCAACTTCCTAGTTTTATCTCTTTTGTACTTCAGCATTGTTTGCTACCGTAGGAATATACCAAATTTGCAATGACAGCCACGTAATTAACTAGGTTCACCCTAGGAAATACTCGATCAAATTCAGTCAATTGCTTCTTCTGCCAATTCTCATTCACCTGATTTCGGAAGCAAGCTCCATTGGCCAAAATGTGGACTTTTATTTTTCAGTGACACTAATTTTGGACTTACACGTAGTTCAGATGAGATTACTCGTTTCTGGATGCAATTAACAGTCTTGTTTATAAAGTGACGGCATCCATTTGGTCCGAGATCTTGTATACATCTACCAAATACCCTGCAAGCCACCTCAAGGGTGTGTGGCAGGGGGTGAGTAGTCATCAAAATGCATTACTCTACACCCTAAAGTTAGTGTAACTACGACTAATTATGCATTAGCATAAATCACTAATGTGTGTCACGAGGCGAAGCCTAACTAGCATGCATATGCTCCCAATGGAGAAGGACCGTTATTACATATGTATTTTGCCACTACACAAATGGATACAGACTCAAGAGTTATGCTGAAAATATTCACGGCGTGCTGTTAGTACACAGGGCGTAGGATACAAGTATTAGGGAGTACTACTACTACTAAGAGCTACACTACCTATCGACAAACCTAGATAAAAGTCTCATTGGCAGCTGTTATGGTCCCTTATCGTTCGTGGGAAAAATGGCATTTTAAATCTGTCCGTTCTGCAGTCTAGTTCCCTAATTTTATTCTCATGATCTGATCTACCGTAGTATGTCGGATTTCGTAAAATATTATCAACGTCGTCAGAGAATAAACCGGTTTGGAACTTACATAATAGATTGACTCTAAATTTTAATCGACAGTCTGAAAGCTTTTCCCATCCCAATTGCAGCAAAAGGTCATTAACACTAACGAGATTATCATAACTGCCTTTAACATATCTTGCCGATCTTCGCTGCACGCGTTCTAACTCAGTTTACAAGCCTACCTCATAAGGATCCCAAATACTGGCAGCATATTCCAAGTGGGGTCTAACGAGGGAGAAGTAGCTGATTTCCTTAACTGTTACGTCGCACTTGCAAAGCACTCTTTTAACAAATCCCAATTTACGATTATTTTGAGAAACCCTGACCCTGATACAGTATAGAGAGTATAGAGACCCTGTATATTACAGCTTTTTCGTGACCTTTCATTTGTAGCGTGTTTACCAGCTCTCTCGATGGCTTTGGATTGACTTAACGAAGTTGACTGTGGAAATAAGATAGCGGATGTGCTCAGCGACGTCGCTAAGAAATATTTGTTGAAAATATATCATTTCTATTATTCCAGTACAAGATGGGGTTAAACGTATAAATACAAATCCTTTTAAGGTTGCACTCCGCCGTCCATAACAGTACACATCCTTGAAGGAAAGGCCAATGTTAGTTCACCGAAATGCAAAAGAATTTCACAAAGGAGCTTTGAAGCTGGCAGAGGGCAGACAATTCTGGCGGACTACGAGACTTTGGCAGGAAAACGGCACTGTCTGCAATGTATCCCACCCAGGATGAGGTATAAAATCTTCCTTGGATTATCACGATAACAATATTTCTATGAAATATAAGTTCTCAAAAAATGACTGATTTGAAATGTGATGGATTATTGCACGACGCATACGTTGATTTGGCTTTCGTATTACTCCTTCCCAGTTACCGAGTTCGGCTCCGTTGAAAATGGCCAATTTCGCGATTCATTCTTCTCGAAATTATTATTATTATTATCTTAATATAGAAAATATTTCCACACTGATCCATATCTTCTGCGGTAAATGGGGAATCTTTTATCAACTAGAATCCAACCGCGTTTTACCGCTACCGCTGGGGATTTCATTAGGATCTGTTGCTTTCGTAACTCATCTCCAAATAGCTATTGCTACGATTATTCTGTCCATTAACTTACCCCTAGCTAAATTCAATTTTTTTGTTACTTATGCAAGTTATGAGTAATCAGCGTGAAGAAGTAAGCACGTAAAAATCGAATAGCTACTCTATTATCAAGTAACTACTCCTTCAAACGGTTCATCTTGGTTACTTACGGATCTCGTATATTAACACCATCTAACTGCAATAAGTTACGAAACCATTTATGAAACTAATAGATTTATTGAAGGTATAGAACCAATTCCTTAATTTAGAGGCCTTACAACTCTATTGAATGCATGTTGCTCATGTGTTGATTCTACATTCAGCCATATGTGAATCTTAATGTCTGCCACGAGATTCTTCTTTTTTTTTGTCGGAGCACGACGTCCCATTTCCTCATGCTGACAACCAGCTTTTCTAAGTCCTTCGTCTTTCTTCCAGTGAGTAATTTCTTTTTCCCACAACCGTTCCTCACATTTCTTTTTTCGTCTCTTACTACTGGCTTACCATTTTCACCATCAATCTTAACATCCTGCCACTCAATATTCTACAATCTATTCTCACAGCCACTATCTTACATCCCAGTTAAAAACTTGGAACCACACATTGCCGCCCTTCATATAGAACTCTTGAATGTTAGTTTTAACGTCCATAGGTTCCCTGTATGTAATTTATTTCTTGATAGGAAATATCCTTTTCTTTATGGCAGCATAAGTGCGATATTCCACAGGGGAATAATCATTCGCCTTGACCGGGATCCTTACTCTCGCTGCCGCTGCCTACTACTTACCACCCGCAAGTGCACTTATGTGCACTTGCGGGTGACTCCGTAAAGGTTACTACCGTGACTAGTTCCGGTTTCCTCAAAATTGATTTATGGCAGTAGTTATGTTATTGTATTTAGATATATACCCTTTATTTTCAAAATACTATCCATTGTATAATATGCTCCACCTCTTATAACTAGTATGCCATGTTACATTTAATAATTAATTAGAACTTTTTCAGTAGAAAATAGCTTATATTTCGTTTTCTCATGATGGACTTTAATTCCTTATTCATTTAGAATTTTAAGTAACGTACAATGCGTCTATTTCACATGCCAAGTATATTTTGCGAATCGCGGGTCTATTATGGGTGGAAAGAGTATCAGTCAAGAACCTTATAGCTCGTCTAATATAGCTAGTACAAACTGAATATATAATTCCCAGTTACGAAAGCAGACTGTCTTCAGTTTTGCTAATTATTCGAACGAGATGCACGAATAGGAAGGATTTTGAAAATTCTTTTTCAGTCAAAGCCTTAGTTCGGCCTGTTTCCTTAATTCTGGGAAAAGTTTTTCCCGTGACGTTAATAGACGGTCAGTGAGAAATGATACAAAAAAACCTTCCTTCTCTTTTTTTTTATACACATACATATAAGGTTCGCTTCTAGTTCCACGCTTCAGACGCCGACCACCCGAGACGCTTTGGCATTAAGGAGCGTGTCAGTCATTTCCCGCCCAGGGCGGCGCTGACGTCACTCTGCCCGTCACCCCTTGAGACTTCTCCCAATTCGCCCAAATTTTCAGTTCCAAAGACGATTCCACGATTTCCCGCTGCTGCGGTCGGGATACTCCCATTTGGGGAGAATGGCAAAGGAAGAGGAGCTGAATTATTGAGTTCCTTAGGGAAAGCGTATTCTCCCGAGAAGTTGATTAATTTTTAAAGGATGTCATGCGAAAACGTTGTTAGAGCCGCATTGGTTGCAAATCAGTCACACCGAGGCATTCTATTTAGGGGGATGTAGTGGGAGTACTTAATGGTCTACTAACATCTAGCGACATAATCTATCATGCAATGAAGCACTTCCTTAAAACACACGTATTTTAAGGACCGTGAATGTATTATTACAGACTTAGAGGAGTGGATATCACTAACAAAAAATCCTAATTATATATTAATTTATAATATGCAATATTTATTATAATTATTAGTATGAAATAAAAATATCCCACAGCTCAGAAGTAAGGCTGAGGCCCTGATCAGCCTTGGGGCCCAGAATAAAACGCCTCTTTCATCCTTACCTCATCATGGATAAACTGATGAAACGATTATTTTGAAAATTTGCACAACTTTCCATCTAAATAACGATAAGTGATGCAAAGCTTTCCTTGGGAAGACGAATACTTCAGCTACATTTATACACGATCATGTGCTGTCATGCTCAGCACAGTTTGCTAACAACTAACGACGTTATATTGTAAATAAGCAAACATTGTGTCAAAACTAAGTGTAAACATGTTATTACATGTGAGCGAAGCTTAGACGATTACAGAAGCAGTACTTATAACATACCTATTGAGTAATACATGTGAGGTAGTATAAAATAATACCTACAATGGATACCATAGTAATTGAATAAACATAACATCAAAGTGAAATTTAGTGGAATTTTGTCACTTTCACCATGTTCAAAAATAAAAGATACTTTGAGCTAAATCTCACTTTCTATTCTATCGATCTATTTTGAAGGCTAATGGTGTTATTTTCAAAGTGACAAAAATTAATTTCAAATACATACAGAAATTGCAACGCGCAGTGCACGCTGGTTAAACTGGAAGGTAATTCAAAACCCGAATCAAAAATCACAAAAGATGTGCAAAATTCAAAGAGTCTGATATTTTATTCCTCCCCAAACCCACCCCGCCCCCGCCCATCATCCCCCTGCACACAAATGTTTTGAGGTCAGACCCAAGGAAGATATTAGATATTGTGGGCGTGGTTGTTTCTTTGCATGTTACCATTTTTATATTTTGATTTTTTTTAATTCCTGACGAGATAGAACAGAGAAATTTCGCTCGAATTCGTGATATGACCCAATGCCTCCTTAAGCATTGAATTCGTTGGTGCTGTTTCAAATCCTTTGTTCTTTTAAATTAGGTGCGCTTGAAATATTGGATGGAAATTGTCATTCGACGACTTTTAGCGTAACGCTGAGAGTCATTGAAATCCATCGGTAAAATAAAAAAGTGCAAGTAACAGTGCAAAGAGTCTTTTGTTAGTCAACATGATGCAAGTAGCAGTAATTAAAATACTATTGATACGTCCTAATTAAAAAATAGAATAAATAGCATTTCAGCATTCTAATTTTCTCAGCGGAGCATTTTCTAACGCATTATGCATGGAAAAGTTATAATTGAATTTTTAATAGATAATAAAACGTCTAAGAGGACTAAAATGTAGCTAATTTTTAAGGTTATTAAACGTTAAGTGCTCACCAATCCCCCACTAGCTGTCTCCTTAACACATTTACATATCATATCCGTAGTTGAAAATGAAAACGACAACCAATAGCGTTCCACAATTTTGCAGATGTAATAATGACAGAAAATTGCCGGAGACCTCCCCGACATCCTAGGAACTGTCTGAATTGGTGGTACTTGGAAAAATTCGATTTCACGGGCAATTGATCACTCTCGACCAATGATCTTTACTGTCTCATCAAGGGATGAGAGGATCTGGCTCCATGGAAACGCTGTGGAGAGGATTTTGAAAGACTCCGAAGATGATATCCCAATTTTGCGCGACTATAGGCGATGAACGCCATTATTTTACAGATTTTTCTGTGGTCTTTCATAGAATTTCAAGTGAAGTTTTGAAGTATTGAATGGCCACGTAAATTTTGTTAAATCCTGACACGTAAAATATTATTACCTTGATAAATCTCAAAACATTGGTTTAATCTTAAAACATTGGAATTGAAAATTGGTCTTAAAATAAATGAATTAAAACAATGCGTTTCCTCATTAATAACTCAGTAGGTTATAAAAATACATCCATCCGTTATTGATTTCGAGCTACGCACAGACACAAAGACTTCATTCACGGTTTAGGATCAATAAAACAAGCTCTATCTTATAATTATTAACTCCATGCTAACCAATCCTTGTAGACCTCCTTCGGGTCCCCTCCTCTTGAGAGTAACCTCAACCACATTCACCCATGATTTCACCCTCAGTCTACCCCTTCCTATTACGTCATTCATTCCACTATTATACATCTGTTTGGTTATTAGACTCTCCTCCGCTTTCTCACAATGGCCAATTCAACGAAAATCGCACCTTTCACACACATCGATTACCGGAGCATGTATTACACATTATTTCATCACTCGCTCATCCCCAACCCATATTCCTCCGTGTTTTACAGCAACCCCACAACATCCGGCCACTACCCTCTTTATTTTATCGGGCTCTTGCGCTTATTTAATTTACATTCGGATTAAGTCCTATTTCATAATATTCAAAGCTCAATTGCTCTTTCTCTATGGGTCATGACGTATGGAGATTTTCCAGATAAATCGCGTGCAAATATAATTGGCATCTGTGAATTTGTTTCAATACGATATGCGAATCTTTCCGAGAAGTCGTCCATGAAGGAGAAAATGACAGGCTGAAAGGTTTGCAAGTTGTGAATGAATAGCAATCTACTGCGCTAACGGCTTTCATTTATATCTACATTATATGTAACTTGCAAACCCCCTTGCAGGTGTGAGGCAGGGGACGAATGTTCACTACATTATATGAAGCAAATGTTATAGAAACTATTACTTTTTAATTCGTATAACACATGCGTAATCAGAGACAAGAGTAGCACAGGAAGCATAAGTTACCCACCGTTTATTTCATCACTTTTCATATTAATACAGAATCATTCGGTAGCAAATTAATTAAAAGATACAGAAATTTATAAAATAACCTAATTAATAAGTCTAATTATTATCTGTTATATTCATTTCTCGTTAGCGGAAAATAATGACATTTAAAACCTGTACGTTCTGTAGCCCAATCCTTAATTTTAGTCTCAAGATCTAATCTGCCGTTGTATACAAGGTATCGTCGGCTTTAAAGATAAAAAAAGCTAAAAAACGGAGACTGCTGCAAAGCGAAAAGACCAAAGTTGGCGCGCAGAGACCCATTCCCAAGGACATGTCCCTGAAAAGGACCTTGAGACAATGAAGAAACTGTGGTTAGTACTTGTATTCTCGGACTTTGAAATACAAATGATGGGGCACTGCTAGTATTCATGTATGTAATGAGGCACTAGATAGCATTTGTGTGGAATGTTCCACTATATGGCTCAGAGATATGGGACATTGGAATGCTAGAATGCAGGAGAATCGAGAGTTTTGAAAATTGTAGCTGGAGGTGGATCCCGAAGATCAAATGCACGGATATGGACGACAGTAAACGAAAGAGAAGAAAACCATAGGGATTACTATATAGTGATCCGTAAGAGAAAGACAAGACCCAAGTGGATAGGCCACACCTTGAAACGCAAGGAATTTTTAAGGAACATAATTGAAGGTAAAATATATTGGAAAGCCTCACTAGAAAGATCGAGGGACATGTACACATATATGAAACGGATGAGGTACAAGAACGTAAAGGAGTAAGCAGGAGACTGGATATAATGGAAAGCCGCAGTAACCAATGACAGTGTCAGTATTGAATGACCAATAAAGATGTCCTTCAATAATGCAAAAAATATTAACATGTATACTATCCGTGCTGGTTATTCATAAACCTCCACAGCACGTTCGTCACAGTTAATTATTTCACGGTTACAAATATATTCGAAGAAAGTATGCCCTCATAAAATTGACAAAAGTTTACGAACGAAGATGGCTTACTTGCTCTAAAAACTGCTGATTACGACATTATTCCTTTAAGGTAGATATATGCTAAGGTTCTTAGGTGGAAAGTCGAAAGTCGCTATTAACTTAAAAAGAAATATTTTGATTTAAATTTTGTTTGAAAATTTAATTTCACCCTAAAAGAATAACTGATAAGAAAAGAGGATTCAATATCGAAAGAAAATTTGCCATTATAAGTTTGACAAGAGCCTTTGGCAATGACGTAAGAAATTTTTCGTGGGACATTTTAAAGAGAAAGGGTTATTCCAAACACCCTATGAATGATACAAATAATCTTAATGAATAAAGCAACATGAGAGTAGCTGTGGAATAAAAGATAACAGAGAGATTCATATTAATTGAGGAGTAAGACAGGGCTGTTGTATGTCGCCAACAAATTTTAGTATGTATATTTGTGACATAACAATAAAAGATTAAAATCCAACGTTGATCCAAGATTAAAGTCAAAAAAACATAATGAAATTACATTTAGAACGCAGGTAACGAAGACGTAATTCAGGACAAAGGTGATGAATGACAGATATCCGTGTATATATTGAATCAAGTAGCTAAATAATGTCTCTCTTATATCTTATGGAAAGCTTAAAACAGTGGCTTTTAGAGGAAACGACAAGTAGGAATGATATAAGTTATGGAAGAAAGTCCATCAAAACCAGTCCAATATTTAGACAGCCTGGGAAACTACATTGCATATGAGCAGAAATAGATATTGAAGAAAAAATATAATGATTTTAGAAATATGCGAGGAAGAATAATAGGTATATAACGAATAAAACCAAAAACGGATTTGTTTTTTTATATTTTGGCGGTGCCAATAATTTTGTATAGAGACAAAACCTGAATTATGACAAAGAGGAAAAAAAGCAAAAATATAGGCAGCAGAGATGAATTTCATATGAAGGATACAACATTTTTGACAGAAAGAAAAATATAGACGTAAGGAATTAACTTGGGGTCGGACCATTGCCAAGAGAATTTAGAAGAAACAAATAAGAGGATGTGAACGCAAGGGAAGAATGCCGAACAAGAGGCTAGGGTGCAGGCAATGGACTACAGACCAGGACTGGTGTTAAGAGATAAAGCTTGAGCTACGAAAAGAAAGGGAAAAAACAAAAATCTAGGATGCGAAGATGAAGCTCATGAGAAGAAGCTCTTCGACACACAGTAAGACCTAAAAGCGAAATAGGTTCCGGAGCAGGCACAAGAGCCTAATACTTGAAGAAAAGAAGATTAATTAAATTTCAATTTTTATCCAGGGTTCTCAGGAGTTTTAATCGTGCAATTGTGTACTTGTAAAAAAAAGGTAATCGCCAAAATGAATGGAAACCAGGAGATGAAATATAGGAGGATTTTACTGGTAACCAAGGTTACCTTCATAAATATTCTATCATCGCTCACCTTGAATTGCTAGGGCATAGACTCTTGACATTTCGATATTGCCCTCTGACTAGATCTGCCTAGAAAATTGCCGCCACAGGGATGAAATAAAAAATCAATTTAAACTGCTCAGGCAAAGGCTTTTACTCGATAATAACGTCCCCAAATGACGAAATAACTGAGTACTTCAAACCTGCCGACACGCACGCACAAAACAAAGTGTAAGGTGTTATGTCCTCACTTAAGAAATCTACTAAGTGTATTTTGGTGGAGTAAAATTCATGTGCTTTTTATGTATCATATAAAACAGTATGATTCCCACTCGAGAGAATATTAAACTTTTCTATCAATTAATCTATCTTAATAAAGTTTACATGTATAGCACGAGTATTTAAAAATTTCAGTTTCAGTTCACGGACAGAATTCTATATTAACGTCAATAGGTTGTGTGTCTATAAAGATGAAACTTCGGAGAGAGTACACAAATTTGAATAAAAGAGAAAGGTTATCCGTTACAGACTTGAAAACGAAGAAAAAATGTAATTATATCCCGGAATTAGTTATGTGTTTCTAACTTTGGGCTAAAGAAACAATATTTCTCTGAAAAAAACACCTAAATAATATAAATAAATATATATCTTTCTAAATAAATATAAATCATGAAATTTTTGTAGACGCTGGTTACATTATATTAACGTCATTGGCACTAATTGCAAAAATACATCATTTGAACTGAACCATAGTTTCATTACATATTTAATATCGGGCATATAAATGTTAAACAAGAAAAGCTGTAAATACCTTCGACAATTTGATTTTTAAAAATCCTCTTCACTGCTCAACTTCTGCAGCAAATTGATTTAAAAAATGCTTTAGGCTCTACAATAATTTTTATCCTGTTTGCAAACAGTGAAATATTTAACCTACGGAACTAATTACGGAATCCTTCTTCAAATGAAATTCATTATTAAAACAATGAAAACTGAATACAGAAAAAGGAACGGAAAAAGTTATATATTAGTATGTTTACATTAAAATACTCTTTTCAGAAGAATGGAAATATTTTCCTAGTTGTCTTAGGCGTACAAAGTAATTATAATAGATCAAAGAAGAGAGTAGTTAGGAACTTAAGGCAAGAAAGTGAAGTATATTTTTTTTGCGAAAAATGATCCACGTAATATGTCTATCGGGGAAAATTTGTCCATGAATGTTATGAATAATGCAGCATATTTTTTTAAACTATTTACATTTTGTATTTTAAGTTAACTTAAGTTTGCATCACTAACAAGTTACCGAGATAATTCCACATCAAATTACAATGCATTAGGCTTATTCTCTGCTCAACAGATCCATTCAAAATGGAAGAATGCGCATTTTAATGGCTTTGATTTTCTCATGAGCCATCGTACTGTATGGTTAGGAAAAATTAGGAATTTACTCTGTTCTTAAATCTAAGATATCAATCAACAACAAGCAGTCTGTAGAAACATCTGACGCACGAAAAGCGCAATAATCCCAAAAATAAATCCAGCCAGGGCACGACGATCGCTAGAGCGCGTCTGACAGATTCGCCACCTTGAGTGTTGAGCGGAAAAAAAAGAGGCCTAGGTCCTTTCTGACGGATGGACCAACCCCTCAAAGGCAAAACTCCATCTTGAATCCACATTTTGCGAAGATATATATATATATATATGTGCGTGTGGATAGATTCTGCTCTTCTCGGGATGGGATATACATGTATGCATGAAAGAAATACATACATATATATACATGTGTATACGCAAGGCAAGGGGCCGGAACGCCGGTATATAACATAGCCGTCACTCACCGGCGTCGTAGGGTAGTCCATCCAGCGACGTTCCTTCGTCAGGGTTCCGAAAACCTGCGAATATAAAATAAGAGAATATGAAAAAATGTGAAAAAAAGAGAACAGGCAGAGTGCATATGGCAGAGGCTTGGATGAGGAACGATAGGAGAGTGGTAGAAGGAGAAGAGGAGAGAATTCTGAATGCATAATGGAATAGAGGGAAGGTGGTGATGAAAACAAGAGTTCCTCCTGAAGGTTCGAGGAAAGGGAAAAAAAGATGGAAAGAGCTATGAGTAAAGGAATAGGAAGGCAGGCAGCTAAGAGAATGATATGTCACTCTACGATGGAGGCAGCTGTATAAAAGCAAGAAGAAAAGGTGAACGGATGGATAAGAAAGCAAAAAGAATACACAATCAATGTGTATATACATGACATTTCACGAGAAATTTGAGTCACTTCTGGAAGTAATAGTTTACGGGATTCCAACACTTTTTTTGTCAAATCGACATGAAGTCGCAATTCTTTACTTGCGGTTCTATGTTAACGCAAATATTTCATTAAAAATATTTTGTGGTTTTCATGATTACGCCAAATTTCTACAAACATTCTGGTGCCATCATGAAAATAGGCTGTGATTAGCATGAGCAGCAACGCTGGAAAACGATGCATATTTTATGTACGGCTGAGACAAGTGTCAAATATCTTCAATTGGTTTACATAACCGTTAAACTTCGTTTGCATGGAAACTGCAAAATACGCTGGATAAAATGTTTGGGTTGCCATGGCTCCTTTAGCAAGGAGTTGTGACCCCATCTCCATCCAATTGCAAAGGTGCTTAAATTTACATGCCAAATTACCTCCAGGAGTTTTGCAGATTTCTCTTTGAGAACTACGCCCACTTTTGAGAGCAATTAGCAGCTGTATCAAAAACTTTTTTCCAATGATACGTTACATTTAACATCGATTTCCAATTTAGTTTGAGAAAAGGTATTCACTTAATTGGTGTTAATTAAAATCCCTCACATTTCTTTGCCAAATTGCAAATTGTGATCAACAATAATTGTTTTGTGGGAATAAATAAACTAACATTTAAGGTTTAATTAGGCAGCCAAAACGGGAATATAAGGGGTCTCTGAACATTAATAATTAGGAAAAATTAGGAAAAAATTGGGAAAATCTTCGGAAATATAAATGATGCCTACCATGGAACTTCCTTCATACAGAGCTACCGTTTATTTTTACTAATATTTTAAATGAAAACACAAGTAAAGAATCGGGGCCGGCTAAGCAGACTATTGTTACGATTACACAGATTATTATGCTGTGGAACAAATAATTTGCTTCCTGAGAAATTATACGTGCAATCGAGAAAACATAAGTGGTGGATGCTAAGTATGCTTTAATTTGTTCCAGCCACCCACAGTTTTCAAGAAATGGGTCTATTAAGAAAACTGATATAACTCTCGGGTACTCGCGTATGGGTCGATTAGACCCAAACCCCTTTTTAAATGCTTATAACTTTGTCAATTGCTATCAGTGAATCTATATATTCGGTGTAGCTGGCTTAAAAATTATTTTTTATGTACTGAGTAATTTTCCGAGCTTTTCTGTCTTACGTTTTTACAAAATAGTAGACAGATTTACCCGTCTTGGTCTTTTAGATCCATTGAGAGTGCCTACTCGAGTACACTTTTTAGAATTTCTTTTTGTACTCATTTTTGCAGTAATTAATGCCAGGAAATATTCACATATAGATACGTGATTTTTCATGATTTTTAAAATTGATACTTTAATTTGTTTAAAGAATTTATTTCATAATATAACAATTACCTCAAACGGAAGAAAATGGACGCAAGAACAAAAGGAAAGGCACTCTCAAAGGATCGAAGGAAATATGGACAGAAAGAAAATTGAATCAAAAAAGGCATATCCAGAAGTGATTTATCGCTACCCTCAAATGGGTTATTCGATAGAAGAAGAATTACCTCAGCCCACGCATGATGAATTATTTTTCTACATTATCCTATGGAGAAATTGGGTTTGTGGAAGGGACAAGTTCTAACGATATGTCGACCAGATCTAATCTCTAATATAGATACCCACTCTTTACCGCGAAATTAGGAAGATTGGGTATCACGCTCACTTGCTGAAACTAATATCACATGATGTAATCTTGTCTCGGTCTTGGGAATTACGTTGTGGAAATGTACGGCCTAATTTTTTTAATTACGGCAATAAGACTTATATTTCAGATCACCAAAAATATAAGTAATACTACAATAGTTTACAAAGAAAAACCTTACCATAGATGCACGAAGTGTGGAATGTTGTAAGGAATGTTGTAAGTGCGGAATGTTGTTGTGGATTTTTGAACATCATTATCATCATCATCGCCGAATTACAGTGTTTCAAGATGTCTTCTTCTTGGAAGTGCCTGGATAACAGCTATGTGTTTTGGTACATTAGTGGACAATTTATGGTAAAGTCTCAAAGAAGGACAATGACTTCAACGATAAAGAAAGCATATTTCATTTATTTTGGTTGCCAAGTTGGAGATCTAGACAAGCAATGGACCCCGCATATGTGTTGTTCAACTTATGCAACTGACCTTGGGGCCTGGCGCCATGGGGCAAGAAACTCAATGCCTTTCGCTGTACCAATAATCTGGAGGGAACCTCAAGATCACGTTTCAGATTGCTACTTCTGCCTTGGGTCCTAGAGTTGTTTTGAGAGTAGATTTGAACTCAGGAGATAAAAATCTATGAGAAACACCACTTTTCATTCAGGAAGCAAATAAAAAGTTTCGATTTGTTCCACTGTGTAATTATCTTCGACAGCCTGTAATTTTTCACTAATTATCCCAATCTATTACATCAATAAGACAATGGACTTGATAGAGACTCTTGAAGCTACATACAAGGCTAAGATTGCTTGACAAATTCGGGTCAGACGAATTCCCCCGGGTGACACGAGGGATGTTATTTTGACCCCGTATTATATCTCTATAACTGATACATAAGCTACTGAACTAAAACACATACACTGCCGAACTAAAAGGTGAAAAAATATACCTTTCCTCTATGCACCACAAGGGACTACAACAATTAAAGGGCGAGATATTTAAGACAATCCGTTATCATAAGAGTTCACTTTCGTCCTCTCCCTCTTCCAATTCCGGTTTCTCCGATTCCCTCCCTCTTTCGTCCAAAGCTGTCCAAACACCACCTGCTATACGCTCCTGTGGTGGTTTGCAGGGTAATATGTAGATGTAGATCCTTGTACACGCCGCAGAGAATATGCATGTCGCTCTGCAGGGCGCCATAAAAGCACGGCGTTGGTTTAAATTGAAAGGAGGACGAAGAGAAAAAAGACTGGTGTGAGTTGCACATGCATTATTAAAAAGAGAAAGAAAACAGTTCCGACGAAAAATCGTTCTCATCGTGCGAGGGCGCTGAATCATTGAATAATAACTCACACCTTTGAAAAGGGACTGTATAAACTCCGCTGTGATGTAAACCTATGCATCGGCGATGTTTATTTCACCGAATATCTCTCGTTTCTAAGAAAAATGCTTTCTTTCATAATTAACGTTCTCGCTACAAAAATGCCTCCCATGTAACTTATTCTTCATAATTTAAGTTTTAACTCTCATTTCCGTCGACAAGAGGATACCAACATTGCTAGAGTGTACCCTGTCAGCTCAGTAGTTTTAGAAAGAGGTTCAAAAGAATTGGTCTCACTAAAAACACCTAAAAGTAATATTATGGAGCGTCTGCCATCGGGTACACCAATTTTACTAGCAATTCTAATAAAATATTGCTTGGATTCCAGGAAAAAAATACCACTTCTTGAGATTTTTAAGTGGCTACACTTAAACAACTATTCTCCATATTTCTATTTGTGCTTAATTTCAAAGCTATACCACCGTTTTTAATAGAAACAAAGTAGCATAATTCGCCAGAACTACGTAAACATTTCTTCTTTTTTCGCAAATACTCGGATGAGATCAGTTGTGAATGATTTAATGTTATTCTTGACAATCTTTTACAAAAACATTCTTTGGGCCTTCAACTTGGGGTTCCAGATTAATATTGGATTGTAGAATGATTGCAGACACGTAGAGGAGTCGTTCGCCAAAATGCTGCAGGAAACATGGAACGTAGTTCAGCAGTTATTCGTGGAAATGGAAAAAAACAAATAATAGATCATTAGCTGGGCGTCAGAAATGAAAAATCAATGAATAGAAATATCGGAACTGGAAATTCTAAGAGAGAGGAATATTTGTGATGATTTAATTTAACTCCTTAAGTTACATTTATACATTCATAATACTCACTACATATTTTGCTTACGGGGAATACACATTAAACGCAGTAAAATAATCAGCGACATGCCCAAGAGATATTGTTGCACTCATATCTTCGTGAGAGACATATCCTACGTATATATTGCCTGCGTACATTGTTTCATCTGAATTCTTTCGCACCCAACGACACAAATACTCTTACTTAAAAAAAATTGTTCTCCACCAGACTCCTCTCCTTATATATTTCTGCTCGGGGAATCGTGTTGGGGTGGTGGTTAGATTACTGGCTGCGCATCCCGAGGCCCTAGGTTTGATTCCCAGCTTAGGGGATGATGTTTCAGTGAAATTCCTACTCGAGAGCCAATGCGGAGGGCACTTGAGTAGATCTACATACTAACCTATGAGCTGCCATAGTGGAGTATGGTAGGAGTTGTTAAGAAACCAGTCATGTAATAAGGAGAGAATATGGATAAAGAATAAGGAAGGGAGAAAGGAAAAAATGTGAGATGCAAGTAACTGGAGTATCTTAATGCTTTAGTTTTTGTTATAGTCACAAGTGGCGCGAAGAAAGAAGAAAGTTTTTGAATTAACTCTTCGACAGTACATCTCTCTTATTTTGTTGTTTAAAACAGTTTCAGGGACGCGAAGTGAGGGGCCAAGATGATATCTTCCGTATCATACAGAAACTCATACACCAAAGGACGGTGAATTTCGCCATGAAAAAACCACTTGACTTGACAGGAATTCGAACCCGGATCTCCCAATTGTCGGTCAGGTGTGTTAGACAGTTACACCACCAAGCTTATTAATAATTAATTAATAATACTAAGGCTATTATTAATATGCCTTAAATTAAATAGGCTTGGTGGTGTAACTGGTGGTTTAAATCTTCGTGGTTCATGGTGTGAATCTTCGCACCTGTAAGCGTGACTGCGTACCATATCATTTGTGCAATCGCAATGATAGGGAATACATACTGAAACTCACCTGATCTAAAATCCTATACAGGTAAATTAAGCCTGGCATGTATCTCTAACGGCTCCCACTCTAGCTCTTCTACTTTCATTTATATAATTTTGCAAGGATAAGGAAAAATATCTCAGGGCCCCAAAAGGTCCCAAAAAGGGGTCCTTTGGTGGTCTATGCTACGCATTGGGTTTCGTGCAGTGGTTTCATTTTTTGCTTTTTAAATTTACTTCCGGTCAAAATAGAGTGGGTTGGGATTTTTTTATCAAATGGCTAAAAGACTGAAGTTTATAATTCTTATCATATTATCATTTTATTTATCATTTTATTATAATCATAACTCATTAATAGAATATATTTTATTGGCAGCCAGATTTTGGTCTTCAACGCATTTAAAATTGATTTTGCTTAGTTAAGCTCAATAAGAATGCTAAGCGTTGGGGTTTTTAAAGTGGTTTATTTTTTTCTCAGAAATAAACAATAGAATATTTCCTCGGCAGCCAGATATGGTCTTTAACGTATTATAAATGCATTTTGCTCATTTAATCTGAATAGGAATTCAAAGCATTCGGTTTTGTATAATGGTTAAAGATTTTTGCTTTTAAAAAATATTTCCACTCAAGATAGAGAGTTAAAAGTTATTTTATCGCATACCCGAATAAATGAAGTTTTTCATTTTCTTCAAACGATTCTCCTCTTATATAATGAAATATATAGGAAGTGTTATCCCGAGCATCGCAGGGTTAATTCAGCTAAATATATATAAAAATGTTATGGTGTCTGCCCTTCCGTCTGTTGCTCCATCACTCGAAAACTACTGGACCGATTGAGCTGAAATTTGACATGCAGATAGAAAATATAGGTATCTGGTTGTAACATAGGCTATATTGAAAAGCTCTCGGGGCCCCCCAAGGACACCCATGGTAATGTTTACAAAAAGAAATAAAGTGAATTACGAGATGTTCACAGCAAGACCAAAAGGGCTATGCAAAGAGGAAGGTCATCCTTGTCCCAGACGGAATTTTAATTCCCTAAGCACCAAGAAATTTCTTGGCGTTTAACCCGAATTGGATGTCAGTTACGGGAGAGGGGGGAATTCAGAAGTTTAAATTGGTGTCCTCCAGGGACCCATAACCGGTCCAGATAAGTTGCACACGACGCGGAAAACCCAAACGGCAAATTGAACCGTTTCCATCCATTAAGGGACCAAGGGACCAAGGGCCTGTCAAGAGTAGTTAAAATTTCCTCGGCATTTGGTTCCACCTAAGAATCAAGTAAGACAGTGTGTCGCTTCAAGGGTTGAGGAAACTGTGTGCTTCGATCAGCTGATTTCATTCCATTGCCATCTTTGATAGGCCACGTTGACTGTGGATATGAAACAGCATTTAATGAGGTAAAATATGAAGTTCCACACGAGATAAAAAACCATTATAACGAATAGCTATTTCCAAGGTGCAAGGGGCAAGATCTTACAGATTAAGTACATGTAAGGTAATTTATTTTAGACGCACACCATTTTACATTGAATTTAAAAACCTATCAAACTACCAATGGTACAAGGTTAAATTCAATTGCGCAACTCTTCCAGGAGCACATGTTGACAAAAGTTATTTACTATCGTTAGAATATAGTCAAAACTTTCAAGGTCCATTCTCTATGGCCAAATAGGGTTGTTACTACATCAGGATGCATTTAATCTGTAATCAACTGATGGTATTGTTCAGCGCAACTCAGCACAGAAGCATTCACCACACAAGATAAATCTACAATAGGGCAATGAACCAGATATTAATTTTCTTGAAGTTAGTGCTCTGTAAAGTGCAATTTAACATTTAAGTACGTACTCAAACAAGCGTAAATATCCGGAAAGACATCTTCTAACGGATTAACATTTTTTTAAAGAGATCTCTTGATTAGTAATTTAAAATAACATGTTATAAAAATTAACATTTCTAGTGCAAATTTGACCAAGTTCACTGTATAAGTTTTTTTAATCATATTATGGAGCAATAAAATAAAATAATTTTTATATTTCTTTTATTACTCAAGACCTTCACCAATTATGACCATAATAATAGATATTTCTAAATATTTATGGACGAACACACAGAACTATACTCTGATGTGTGGGAAAGCTACCTGTGCGGAGCTCCAAAAATTCAAGCGGGATAAATAAACTAACTAGCCATGAAATTCATCGGACCGAGTTATTAAAACATGGACTTGGGGTTCTATTAACTTATTCTCGACCGATTCACTGGAGAAAATCACAAACATGAATTCACGTAGAGCCTAAAGCTATTTACGTAGGATCTTGAACAAATTAGCCAGAGCAACACATGGAAATGCTTGAAATGTTTAGGAAGGTAACTTTGACATACTCCTGTGGAAATTTTAAGAGGAAATTGCCAGGGTCCACAACATACACTCAATCTGAAGCTCAATCTGAGTGAATCTGAGTGAATTATATCTGAAAATACCGCGTGAGGAAGGATAAGGTAAATAGGCATGCGCGTAGCAGAAATATACAGGCATTCAACGGAAAGGTTAGAATGGCCGTAAATGACGAAGGAAAATTACTTAAGATTTTACTTTTATTTTATTTTTTTAAGTATTCAAATTAAAATTAAAAAGGTTGTAAATATCGCATTGATACCGGTTTTATGACCACAGCATAAATAATTTCTCGATAAAAACTGATGTTAACGCCTTCTCCCATCGATAACATTCACATAAAATAACCACCAGCCTTATGTATTTTACAAAACCCGAGCTCTCAGTTAACATAAAGTTTGCATCAGTAAACATCAAGATGGCCTTGGTGATGTAACTGGCTAACACAAATGGCTGGCAATTGGGAGATCCGGGTACGAATCCCGGTCGAGTCAAAATGATTTTTTCATGGAGAATTTCACCATCTTTAATGTATAACATCAAGTTAATGAAAAGGATACTCACCTTGAGGCTAATGCTGACCAGACAACATACAACCGTGCCTAAAAGTGACACTGATCAAATGCAGGCCGAGTACAAAAACAATTGATTGGTCAATTACGTTCGTTAGCGTGTTTCCCTCGAAGAGTAAATGAATTTCCCTCGACACGGAGAACATCATATTTGAACCCCACTACATTTCCAGGTCCAACAGAAACGATAAATTAAGAGAGATATTTTGCCGAACGGATAGGTATGGGAATTCGTTTTTCCCCCGAACAATAAGGGACTTCAATAAATGCTAGGCGTAATTTCATTAGAGCGTTCCCTTTTTATATGTAAACGGCTGGTCTCCTAACACCCCCCGCCACACGCTTATTGAGGTGGCTTGCGGGGTAGTATGTAGATGTAGATGAATATACACAGGACACATTTTTTCCAAATCTTTCAGTTTCCCATCAAACCAAGTGGAAGTGCGTGTGACAAGAAGTTTAACTTCAAATTTAATAAAATACAAGGGGGGGTGGAGAGAAAAATGAGACAAGAATGAAATGGGATTTAATAAGGCATGCGTTCTTGAATCTCAACTCTCGACGAGAAGTAAACGAAACGAAGAAGAAAGAAACGACGAGAAGCCATATATTTTCTACACCTACGCGTTTCTCAGTGCGACACATGCACCAGCGCTTGGCAACGGGTGTTAGGTGAATGGCCATAAAAAACCTGGGAAGGAAAAAGGGATTCCGAAATAAATGGAATGAAATGGGACATGCATTTCAGCATACCATCACGTCGCTATGTTGGCTTGGAGTTCGTGATGGGTCTCGGGCCTAATTATGAATCTAATATCTTTCCACCTTGGTATTTTATTTTCTAATAAGATTCTGAATTATTTAGGGTTATTAATATTAGTTTCGATAGGCTGAACCTCTGAGTGGACATGATCTGTAAATATAGTGTAGTGAATCAATTCATGGCTAAATTAATTAAATATGAGTTAAGGCATCAATGGTATTATGTGAATTAATTAGTATTACGTCTGCTCAAACACTCATACAAAAAAATCCCGACTAAGAAGCCTTTTAGATGCAGCAGGATAAAATGAGTATCATGATATAAGCTGGTGGCGGGGTTAAGTCTGTTGGGTGTTTCTTCAAGGCTTTAGTAACTTCAGCCCCATTGGCGGGAACACCCTCAACCAGTCCTTTCGAACCGCGTATTAATTAGTAATATTTTAGAGAGATTAAAATCAAATTAATCTTTTCCAGGAATATACGCCACGCAGATTGTTTAAGTTATAAATTGTGCAAAAACATTTGGAAGGAAGACCAAAGATGGAATACATGAAGCAAAGACACGATGAGGAGTTTGAAAAATGAAGAACTATGATGGCTATCTAAAGTGGTATTCTGAATGAAAAATAAATTGAAGAGCTGCAGCATACCAACCATTGGATAAAATGACTGATTCTGATGAGGGATTGGGTGGGGGGGAGACAATTATTATTTCGCCCAATTTGCCGTCAAACCTTTCCCATGCACTTTTCTTACTTTTCTCAAAGCACCATGGGCAGATGGACCTTGGGTCGCGTTCATCTGTCTATGACAAATGAAACAGCCAAAAGGCATGACTGAGTTTCGATATATCGTATGAAGCATTGGTAGCTCCAATGTTTTTAATTGACAAAGAAAAAAGATAAATCTGGGAAGA
Source organism: Pyrrhosoma nymphula (assembly GCA_963573305.1). NCBI lineage: Eukaryota > Metazoa > Arthropoda > Insecta > Odonata > Coenagrionidae > Pyrrhosoma > Pyrrhosoma nymphula. The sequence goes on along the minus strand of OY754329.1, from coordinate 171,667,695 downwards.
AAAAGGCTAGTAATTAAATAATAAAAAGGCAAAAAAACTGGTATTAAATATACATTCGTTGCGAGTAAATGTTACTGTGATTCTTTTCAGTTAAAACTTGCGGTCTGGGCGGCACTATATAGCATCATGGTGTCCATTTATTTTCTGGCCACAGAAGTGATAACTACATCACCGTATTCAATTCTTCCAATGATCAAAATAGGTGTTTCTGTACTTACATTTACTAGCAATTTTATCAAAGATTTATCTTAATTATTTCAATCGATCCAACTGCATGTGATGTGAAAAGAACAGCTTTAAAAAAAAGAAGGATGGTATATAAGATATTTTATTTTTTCGTAGATTTTTGCTGTTAGGATCTTGGATGCTTTGCGAAACAAAGGTATTCAGTACTAGATGCATTGTGGTATATTCAATACTTGGTGTATAAGATGCTTACGGCACGGAGTTACGTTCGAGACTGACTTCCGCCAAGCACGGCACATCACCGTGAAGGAAGTAACCTCCAGTGCCACCTATACGGTTTTTCACCCTACTAATAATGGCGCACAATTCGAATACAAGGATAACACTTACATTCGCAATTATATTTGGATGAATATCTTTTTGTTTTCTGCGGTATAATTACTTTTTGAGCAACAGTGAACAGACCTAACAACTTAAACAGAGAGGATGGCTACAAACTCCCTTAGGCGTGGAAAAGACTCTTGCAAAATTCTAGTATAAATTAATTCTGTTACATAATAACCGCCGAAGTATGTTTGTTTATTTGTAATTGTTGATTCAAAAATCCTGGCAAAGCCAATAGAATATCCCGACGGAACTGTTGCTCAAAAAGATTTTATATCGCATAAATCCAAAAGATATCGATTCAAAAAAAGATGTTTTATTTTTTAAATGTTCTTTTTCATTAATTATTTTAACTGTAGCACGTGATCACAAAGTCTTTTCATTGCTAATATGTAGCATGTGATTTAAATGAAAAAAAAAATTACAAAACGGTAAATTTTGCTAATAAAATGTGTTTTCAATGGTTTTCCTGGTTTAACTAATACATTAGTTCCCTAACTGCATTAAGTGTGTAGAACCCCTGGAGTGCTCCGGTTTAAATCCATTAGAGTAGTGGGAATGTCACATACCCTGAGGCCCCGCTCTGACCCTCGCTCTTTCACTCAGGGCACACGAATCACTTATCCCCGTTTACCCTCGTAAGAATTACGAATGCCTACACTCTGTTATAAATTCATCCATGATTTTTTTACGAAAATGGATTTCTCTAAACCTCGGGGGAAAGTAAAATCAACGCTTTGGCTCATCGCGCAATGCGCTTTCGCTTAATGACGTAATTTATTTTGCCATGTGAAGCATGTGAACAAGAAGAGTTCGCATTTTCCAACACCTGTTACAGATTTTATCGATTTTATGCACGCTAAATAAATTGCTCTGACAACGTATTATGTTCACAAACTGATTAAGTAAGGCAAGTCCACGGTGAACATGCATTGGGAATTCCACACACAAACTTTATTGACTGGCCAAACACACTTTATGCCGACCATGGTTTCGACATGTATATGTCATTATCAAGGTTTACAACATTTACTACATTTATATGTAGAAACCGTGGTCGATGTAAAGTGTGTTTGGCCAGTCAATAAAGTTTGCGTGTGTGGAATGTACAAAGCGACGTTTTATTTCCAATCTCGTGGTTCCACAAAGTGAAGCCTCAAACGTTAAACCGGTAAACATGCAGTTGAGCAAGTATACTGAGAGCGTGGCGGAGATGATAGAAGGTTATATACGATAGTTTTGGGCTAGGACTACTCTCTTGAAACATGAAGGAAAATCAATAGACTCAGTGCGGTGTAAAGGAATGTCTCACGAGACAAGGGCTGGGAAGAATTGAATGGAGCCACGGAGAGACCAAATTATATAAGTAGAAAAGACCATCCATATATAACAAAACCAAGGAAACAAAAAACTAACGCGGCCAAGTAGTCGTTTTTTTTAAATAGCGGTGTATATGATAGGAACCGGCTACCTAATAAACTTTTTCAGCACATACCCGAAACCTTAAAATAATTTAGAAGTGAATGTTTAGAACAATTAAGACAAAATTAATTTTTCTATTGTAACTTATGTTAAGGTGGTTCAACCGTGAAATGACTTGAATGTCATTTTATTCATATTCTGTCTACTTGTAGAAAAAGTTGTCCTCTATCTCTAATATGAACAACAAAATAATTCCTTTCCACGCTATTTTATTCTATAATTGAACTTGAAATTACATGGTGTTCAATGGAGGAATGAGAGAAACACGGGGAAAAATAGTATTTTTACATAAAATATAAATGCAATTTCCGCGGAAAACTATTTATATGAAGGAAATAATCTAGAGAAATTGAATAAAAATAAAATATAGGCATCTTATTACCTTATTACTTTAGTTATTAGGGAATTACTGCCGTAATTGAAGTCAAAATGCGGTAATTCGTAGGAAATGGCGCTGCAGTCAGCTCCAATGGCAGGAAAAAAGAGTTCATTTAAAAATACAGTGGAATAATAAAAATAGTGGATAAAGAGTTCAGTGGAATAATCTGTACTATATTTTGTACCTTACTGTTGGATTTCTATAGGTAACGTATTGCGTCAGTGAAAGCAGGATTTTTTTGGACAACATATCAAAAATGTGGAATTTAGTATTTTTTTTTGACTCACACAGTCGCGGCGGAACCTCCTTTTTCTTTTTTTCTTTCTCTTCATATAATCATGTAATCAGAGGGTTTTACGTGCATTTGTCCTTTACTTGCCTCCAGGCATTTGCCTACGCAATGTAAATTTGAATAAACCTACTCTGCAATGTAAATTTGAATAAATACATAGCAACCAGCATAATTGGGGTCCATTGCCCCGAACTGAGTGAACCGCTCTTAAAGATTTCCACAATTCTTGGTGAAGGAACAAGCAGCTCGTATTATCATAATCAATAATAGGTCATATAATCTTAAGATTTATTGACTGCAACCTTCCACTCTTTCCTGTACCATGTTAATTTATTAATTCCCTGATAACGCTATTCCTAGACCCTTGTTTATCTAAACGGCCTATGAATTTTGCTTCTATTGTTCACCTATCAATCTCCTGATAGCTCGTCTTGTCTCATGGTGAAGCCTATCCATCTTTATATTTATTTCTGCTGTGAAAGCATCATATTACTTGTTCCTCTTCCATTCTCCTGTACACATCCTTGTTCCATATTTTTCGGGTCAGTTGTTATTTATCGTCTGGCGATGACAGCATCTGTTCTGTTCTTTTTACTTGCATCAATATTCCATGTCTCCGATCATTAAAATACAACAGCCGGCTAACTCATAAAGTTGCAGATTGGATTTTTCACAACAAAAGGCATTGTAGTGCGTTTGCTCTTTTTTACTAATAAATTACCCTGGTGAAAAATACCTTAGGAATTGTTTTAGGTGTCAAGGATAATTAATAAAAATATGTAAAAATAAAACTTTAAATACTACATATTTGTACGCACTGCATCATTGCTGGTAACCACATTTTCTTCTAGCAGCAGTTATTTTCTGTTCAATATAACAGTCTTCATGGACTGAGCTATTCAACATTGCATGTTTATTCAATCTTCAACTCAATTTCTAGCTACTCTCCATGCATTTAAATAAGTATAGGATCTGTTACCATTTTAACATCTATGGGTGTTGATTTACGTTATCTCTCCCAGTGAGTGAAGATTTCCAGAGAAAGATCACATTGAGTTTAAGGTATCTTGCAGGTATCTTGGTGTATTTTCGACGTCTTTCACGTCATTTGTTAATCGAATCATGTTAATTTCTTACTCCATTAACCTTCATTCATTTAATTACCATTTTATCAAGTTTCTACGACAGCATCTTCCGCGTATACGCTAAAATCTTTTGTGAGGGTTTTCGCCATAGTCCGATGCCCATTATATTTTCTTAGCTTACACATCTATTTCTTACTTCAATACCATTGTTGACAAATATTTACTCAAAGAAGCAAGAAATTATATTTCTGCTATAGTAACCAATGCCAAATCTTTCGAATATCTTGTTTCACTACGTGCAAGTTACAGGACTTTTCTCCAAGTGCGAATTAATGCAATTTAAAGGGGTTCATCGAAGTAAACAGTATTTTCTCCAAGTATCGTTTGTCAAAGTGCTGCCTTTCTGGTTCTTATGTCTCTCAGATTCACTGGATTATTAGGTAAGGCATTCTAGTGACGCCCAATTAAATGCGCAAGCCTTGCCGTGGGTAAATCCGTGAACAGATACATATTCCCTTTTAACTTCTTTTTCGCATTAACATTCGGAGTGAAATAATAAGAATGCCTTAATGACAAAAAAACAATAGTTGAATTTAGAGAAAATAGAATTACAGATAAGGAAACTCCTGTGGAGTGATTCGCTTTATGGCTCTGAGACTTGGACCATTAAAAAGCTGGGAGAGAAGGAAGAGGAGGTTTTAGAAGGTTGATGTTGGAGGCAAATGCCGAAGATGGAATGGGAATAGGATGAGAAACGAGGAATAAAGAACAGAAGAGTAGGATAGATATAGTCATATATGGAGCACTTTCAGGGATACAAGCTCTAGATAGATAGGCCACAATTTGAGACAAAGCGAATTCGTAAGGAACGTAACTCATTGGTCGTTCATCCCTAAGATTGGTTGACTGCAGGTCTCCATCCTTCCCTGCATAGTATTTGTTACCTTACTCCCTTCCTCTTGGGATGGAACAACAAAAGGGGAATTATTTTTTAAGAGATAGCTCCATGAGGAATACCGAGGGACCAAAACATAGAAATTTTTGGATTGAATGAGTAATGATGGTAATACGGAATTTCTGCGAAGCCAAACCAAAGCAGTGGAGTCTATGCTAGTTTAATATTAATAAAAAAAATTGAAAATAAGAGTCGCTAAAAAAATTGTCGCACTTCCAAGAAAATTCAAAACAGGTAAGAGATAAAGTTTAAAATGTAGGTGGATTTGAACGACGCTGTAGGAATATCTGACGGCTTCACTCAATTAGTTAATGCAGCGGCGATGAGAGATATATAAAAAAATACAGAAAGCACAGAACAAAAAAAATAAAAAAATAGTTGTGATTATAAACCCATTTCAAGTCCAATGAATTGAAATTTTGCCATTTAAATTAACGAGGACGCATTATAAGCACCTGTCGCACCCCTTTAAAACTCTTCCTAATTCGCAGCTGCGATTAATTTCATTGGAGGAGAATATAAAAAAGTTGCGTTTTTAAACGAATATGGCAAAACGAACGGTTTTGGTCGACCAGTGGCGAGAATTGAGCATCTGCTGGTGCCAAAGAATTGAATAATCCTGAAGCGTGTACCCGTCGTGTTTAATGATCGCCCCTCATGGCATTAATAGCACCTGCTGCCTCATTTCCGCAAAACAGGGGTGGTAATGGTCAGCTAAATCAATTAATTTCTCATAATAAGCCGTAGCGCGCAACTGGGAATAAATTTAAGGCTCGAACTGCGAATAAGTATTATAAACAGCTCGATAGCGAGCGTTATTACATGATTGCTGCAAGACCAACAACCACGGTACCCTAAAATCCCATTTAATAATGTGAACGAAAACCATCTTTGATGAGCATTAATATGCAACAAACTATAAAAGAATACGAAAACATTTATTTGAATTCTGTTATCAATTTAGTATTCGTCGGCAAGCAACTTTTCACTGCAGGAATACCGCGTATCTATCTCTGAACTCAACATGTTTCGTTTCATTGACGGTATCGCAGTCAAAGAAGACAATTCGGAAAACCTGCAAGCATCCTAGAACACAATTTATTGTGAAATGGGAAGAAAATTAAAATTTTAGTACGTGGAAGAGAAAAGCTGAATGCAGACATTTTGCTACGAGGAGAGGTGCTTCACTACCGAGGAAAATGTATGACATGGGAGAAGAAATTCAATCGACAGCTCCAGTGAAGAGTAACTGATGCCAAAAAATAATTCATGATAAAAAAACATCTGTGTGTTATTTTTTAAAAACAAAATATAATTACCAGTAAGAATGACGTGCATGAAAAAGATCATTTATTCGTGGTAATCAATGATTATTTTGCAGTACTGCTCTCCTTGGCTCTGAGACATGGACCATTGGAAAGCTGGAACGGATGAGAACAGGATTTCGAAATTTTGAGCCGAAGACGGATGCTGAAGATCAAACGGGAGGATGGGATGAGAAACTAGGATGTGTGTAGAAGAGGAGAAAATCATACGGTGCACTATCAGGAAGGCAAGGTCCAGATGGATAAACCACACTTCGAGACACAGTGGATTAATAAGTAACATAATAGAAGGGAAAGTCTCTGGAGGAAGACACATAGGCCAACTAAAACGTTAAACAGTAGCGCCACAAGGATAAGAATGAATTAGCTGGGGACAGGGTGGAACGGAAGGCTGCTGTTAAACCTTAAATCATAGACATTAATGACTAATTATGATCTCTGAACTTTTCAATCGAATCACTGGCTAACTAAAGACTGTAGAACAGAATGTTGGCCGCTCATACTAAATGCTATTTTAAAACGGAGTAATTATAAAAACTTTTTTTACTCCACTAATATTATTTGATAACACGACCCGGGGTTCAACACTTGGTGTCATCTTCAGGTGAAAAATACGTTCTAGGTTAGGGTATATATATATATACAATATCCTGGTAGGGGAGGGGAAAGGATCGAACGAGGAAGGGTGGGTTGAGAGTTTGGCAAGGATTGGGGAGGGGAGGGCTGTGGGGAGGGCAAAGGGTTATTTTAAAAATAAACGCCGTCAGTTTGACCGTTGACAGGGATTTATAACTAAGATATGTATTATAGATAATATGAATAAAATTTGTACACCACACACTGTTTTATTTCGAGAAACCCAAGCTCACATTTTTCTACGTGGTGAGTGACCTCTACTTCCCTAACGCCCTGTTTTCTTTTGTTCGAAAGGGTATAACTTAGAATTCACCTCGAGGAAAATGTAACCCACCTTGAAAATGACACGAAAGCATTGAAACCTGCCAGGGTTGTTCGTGATAAAAAAACAATATGGTATAAGCAAAGTTTATTCAGATAAGCATGTCTACAAAATTCCATTAAGTCAGATACAACTCAAAGTTTATCATGGATTAATAACAGAAATTTCAGACCACTTTCAGTGATTAAATTTCGCTACCAAAAAAATTCAAGACCGAAGGAACTTAAAAGAGGATTAATGACGTACGTTGTAAAAAAGGAGGAAGGCCTACCAAATTTTGAGGATACCGGGACTATCCGAGCCGAGACTGGAGGGTCCCGGGTTCAAATATGGGTGACTATGCCGCTCTGGGGGGTTATATTTTAATCTCACTTTAGTGAGAATACGTCATAAAATGTCACTTTTTCGTAGTTCAACTCCGCCACCAAGGCGGCGTGACCATCTTCGGATATCAAGCGGTGAACTGCCGGTCATGTGCTGGATTCATCCGCTTTGATCCGTATCTTTCGACTCTTGATCCGTTTCATCTGCCTCCGCCTCCCATTAGTTCCATCTCACCTGCCCGCAACCTCCCATTAGTTCCATCTCACCTGTCATAAGGAACGTGAAATGGAGCCAATGGAGTTGGAAAAAAAGCGAGAGCGCGAAAGATACAAACGATTTCAAGTTGTATTATTGGAATTGGCACAACGTGAAGAACTTCAGCACTTTCAACTGCAATTTATTGGACATTGGAAGGTATGCTTTGTTTGAAAAGCTTATTTTATTATTAGCTTGAATTATCTGGGATATATTTCGTATCAATATTTCCCAAGCAATGTTGTTGATACCTTTGTTTTCGTGTGCCTTTCCTTTGGTAATTTGGTGTGCATTATTCTTGGATTACTTTGTCGCTACTAAAGTAGCTCCTCGCTAATAGACGGTTGTGAGGTTAGATTGCTTCTTGGCTTCTCGCTAATAGACGTTTTGTACTTTAGTTTTTTTTTCCGTGAACGCTCATTAAAAAATTGCCTTTACAGTCTGTACGTAAAGTAGTATTTGTTGTGTTTATGAGGTATATATGAGGTGTATACTATGTTTATTTATTCAGAAACTATCGCAAGATCAAAATTATTTAAACTAATTGATGAATCTCACAAAAGGCATGAACCCATATATATAAAAAGAAAAACGTAATAATGCTGTGATATTATCGGAAGAAGATTATGCTTCTATGCAAGAAACTTTATATTTGTTATCAATTCCTAAAATAGTCTATTCCGAGAGTCTATTTTACAAGCTAGTAGAGAGTCTATAGAAGAATGCAAAGATTATATTGAAGTAGAATGGTAGATTTAATACAATATAAGGCAGTATTATCTAAAGTTGCCCAAAAAGATATTGCAATTTGTTTAAAAATAGAAGAAAGCGGTCGTTGTTGCCAGGCACTCGTTTGTTTATTCGAGTCTTCGTCGTAGTAGACGATATTATCAACAGATAGCGCTACCGACAGAAGCTTCGACAATTCACGAACCGTTCGTGAGCCGTTCATTTAGAGAGCGAAACGGATCTCCCGCCTTCCCGCAAAGAGTCATTAAACAGGTGAGATTACAAAATAAACCCCCTGGACACCCCCACCGAGAGTCCTCGCGGTGCGACAGTCTGACTGTCAGAAACCTCGTGGAAAATCGCAGGTTGCCCAGGGAAAGGAACACTGCCCCCCCCTTACCTTGAATGTGTGAATTTCACAATGGCGTAGTATGGGGTGAGCTCTACTCTCACCTATCAAAAACCAACCTTCGGGTCGAAACGCTGAGTGAGTGTGTGCGGTTCTAGTGACGGCATTACTTTCACGGAGTCACCCGCAAACGCGTACTTGACTGACAGGTGTTGGGCGTAGGAAACTGGCCCTGTTTTAATAATTTCTTCCAGACGATCCTACTCTTAGGTACCTCTTCTTTTTCAACGATATTCATACATTGATTCATACACACTGTCAAGTTCTCAAAACTCCAATTTTTTTCTCCTCTTCAGAATTTCTCACACAGCATTCCACCAAAGCTTCCTCGATCCACCCATTCCACGAACACCATTTATTCCTCCTCGACCATTTACTTGCCGTACATTTTGACTATCGTGCATTTGCTCCACATGTCCAAGCCAAAGAAGCACGTTCCTTACATATAAATCCACAGCCAGAGATTCCATTCCCTATTCTTTCATGACCCACTCATTCCTAATCCTAACCCTTGTAAACTTGCCGCAAGCACTTCTCAGATACCCCGTGCCCACCCATTTTAGTGGCCACTTCGACTTAATCTGGTATACCCAAGTTTAACAACCATATCTGCCATATCTTTGGTACTTTTTAATACCCTCCAAAAAAGACATTCCTTCCCACACCAACGTTTTCCTCCAACCTTATCCTTTTCGTCCACGAAAGAGGAAAATCGCCTTCAAAATTGAAATCTCTCGTCATAAAAGAATTGAGTTTTGCTAACGACACAGGTTAAATCACACAAAAAAATGTGGATATCTTAACCACAGTATTTTGGGATCAACTCCAGAAAAAAATTTAATCATTCTTTTTAATGAGAGGCTGTGGCTTTTGGTTGATTCAAGTATCTCTGGTGTACATTTAAGTGGTTCCTCTTCTACTCTCAACGCTCCCTCTTCGGCTCCAGTAGGTACACGTTTAATTAGAGCATCCCTTTCACTCGTAAACTGGAAGGATACCTCACTTGGAAAGTAAGTGCCAACATCCAAAATGAGACCATCAAGGGTTTTACCGCTAACTGCCACTCTTCTCCCTTCAATCTCCAACTGATACTGCTATCTCGCAGAAGTTCTTATTCCCGGACCGAAATTTTCTCAAATGAAGAGGGTATTGTGCTTTCCTTAGCTGTGATTGGCAGGTTTAAAAGGCGCCGTTTAATCGCTCCACGTTTGAAAGCGACACGCAAGCGGCTTGGAAATGTAATTGTAAAGTGGTTGAAAAAGGGAACAATCCAAGCATAGTAGGAATAAATGGTGAAACAGAAACACTGCAACGCACTGTATATAATTGTCCACGATCATGGTTTAGCGGCAAATCAACATTACCAAGTGAGAGTACCTTGATCTTTCTTTGTGACGAAACCGAGGAATATAAAAAAACAGTGTGGAAATTGAAGTGTTTCTGTTTCACCATTAATTCTTATCATGGAAGATTTCCAAACGTAAGTTCGAGTAAGTAAGTTTGTAAGCTCGAGAGTATCAATAATGCAAAGTAGTTTCATGCCTACGATCCCTCATATGTGCACATTTATACGAGTTGTATCACACATTTTGAAGTAGCTTAACAAATAAATAATACAAGTTCTTTTTAAACTTTATGGTATTCCATTTTAATAATCAGGTGATTTAATGGTAACTTTTACAAAAAACCACAACTTAAGAATACACACTCACGACCCGGGTTTCGACGCTTGAGCGTCATCTTCAGGTCATACCTGAAGATGACGCTCAATCGTCGAAACCCGGGTCGTGTGTGTGTGTGTTCTCAAGTTGTGGTTTTTGTATAAGTTACCATTAAATCACCTGATTATTAGCTTAACAAAGTCAAAACCCTACAAGTGTTTTTTTAAACATGCAAGGTAAAATTAAGGGTTAATTTACTATCCACTCACTGAGGAAATGGAATTTCAGGCTTCATTGGACTTTTATGACTTCAAAGTGGTAATGAAGATCTATGTTTCCCGAAATGATTCGATCAGGATTACTGCAGGACTAGCCGTAAGTGTTAATTTCAGCTGAACCACCCTCTTTAGGTGTTAAAACATCCTAACATAATAGTACGTAGGCTACACACTCTGTATAAATAAGTTTTTAAGGGTGAGCATTAGAGATAAAGGCATATTTTAGGATACGCGCAGTCGTCATAATGATCATATTTAAATATTCGGAGCTCATTGAAAACAGAGACGCAAAGATTTTGAAAATACCTTCAAAATGATATATGATGCACTAACATAAGGATCATTTTGTAATACGCCGATATAATCTAAATGCTGACCTGACATGGAGAGGTACAAATCCACTCCGACCTGGAGAGGTACGACGTAATTCCTATATTGCCAGGGATGGAATATTTAATTCGCAGAATTCGCGCAAAACCAATTAGTTTCATATCCCCACCTTAACAATAGATGCAACGAATGCTATGAAGTGAATTCAAGTTCATGGAACAGCAAGTAAATCCAGAAATAGATTGAATTTTGAATAAATAGTTTCTGAATTCGCTTTATTTCCAGGAACAGGAAAGCTGCAAATAATCCATTTTCGGGAACTGATCGCCTCAATTCTCATCAAAGTTAGATTACCTATTTTTTAGACTGCCAAGTTTTTGAATTTCCAGTATAACTTATGTATTTTTCACATTTAAGCATATTCTGTGCATACTGAATTATGATATACATAGCATGAATATTAAATTAAAGAGTATTTTTATTAGAGACAAACTAGTTTTTTCCAATAAAGGAAGTACTCAAGAATTTTTTCCTATTTTATTTCTCAGGCAAAATTATTAATGTTTGCCACAAACCACAACATTTATACTCATGATTCCTGTTATACTCATCACAACGACTTGTAGCAAACATCTAATGCTACAATACTAATTACAGTTTGAAGTAGTAAACCACAATGAAGTCAAAGCAATGGAACTAGTCACCCTTAAACTGATAAACCCATAAAGCTCATTCTTAGATAATTTAAAATTCAAAATACGACGGATATGAATCAGTTTAGCCCTTATTTCTGTAAACCCACTTATATATTGCACATTTTTAAATTAAAATAAAATGAATTCAATGAATTTTTATTCCACGAGTATGTATGGTTTTTGAGCTATAACAATAAGTTACAGCAATAAGACAACTTCAAACTTTAAATGGATTTCAATCATTGGCATTCCATCAACTTGGCTTAAGGTTATCGAACGTGATGCGTGCCACATTCCGACTAAAACTGCTGTAACTTCTGTACAGGTACTTCGTCCTAGTCGCTGTTTCATTCCATCCAAGGCATTGTTATTCCTCGTCGAAAGGCCCATTATGAAAGAGCAAGCTCGAAGGACAACGGACTCATAACCTCCTCCAGCAATGCCTCCGCCGCAAATGAACCTAGACTTCAGCAACGCCAAAGTTCACGACGGGGAGAGCTTAAAAACTTTCGGCACTCACAGCTCCATTATGTACCAGTCCTATTGAAATTCGTGGATTCTCATTAATGGGGACGAAAGACCCGAAAAGGTGGACGGTAATTTGTACTCGTCAACGGTATTGAAAAATAGCGATTTGTACGTCACGAAATGGGAGCGAAGATACCAGCTAGATATTGCAGAGTTTCTTGTCGTAGAGATGTGCGCATTGCAGATGCCACCAATTAAGACGACTGCCGAGAAAGAAAGAAGTGATTAAAAACTTCTTTTGCGCACTAAAACGACTAGATTAAACTAGGTCATATAATATGGTTTGACGGTGAGTTTACAAGTCAAACGACACCTAGCCAAAACTAAGTCGCCTAAGCAGCGAAATAATATATTACGTGGCCCTGGTATAAATTTGACGCAATGGATCTTCTAAAAAAAAAGTTAAAAAAAACTTCCATGGCGCTTTTGATCCAAGGGCTATGATTAGCATAAAAAATACCATATTTTCAAAAATTTTTATTCCCAGGTAGTTTCCATTTATACCCTAACGGCCATGAGAACCAAAACGTGTTTTGAGTTTTAATATTTTTCCTCAAAACATGTTCAAACTATTTTTGTTGAAATTTTTGATATCTCTTTGAACTGAGGAGGCTGATGGACATCTTTTCAGTGAAATCGTGACCCCTACTTTGGAACTAAGTGAAGAGAACAAAACTGTGTTGGAGTCTTTCATTTAAAAAGGGCCAACACTCAACCGGGTTTTTTCCACCCTTCCTCCATTACCCAAGTAATTCTTTCCTTACCTTCTCACCTAAATGCCACCTAAAGACCTCAGAGGTGGATCAACTCCATACCCACCAACCCTAATAATTTGTATCCCCCTCTCAAGTTGTATATTCAAATTTTGTCACCCATCGTATTACTTTTTTATCATAGTTAATGCAGGTTTTGATAAATATATTTTAAAGTTCTCAAAGGTTGAATATCGTTTAGTCCGTCATTTTGTATAGGAAACTAAACTACGAGATGAGATGCAATTAATTTATCCACATATTTTTCACTGTACATATCATGGCTTAATCATTGCAAGTATTGTATTACTCTAAGTATTCAATGTCTGGTCGGAAGATAATTCATCTACCTGGTTCCATTAAGGTTCCTCAAAGCCTTAATTCACTCAAGAGAGCTGTTAAATGTATTCATCAAATCTTAGTAGAAAAAGGTAACATTTAGTACGGTATCCTGCTATTAAAAGTATGCATTTGTAGTTATTAATATTATTGATTACATGCCATTTAAATGGCTACCCGCTAGAGTCATTTAATGGTGCCAAATTGGTCGTTATTTCGGGATAGTGCGTTTTTATGTACGAATGACATTTTGCCAAAAAGCAAGAGCTAAAAAGAGCTGAAAGCCAGATCCAACCAATTTGAGACTTGCGGTGGAGGAAAGGGGATTTATGATGAGTTTTGCTGTCGTTCCTATTTTCTCATCCTGCGACAAGAGGCCTTAACCACACTCCACTCACTGAATTGCACTTGCCGCTGTTGGTTGCTTGGTGAGGAATAAAAAACAAACAAAAGTCGATCTCTCGCGCACTCGTTCTAAATGCTCGTTCTATCCAGCAACTATACTTGGACCCATTAATTAAGGAGAATGCACTAAGAAGGCCCTCTCTATCTCCATCTGCGGAGCATCTTCGAAGTGTTTCAATTGGCTCGTTTGCCTTTCAGAGTAGCGTTCCAGGGGATATGCATTCGAGGGCGCGCACGTGGTGGCTTTTGCACTTTGTTCTGGGACGAAGATAAAAGGAAAAATTCCTATCTTTATCTTTTGCTTCCTATTTTTCATAATTTTTGCATATTTTTGCGTTCAAACCATCACAAAAATAATAACGTTTACTATTTAATTTAATCATGAAGAATGGGTTACGTGTCATTAAAAAAAATCGTGACATTTCATTTTTGTCTTACAGAACCTTTGACCTGTGTCCTTCTCAAAAATTCCCAAGACGGGTCCCCGACCTTTTTCCGTGGGAAGCCTGGCCTTTCAATTCACCAGAAGGACACGTCGCGTCGCAGCACCAAAACAACACGATAAAGCCAACCAGCTATCATTTGTGTACTGATGTGCAAGTTTAACGCAGGATTCTCGCCCTGTATAGCATCCTTGTAAACCCTTTGAAATGCATTACTTTTCCGAGAACTGACATTTCTCAGTTAGTGGTGAGAAAGTCGAAATGAAGAAGCTTCCAATGCTCATGTGATTCGTAGTAGTAGTCATTGTAAAAGAAAACCGACAACTAAGGTAATTTTCGCCCTTTATCTTCGAAGTGGCATCTATGTTCCTCTACTAACAACAAGACCAAATTTCGTCATTATATAGGAAATCTTTCGTATACATATGGGGAAACATTTTTATTAATCGCTTTCAAACTATAACCTTATATTGATTTAAAAATGGATATTAACTCGTAAAAATATTGAAAACATTTCTCATCAGATAGTTCTTTTAGTTTCTATTTCGCTACTTATCAAATTTTAAACTTTTCTGCCTTCGATACTGTCCGATCAAAAGCCTTTTCCTTCCATGTACCTTATGTATTTCTTATGTTTTTCTCGCACATTTGGATAGCAGCCAAAATCGTGAGGTCTGTTTTATCGTGCCGCACCAGGGGTTGTGAGGTAAGGGAGGCCCGTCGCTGTTGTAAATCTCATTCATTTTCAAAGAAAAAGAAAGGGTATGAGCTGAATATCATGTGGCCAAGGAATCTCTTCTATCCACGCGGGATTCAAACCAATGCCCTTGGGGTTGACGGGATGAGGATGTTACCCCGCCGCCACCAAGGTCGGCTAATAACTTTAATCAGCGTTTGTTGAAATAAAAAAATTATTTTAAAAAAATAAGTTTTTCACATTACAGCTCGATTTTTACGCTCGTATAAATTAAGTTTGTGTTTTTTTACCACGCCTATTTTAACTTCACTTTTTTGTTTGTTGTTTATTAGTTTGTGCGGATGGAATCTTTTAATCGAAATATAACCCATTTCCCTAAATTCAATCGAGCTGAAATTTGGTACACTTACTTAATCTCGATGGCAATAGACGAATCAGTCATTAAATTTACTAATTACTAAGTTAATCGAATAAAATAACTTTTTTTACATTTGGTGTCGTGGGTTGCGCCGTATTTCCCCGTTTTGTGTTGCTGGTTGCGTTTTGGTATTCGAGTGAAAATGTGACTCCTAGCACAAATAAGGGTAGTGTGGTATTAGGGACTTACGGCTCGCAGTGCGTCGTCCTTTCCCTGTCATTGAATCCTTTACGGAGGCACTTGCAGCTTTCCTTCCCGCCGCCTACGGCCACCGGTGTCGCTAGTGGAAGTTAGCATTTGTAGTAAGAAGAAATGCTAATAGCATAAATTCCCAAGAACCGTTACACAATTAATAGAAAGACTAAAAAGTAGAAATTAATAATATATAAAAAATAAAATTCACAGCATCAGGCTCTACTTTGTAAAAGCTTTTAATATTCATTACAATAATGTTTTGTACTTTTCTACACTTTTATTTTTTTAAACACACATTACGCGTTTCACCAATTTTATGGCATCGTCAGATGTAGTAGTTTGTTAATACATATATATCATATTGTTGTCGTTGTTAGATACAAAACATTAAATTTGATTTTAAGGAAAATTTTACATTCAACATTCACAAAAAGGAAATGAAACAAAAAATGAAAAGGAGGGTAAAAAAATATTGACATGAAAATATAAACAACAAAAATTTACATAAAATGCAAAAAACAATGAAATCAAGGGGTGGTGGTTGTTTAAGAAAGGTCAACGTTTTTTAACGAACATTTTCCAGAAAGTAGTGGGGAGGAGGTGTGTGTAAAAAGCTGCTCATTGCATAGATTTGGAGAATGCCTGATAATTTAAATTTGTTTTTATTCATCCATTTTTAAACCTTAGGGTTAAAATTAAAAAGTTTCGAGTCAATTCAAGGGATTCGAGAAGTCGAATTTCACAATCGATACCAATGAAACTTCGGTCATAGTCGAGAGGATTCATGCGCTCGGGGACACTCCATCAACATTATGTCAACAAAATGGCGCTCGTGTCAGACAAGCTTTAAGAATGAGGGTCAGGAAGAAGAAACCCTCCATCTTCTCTCTCTCTGGATAAGAAGACCGGAGATGGCGTGACTGGGGTCGAGGTCAAATAAGAGGGATTTGTGTAAGATGGGAGAGGAGACGAGGGGAAAAGAGGTTGAGGAAATTTATTGCTTGCGAAGAGCAGCGGCGTAGCACGGTGATGACGCGGAACAAAGGAAGCGAGACTACCGTATCTCCTGATTGCGGGTGTATCCTTACTTACTTAGTGTTTCGGGGCGAAGCTGCCGATTCAATGCTGAACCATGATCCACGTGCGAAGTCCTCAACTCCTTTTTTTATTAAATGTGACTCATCGTATTTTTTCCATTTTTTTTCTAATTCGGAACCATGATACACGTCCGAATCCATCAACCCCTTAAAAAAAAGGATTTAACGTGGTAAACTATTACAATTTTCGGTAATAATTGTTAGGGAGACTGACTCCTCGTATTTTTTCAAATCTTTTGCTGGTAGCTTCGAGTACGTGTCAAAAGTATTAAAAATAATTTTTTCGGCTGCGAAATACACCGTATATTTGCAATTTTTAACCCTTTCGCTGCTGTGAACGTAGGAGATACGTTCGCCCGGTGGACTGCTGTGAACGTAGCTCCTACGTTCCGTTGGCAAGTGGTCGCTCCTACCCGCGCCTCCGAACTTTCTCTTTTTCCGCGAAGGTTTCGCGCTTGGAGTTCATTGTTATACTAATCCCTTCCTAGGAACATTAGTGACCTGTGAGTTGCAGGTGTTCGGTATTGATTTTTCAGAGGGGAAAAGGTGAGCATATTTTTAGAATTTACTTTTCCGCATCAGTGAGTGAAGGGTCATGATGGCAAGTGGAAGTGTTTCTCGCGACCGAAAGAGGAGAATACCTTTTCAAGGAGAGGACGAAGATATTCTTGTTTGAATTATGTGCATCGGATAGTGAAAATGAAAATTTTAGCGATATGTGTGTAAGTTCTTCGGAAGAAAGTGACGATTCAGAAAATGAATCAGATAGTGATCTCCTACCGCCTCAGGTTGACATAGGCTCAGCATCTTCCAGTGTTTGGTGCAGTGCCCGTGATTTTACTCCTCATATTTTTGAGTTTGACGACTCCGCAGCTGGAATTCAGGACAATAGTGGGATTGACGAGAACACAAGTGAGTGTGGCTTTTTTGAAGTCTTTTTTGATAATTGTTTGATGACTCACATTGTTGACGAGACAAACAAGTACAGCAGTGCAATCGTGGACGGTGCAGTGCTTTCGCCAAAATCTAGGCTTCGTGCATGGGAGAATGTAAATATTGCCGAAATGTATGTTTTTTTGGCACTTTGTTTACTTATGCCTCTCGTAAGAAAACATGCAATCCAAGATTACTGGGCTAAAGATCCTCTCCTTAGAACTTCCATCATTGGGAAGTATATGTCGCGCGATCGCTTTATTTTGATTTTGCGCTGTCTGCATTTGGCAGATAACAATGTTCCTGACAAGAATGATCCCCTCTGGAAAATAAACCATGTATTTTCCTACCTCAAAACTAGATTCAATCATGTATTTAGGCCATTTCGTAAGGTGGTTATTGATGAATCCCTGGTGCTCTTCAAAGATTAGGATTCAAACAGTATATTCCATCTAAAAGGCATCGGTTTGGAATAAAAATTTTTGTACTTTGTGATTGCGCGACCGGTATTGTGTTGGACATGATTGTTTACACTGGAATGAAAACAAAGATAAGGAGGGACAGTGACTTGGGTTTGTCTGGTGAGGTCGTGAAAACGTTGATGGAAAAACATTTCAATAAAGGACATGTTCTATACATTGACAATTATTATACAAGCCCAAAGATTAGTCAATTTCTTGCTGAACGTGGAACCGGTTCTTGTGGCACAGTGAGGGTAAACAGAAAAAATATGCCAAAATTTACGCAAAAGATGTCTAAGGGTGAATTTGAGAAGAAACACAATGGGAATATTATTGCTATGAAGTGGCGTGATAAACGTGATGTTTGTGTCTTGTCCACAATTCACGAGGGTAAAATGGTGGATAGTGGAAAAAGATGTTTTCAAACACACGAAAAAATACTCAAACCCGATGCTATTGTTGACTACATTACAAACATGAGGTTAGTCGATAAGTCTGATATGATGGTGGGGTCTGTGGAGTGTGTAAGAAAGACATTGAAATGGCATAAAAAATTGTTTTTTCACCTTGTTGATGTCAGTATGTTGAACGCATATTATTTGTGTAAGATAAGCACCGGGAAAAAAATTCCCATGAAGAAATTTATTCAAATTGTTGTTCGTCAGTTACTGGGAAAATACGGTGTTGTGGTAAATTCTAGGCCAACAGGCCGGGCAAGTTTGAATTGTAATGAAAACATTGGTGAGAGACTAACAGCAAGGCATTTTTGTGAAAAAATTCGGGAGACTGAAAAAAAGAAGCATGCCCAAAGACCATGTTTTGTATGCAAGCATACCAAGCTTAGAAAGGGTGTCAGAAAAGACACGCGATATTGGTGCCGTGATTGTGACAAGGCGTTATGTTTTGAAGGTTATTTTCGCCAATATCACACTTTGAAAATATTTTAATCGTTATCTCAAGTAGATAGGACAGTAAAAAAGTATTCTCAAAATTTGTGGTTTTTTTATTGTACCTAACACTTCATCATCACCCTCTCTACTACCTACGCAGAAAATATTAGTTGGCGCAGAATGTATGCATCCCTGAATTTGAGACCTATTATCCAGAGACCTTGGTTAATTTTTATAATGCAGCCATCAAAATATAGCTTGTTTCAGTCCAGGTGAAATAATTACGAATTTAGCGTTTTTCAATTCTGATAAAAATTGGTTCTCCGGGCGAAAAGAGCTTTTTTATTGACCACTAAGAAATGTTGCCTAAATTTCGGAGAATACTTAGCAAAAACATTAGGCTTGATGGAAGTTTAACTTTACCACAATAGTGCTTCAATATTTTTAAGTATTATTCTCAAACGTCGGATTTGGAAAATCTCCGAAATTTGAGCATTGCTTCTGGGGGTCAAAAAATTAGCTCTATTTTCTTCCTCGCCCAGAAAGCACATATTTAATACTAATGGAAAAAGTTTTGTTGATACAACTTTGACATGGATAAAAACAAGCTATGCTTTGGTGTCTGTTTCATAAAAATTGGTCGAGACGTTCTCTGGATAAAAGGTCCCAAACTGAATGAATATACTTTTTGTGACGACGCAGGTGACCGTTCACTTTTTCGCCGCACAGGGGCTCGGATGTCTCCGCAGTTTGGCCGCAGCGAAAGGGTTAAAAAGGTGTAGAAAATTAAGAGAAAATGATATTTTTCCATTTTTAATTATGACCATTGTCAAATACCAGCATTAAAATATTTTCCAATTATGTAAAACATTTATCACATTAATAAGTGGGGTGGGGAGTAGAACAAAGCGGCCTGCCTGCAAAAAACTGATGAGGACGATCACAGGAAAAAATATCATATTCTTTTCCTTTTCCATACCTTTCGAAAATCACAAATATACGGTGTGTTTCGCATCAGCGCCCCGAAAGAATATATTTTTAATACTTATAGCACGCATTCCAAGGTATCGGAAAACAAATTCGAAAAAAATACAATTGAATCACTCTCTCTCTCTCACGAGCCATTCTCCCTCACACAATCACCCAATTTTCATAATGGAATACCAGCAAGTCACTAAATACATTGTTTCATCCTTTTTTTATACCTTACGAAATGTGATTGAGATGGTAATAAGGTCGTTTTTACACACACGCTGGCATTACCAGTATCGGTAGCCAGTTTCATTTTGGACGTGATAGAAGAAATATGTGGTCTGAAAATATAAGACGAAAACAATTCGTTGTCTATTTTGTGTTGCTCTTTATATTTTAATGAAAAGTATAACTTATTTTTTCCACATAGATTTATTAAAACATATTAGGTTATACTTTTCTTTCAAAATGTTAAGCAAATTCCACGAAGTCACTCCCGAGACAACGGAGTTGTTCATCTTCTTCCAAAGAAGTATACATTTCTCTCTATGACTTTCGTTTTTCCAGCTTGTCTTTAAAATAGTCGGCAGTCTTGTCCCATAAACGCTACTACTCTCCACTTATCCAATCAAAGTAACCAGGTCACACTTGAATTGCTCATCTTCAGGAATGGAAAAATACCGAAAATAGAAGGGATTTCGGCACTGCAAACTGGACGAACAAGCTGCAGAACAACGAGAGGACTATATATCAAATAGCGAAACAATCTTCTCTTCGGCTCCAGAAAATTAGACATGTGTGGGCAAGTGCGCAAAAAAGAAGCATTGAAATCGATAACCGGCTCCGGCCTCCAATTTGCCGAGGTCATCGCCGGCTGCACTTTCCGGGGCCATCGGTTGCGCCGGCAATAATGCCGGACCGGACTACGCGTCTAGGCCTCAATTTGATCATATTGCATCCGACGCCAGGGCCAGCACCGGCAACGGCTTTGCCGGTGTGGGTGAAAGCGGCCTCAGGGCGGCAGGAGAGCTGGTTTTAGTGCGTGGTATTCGAAGATGACGCGTCATGAGCATTAGAAGGGAACAAACTTTATTATGAATGCATAATCCAGAGTCCTTAATGTAGAGGCATACATAATTGATATAATATTTTGGAGAGCGGTAAAACCGAGTATTTAAGCTGCAGGCGTGTGAGATGAGGGTGTGGAGGAGAGTGGAGAAAGAGCGGTGGACGGAAAAGAAGACGAACGAGGAAATATTTGGTACGGTGGGTAAGGAGATGTAACTTCTGGAAGGAGATGTGGAGGAGGCAGAGTAGGTGGTTTGGAGGGATGATGAGAGGCAAAGGGATGCTTAAAGTCCATATGATCGAAGGGAAGATGTAGGGTAAGTGGGGCAGGGGAAGAAAGAGAATAGGTTTTATGGACGGGATGAAGAAGGGTAGGTCGTTGGCTGAGATGAAAAAAGAAATATTCTCGGTAGATAGGGCCCTACACATGTAAAAATGTAGAGGATTTTACTATCTTCCATTTAAACCTACGCTAATCAATAGATGATCATATTAATATGGAATAATAATCCAGGCAACTAGTTTTTTTACTTGTGATGGTGCTGAAAATTGAAGATAAATTATAGTTTTCCGCCAATTTACTTAAAGTGCGATCACTAGATGAAAGGAGGTGATCTATAATTACACACCGTGCATCGGCTCTAGGATGAGGAGTGAAGCAGAGGAGTTCACTATCGATGTTGCTTTTGAACGTATATTCAGAAAAAAATCGTTAGGGAAGCATGGGAGGAGATGGAGGCGGGGGAAAAGATAGGAGGAAGTAATTAAGATTAGCAGATAGCTAATCGTCAGTCATCCATTCAGCCGGGGGACTGCAGTCAATGATGAGGTAGTTAAGAAGTGCAGTGAGGAAGGCATTGAATGAAATTAAACCGTAGGAAGATGAAGGTGCGAAGGAGTTCTAAAAGTAAGACGCTGGGTCGGAATAAGAGGGTGTGAGGGCATAATTAAAACCAGATAGAACAGTTGAAATATTTTGTTAGTATTTTGGAGGAAAATTGCCGCGGGGGTAGAGCAGGAGGTGGAGATGTGCAGATTTGGTCAAGGTAGCATTTTCGGAGAGGAGGGGAGTGATGAGAGAGGCTCCGAGGAGAGAAGCAAAGAAATTATTGGTGAAAACTTCAGTGCTGTGGAATGTAGAGCTGTATGGATCGGAAACTTGGTCAATGCGGAAATAGGTTGCACACAGACTGGAGAAATTTGAGAATTGAGTTTGGAGAAGAATAGAGAGTTGGGTAGTGAGGAAGACGAACGATGAAATGTTGAATATGGTGGGAGTTAAAAGCAAATTGGTGGCGTTGGTTGGGAGAAGAAAGGGAAGGTGAATAGTGGACGTGTTGAGAAGTGGGGGCAATAGACGGTGATAGAGGGGCCGGAAGCGTAGAAGAGAAAGCGAGAGCTTAGGAATTCTGGATGACATAAGAAATAGCATAGGGGTTGAGAAATTTAAGATAGAGATGGCGGACAAGTAATGTGCAGGGAATTGATAATGTGCCCGAAGGGAAAGTACAGTTCAAAACCTTCCAATCAGCCAGTAGATTTCTCAATGACAATGAAGATGAGCTTCCTCTGCATAGAGACGTCAAGAGTCCCAGTTTTCCGTCTCTCACAGGATCCAAATTCCTGAAAATCTCGTAAGACATGCGTGCAACACGACACGCTTAACAAATTCCAAAAGTTAAATTAATTATCTGCTGCGCCAATATGCCTCTAAGTTAGTTTGAGTAGATATTACTTCACCTAACATTTGACTCTATTAAAAAAACAACTCCCATCTTTCATAAGATATTAAAGTCGAAAGCCCCTTGCCGAACTACTTTTCGAGCAATTTGCCGAAAAACATAAGCTGTTTTAGATGGGATAGATTACGGCTGTGCACTCCATTTAAATCGAAAAAAATCGAAATCGAAAAAAATCGAAATCGAAAAAAAATCGAAATCGGAAAATATTGAAATACTCGGGAATTTCTAACGACTAGATATCGTCAAAAAACTAACGGTGGATAGTGTGTATGTTTTCTCAACTATTTATAAAATTAAATAATTACACACCGCAGACACTTTTACAGAATCGCAAAAAAAAACATTCTGCTGTGAAGGCGATTTCACTATACGGCGTGAAGGAAATGAGTCAAGTTGGAGACTTTAGTGGTTATATTTATCTAATTACTGAGAATTTTTGTCATATATAACTATATTTTTGTGCCATTAATATTACAATATTCACTTCATACTTCTTACAGACGCTTAAATAAAATAACAAAATTCGAACATGGTCTCCATTATGACTCAATGGGAATTATCTCACTAAAACTTCCTTAAGCTCTTAAAAGACTCTGTCACCTGTGTTGAATTGCTATGATACATGGATATGAATCTTATGCGACTTTTCTTGTTGCTACATTTCTCACAGTTAGTCGCATTAGCACACGGAAGGTTTTAAATGCAAGCAATCAGAATGTCGTGCTTGGATTCATTGTTTTTATGCTTAGTCCAATTCAATGCTGCACTTTTTATGTCGAGGAACTGCACTGAGAGACTTCCAATTGAAAATTGCTACAATAAAGAGGATGTAAGATGAAACTATGCACAAAGATCCTGATGAACACAGCCACTCTGTACGCACAAGCAATTGTCTAATCGTCATTTTTAGTTCACTATCTGCAAGCAAACAACGTAGCGGTAAACAAAATCTTAATATCGACACACTATTTGGATATTCAACGTCTCAATCCATTCAATGAGGAAAAACAGATGCCAGTATTCCTAATTAAATAAAATACTTAGCTTTTCTATGCAGTTTATAAAAAGGTAGTCTTACCCATGGGATATGTTACGTCTGTGAGCTCTTCAGTGACCTTACTGAAAAAGAATGGGAAAGTTGTGACCCACATATCACGTCAGAAATAAAAAGGTATGTTACATAATAAGGTTTTTTCGATCCGTTGAAAAAATAAATTTATTGACACCGTAGTACTTTCCATAAAATAGCGAAACACATTCGGTTGTGAAGGTATATTTTTTACCTTGATGAGTAAAACGAATAAGTTGAAGACTCCAATATGTATATTTATTCTATTACTGAGAAGTTCAGCCGTTCAGCCAACAGCCAGGGAAGTTTTAGTGATATTGATATTACTATATACATGTTTCATGCTTCCAATGGTTGATTAAATTTTAAAAATAAAATTCGAATATGGCACGGTTATAACTAGGGAACAATCTCGCTCCATCCACCACAGCAAAGAATTGATTATTAAGAGCTGCGGTCAGCTGTCGCTTCCTCCTCCTCGACCAAACCAACCCTCTTATATGTCCTACTGATTTAAATGTATTCTCTCTACCCTTTCTCAACCACAAACAGGACCAGAGCTTCTTCGTTTAGCATCAGGTCCGCACTTTCTCTCTCTGTTCCTGGAATGAATTTCTTTCTGAGTCCTCATCCAAGTTGCAATTTTCTTTACTCTCCTCATTACACCTTCCCGGACCGCGGAATATCTCCTCGTCAGCCTCTTGTTTGCTCGCCCGTCCCCTACCCTAAACTCCCGCGTCTCCCGTTAGCGCCTCGGGGAGATGCCAGTTCCTAGCCTCCTTCTTCAACGCCTAACGCTATATTTAATATACTTATCTAGATCCTGTACTTATATTCTTCCATAAATGTAGGTAGTTATTCAATAATCTCCGTAGTGAGCTATATTGAGATGGCAGTTTCTCAACATCAATCCCATCAACCCATTGAGCTATGGTGTTTGTGTGTATTTAAAATTGGGTTGCTAAGAATATATCTATTTTGTTGACGTTGTTATGTACGTTAATACTGTGTTTTTTTTCCTTTGCATTAAAAAGGTGATGATATAAAAAGACGCAAGAACTAGTAGTGTTGTTTTTCTTCGTAATATATAGTACCAATATATCCTAAGATGAAAGTATAGCTTCAAGATATGCATGAGAGACCTTATATTAAAGCTATATTAAATCTCACAGAAGTAATAATAATAATAATAATAATAAAACGTCTTTATTGGGCGAGATTGGGACTAGAAAGTCCCATCTTCCATCTAACCCCTAGAAGTAGATAGTATATAACATCCATGACCTTTTCACAAATATATTGGAGATAACATTTTGATTTATAATTTATGACAGTTAACTGCACTTGAAACCTATCACTTACTTAGGAGTCTAATGGTTCATTCCACTCACTATTTTCCATCTCCTTTGCACTCTGGGACCCTCTTGTGTGGACGTTATTATTACACACAAGGTCTGGAATCAGAGAGACACATAAGGTATATACCAGGAATGTACGAGACGAGTATTTGGCTTGCGATATACAATCGGGCATCACTCTCATTCAAGCTCAACTTGAACAATACTGAAATAATTGTTCCACAATATTAATTACGAGTAAAATCTTCTCCGGTTTGCCACCGGGTAAGGTCAACGTTTCGACGAGTGACTCTCTCATCGTCATCAGGGCTGAGAGTGATTGCCGAGTTGAAAGGGTTTCAACCGCTCTTGGCCAGCTATAAAAACCCCGGCATGGACCAACTCGGCAATCAGTCTCAGCCCTGATGACGATGAGAGAGTTACTCGTCGAAACGTTGGCCTTTAAAAGCCTTACCCGGTGGCAAACCCGAGAAGATTTTACTAACATTATTAGCCGGGAAAGCCTAAGATCTTCTAATAAATACGAGTTTTTCTCAAGTACTTTGTATATGGCTTACGATAAGCCATTGGTCTAATTAGGTGGATAAATTGATAGATAATACAGGAATTGACGCAAAGGAATAGTGTTTTTCTTCGAATCTTATCCAACCTATGCTCATCAATAGTGATCATGAATCCGAAGGTTCGTTTACTCTAGCTCTTCACTCAATTATTTCGTCAGCTAGCACCATTACAAATCTTCCTTTCATATATCCCTCAAAATTTGGTAAACGTATTCATTCCTTGGGCATCCTCGGGAATTATCCACATACTTTACACGATTTCCCCAATTTAAAAAAATAACATTTATTAATCACCACAATTCTTTTCATAAACTCACAAAAAAATCTTCGGTTGCGAACGCGATTTCAGCGTACGGCGTTAAACAAATGCGTCAACCAAAAGCCTCGAATATATTTCAATTTAAGTGAAAGTTTCTCGGGTTTCACACCGGGTATTATTTTTTAAATGTATCAAACTAAGTCCACCCAATCAAGCTGAGTCAACCATCGAAACGTTGATACATTTAAAAAATCTTACCCGGTGTGAAACCCGAGAAACTTTCACTTATATTATTCTCTGGGAAAACCTTAAATCCTTTATATTTCAATTTGTTTCCGATAACTTCAGTCAGATAAACTAAGTTTCTGCATATTTCATGTTACTACCTTTACTTCTTTTTATCTGGTAGCCTCTTGAATTTCATAATGAAATTGGAATAGGGTCTTCGAATATGACTGTAGGTAAATCTCACTCAAGCTATCACAAGATAAATAAAATGAAAGCTTGTGTGGAAAATACAGATTCACACAGCAGGAACGCTATGGAAATATTTCACGAAATGAGGCGGAATAAGAGGACGTCATTTGTAGGGCTCGTAACTATAGACCGAGTAGGGCTTCATGCCCACGGTTCGTCGTCAATTTCTTCATAAACTCACCGAACTTCGCCGAATCAATTTTTTCCGGGACGCATATATAAGGAAAGAGATCCCTCCCTCCTCCTCCTTTCGATCCTTTTCCTTCATCATAATTTGCAATGAAGCAGAAGATGATGCGTCTCAGACGCTCGACTTCCTTCGCCTTCGACCCGTCTCAGCACAGCAGCAGCTGGCGACCCGTCCCTTCCGCTTCGATGAATCCATTCCTCCGCTTCCCTTCCCACATCCTTCCCAGGTTTAAAAAAAACAGCCCTTCTTCACCTTGGCTGTCCCCAAGCGTCCTTCTCACACACACACAATCCCTCCCCTGAAACCACTCGCTTCTTATTCACTGATTTCGCCTTCGAATTCACGGAAGGGCGAGAATTTTTGTAAGGAGGAAAATGTACTCCTCCGTTCAATTTCACGCGCGCTCCATTCAGTTTCACTATCTTGATTAGAACGACTGATAAGTCGTCCTAGGTTCTAGTATAAGCCCTAGGTAATGATCAGGAGATTTCATGTTATTTTCACAATACCAAATCACACACGTGGATCAGGAATAGTATCTAGAATCAACCGTGAACCGAGGAAAATACACATGTAGTTCACGCAATGAACACGTGAGCAATACGGCGTATCCGATGAGCTTCAACCAATCACCGGGAATTTCCTCAACTCTCTTGTGGGAAATGGTTCCCTTTGGAAACACCTTTGAAGCGGAGGAAACGCTATTGATTACATCAGAGGGCAAGAAATATTTAAAAAGAACAGACTATTTCTTACCTCTGATTAGATGTAGAAGTCCTAATTGATTCACGAATCGTATGATCTCGCCCTAATCCCCTGATCGAATTTTCCCGAATATCTTATCTTATCTCCACGAATTGCTAGTGCTCATAGCCCAAAATATGTGATATCTCATCAAAATCGATAGGTAGAGAATTTTCAGTAAAACGTTTACATACATACAATAAGAGTATAGGATATGACAACGTATTATGAAAATCTGTTGTCGCAACGTGTATCTTCTCATATCCCACTATCAACAGATAAAATGTAGAATACGACGGATCCCGAAACGCCTATGAACATTGAAGTAATTGTGTTCTCTCTCAGAAGCGCTGTCGAAACGGATCAAAAGCGCGATCATAAGTATTTCCTGCGCTATTTCGCTGTTTATATCCAAAACGCGAACGTCCATTGCTGCGAACAGCTCTCAGCATTGAGGTGGACCTAATCATGTAGGCTTGTGCGATGACCGATTTTGGTCATCGATTTTCGATGAAAAAATTTCATCGAAATGTTTCCTTGACGATGGCTGTCATCGATCATCGATGATCGATGAATTTCGATGATCGATGAATGTCGATGATCGATGAATTTCGATGATCGATGAATTTCGATGATCGATGAATGTCGATGATCGATGAATTACGATGATTGATGACTCTCGATGAACTGTGCAGTAGTGATGAGCGATATATCGCTGTGATTGAATCACCGATACTGAAAAGTAGCAATCACAGCCTGTGACTAAATAATCAAAATCACTGTGACTGTGAATTCGGTGAATTTAGCCGATTTAGCTCAGGCTGCTACCGCTGCTACCAACTGCACCAGTGCAACCAACGAATACAATGCTACCACTGCTACTGCGTATTAACTGTGATTGAACGTGATCGCTACTTCTGTATCGTCTACCACAAACTTGAGGAAAAACATGAATTCCAAACATCCCACTGTGGCCCTGCCATCGTCCTCAAGGCGCAATAGCTGGGGTGCTTATACTTTATATACACATTTGAGATAAGGCGTTCAAATGAATGGAAAAAAGAAGAAAAATTAGTGATATATGGAACTTTTTTGTCGTGGTTAATGGAGAAATAGTATCTTGCAACATATTCAATCTTGCGTAGCACACTGTTGTTTTCAATAGTTGCATCTATTGAATACAACACAAAACTTTCACAAAATTTCAACAAACTTTCAAATTTTACAAAACGATCTACATGTAGAGATCTTACGTGCAGATCGTTTTGTGAAACTATTTGTCTGAGACGAAAAGTAAATTTACTCCTCAACGGTTTCAGCTACCGGTTCGGTAGGTATATGTACGTGACGCATAATTACATGTTCGTGACATATAATAATACGTAACTTGACTCAGATATAATCTACCGTAAACATTGATTTGACATGTATAATTATTCTGAAATCATTTGACCGGGTAGTTGACTAAAATGTTCTGAATGCCTCTACTTAAAACAATTTGCATCTTATTCGAGATATTTTCCATTTATTTTTCCTAATATCTACTGTAATTAAATTGTCCTATTCTCCGTGAATCGAAGTACGTAGATATTGCTAAATTTTCATATGCTTATTGCAGAATGTTACACCATTCTGTGAAGACGATCCACCGGCAGAAGATGTCGGAGATTGTGTAACTTCGATGGATAGAGCTACTCCATCAACAAGTAATGATGGTAATGATAGCTCCCTTCAAATGCCAGCCGCCGTCCCACGTCCGTCTTCTTCGACCACAGTTCAACGCCAATTAACAATTCCTTCTTTTGGTTTCTAAATGCTCTCTCTCAAAAGAAAGCAGTACATTGACCAGAAGCTACTTGGATTATTCATAATTTATTTGCAGCCATTTAGCATTGCGGAAGATGTTGGGTTTAAAGAATTAATGGAAGTGGCGTTGCCGAATTATTAAATTCCTGGTAGCCGTATTTCGTATTTCGTATTTCGAACACCATGATCCCTGCCATGTATGAGGAATGCGAATTTTGCGTACGCCAATTACTCAAGGCAGCCAAAAGTGTGTGTGTAACCGCAGACTGTCGGTCATCCTCAAGAAGAAATAGGGCGATGATAAAGTGAACGCCATTCACTTTTTAAATGCGAATACCAAATACATGGAAAAAGAGTGACATTGGCGTTTGGCATGATTTCTTCCTTAATTGTTTGTTTAATTCTTTATTACTTTGTGATATTACGTAAGAAAGGTAAATCTTCTAGTCTCAAACCAAAAGTAACATTTATATATATGCCAAAGTTTGGTGCAATTACCTACTTAAAATTTTTATTTTTTGCCAGTAGAGCCTCTATATGTAAATGTTAAATTGTTTATACAGTTTGAGGCATTTCTTGAAAACTAATGTGAAATAAGTTTATCATTTTTATAATTTCATTTCAAGTTACCATTTAAGGAGAAGGGTTGCATTTCTCAGCCATATATATACGTATAGGTATATATCTCCAAAAGTTTAGAATAAACAGTATTTTTTTATCACTTGATCGAAGAGTCTCTCTTTTACTGTGCAGTTGAACTGCTGGAATGCTGACGTACCGACATGGCCAGTCCCCTAATATGTGATTGTCATTTCCATGCCATGTCAATTCTAAAATGTGATCGCAAACACATTTTATAATCACAGTTATTGCAACGGAACAGTCACATCTAAGGCGGTGACAATAAAGTCACAGTTAAGGCCATTCCTACTGTGCAGATGTCTCGGTTGGCAGTTTGGTGTGGCTATTAAGTGAAGATTGAATTGGGTACTCCACTCGACGTACTCCAATCCCTGTGCGGCCCACGTGGGATGGACCTCGACGCCGCAGGCTTTTTTCAGTAAGTAGGCGTTGCGCAATAGAACAAGGAAGGTGCCGGGGAGGGGGAGACAAAGGAGGAAACGTCATAGCGGTCACCGGCGGCGGCACGGGACGGACGGGCGACACAAAACCTATAATTTTCATCCTCCCATCGATCATCCTCATCGATGGTTCTCATCGACTCATCGGGATCGATGATTCTCATCGACATCGATGATTCGTATCGACTCATCGGCATCGATGGACATCGATGGTCGATGACTTCGATTAATCGACTCATCGCACAAGCCTATATCCATGGGTAGACCCTAGCCTCCGAGATATACAGGCCGTAACACTATCCCCCTCCCACTTTGATGTAGTAGGCCTACGAAAAGCGCGGGAAATGCACTTCCTGTGAATTTCTTATGGCAAGGTTCAACAAAGTTAGACAATTATTTCTTGTCATATGCCGCATTTCAAGGGCCACGATAGTTTCACAAAAAATATTTATGCACATGGAAAAGCATTCGTCTTGTTTTAGAAGGGCTTTTAAGACTATTACTATTCGAAAACGGTAAGAAAAATTGTAGACGCGAAATTGAATTCTACTGCGATTACAGTAAATATATTTCCCTCACATTCTTGATCGACAAACACGACCTGAAACCAATTTGGGTAGATTAAGGAGACAATTTGGTTCAATGTTATGCAGTTAGTAAAAGCACAAACGGATACTGATGACTTAGACTTGATTCTGAGTGACATGCGATGCAAATTCTCAATGGAGGATGAAGAAGTCATATACTTTAGATAGTCTTTTAACGCTTCCATTCGTTACGTAACCAACTTCTGTTCTCATGGTACGCAAAGTATCTACCATTTGCTTGAGGGACATAAAATTCAATAAATGGCAAATAAACATCAGTTCACCTCCTATAGGCCTCCTTAAATTTCGTGAATTTATATTGTGATAAAATCACATTGCAGCGATTTATGAATTTCTGCAGTTATCGGTTATGATACATTATCTCATTTAGCAAACATTTACGGTACTAACCAATTCTAATCTGCCATAATAACCTTTTGTTGGAATGTTTTTCAATTGTCGCCGTAAAAACACACACTTTTAAGGACTGCTATTTGAAAACTGATGACGATCGCCTGTATATCTCGGAGGAGGACATGAGGTCATCAACTGTTACCTGACAACCGAAATATACACCACACATTGCTTTTCTCTGTTCTGCCCTTGCTTGCCTCGGGTTAGCACAAACAAGTGGACACATCGATGGAAGTGGAGGAATAAAGTGTTGTCGGAGCGGAACGGTTGCAGCCGCAACTGTTTCGGTCAGACAACTGTTTCAAATAACTGTTGCAAACAACAGGTTAGTTTTGTGATCAAGCCGCAGCCACGCCATTGCGCTCTATGCCGTTCAGCGGCAGAGTCCTCTAGATTGCATTATCAACACTCTCTCCACGTAGTTATTATATGGCATTCCAGAGGACTCTGTGCAACGGCACCTTACAGAGAGTAGTGTTGAGAACGGCCATCCAGAGGACTCTGGCACCTTATAGCTGAAGCTGACTGTATCTTCTTCTAATCTGTTCCAGTTGTACTGCACGTGTGGCTCCGTTGCGGCCCTAAGCTACAATTTGTTGGATTTTAATCTGTTGTAGGTGGTTACTGGTTTATTCAGCCAACACATCTCCACCCGTCGTTGCAGATAGAATTAGGACTGTGAAGTAACTTTCATGAATCGAAATGAAATTGTTACTTTATTTGAGTGAAATATTTCTTATTGCATAGAATACAGCACTACCAGCCATGTTACAACGGCGCAGATCGTTCGCCCGTTGTTTGGTGTGCCTCTAGCTAGCTGTTGTCCGCAACACGGAGTTTCACGGCACTGTTTCGAATTGAAACTGTTTCAGTTGCGAAACAGATGCAATGAAACTGTTGTCTTCTTTTAGTGTCACCACTAATCAGCGAATATAAAGCGAGAATATGTAAAATCTTTTCAAAATGGTAAGTAACTCTGGAAAAATATATCAGTTACTTGGAGTTATGGATTATACTCAATTTTACTGTGTACTATGGTTCTTCGCGGGGGGATACGGATTATTATTAATGGAAATGCATATATAATATATACATATATGTATATATAATCTCTTGGTAGAAAACGCTCTCGGCGACGAAGCACATGCATAAATAACATATATCGATATTCTTGAAATACATTTAACACTTAAAAAGGACACTTATAAAAAATACTTTCAGCAGTCAAGCCGTCATTGTCGGCGGTAGAGTACTGAAAGCTCCTGCTCTGTTCCCATGGGGAGGAGGAAAGGGCAGAGAGGGTTGGGGGGGGGGGGGGAGCGCGTAACTGGGTAGAGGTGGGGACTATTGGGCTATTTGTTCAGTGGGTTAGGTTTAGCCCGGGATTTCAAAATTCCTTAGTTATCTAAATATGAGAATATTCACGAATGTTCTCGTCAAGATTACTGACGGATTAGGGAAGGCCTTCTAAGGTGATGAGTTAAAAACAATCGTCAAAATGCTGGCAGTGGCAGGCGATATGTTTGGGGATAGAGTAAAGAAAGGCGGAGTTTTGCTGGCATGGCGGTGATTGTTCATGCGAATATTGAGAGGGGTGGTACATTTTCCCACGTAGAAGGTAGGGCAGAAATTGCAAGAAAGGTGGTATACGTATAATGTTGCTTGTGGTACAGTCGGCCGAAGAGGAATATCTTTTGGGGGAGGGGGAGGATGAAGAGGGAGCAGCAATTATACCTAGGGTATTCGCAGGTTGAGGAAAGTGGTGGTGGGTTGAAGGAAGGGTCTGGTGGGTTTAAGATGCCTTTCAAATGCCGGATGACGACGTCCGTAATGTCTAGTAAGGCTATGCATGAAATTCGTTCTTAAAACTAATGTGAAAAAAAAATCAAGATAATCGTGTGATAAATCATGGTGTCATGCTTAGGCTTATATTTTTAATTCATGTAAAAAAACTCATTCCAAAGTTCCAGATATACTGCTTTGCTTGTTTTTGAGCTCACTACAAATGTCTTAGATTAATTATATATATTTACCAAATCTGAGGCAGAGCATCAACCATCTCTATGCTCAAGGAAACATTTTCCATTGCTTATAATCCTGATGACTTTCATTGCAATAATGTAGACACGTCTTTGATAAATGCCGTCAAGAAATTTGCATTTTTTCACTAAGCAACCTGCATAATTTATCAATTATTACTTTATGGCGCAATCAATGAACGAAATCATAAAAATTATTGTTTTGCCGAAACACTGCGCTGCCATGTTCCTGGGACTATGAAGTGATATCTCATGCCTAGCAACGCATGCTTTAGCTATCCCGATAGGACTGAACATTTAGTCAGGAAATTTTATTTATTAATTACTTAAGATTAGAATAAGTTTTATTTGTCTTCAATGGCGTGTCAATTGTTAGTTTAAAAATTCATGAGTAAGCAATGTACAATGGAATTACTGTGAAAATAATCATGAAAAAATATTGGGGGTTGGTATCGTAAGATGTCTCCAGCCAAAATTAAGGTGCAGATGAGAGGAACAAGAAATCCAAAATTAACAAGACGTACAACGTTTTTACGCAATTTCTTTATTTTTAAGCATTATCGACAGAGTAACGTAATTCTTTTCAAAAACTGAAAGAAAATTTAAGAGATTTACTCCCATACAGGGCCTCGAAATGGCAGGCGATGGCTGACCCAGGCACCATCGGCACAGAAGAAACTAAATGAGACTGTTGCGTACAGAAAATTCTTCACATAATCACAGACAACTTGCAAATGTGCCGTATAAATAGCCTCATATCTTTATTTACAATTTGGGAATTATAAAACTTTTTCACTCAAGAATTGAATGTGACGTAAAATTATGTTTTTTTTTATTTCAGTTAAAACATTATTATTTGTTCATAAAAATATTACGCAAAAAACTTTAGACGAGTAACAACTCGTATGGCATATGAATAATGGATAACAGTATTATTTTCACCCCAAAAGTAAAACCATCAATGCCAAAACTACATAAGATGTCTGTAAATATTATTAACAATTTATTGATGCAGATTATCAGCGCAGATCATTTTTTCAAATGAACTGCCGTTTTAAATAATGCAGGGAATACATCCATTGCAAGAGGGAGGACTAATGGACGTAGTCTGAGATGAAAGACACTGATAAATGCGATAAAATGCATAGATTGTAAAAAAAAGTTTCGAACACTGGAGATTGATACTTTAACTCGCAGAAGTTTACAACCTTAAAAAGATGGTGCTTTTTATACTAATATGGTCAAGTTCAATTAGGCTCATATTTTTCCGAATTAAATTTATTTTTGCAACAATACTGAGATAGGCGGAATCAAGTTAAGTAAGTTGACATTACATTGCGCAAGAAATGGCAAGCTCTGCAACAGAAGTGATGGGCAATGAAAGTTAGTTGATTGACTGTGTATAGACCATTATATACAAGAAATATATAGTTTATATTTAGTACAATATTGTTTTGTTATTTTAGTACAGTAAAAAATGTAAGTGCACAATGTCTCTTATAAAAAGAAGTACTGCTTTCACTACACTTATATGATGACTTGTATTTTCATAAGCCGGAAATGCCGTAGATAGTTTTTAACAATAGCAATAGGAACGTTAGACAGAGTATAAGGTCAGTTAAAGCTTCGGTAATATTTCCTAAGCTCTAAAATATTGGTAGAAAATTCTGGATATTTTTTGCATGACAATTCCTCTCTTTACTGCTATTTCATAATGATCCGCATTCCGGCATGATATCACTACTGCGACGAACAATAAAATTTAGTGTGATAAAGCCTCGATTACCACAGTTTCCATCATGCACGTAAATATTCTTAGTGTTGAGTCAGTAAAGTCGTAAGAAATACTACATCTATTCCAACTCTAGCACTCGAATCATGATTATAGACACTGAGTAAGCTGTCTGGAGTATGGGGAACAACCTCAAAAAGCAACGTGGCAATGTTTGGATTGTGTTAGCTTAATTATGTTTATCTGAAAATATTCCTTAATAAATTGATATTGTATAACAGACTGGGAAAAATGTGGTGCTAGCAAACGCAAATATAATATCATGGAAACACAAATAAACAAATTAATATATTTTGAATATTTAATGGAAACACCCTATTGTTTCAAAGTTTTGCATCGTCGTTCCGCCTAAGTGTTGATATAAACTGGAATATCGTGGCATGTTTAGGTCTTGTTTGAGTGCGAGTTGTTCAGCTATGTATTTTTTCTCTAGCCTCATTTATCATTTCTTGCATTTTACTCGGCGTCAGTTCCTCGGCCTTGCCAACATACCATCTTTCAAAGACTTCCTTCAAGTGAAGATATAAGGAATGTATCCTTTTCTCCCCTTGGCAAAGAATGCTGAGGTTTCTCTCGATGCAACTTTGTAAATCTGGCTTCTCGAGCATTTCCGTAGCCAATCTAAACTTGCTGCAGAAGGCATCCAACGATTCATGGTCTACAGGACCTTTCTTGATTTTATTTCTCAACCTGGATTCCCTCTTGAGCTCCCACATGGTGACATTATTCAGATACTCACAAGATTCCGATTGTCTGAAGTTATCTCTGACCGAATCGTCCAATTTATTATTGGTGGCCAGTGTTAGGCGGTAGCAATCTTTGAGTGGTCCTTGACTGATGAACGACTCCAAAAAATCCCTGAGAAGGGGATTCTTAGATTTTCCTGACACGCTAAGAAAGTGTTTCTCTCCCAAAATTGCCTGAGAGTGTTTCAGTTCCACCGCGTCTGTTGAACTCCCGTTGCGATGAACCACCACGATGTTTTTGAACTTTCCATAATCGCCGTGGTCCGAGCTCAGGGACAAGATGCCATTTTCACCTGTTTCACACAACCTGAGTGAGACCCAGAAGGTGACGAAGAATTCAAACTGTGTGCCATGGTTTCCCGAACGTCTTCCACCGGTATTGTGCCTCTCTTCTGCACTTACAGGCTGTGCCACAGTCTCACTGGGATTCCTGGTACATGGGAAAGAAATATTTGTAAATTAGCAAGCGGAAACGCTAGTTTAATTGATTTTTTCACCACGGTATGAGTCTCTTAAGTTAATTTGAAAGTATCCATAGTCGCAATGGTAATGACCTTTTTGTGACCCCATTTTCTTGTATCATGCATCGAATATATTTTGTTTAAGAGTAATTAAAAAAAGATTATTTGATTTAACCTTCCGTCGGGCGCGCATTTTTCATTCACACGAGTGGGCGCGTCGTGTACGCAGTGCACGAAGACGCTAATTAAGTATAAATTAGGTGTTTTGTTAAATAATGGTATATTTGTCATTGGTTGGCTATATTGTTATATTTATTAATATAATTGTTAACATTTAAATGTTCATTTTTGTATTATTAGATCTTTAAATAGCTGTCTAGCCTGACGAAGGAACTTGTTCCTCGGCGTCTTGTAGGCACGGAAGGCAAGTGACAAAGGCTCGTTAATGTTTTTGCTAACGTATTTACTACATGCAATTTCACATTAGATGTGTTATTTACGCATAGCTTACATCTCCCTCTTTTCACAGAATTCATGGGTGAAGTAGTTTTTACGTGAGAGTGGTGGCGCATCAGATATGATTCCAATCGGACGGTTGAGTCAAAACCGTCGATTTTGACACTAAATGCCCCTTTTTGAGACCCACGGCTAGATCGTT
Organism: Pyrrhosoma nymphula; assembly: GCA_963573305.1. NCBI lineage: Eukaryota > Metazoa > Arthropoda > Insecta > Odonata > Coenagrionidae > Pyrrhosoma > Pyrrhosoma nymphula. The sequence continues at coordinate 171,630,783 of OY754329.1, read as the reverse complement.
TCTGAATATTCTTCTTTGGTGCTGTTCTTTATCATACCATGTTTATTGAATAGACAGAATGTGAGTTTATGCCAGCTACATATATTCAAGAAAACAAAATGTCATCCAAGTGGTGGGCTACGGGCTACGCACATTTTATCAACTGTGTTTACTGCACCTTTAGTTTCATTGTCATGTGCTATAATTTTTGGCCTGTTGGTAGCTGCATTGATTTCATGTGAGTCATGCGTTTCAGGCATTCAAATGATGGCATTGAGTATTGGTACGTATGACAAGAGGATCACGTTTCTTCCAAGCAATGAAATATGTACTTAGCTCGCTTCGTTCGGCAGAAATTAATGCGGGATTTCATGCTTGTTTTTCGGGACCTAACGATCAATGTAACATTTATTATGAGAAGGTACTGAGCTAATGTATAGAGTACGACTTGTAAGTGGGAAGAGTTCGGTTTTCATTGTCTAATAGCTGCACGAGACTTTTGACTCTGACGGAGAAGTTCATACTTCATATCTGCCATGCATTTGCTGCCCGCATTTGAGTTCTTCAATGCCAGAGTAAAACGATATTGCGTCACATTGTGCTAAACACTCTGGCCATACCTTGCTAGATTGCTGGGAATGTACTATACAGAGCTTGGTTAAAACTTTCGCGGGTCATTATCAATGTATGTTTGTTTTTTTTTCGGGTGTACCCCGCGTACTATGACCAGGTGTGATACCTGACGTTTCGTGGCCGTTGCTGGTCACTTTATCAAAGGGAATGAGGTATCTGTCGAGTTGGTGGAGTTTATATAGGGGTTTCAAGGAGGGCAAAGGATGGGAAAGGGAGGAGTGGAAGGAGTAGTCATTGCATGTTTATTTCGGTTCAAAGCAGGGTCCCACGTGTGGCTGATGTGGCTGGTCTCTATTGAAATGTTGATGGCATTTTCTTATCTCCAAAGCTTCGCGGATCAGTTGATGAAAATGATGATTCTGAAAAGATGGTAAAATTCCATTTTTGGACGTATTGGTGCAAAGGAGAAATGATGGAACTCTGGGACACGCGGTGTATAGGAAACCCTCTGCCACCAATCGGTACCTCCAGGCAAATTCACACCATCACCCCGCACAGATAAATGCGGTACCTACTCAATACCGTAATTCAGCGTTCCTGCAGAATTAGTGACGAGACCAACTTCCCGGCCGAAAGACAGAAAGTGGAAGCCATTCTACAAAAGAACGGATATGACAAGAGAGCCATCTCAAAAACATTTTACAAAATCATGACCAAGGAGGAGGACTGCCCAAAAAAAGAAGAAATTGGGACTCCGGACGCAAACAACCTGGCACCCAAGAGAGCATTCCTTCCTTACGTCCGGGGCGTAACGGATAGAATAGGAAACATCCTCCGCAAACATGAAATCAAAGCTGTGTTCAGGTCACATTTAAGAATTAGAAACTGCCTGAGGAGTGTGAAGGACGCAACACCATTTCAAGTGGAAGGAGTGTGTGAGATACCATGCCAAACTTGCAAGAAGAAATATATCGGCGAAACCGGACTCTCCGTCAAAACCCGCTTCGAAGAACACGAGCGGGCTATTCGACTGAAACACCCCTTAAAATCAGCAGTAGCGCAACATTCAGCCTCGGGACACGCGACTGACCTCAGACAAGCAAAGATAATCGCCAAAGTGAAAAACTTCAAGCCCCGGCTGATCCGCGAAGCTTTGGAAATAAGAAAATGCCAGCAAAATTTCAATAGAGACCAGCCACATCAGCCACACGTGGGACCCTGCTTTGAACCGAAATAAACATGCAATGACTACTCCTTCCACTCCTCCCCTTCCCATCCTTTGCCCTCCATGAAACTCCTATATAAACTCCACCAACTCGACAGATACCTCATTCCCTTTGATAAAGTGACCAGCAACGGCCACGAAACGTCAGGTATCACACTTGGTCATAGTGCGCGGGGTACACCCGAAAAAAACAAACACACATATACAGAGCTACGTCGACGTCTGTATGGATGCAACATTTCTTCGATTGGAATGTCATCGCTCGTCTTGTAATTTTTTTTGAAACCACTCAAAAATTAATCTAAAATCCACCGTATTTCACGAGTTTGTCTACATGTCTTTTATCCTTTCTGATTGTAGAATCTTCCATATTGGAGACATTACAACAGGAATCTCCTATACCTCACGACAATTCTAGGTGCCAAGATTCCACTTCCGTCTGGATTACGTAGCTCTAGAATATTAGTATGATGCGGCTGTTTTATGCTAACCATAAATGAACTTCTTCTTCATCTTCGGAGGCTCATTCTTCCAAATCGCTTTACACATCATCCTTATTTACTTCATCTGCTTCGCAACCAGAACCATCGTTGTCGACGGCATCATCTTTCTTTTTTCTCTTCGCCGGAGTCCAACAGAAGCCTCGAGTTGATATTTCCTCGGCTTCAATTTGGAACACTAATCATTTCAAAATTAGTTTCGCTAATGTAAATTGCATTGATGCATAATTATATCCTTTTTATGCAGTAAATGGTTACTCATTCTCTGATATAAATGTAAGGAATACAGGTAAATGTACTTACGAAGATATTGTTTTCATGATCACAGCAAGTCTCCACAACACATACAATTTTTTGCGTCAGACGAAATTACTGCCATATAAAAATATGAATAGATAATCAGTAACTTGTGATATTTGTCGCCTACTATTTTCAACAGTAAAAAAGTCAAATATCAACTAATAATTGTTGGATAATTGGATAATTGCCAAATATCTTATAGAATAACAAAAAATATACGAGCAGACCTCGATTGTTCATTGATTCAACGGGCCTCGCAGCGCACAACTTACGGACTTCAGGACGCGTTTCGCTTTCTTATTCCCCAAAAACTGCTTATAAGAAAATAATTTCTGCGCACCGTGAAGGCTATTTGTACAAATGAGGGATAGCAAAGGGTCGCAAGATGATCCCTTCACGGTAAAATGGATTAAAACGACGAAAACCGACCGCCGTGTACTCAGTACACGTACGCGCCCGCCGGAAGGTTAATATTGTAAAAGTGAAATCCAAAAACGAAAATTTATTTTAGTAACCACGCGAACTTATGTCGTTTATTCATATAACTTCACATACAAAGTTACTAATTTTCAAGAAAGAATAGCATACTCGACGTTACGAGTAGAATCTCAAACGCCAATTGATACTGTTACAGATGGCAATTGATACAGCGATACTCGACAGCGAAATAGGGAAGGCATTGCCAGAAATGAAGGCTAGAAACGCCGTGGGCGTGTATATAACATCCCGTGGGGGTTATTAAATAAGTTAGGATATAAGGGAAGACGACACTTTTTCGAACTCATTAGAATAAATGAGGATGGTGTGTGTACATAGGACTTCGCATGAAAATGATCTTGATACCTATCTTAAAGAGGAAGAAAGAGTTAGAATGCGAGGAATAGGGTACATTAATTTAACTTCACATGCGGCAAAAGTTCTACCTCAAATTGTTAATAATATGTTGTAAAGTAGAGTTATTTACACCTTTTGCGATAACTAGTTTGGGTTCAGGAAGAGTTGGGCAGCTTGTGATGAAATTTCGCGATAAGGACACTTGTTAGACTTAGACTTGAGAATAAATGAAGAATACTATCAGTATACATATGCTTGCTTTGTTAATTTCTAAAAGGTGTATGAACGAAGTTAATTCGGAAAAACAAATTGTACAAACTCATGAAAATAAGAAGTTTTTGAAGGAGATAGCATACTCATCCAAAACTTAAATAAGGCCTAGAGGACACAGATGAGTTTACTTCTTATATATTCGCTACCGCTGGTGAGATAGGCGATCCCATAGCTGCTCCAGACGTCTGCTCGAAAACGTTGTTCCTCCACCGGAAAAAGGTGCTTGCCAAACATATCTCTGTCAACTTGGCGATGTTTTCACCGAATTCTTCTTCGATCATGCAGATCGCCTCGTCACAGGGAATGCTGGTCAAAAGCGATACCACGTCATAACTGACGAGAATATTACTATGACTAACCCGGATGTTTTCGATGATCTTCAAAAAATGCTGCTTGTCTCTCACGTATGAGCTGGCCTCTTCCACCTTAGGCTGCAATTCTCCTGCTAAATGTTTACCTAGCTTGTATGCAGGTGCATCGATAGCGCTAACAATGGGCCTCAGGGGCATGCCTTCTTAATTGATTTTTGGGAGGCCATATATGCACGGGGTTTTTGGGTCCTGTGGGGTCAATCTCTTCTTAAGTTCTGGATCTTCGACCCATTTTTTGATGACTTCGGTTACTTTTGGAAAATGGAAATAAGAAAATGCCAGCAAAATTACAATAGGGACTGTGGCCTCCAAGTCAGCCACACGTGGGACCCTGCTTTGAACCTAAATAAAAATGCAATGACTACTCCTCCCTTCCCATACTTTGCCCTCTATGAAACCCCTATATAAACTCCACCAACTCGACAGATACCTCATTCCCTTTGATAAAGTGACCAGCAACGGTCACGAAACGTCAGGTATCACACCTGGTTATGGTACGTGGGGTAAACCCGAAAAAAACAAACATTCATCTATAATGACCCGCGAAAGTTTTAACCAAGAAGTAAAGGTTTGTATTAAGGTTGCAAAGATGGTAGAAGCACTGGTGAATTGGGTTGAATTTTTTTATTGAATTTATTTTCAGAACATTTCCGCACTTATTCTAGTAATTAAATATTTTATTCATTTAAATATTTTACTAAGTTTAATTTAGCTGTACCATATTGTGCTTCGGATGCAGCATTCATCGAATCCTGAAATAGTTACCATTATTCTTGCATGAAATAATGTAATTAGAAGTTGCCTGACTTTCACCCATATTTTACATTCGAGTTATGAAACGTTATTCCATGAAAAATGTGATACTTGTCAATAATAATAAAACGCTATTACTGAATGTTTCATTTAATATGCTATGAGGGAAATTGTTGGCTATTATGCAACTAACTGCTCGTGAATACTTTTTATCTCATCTCTCGTTGACATTATTTTCTGATTTGCATAACTATTCCACAATAATTCAATACTATCTAGTAATTAGATCCCTCTCATATTTGTTCGAGGTGATATATTTTCTTCAGCTAACAGATTTATTCGAAGACCTCACTCTTTCCAATCAGCTGAAAAACAATTGAACATTCAATATGCTCTTCCACCAAGTAGGTACAGTCGTCGCGAAAGCTTATGGCGTTGCGCAGTAGACGATTTTGGGACTGGAAGGGTATATTTTCTAAAAACCGGTTGCCGCGGGTGAAAGGGTGGCACCGGCGGGCTAATGTTTACGATTTTCATTGCCAACTTGGAAATTTGCAATATGCCTTCAATGAATTAGAATGCCCCCAGCTAATCAGCGCAGTGGGTTATAGAGTGGGGGTCGTCCCTTTGGACCTGAGCGCGCGCCAGGGGGTCACGGCCTGGGGATCTCAGGCCGATGACTCGGAAGTGGAATCATAGTTGCAACAAACACTATTTTTTTTTCTACAATATTACACAAAAACAAATATCACATTCGTATTTCTTGCGATTTTTTTTCTTTAATAAATTACGGAAATTATCCAATTTATTTTTGCATGAAATATACATATTTTCTCTCTATCTCTCTAGAATATGTATATACTCTTATATTTCAACTCTTTTGTGTTCTCAATGTTCCATTTATTCATCGAATTTACATGTACATAGTGCCAATTTTTGACATTATCTCTTCAAGTACTTTTTATTTTCTCATTTCAGTGACTGACATTTTAGCTAGTGGTATTCAAAGTCCGATTCTATTCATTGCATTAGCTAAGTAAAAGAAGAATTTAGAATGCACTGTTATTTAGTAATTTTATGTAGTATGTCTGTATGTACTAATCTGGACTACAACTGGAATTTTAACAACGCTACAGAAAAACAACGGAACTGCGCGAAGTTTGGTGTCTACGCAATCAGCGTTTCAGCGGAATCACGACTATATTTGTTATTTATTATCAATTTTGAATAAATGTTAATGCGTGTAAAGTAATTGAAATGCCAAGCTGTGAGTCATCGCGTAAGACCATCTATTCCACAGCCCCGGCCGCTAAACGGAGGTATGGTATGGAAGGGTCGGCTACCTGCTCCATGCTCCGCGACGAGTCGAATTGTCCAATACGCAATATTACTTTTTTACGCTGAGACCCTATGTTGGTCATTCTGATTGACAGGCGCTCACTTTCCCCTCCGTTCCTTTCCTTTACCCCTCCCACAAATTTCACCCCCTCTGTTCTGCGCATCTAAAGGCCATAAGCTCTCGCGAGGACTGTACTGAGTTCACGTGGACGCTAGCGCCACTCACGTGGTTAATATATATTCAAATAACAGTATATCTACGTCACAATATTAGTAAAGTTAATAGAATAATAGAGCATAATCAATGAGTATAGTGAACTTGAATATAATCTACAGTCAGCCTCAAATTTGCGAAATCTTATCTTTACAGAAGATTAAAACTTTATCAAATATTAACGGACTTTAAAACTCAACATCACCCCCCAATATTATCACTTTGACTGCGCAAATATATAAAAGAGAATTGTTCTATATAGAGTACCAGATAGTGTTAACTATTGGATGCAACAAGTCTTTCTAATAAGAAATTTGTGAAATTTTATAGTGTTTATCTTCTATGACCTTCTATGTGTATATTTCGAAGGTGTTTGCAGCACTACTTCTATCTCGGTGTTTTATGCCAGCGTTTGCTGTCTCTAATCTATAATCACTTTATTGATAAAAGTTATCAATATTCCTATCAAATTTGGCTTACGCAGGGAAATAAATGTAAAATTTACTCACATTGTGGGGTAAGAACTCTTCCTATGCCATGTTCCAATGGGATAAATAAATTGTGTATTCCACGAGCGTCGATCTCCGACTGCCAGACCATCAGATCTCAGACAGACTGATTATACTTTATCAACCATCATCTAACGTATCATTGATAAAGAGAATATAAAAGCAAGATAACGGCCGGGGAAGTTATTTCTCATCTGTTATCTAACACGGAAAATTGGCAGTCTGATGACTGGTCTTTGCTGTTTTTTTTATAACCAAGAAATTATGCCGCAAGGAGAGCGGTGGCTCGCCCACCGAAAGGTCCCACTGCAAGGAACGCACCAAAACACGACACCTCAAGTTTGAACGCCCAAACGGATCTGACAATGAGGTGGTAAGCATACAATGACTGCTACAATGTGCACAAAATAAGACGAATTACAAATAACTAGACTTACAGGTAGTACAACCGACATTTTTTTTGAAAACCAAGAAACTTCGGCGGCCAAGAAACTTCGGTTAATGCGAATTTAGCGAAAAATGTACAATGTACATTGGAAAATTGTACATTGTACAAGGTGTACAAATATAGTAATGAGACTGATAGCTTAGTGTTCGATTGAACATGTGATACGCTATCAGTGCGAGCTGGAACTTTCTATCACAGTCACGTTCGTTGTCCGTGGTGATTGTTTAGTGAAGCAGGTTTTGCTTGTACGTTGTGACAATGTGTTAACGCGACGAAGCCGTCGATGTGTTTGTAATCACTTGTTATTTTGTTAGTAAACGTATTGTTTTCAATCAGAGACCAATGAACATGTCAGTGGAATTACCTAGTTCTAAAAAGGGTATATTTTTAAAGGGGCGTAAAACATCTAATGACAGTCCATGTTGAGAAAACCACCTTTGTTATTTCCACAAAACTTTATTCTGAGCGGCAGCGGAATAAAGTTTTGTGAAAATAACAAAGGTGGTTTTCTCCACATGGATATCCATAATTTCCACGAGGTCAGGCTTGATATCATTAGTTACATCAAATAAAAGGTTCAAAACTGCCCTGTCATGGACAAGTTCTGGCAGTTTTATTTTATAATATCCGTGAAGTTAATTTTACTGTCAATGAAAGTGCAAATCTCACTATACGCGAATTTATTATATTTTGGGAAAAGGCGCGTGTACCTAACAAATCTTTCCCAAATTGGGTGAAGAAACTAGTGAACCAATATCAATTTTGGAGGGAGTTACAAAAAATGCACAAAAAAACCCAAAACGTATTTAAGCAGCGCCGACAAGAGTTAGTCAACAACTTAGATAATTTGTTTGACATTGAACACGCAGATGCGCTTCAATTAATGAAAATAAATGAAGACAGACTCTTCTTACAGCGACAGGGAGAACCAGGTCGACCTGGTCACGTAGCTGGAGTGGACAAAAAACTTAAGTTACTTACTGATAAGGAGGAAAGGGCGCGCCTCTGAACTATTGAAGAAGAAATGCGACGTGCTACATATTTTTCCACGCCAACTCCTTCGAGATCATCTTATGAACTGTTACAAAACGACTGATCTTCTGATTCTAATGAAATTGACATGCAATTAAAAGAAGATATTCCAACTCTGATCGAGAACATACAGCCCGGAACCAGTAAAACAACTTTGCGGAAAATTTCATTACTCCAAAATGAGTAGCAGCGCTAGATAATTGTCAGTTAAGTTTGAAATATTCAGTGTTTATTCTTGAAGCTACCATTGAGGCACTTGGATATAATACTGATGATTTTCCTATAAGTACGCCAGTGTGCTTCTTGAACAAAAACTTAATGGAGATATACTTATTTTTTCTTTCCGTCATCACGCGTATGAATTGATGTTCAAAAGCGTGTTCGAAGTAAAAATTAGTCAAGTGACAGCAAATCCTGACATTCCACTCTTAAAAAAAATCCGAAATAACTGGAATGGTGTCGATCCAGATAGAGTACAGTGCTTTAAAGAAAAGCTATCATTGCACCTGACTGTTTCCGAAATTGACAATCTCCTTGAGTTGTACCGAACTGAACTGACCAAAGAAATAGTCAGAAATGACTATCAAGATTTGATATAGCTTCCTGTAATATTTTTAGTCGGAGATACACAGGGAAAATTTATAATTCGACCTCCAGGTGCCATCCACCAAGCTCGATGGATAGCGAGAGCAATTTATTCCCTAAAAATATCATACTTAGTGATTAATTCAAAATTACGATCAAGGATAAGGCAGAGCTGTTAGATGTTTGCCTGTTCATCGTGACATCCTACGTCAAGCCATGACTCCAATGTATTTTGGCAGTAAAGCACCTTACCAAGATTTGTGCTTTTTGAAGTCGATGACGGTTTACGAAAAAATTGATAAAAGCAGCTTTACAGAAGATAAGCAAGCATTTATGGTATTTGACTGATGAAGTTTCTGTCTTATCACTGTTTGACGATAATTTGGATCAAGAAACTAAAGTAAAAATGGTTGAATATTTCACCAAAAAGTATTTATCAACTCATGGCAAACGTTACATTTCATCGAAGGAAGAACTTTGCGGTCCATTATATGGTAAGTTAAACTAGTAAATATAGAATTTGTTTCTTTATATTTCTGTTTAGACCACAATTTCGTCAACTGACTTTCTCTAGTTTTATTTCAGAGGAAAACATCTACGACTTCATTTCAGTCAGAAGTAAGTCATTGTGTGATCGTCTTAAAATTGATGACAGTTTTCTCCACGAATGTTGTACCATGTGGTCAAATAATGCTTCGTTTCAAGTAGCCAGAAAGAAGGTTTCAACGCTGAGGGCAGTGAACGATACAGCTGAAAGAGCGGTCAAGTTGATGCCAGATTTTCACGGTTTAATCACGGTTGAGGAGCAACATAAGCAATTTTTACCACGTTGCGCACAAGAACACCGGAAGATTTATCCTGACTGCAAAAAGCAAACTTTGAAAAGAAAATTTAAAGAATAATGTTTTCACATGTTAAACAGTAAATAAACACGATTTGGGCATATTGATGTTTTATTTACTAAATAAACATTAAGTTCTAGAATCCTTCCATACTAAGCCAGGAAAATTTTTATTTCTCATTTTTGGGACCGAGTCGGCACGTGTTATCATAATTCAATCGCAATGATATTGATTAAGTGAGTTATTAAGGCCAAACAGAAAAAAAGTAGAGGGTAAGCGTACTTGATTTCGCGAAAAAAAATTTCCCTTATGTCTTGGGGCACCCTTTAAGGCCGCCACACACCGAATGCTATGCTAAGCGCGCTACCAGATTTCGCGACGTGTCTTAAGATCCCGTAAAGCGATTCCCCACTGTCCGCACACACCAAATGCGAGCCACGCGAACCGATGCGAACTTCCCTAGCGCTATATCGCAGGGGATCGCTCGGCCGGCGATTTCCTCTTCGCTTAGCTTCCGTGGCGCATGCGCAGTATCTATTGCGGTTAATGAGCACTTTCGTCCCGCCAGCCCATATTAATTTTTAACCTACTTACAACAGATCTATTTCAACTAAATTACGTACATTAGTTCTGCACACTATGTGCATTGTATAAAATCATTCATCATTGCAATTAAGTCAATATTAACGGAATAGTCAAGTGTCACAAAAAAGGGCCAGTTTCACCAACTCGGATAATATTCACTGTTACCGGAGTTTACGAAATCTCGGATAAAATAATTATCCCAGTAATCTGTTGAACGTGGTAAATAAGAAAGCGAAGACTTGTCCTTGACATTCTTGTTTTGAATAAAAAAAAGTATTGATGAAGCGCACATTGCTATAGTTGCATTTTAATTGTAACTGAAGCGGTGGAATTGCATTCAAAAGCTTCCAAAAAAATCTTATCAGGATTTGAAACGGGAAATGGCAATGACGAAGGCGTGCATCAGTAGCATAAATTTCATTTCTCGAACTGGAGACGAGGGATCCCGTATCATTCGCTTACAATCGCCGAGACAATTTTCACCTTAAAAACATTCTAAGCAACAGATATAATTAATGTCTTGGCCCTACTCTCCGACACTGTTTTTGAAAATTCAGAAATTCCAGACGAATGTATCCCAACTGAAAGCCCAGAGCGTAAAAAAATGTCTTGAAAAAAAAAAAGAAAAAAAAATACTTCTGTCGGGCGCGAACTGGTATTCTTCGTACTCGGAGTCGAGAACACTAACCACTATCCCACGACGCCACATATAAACAATCGAGAAATATGTCATTTTATAACCTCAAGAATGCGTCATCACGGCATGGCATTACATGTTTGCCTTCGATTTCAGTTATTTTAGGCGCATATGGTTCTTCATAATGTTCCCAAGGGTCTTATTTACACACAATAACTATCACTGTTTACATATATCAAGTCGCACTTAATAATTTTGGGGGAAACTGGCACAAAAATCGTAAATTATGATACATATTTGTAACGTGATTCAGTGTCCTCTTCGCCTGGGACGTTTGTGAGGGAAATTTGTACATTAAGTTCTTACTACGCGAATAAATGACGTTAGATTAATATAAAGCATGGTATCAATGATTTAATAGAATGCTTTTATTATCAATGTACGCTAAAATACACTATTGAAAGTTATTCATAATGTACGAAGTGAGGGATTTCCCTTGTTTACCTTTCGTCGCTAGAAATTTTTTATAGTTAATTTCGACCATAATATGCCTCGTACAGCCTACAAACGCATTTATCAATTTAATGCAAAATGGTACTAATACCCTGAGAGGTTAAATTGCAACAATAAACAATTGTATATTTATAAAATAATATCATAACTTACGATGTGCTCGGGTGTACTGTTATTATTGGGTGTGTATTATCTCGGATAATAAGCTTTTAACCGAGGAATATCGCCAGTAAAATTTTTAACCGAGATAATGCTACTGGTGAAACAGGAACATTGTATTATCTCGGTTTTTCGGAAAATTTACCGAGTTAATTATATTATCCGTGTTGGTGAAACCGGCCCTAAGAAGTGCGTTTTACGCCGTCCACCATCTTGCTACATAGCACGGCATGGTTAGCTTCTGGTGTGTGCGCGCACATAGCGGACGTCCGTTGCGAGAATAGTTCTCACGGTTCTCACGCTTAGCATAGCATTCGGTGTGTGGCGGCCTTAATGAACACCTTCAATAAATTTAAATAATTTTACTTCTTTTTTTGTGGCTGGGATTTCACATTGTCAACAGAGTTGCAGTTGGTGAAGTGGATAGTAGTCCATCTATGTTGCTGAAGGATGTAGGATTGCAGTAGATATTGCACGATCGTTTTCCCGGGAAATTTTAATTAAAAAATAAATAATATCTATCCACCTCAGCTACAGACGGCATCCATCTTAAAATAGCCGACTCACTTCGCTCAATTAGTTACATGGCTGTCCACAGTCTACTTAATATTATGTATCAAATTCAATATGCATGGTTTACATCATTCGACAATATTTATTTCAATTTGAATTGCGTCTCTCAGCATACTATTCAGAGAGAAGATAGAGGCGTTGAGAAAGGGATTTTAACACACGTGACCGCTTCGCATCGGGTCGCGTCGGTAATAACATTTTCTCTCGGATATCGACGAGGAATTTTTTTTTTTAATTACCCATCCAGTAGTGGGATGTGAAGAAGCTGGGGCGTCGCAATACAAATAGTCGTGCGATGCTAACGCCCGCGAGACGGCGTTTAAGTGTATTAATCTCATTTCCCTCTACCATTTTGACATCGAATTCCGCCTAAAAGGGTCTGCATAAACTCAATTCCGCCCTCGCAATTCCACGTCCTCCATTCTACGTCCTATATCTCCCTTGCTATATACTTCCGCCACCCCTGTCGCCACTACACATCCTGCGACCAATGGAAGATCACCAGAGAGACGCCTCGCCCACTCAAGAAAAAAAAAAGGCAAAAAAATATATGACGACACCTCCACCCCGACATTCTATTCCGACCCATTTATATCTCCTAGCAACTCACCACCGTAGTCAACCCACGTCATTCATTTCTGCCATCACTTTCTAGAGGAGAAATGCTGACTTGAAAGATTCTTTCCACTGGTAATTTCATTTTTTTATTTTAATGACTATACGAAATGATTTACTTCAGGACCTTCATTGAACCCGTTCCGAGCGATAATTGATCCATCACGTGACCAAGGGTGCTCGCTAGTATAATATTCTTACATGTGATATTGAACGAGGATGCGAGAGAGATAACAACCACGATTGCTGTCATACTCCCTGAGTTACTTGCGTTCATAGTTGATGCGGCACTAGTTTGCTACTCGTTCCCAGTAGTTATCTTATCGTACCTGTCGAATATCATGTTAGTTGTTACAGATGCTGTGCGATCTTCACATTCTGAAATAAGTAATCCACTTTTATGTCTTGCGGGTATACATTACCAGCGCTGGACGTGAAACAAACAACATATTAAAATATCCACACTGCTGTTTTCTCGCCTGCAACCAAAAATTGGTTAACTTGTAATTATAATAGCCATGCGTGTTATGATACGAATGAAAATACCGCATCCACACCAGTTCAATGGTCGTGTGAAACTTGGTAGGAGTATTTCAGTTCTTTCTAAATTTCGCACTTCAACCCGATTACCAGCTACCACATACTAGGTTTGTGATGGATCACGTTTATCGTATGAAACGGGTTTTAAGAAGGTTCAAAAAATAGAACTCTTCAACATTTTCAAGCCTCCTTGTGCACAATATGTAAGTCCGTCTACAAGCGGCCGTGCCCCAAAACATTTCTATTTCTTCATGGGCGCCACTTTTATGGTAGGTAAGACGAACGAGAAACAGTAGGTTTTTTCGTGTCCTTCTAAGGATTATTTGTGCTGTACAATGAGGTAACATGCCACACTTGCGAAAACTTTTGATTTAAAAAAAGATTTTTTCCATCCAGCATAAGTACTGATACGACATGGCAGGCACTGATTCATAGATGGAGATCTCTTTGGGTGCAGCAAAAAGACAGCAATCAATCGGCAACTAAGTCATCAAGTGGCGATTATCGGCATAGATTGACTGGCGATCGCATCCGCTCAGATCCGTCCGAAATCCGGTATAAATTCAAAGGCAATATTTCCTCTAAAAATTATGATAGATTTGGTCCAAAGTAGAAATTAAATTAATTCTGCTAAATGTTAAGCTATTTTTTAAGTTTCAACTTTCTCTATAAAGAATCCTTATAAGTAATGTTTAAAAGACCTTTTTAGTCAATGTCATATACATTCTAAAACATTTAACATAATTCAGCATAAATGACAAAAGAAAAAAAATATAAATCTTACATGCAACTTGAAAATGTCGTAATTTATTCCTGTCGAAGGAAGCCATTGTTTTTTGACGTTTTCATAGAAGCTCCAAAATGCTCCTTACAACATATTCTCGTTGTCACAGATGGGTAACTGAGAAGTTTTGACTACATGCGTACGTTGGAAGGAAAATGCTTTTAAATAACCCTCCCCTAACACCCTAATGCAATATTGCAGTTTTTTCGTGAATCACCCTGCATAGTATCCCCACAACACTCCGTGACTACTCACCCCCACGGACGTCGTCATGGTATCATAATATCATCACGTGATATCATAATTCTATCATCACACTGCCCTACGAACAACTGTTACATTTCCAAAGAGATGGAGCAGAAAATATATCCTCCATCACCGACTGTCAATCATCATCAAATTGGGATTTATATCTTCTTTCTTACGCGGGCCCTATGCGCTGCTGCTTCTTCGTCGGTGGAGAGTCTGGGCACTATTGAATGAAACTGTAGCGGCCACTTGTTAGATTCAAAATTGAATCAGGAAAAGGATTTCATGAACGTGATTGAATGAAAAATTGGAGCATTGGGACAAAAAGTTGCAGAACGAAGAGCGCCAAGAATACATATTTTCAGTTGGTGTCCATCCCGGTTACCCATCAACCCTTACGTCAGCCCAGAAACTCCCTTTCAATACCAAGTGCGATTCATGCGCTCACTGGTTTATGTTTTGCATGGAGACTAATAGAGTAAACATTTTTCCCTGATTTTCATGCGAATCTAACACTAGTGGCATCACCCTCTAAGCAGAAACAAAACTTGAAAAACGTTTTGCACTAAAAAAAGTATAATGTTGAATTCGATGGAATAAGGCTCAACTTTGTGAAATACCATCGTTACACTAGATAAAAACTTCGTAAATGTTTACAGAATGCTTAAATAACGACTGTATTCATCCAGCAGTTAATATCATCAGGTGATCATCATCTGTGGACACTTGATGCACACTTTGGATGAAACCGGTAAATATTAAAACATTGTGAAATTTTACGAAGTTTTTATCCAGTGTAAAATGTTTATGAACATTTATAATAATAATAAATCGTATATTATCGTAGACCTTCATCAGTCTTTCAGACATTTGATACACAAACATAAGGTTTACACAAGATATAATAAAAAAATAATAATACTAACCAGATATGGTTTACACATGAAAATTTAAAAAAATAATATTACATTATACACAATATACACTACAACAGATTAAATTATCTATTGATTTTGAATTTCCAAGGACTATCTCTAGATAATATTTACATAGGAAAAATAGAAAAATAAATAATAATAATAATATTACATGATACACAATATACATGACAACAGATTGAATACACAGATTACGTTATTATATTACGATTAATAAGGTGTAATTTAGAGCAGTAAGTATTAAGAATTAATTGACGAAAGAAAGGCGTAAATAATTTAATGAAATTCAAAGATCTACCAAATTTGTTAGCAACTATTACATCACAACTAAGTACACCTGAGTTGTTGGATATGAGGATGGATTGAAAAACCTGGCGATAAATCGGAAGACTTTTAAACAAACCAAGGTCATTAACGTATACTCTCGATTAGGACTTCTGTTTGCATAACGTAATTACTCTACAAGTGCACATGGATACATAATGGAAGGATCGTCTGTTGTTCTGAGAGCACATACAATTAAAATTACGCAGACAATTAAAATACAAAATTCCGGAGCAGTGAACATTGAAAATCTCACATTGACGGAGCTACAAGTTAACACCCCTTCCCTCAAGGGAACAGCACTATGTAATATTCATGGAGTTTTGGAAGGAAATTCGGAGCACATGCTCACTTCCTCAAAACAATGGAAGAAAATGCCAAATTCAAAATAAAACTAATAAAAAATGTCATGCATGGGAGAGTAAGAGATATAGGGGGGTTTGGGTTTTACCTGAATGCGTCTGCGATAGAGGGTAATATTTAGCGGCCGTCGAGGTGCTTGCGTCACCGTTAGCACCACTCCATCGACTTTACCGAATCTGTCTCATCCCGTGGATACAACAGTGTTACCGATCGATGGCAAATTAGACGCCCTTTAAGATGAAATGCGTTTATTTGAATTTCCTCTGGAATTTAGACGAGTATGGGTCCTTATCAGCTAAACTTAAATGGAAATTTCAACAAAAAATATTGTACAGATTCAATTTTGCGGATTGAATAGACATTTCTGGACGAAGTATTTCATTTGGCACCTAAACCAACTCGCGAGCTCATCGGAGTCAGCGAGATACGTTGCGCGGAAATTTTCGCCCACCTTCAAAATAGCTGTCAGCACGGCGCCCCCCAACTGCTAAGTCAAGGTCACGATCGAATCGCAGTCGAACATAAATCGAACAATACAATATTTATTTTAGCCGTGCAATTAGCCTGTAAGTTATTCAGTCAAAATGCATCGCTCAGAAAATGTAACATCTCCTTGTTTGTACTGGTACACCTTTGTCAGACGGCAGATTTACCAGGCGTATTCACGTCAAGGGTAATTGGTAAAATATTTTCTCTACTCCAATACAATGCTCCCCAAATTTTACAACAAAATTACAGGGTTGGTAAATTTTACGACATTTTTGCCTCATTCAGGGGCTGAAAGAATTAGTAGCAGGAATTTTTACGATACATCATCTTGCATCGTGCTTTTCTCTTGATATTTCTGCTTGGTGCTCATTACATTTGGCCTGGCATTTCCAGGCATGGGATTAAAATCCATCCACATGGAATAACATAGCGGATTCTAATTTAATCATCCAAGTCAGACTCAGTTCCACACATAACGAGGTTGTTAAAACTATTCTCGGCGATTCGCACTTCCCAGAAATCCCCGTTAAATTATTATTTCCACAGTCCACAAACGCCCCTTGAACCTTATACCTTGACCCTTATGCCTTTTCACGTCGCTCGTTATCCCTTTTGTTAAACCCCAGAACACCCACATCTAAGGTTCCAGTATTCATCCGATGTTGCACATTAGTCTTTGTATATATTCCCCAGGTGCGTGTAAGACTATAGGCGTTGCATGGGCGTGATCTGGGTTGAAAGTAATATCTCATATTTTTCGCTTCATCCCTGCGTCGTCAAAAGCACAGTTCTGATTATAAAACATTGCCTATTAATCCCCTTGAGGCAGTTCCTTTTTGAAACAAGCACTGTCAAAAATACCTCATTTATCTTAGCTTACTGTAGGAAGATTCGACTCCAGATGAAATTTACAGAACGATTTTTTAAAATATTCGACATTATTTATTTCAGCTGAGGGTTGATTAAGCTACAGAAGAATTACTCTACTGCAATCACTACCGAAGTTATGCGTCTTTAAAAAAATAATATATGCCTACATGTGCAACAATGCATTAGATCCTAAGCTGTATGGCTTGTCAGATGGTGCTTCAGTTACCCAATACAGCGGCATACTACAAAGATTATTCTACATTATTATATGATTGATGAGATAAATGAACTTTGGAAATGATTTTACAAACAGAATTTTCTCACGACGCATTTTGTCGCATTTATTCACTCTTGAGGATGAACAAACGCGTGAATAACCCGAAAACCCTCGAGACGTATAACATCACCGCGGAAACCGTCGTTGCAACATTTACTCACGTTTTACTTCAACGTATTAGAAAAATGTTTTACGACATCATTTTGTTTAAAAAAATGACTATTAAATTGTTATGGATTATTATTTATAAATTATTCCTCAATTAGAATTAAGTGTACCGTTATCGAGGTGTTATATTTTCCATAACCATTTATCTCTCATTGATGTGGACATACATTTCAGCATTATTTCGTCTTCGCTAATGTCGCTTATTGAAAGAACAATAAATTTCTTCATTTTAGGGACAAAATACCAATTATGTTCTCCACACAAAGATTATTTCCTACAGACTATTGGAGCGATAAGGAAATATGGTTTGAATTTGAGATTTTTAAAAACCTGGCCGAATTTTGCGTTATATCAGCATAAATCACTCCTACCATTTTATTTTCGAGAATCTCATATTCCCACATATTTTCGTGCTATTTACAATGGATATTTTTGTTCGTCTCCATCACCTGCTTAATCAACCCGGTTTTCGTCTTCATCCTTAGACATAGGTATCGCGTTGCCTCCTATAATCCACTCCATCTACTAACTCTATTTTCTCAATATTTCAACTAACAATCTCTTTAAAGGAAAACATTTATTCGTTGTTTTCCATCCTCTTCTATACGCAAACTGTTCTTAAGTTAATAATGCGAAACTTCAGAAGTTTTAGCCCCTAGGTTTTAATTATTTATTTATATGTTAACTGTGCATAGGAGGGTTACCACGATTACTGTTAACGGTTACGCCAAAAATCACTCAATTTACAATAGAAAATTTTTCTTATTGTTCTGCTACGTTGAGCCAATCTTTTGCTAAAATTAAATTTGAAAATTTTCGATTATTACTTCGCCAAAAACAGAATCCTCTAAACCAAAATCATTTTTAACAAAAACTCCATCTCCTCACGCACCATTAGTGGGAAAACAAAATCACCGTGACACTAACTTAAGAAAAACCGTTAATATACAATTCACCTCTGTCCTATGATCCCCCCTCCATTTTCCTATTCCCTCCCCATTCGTGGCTGGTCTCCTATAGCACTCCCTGCCCATCGCCTCTGCGGCAACTTGCAAGGTTGCGTAGAGATGAAGATGAAGGTATGGATGACTGCACATTAATACGAACTCATAAATAATAATACGATGCGGTAAACCTCCAAGAACTCTCAGTGAGAAGAATATTTCAATCGGATCACAACTTTTAGTTATTCCGTCGAAAATAAGGTGGGTTTTTGGACCGTCCGTGCACATCCATCAAAGCGATAAATCGTCTTGAGCTTCTGAGGCTCTTCCCTCCTTCGCAAAATAGTTTTCTCAAAACATCCTTTCCTTCTTCAGGCCATCATTTACTCTGCTCTACATCATTCTTTCAAAACACCTCCCATTTTCATCTCAGAATACCCTTCCAGACTTCCCTCCCGCCTTCAACAACATCCCATTTCCTCGGCTCCTTTCCGATATATATATATATATGTCTTCCATTCACTTTCTTTTTCGGTGTTTCCCGAAGAAATTTTCTCCGTTGCCACATTTACTTCCTAATTGTTGGCCTTTTCTTTCCCTAACGGATTTATTTATCCTTACCTTTTACCATAGCTTAAAACTCGGAGGTTTCCATCTTCATCACAGCCCCCAACTTACGTCCACATACCATCACATCACAAAATTAGCGTCATGAACCAAAAAGTCCCGCTTTACGCGATGAGAAGTCATCTGTACTCGTCTGAACGAAGTGCAAACTAGAGGGGTGTAAGTTAGAGGAAGGCAGGAAGAGTTAAGCTGGGTGGGAAGAAGAAATCAGTCATATGAGTGTTAATTTTCAGTGTTAGAGTGCTAACCAATTTAAAAAACTTGCATCTGCTTCTACTCCATTATATTCTCCGTACGCCATATCTTATGATTATTTATTACGTGATGATGATAGACAAAGCTTACTCTAAGACCTTCAAATGTCTTTGACGTCAGGTTAATAGGTACTAGGTTACTGGTCACACTACTAAGGCTCGTCAATTACTTGAACGCGGTTTACCGGAAACTAAACAATATGTCGTAGTTGAGATAATTGCACAATGTCGTACTTTATCAATTCTAAGTGATGAAGTAATAGCGTTTGTATTGCCGAACTCTTGTTGCATAGAAGATTGCAGAATTATGCCACCCTTGGTTCAAGAAATCCTAACTAACATTTTTTAAAGAGAGAATGGAAACTCGAAGGCGGATGAATGTAAAAGGCGGATGAATGAACAAATTGGAAGAGAACTATGTTGAAGGGAGTGGAGAATACTGGGTAAGCACATAAGAGGAAACGAAATTATAAGAATATTAGACTACATTAAGAAATACAGAAAAAGTTCCGAGCGATATGCTTAAATATGGATTAATCAGCAAAAAAAACAGGTAGTACTGTATGTAATAAGTTAGATGCGAACCTACCATGGAGAAAATTATGGACTGTAACTGTCCTAACACCTGCCCACCCTGGCAGAAAACATATGATGATAAACCTCCTGAATTGAAGAAAGATCTAATGCTTTCCCAGCGTGTGCAGTTAACAATGTTACTAGGGTACTCCTCAGAGGTGATTCCTCCATTGCTGACGACGTTTCGACGAACAAGTCGCCCATCATCCTCAGGGCTGAATGTTGTGATTGTCGAAATGGCCATTAAATATTCCGATGACCGGGGTTCAAGTGCCTTCTGATTGCTCCATACTTTCCCGCCTTTTTCTTGTGATACTCATCAGTACGAGTTTCCAAGGCTTGCTGAGAGAGAGTAGCCGGAGTCTCGGTTGATGTTTTTCTCCTCGAGTCGGATCTCTATGGCTTCGTTTTCCAATCTCTCCCAAAACTTTTTCCCTCGGAAAAGAATTATCACCTTGTCTCAATGGATGTGGCATGGTCTAGGCTGATAGAAGAATCGACAGCGATGGAGGAATCGACCCAATGGAGTAAACCCTTGTTGACCTCCTGAAGTGCTCTTTGAAAAATTATTTCACCAACCAGACGCCATAAGAAAGACGCTGTTTTACGAAAAATTAATTATTTACCCAATGAAAAAATGCAAGTTGCTTTATAAACGTTTTATTACCAAAGCCTTCACCCGTTGATTCGGTGTTGATGAAAAGCATAGAATTCTTTTGGCCTAACGGATTGTGACATTCACACATTTCTGATTGAGGTAATAAAATTGAGGAAAAGATCATGGATATTGCTGATCCTTTAAGCTTATTTATATAAGAATATTTATATAAAGTACTAATGTATTTAATCCATATAATCCTATTACGAAAAGTGCTTTATTTTAACGATCAACATCGTAGATAGGCATTATCGCCAAACCAGTAATTCATCACATAGTTTCTAATGAACTAACAAATACATTCCGAAGACGAATCAATAGTAGATACCCTCAGTGCGATTCTAATGATAAGGAAGGAGATCAAGAATATCTAATTACGAGGGAGACATCTTTATTCGATTTCCTTCAGTCCTTTACGAAACCAGACATGAGTCTAATCGAAAATGAGAATAGCGCGTAAATTATCAAAGTAATAGTTGCGAAGTAGACAATTAAGATGCGGAGAGATTCAGTGACATGAATTCAGACACAAAGAAGAGAGCAATGTGAATTTGAAAATGTATCTGGATGGTTTAAAAACCAGCAGACTGAGAGAGTGATTGAGATTAGATAGGCGAGCTTTTGCTTGTAATTTTGGACAAGGTTGGAGAAGGTTGGGTGGACAGAACGAGGTTTTAGGCTTATATTGAAGAAACCAAGGTCAAACAAGTATAAATTACATTCAAGCTAATTCCGAACTACTAAATTCCAGCAATGGAGATTGAAATCAGCAAAATGAATCACGAAATTGCGCACCCAATGAGTTAGGCTAACACAGCTTATTGAAAGACTTATAGAGTAACACTTTCACGGAGTCATCCGCTGATGGCAATACATGTGTTTGATGTGTCACATTCACAGTGAAAAAATAATTCGCCTGGACTAGGATTCGAACCCAAACTCCTCGATATAGCGCCGAGAGCTCTAGAGTGTCGATTGATCTGGAATCACAGTCCTGGCAAATGATTTTTTCACTCTGAATTTCACACAATTGAATAATACAGCTTAGTTTGAAATTGGTATTATAAGGGTTAGTAAAGCGCTGTATGTCCTTTTATACGTTTTTATAATGACTTTCTCTAATAAAATACTAGGGGAAGTGGTACCTACTTAACGGCGTTTAAATTTACGGCGTCGCCACGCTTTTGAATATTAAACTTCAGATCATAAACTAACGACAGAGAAAATTTGTGCTCAATCGCTGATCCGGCCTTGTAAGTGGATAATGTGAGTTAATCCAGGAAATTTAGCTGCCACGAAAAATAATTTTTAAAAATACTGCCCACCTATTGCCACATTATTTAAAAATGCTCATATTTCTCCTTCCTTTTTCCCTATTTCCTAGCACTCAAACATTTCAACACAATCTTCAAGATTCCGTCCATGTTCCATTACTCGCTTCGTCCACCTACTTTGACTCATCTTAATTTCCTCAAACAGCATCCTTTCCTTCCCTTGAATGACTAACACTCTGTTCGTCTTCCATTCTATACACCAAACTTTCTTATTTCTCTTCTACACCAACATCTTGAACACTATTTTCGTCCTCTCTCAATAGGGCCCGAGTTTCGCAGCTATGTAACGCCACACTCTCCACAGCTGGCTCCACCCTTAAAAACTTTCAAGTCCAGGGAGTAACAAATG
Source organism: Pyrrhosoma nymphula (assembly GCA_963573305.1). Classification (NCBI taxonomy): domain Eukaryota; kingdom Metazoa; phylum Arthropoda; class Insecta; order Odonata; family Coenagrionidae; genus Pyrrhosoma; species Pyrrhosoma nymphula. The sequence goes on along the minus strand of OY754329.1, from coordinate 171,608,181 downwards.
TTAAAAAAGGAAATTAAAGTCTTATAAAAATTAAGACTGTAACACGAAGCGGAAGCGGAACAGCTGGCTCTTCAGTATCCTTTTCTCGCCGACTCAATTTCCTGCTAGTATGATCCTCCCGTTAACGAGTGCCTCATTTGCTAACGCAATATCCCTTAAATGTACTACGACCACATTCGTCATAAATTCTTTCCTAGGAAAACAATTGCACAATATGTTACAAAATTATGCCTTCGTACGCCTGGGTTGAATTCCAAATTTTGAATTTTTTTTTTCACTTAACATCTCGTCATATTACTTTAAACAGTAAACTAGGCTGTATATTGAAACTCTCTCGCAATAACAAAACTCTGTAATTGCCACGCTTAGGTAATTGATATCTGCGTCCTGTTTCACTTTTATAAAGCATCGTCTGGCATTACAATAAAATACAATTATAACTTTATTTGCTCTGGGACAAATCTGTCCCTTAGAGCAGAAAAAACTTATACAGTCAGAGTATTCAATAAGATACATGATACTTACGTTACTGTGAACCAGACAAAAAGTGTAATAATAATACAGGTGTGTGTTCAGCACATCGAAAGTGCTTTACTTCGCAAATAAACTACATGAGTTGGGTGCATATCAATAAAAAATATTTTCGGATATTTTTGCTTCAATAACTTAACATTATTTATAATTTTATACTGTTTGGAAAAGTTCCATAATTTACATGTAGAAATGAAGAAGGACTTTTCATACAAATTAGTTTGATATGATGGAATGGACAGAGTTTCCATCTTGCGTGCAATGCGTTTTTCTGAATTAATGTTAAATGTTATTTGTTTACACAAGTAAGATATAAATTGGGTTTTAATAATTTTATGTGTGAAGGAAGATTTCACCGCGTATCGTCTTTGTTCCAGTTTGGGCCATTTTAACAGTTGGTAGTATGGTGTGACATGCTCATAATAAGTAATATAAAAAACAAAGCGAATACAGGAATTTTGTAGTCGCTGTAATTGCTTATGTAGGTCGCTTGTAATATCTGAGTACACTATTGAACAGTAATCAAAGTGCGGAAACAACAGCACTTGTACAAGTTTTTTCCGTAATCGGACTGGAATTAAAAGTCTAAAATGCTTCAGTGGACACAGGGTTTTACCTATGTATTTGGTTAGATACATAGCTCGCATGGTCTTGCCACGTCAGTGTTCTATTGATAATAATTCCAAGGTTGTTTAAGTAATTAGAATAATCAAGTTTCCTACCTTGAACAATAACTTTAGGAATTTCATTTAAAGCTAAGCTATGTATTTACGTAGTTAGAGCTACCAATAATCATAGCCTTGGTTTTTGTTGGATTTAGTTTGAGCTTATTCACTGATATCCATGTAGGTACAAATTTCCTTAATGTCTTTATTTGTTTCTGTACTTCATTTTCTAATTCGTTGGGATTGCAGTCCAGATAAATCTGCAAGTCATCTGCATAAAAGTGATAGGCGCAGTAATTTATCACACCAGGAAGGTCTTTAATAAAATAGAGAATAATAATGGGCATTAGATATTTAATTCTGACAAAAACTGGAAGTATATTAAATACCGAATGTTTAGTATTTACTAGCGTTGCGTGGAGCCAGATGTTCCCAGAACAAATGAAGTCCCACACCTCTGCTGAACCTTTACCCGCTCTTGCCATCTCCAGCCGTGCACTAGACTTCTCTCCTCTCCAAAGTGTTCCTCCGTTTCCCAACTTTCTCGTATAATCGAGGGTCTATCGGTTATCGGGCGACGCCCATGACACGGCTCGAGGGAGCCGCCCGGCGGCGCGCCTATGCTGGGTGATTTGTCTGAAACGAAGAGTCGACGGAGGGAGCCACAGTCGAACCTTTCTCCGCATCTCTCCCTCCCTCTCTCTCTCTCCGCGTGGAACAGGAAAAGCCTTCAGTCGTTCGCCCTCTCGCTCTTTCACTCTCTTCTTTAAGGAGGTTCCGCCGCCGCGACTGTGTGACTCAAAACAAATACTAAATTCCACATTTTGTCCAAAAAATCCTCCTTTCACTGATGAAATGCGTTACCTATAGAAACCCAAAAGTAAGGTAGAAAAAATGCAGATAATTCCACGAATGTATTTTAAATGAGCACTTTTTTTCCAGCCATAGCTGCATAGACTGCAGCGCCATTTCCTACCAATTACCGCATTTTGACTTCAATTACGGCAGTAATTCCCTAACAACTACAAAAATAAGGTGGTAACGTGCCTATAATACATTTTTATTCAATTTCTCTGGATTATTTCCTTCTTATAAATAGTTTTCCGCAAAAATGGCATTTGTATTTTACGGAAAGATACTACCTATTTTCCCCCGTGTTTCTCTCACACTGTCTTTTCATGCATACCTCTACTGTCTTTCTAAAAATGAACAACCTAGTTACCTGAAGCAATTTTTTTCTGTCAGAAATAATAAGTCCAACATATTTACTAGAATGGCCCCTGATTTTCTCATCACCCCCCAACACAGAACGACAACTTATGAAAAATCTTTCTCTGTGGTCGGAGCACGATTATGGAACAGTGTTCCAAAGGATGTGAAGGATTCTGTCTCTTTGTCTGTTTTTAAGCAAAGATTTTTTCGCTATACACAAACCCTCGAAAGTGTATAACTCCGGTTGTAATTTCTTCTCTTTTATATTCTCATGTTATTTTCACTATAATGCACCGCCCAACCCTATATTTTCCCCAAATAAATTTTTGTTATTTGACTATTATGAGCTCTATTGTATTGTATAACCCCATTATGTTCTTAATGGACAAGTTCAAGAACAATAAATAAATAATAATAACACTCCTATTGAACACCATGTAATTTCAAGTTCAATTAGAGAGTAATATAGCGTGGAAAGGTATTATTTTGTTGTTCATATCAGATAGAGAACAACCTTTTCTACAAGTAGACAGAATATTAATAAAATGACATTTAAGTCATTTTACGGTGGAACCACCTTCACTCAAGCCTTTGGCGCCCATTGTATACATACGCACCCGGTAACCAAGTTAATCGTTTTTCTCACAACATTTTCTCCCCGAATAGGTACTGGAACGAATCGGGGAAAAGATAAACGTCGGACAAAGACACAGACATAGATTTAAGAACTTTAAACTCTAAAGGGTAAATGAGTACGATTTCTCCGAGCAATATTTAGATATACCAATATATATGTCTTTCTCTCTGCATCCGTACACAATACCGAAATAATAATAATATCTGTGATTCAGTAAATCCGATACAAGCAAGTACAATTTGGTGAAGTTGAGTATCTGAGACAATATCTAGATGGGCAGGCCACACATTCAGAGAAAATAAATCAATACCTAGCTATATATCTGAAGTTCCCGTTTGCCTGAACGATATAGATTTCCAAACCCCTTGGATTCGTACAAAACTTGTCACACGTGCTCCTTAGGACCTTGAAGGATTAAAAAGTGAAAAGGCAAGAGGTCCCATGGTGTTACTGTGTGGGCCCTTCTTCTAACATTCACTTTCCACAATAAAAGCATTGGATTCGGTGAATAAGTTTCTTCATTTGTTTTTTAAAATTACATCCCCTCATGAAATACGCTTGGAATTTTAGTTATGTATTGAATGACTGAAAGAACAGTCTTCAATTCTTGCATTCTATTCTCATAAAGCTTTCGTTTATTTAAATTGAGTTTTTAGTTCTAATATCGTTAATTATTGCACTATTTTAACAATAGAAATATTTAAACTTGGAAGTGGCAGGCTTCTTTCGTAGGAGGTTTTTATGTTTTTATTCATGATAAAGAAAAATACTTTGTTCGTTTCTACGGTATTTTTATTTGTATGATGCGTTTTACCGATTTACGGCATCATCAGGAACTAACCCAAACCCTTACTAAACTTTTAGCCAACGACAGAGAGGGACGGGATAGACTCCTCAACTCTGGTTTTCACGAAATTAAATGCAATAACTTTAATAAGGCATACATCGGCCAAACTGGCAATACGCACGAGTTCACGAGATTATAAACCTCACCCCGTCAATAGTCACCTGTATAACAGAAATGCATGCATATGAGTCTAATTTCCCCTGATTTTATTGACAAATTGGATTAACCTATGATTTCATTTACTTGTCAATTGCTCTCTTCATTAATTAGATTTTTGAAGAGGCCTGACACGTGAATGAAAATATTGTTATATTCTGTGCATAATTACTATAGCTAGAATCATCATCGGTGGTCAATTATACAAAGATTGGTTTGCTGCAGATCTTCACTCAACTCTACGTATCAGCTAACACTTTGATTCCAAAATAAGATTATTTTTAACTCCCCTCATGTCTAGCATGTTGCATTTTTTTCTTGGTACTCCTTTTTATGTAATTCTTCCTATTCATTTATCTAACCTCAGCTGTTTAATAAGAGGCTGTAGTGTCACTCAATGCGTCCAATGAGTTTGCATCTTCTTCTTCTGAGAGTTTTCAATCATAAATATACTTTACTCAGCAATTCGAGGGAATTCTTCAATTGTAATTCCCTCCGTCAATTTTATATTCATCATTCTTTAATAACTCCACTATTTCCAATCCTTTTTGTTCTTGAATCTTCTTGTTGATAGCACCTGTAGAATATGACTTGGTAACAGCTGGAGTGATAGTATCCAGTGGCAATCGACTTTATGCGGATTGTTTTCGACCAAAGAAAATATTTCGATATTTGCTTACAAGCTGCGATTACACACAGGAGTTGACTCCTATATACGAGTCCACTTGGAAGGTGAAACTTGGACGTGTTTATCATACACCTACTCTTATTAGGAGTTCGCCATCGATAATGGCGGAATTCGATACTTGGACGGAGTAGCCGCCATCCTAGTTGTGGTTCCAAGTGGAGTCGACTCGTTATAAATCGATCAGATAGGAGTCAAACTCCTATGTGTAATAGCCGCTTAACATTCCTGATGACATCGAATTCGATAATTTTGGACAATGTTATCTCTGGTAATTAGTCGCGAATAACGCACTCACCTTTTGCAAAAATATGAGAAATTTCGTTTAGTGCGATGGAGATACCTACAACGCATTCGATCTATTCCCTGAAAATATTCCATAGGGATGCATTTCAATTACAGACTCAATACTCCGGCTTCATCCAGATAAATGGAAATGACAATAATGCCAGAGGCGATATGTGCAGCGTAGGTATTCGGACACTTTTCAATTTCGAAAATTCGTATTCCCCAACAGCTAAATGCCAAGATAATTCATTAAATCAAAATTGGAAGCTATGACGTGGTACAAGGACTCCATAATAAAAAAGAAAAGAGACTTGTGACTTCCACAGTTTATTTAATACAGAACCCCTTTTCAAATAAACTGTGGAAGTCACAAAGTCTCTTCATTGCATTGCTAGGATAATTCATCTAAATTACTTTTTGGAGCAAATATAATGCCAAATAAGTATGTTAAGGAAACGGTGTAATTGGGTTTTAAAAAGAGAAGAAGGTGTATCATAAAGTACTTTATGATACACTTATACACTTATCAGTTAGACTGGAACTCTGGAAATTTGTTAGCACACAATAAATGCTTTTAAAAATATGTTGGCATTATTACATGTAAATGTGTATTTTTCCCATTGACACTGTATGTATTTCAATCGAATAAGGTGCAATTTTTTAATAATCATGTATACCAATTTATATATAAAAGTATTGCACATCAATACCAATACACTCGTATCATGAACGTATTGCAAAAACATAGCATATTATTTACCAGATTGTAATATCTCGTAAACTATTAGCTAATTGTATCAATATTTTATCCTCAAGGGATTTAATATAATAATTTTGAGAAATAGAGAATGTTATCATTAGCACTAAATAGCTAGAAAAAGATTATAAAAGAATACGAATTCACGACGGTAATATATTCGATTATTACCGCCAATTGTAATGTGCGTTGGATGCGTTCGAACGTAGAGGTTTATTAGCTTTATCACCTCTGGAATGGGTTCCGCTGAAAGCCATAGCATTAGAACGGTGAATTTTGTTTTAGATTTCACACTATGCCACAAGGGAAATCAAGGTCATTATGTATAAGACGCATTACATTCTGAAAGGACTACATTGACAGTCGGCACACAGCTGCCCAGAGTCTATTCACTATATGGGAAGAGTTCTCACGCATCATGTATATTGTTACAGAAAGGTCTTTTTCTGTCATTCCGTATATGCTCCGTTAATACTGCACCTACAGTGATAAATGAGGTATCATTTTAAACGTTGAATCACCGGCATCTGACGAAAAATACAATCTCAATCTCAAATTTCACTATTTACCCATTACTTTTACTTAAATATTTCGATAAACTCTCTTGCTTGTATTGTATTCATATGAATTGTATATTTTTGCAAGAAAACAAGTATAAAGAAAGCACTTTATGATACACCTTCTTCTCTATTTAAAACCCAATTACACCGTTACCTTAACATATTTATTCCCTGATAGCGTGAAAGTGCGAAATTTTCGCACGGGTTACCTAATATATAACACTGGCAAAATAATTATGCAAGCACGGTTCACTGATTTAGGAACTACTGTGGTGAGCAGCCGAGTGATTTTAAATTTCTGATATCTCTCCCATGATAAGGACGTTGTGACCAAACAGGCATCACACTCCATTATTAATACTAATAGCCTCTACTCCATAACCGGGTGCGTTGAATCAGCTTTAAGTAGCTAAGAAAATCATGATTCTATAAGATTTTGAAAAATACATTTATACATATTATATTTTGAAGTTTGAACGGTTTAAATTATATGAATTTCATCGAGCATAGATCCAACAAATTTATTTCAGTAATAGTTTTCCATATATAATAAGTTACAAGGCAGAGGTATTTAAAGAAAATAATAATGTGAAAGGACAAAATGGTCAGCGATACTCATCGCATCAGGGTTTTTCTTTCTCCCCAATAACGATCGATGTAAACTCAAACATCCCATTCAGAAAACTCGCTTTTTTAATTCGAATCTCTACCAGTCTCAAACGCAATTTCCTACATAATGAGTAAACATGTCAAATTTACTAAAAGAAAATAAGCACTGCGCGCAGAGGAGAAGACAGATGCGGCAATGTGGGGAACACAACCGTAAATTTCTTGTGAATGCGTCTGCGTTAGGAATGTGGGATTACGATGGACGTTTCCTGACGCGACGGTAACGGACGATTGCATTCGTTAAGCTTGGTGATTGCCATGCAGTGAAACCTAATACTACGATGGCCGGTAATTGACAGAGCCATCAACGTACAATGGGTTAACCTAGTCAAAGTCTAACTTTTTCGTAGCGCTTAGACAATGGCAGCCGACCATAGGAGACCTTTTTTACCATGTTTTTATTAAGTCGATTTCTTGTTTGCTTGTTTGTTTGTCCTTCCGGGAAAAATCTTGCAACTCAAATTTAAACCACTTCCCGATTAGCTATCGACTTAATATTTTCAGTGCAGACCAGATCCAGATGACAATGCATTCTTACGCTACATCTAGCTCTTTAGAGGCAATATGAGCCGCTATTTATGAAATAAAATTAAAATTCCATGCTAAAACAGGCAGATTTATACGAGATAATCCGTTCGACACCAATTTTAGCACGCTAGCACATCAAATTACGAGATGCGCAGAGCGGAAATTTTCTCTCACTCCCAAAATGGCCGCATTTTCCGCGGTCCTCCTCCATCCACGTCCTACGCATGCACGGTTCATATTAAATGACAAGATTGCATTGTAGCCGTAACCTCAATTCAACGAGTTCAGATTTATTTCAAGAGTCAATAAATTATAGAATCATATTGGATCACCCTGCAAACGTTACACTTATCCCGTTCTGTAGTGATACTCCAGTGACGGTATGAGTTTAAAGAGATACGTCAAAAAATACTCAAATAAACTCCTAACTTCACGGATCTTTTTTTAAATTCCGATCAAACAAAATAAGCTCTTATGAAACTCTCTTATTTACTATATTTCCTGACACGACCCTTTCAACCAACTCTTCACTCGTTCAAACTCTAAACATTCTCCACTACCCGCCTCTCTCTCTCTATTTTCACACCTCACACGCACCAGCAAAATGGCAGCATTTTCCTGCAAACCCCATCATCTCTTTCCAATCCATTAGCAAGGTTACACTAACGCGAATTTCGAGCGCTTCCCCTCTTCCACCAAAAGCCAATGAATCCGGAATTATGCGTCGGGCCCCGCAACTAATGTCTTCTGCTGCTTCCTGGTGGCAATACGAAAAAAAACTTTCCCTCCGACAAACGACCCAGGACTCTCTCTTTAACGCCGACGCCAATAAATGCGCAAGAACGATGAAAGTGGAAAGAGTTTTTTTTCCTCTTCCCCACACGCAAAAAAAATGTCTTTTGGAAAGAAGGTCAGGTGGAGTGCATAAATTTCTGGAACGGTTCGTCCCACAGCGCCATTTAAAACTCTTAATCCTACTTGTTGTTTCTACATAGGCTAGTGAAGTGAAAAAGTTTTCTGTACATTACTTCACATAGCAGAAGCTCCATTTTACTATTACATGCGGATTAAGTTAAGCCAATTAAAATTTCTTTACTATCATATATATTATTACAGAAAGGTCTTTTTCTGTCATTCCGTATGTGCTACGTTAATACTGCACCTACAGTGATAAATGAGGTATCATTTTAAACGTTAAAACCACCGGCTTCTGACGAAAAATACAATCTCAATCTCAAATTTCACTATTTACCCATTAATTTGACTTAAAAGTTTCGATAAACTCTCTTGCCTGTATTGTATTAATATATTTTGTATATTTTTGCAAGAAAACAAGTATAAAGAAACTACTTTATGATACACCTTCTTCTCTATTTAAAACCCAATTACACCCGAGAACTATTCATCCCAATTACACCGTTTCCTTAACATACTTATTCCCTGATATCGTGAAAGTGCGAAATTTTCGCACGGGTTACCTAGTCTCCATGTAATTGCATTTCTTATAATGGAAGTTGACACTTTATGCCATGGGGATTTCGGTGCTGAGTGTTTCGTTGACCTTTGACCTGAAGTTGATCCCTGGATCAAGAAGCACTCCCAAGGTCGGGACACCGGGGCCATGCCCGAGGACCCGCGGAAGTTGGGAGGCCTCGCACCCGGCAATTTTATACGTAAAATGTTTTGTTGTTCACGTATTACTATATGGAAGCGAAGCAAATAATAGATGTAGCCAAGTAATCATACATGCAGAGTCAATCTAAGCTATTTTAAAAGCGTGGGGAAAATATTTTACGGTCGTCCCTAGCAAAGAATTTATTTACAAATTGTGATTTTTTTAAACCGCGCATTCATTTGAGACACTGAGGTTTTAAACGATTATTTTAGCCCTGTCGTTTCCTTTCCAACCAGGAACTTAAGTTTTAACCTATTAGTTGTTCCCCAAATTTACAGTTTTACAAGGAAAAGTGTTTATAGGAATTATTAACATGAAACCTACAAGGTGGAAGCCTACCTACAAACCTTATGGAAGGTGCAATTTCAACCATATGTTTTATGCAATTTCATCCACAATCACTTTCAACGGGTTTTCAACAAGAATGCTAATTAAAGAAAAATGTTAATCCGTAGGTTTTATTGTGATCTTTTTTGAAGTCAGTTATAATCGTCTGCCGCTTTACGATATACTTACTTGAGAAGGTCATTTGGATAGATGATTATCAAGAATGGACAAAGAGTAGCAAATGATGAGAACCATGAAAAACTTTCAGACTTAATTACGTACTGTTTCCATTGGGCGTAAAAGAACGAAGATTCGAATTTCGACGATCGCAGTTCGATCCGAGTCCCATCTCGAATATGCTTCGAGATTCGTAATGTTCTCGATATATATATAGATATCACGGTCATTAGCATATATTTAGTAAATCGCTTAAGATTATTCTCCAACTATTTCGGCTACCACGAAATTTGGCTTGCACTTTCCTTTCTCAACCAGCGCTGTCATGTGGCCGATGACGTCGTTTTACTAACCGTATATTGACGACTTCAAACAAAAACATATGGAGCAGAGGGCAGTTAAAGTGTAAAATGCAGTTGGGCAATGTTGTAGGTCTAAAATATTGATAAATTAGAATGATTTCCAGAAATGACCCTCTCCACCCAAGGCAGTCATTCTTATCTTCCCCTCTGTGCATAATTGATCCATTAATATTTTCGTGTACAATAAGCATACGAGGATAATACGGGGACAAGCATAAGAGTAGGCTAAATACAGTTGGTACTATGTAAGTGAAAAGCGCTAGCGATGAAAGCAGAAGGGATAGGGTTGGGCATAAGTGGGTCATGACAGAATTCAATTCTTCAGTAATGGGCACATATGTAGCATTAAAATAGCATGATCTGTTGATTTGCTCATGGCGAGAGAATGGCTGACAGTCAAATAACGAAACAGATTAATGATATGATGCAAAAGAGTTATGACAGAGTATTCATAATGAGTAAAAACACTCGGTAACCTTCCACAGGTTTACTCTTCTATGGCACGACGCGTTTCAACACACTGTGGCATAATCATGTGGAAGGTTACCGAGTGTTTTTATTCCTTATGAATATCGACCAACTTCCTTCCAGGTTCAGCCTGAAACAGTTATTTTTATGATAGAGTAGTTATTTGCGTGAGAGGAAATGGTAAACCGAGCAACTCTTACCGGGTTAAATTGGTGTAAAATACTCTGAATAGAAGGAATATTAGAAGTCTCGAAGAACAGGAAAAACGTTCAAACAGCAATAAATGAGTGCAAAAGCAAAGCAAAAGAGGCACGCAAGGATAGGCCAGTTTGCAGTAAATTATTAAAACAGAGTCAGCTTTACAGGTCTAACAATGAAAATTCCCCAAACGTTTTTTACTGTGCCTACCCCGGAAGCAACGACGCGATGGGAATTTTTGTATTAATGTATATTTACGAGAGAGGTTCCCGAGACCTACCACCTCATCCACCCTTCGGCATTCTGATGGGCAGGACATCCCCAAGGGTCAGTAGTCTCCTCTTCCTTCTCTTGCGAATGAGACATGCATGCGATGGGCAGACCATATTCCCGACCAGTCTGTTCACTCGAGTGACACTTCCAGACCTCCAGAATCCGAATAAGGGTTTCCCATACGTAATGCGTTACCCTGGCCCTTACGACGCACTCCCACCTCAAAGAGGAGTCCGCACTGCGCCATCTCAACGAGGGATAAGAGGATATTATGGGAAAGGTTGCATGAATTTATGAGTCATGAATCAGTCTCCAACGCCTTTCACCAACGTACCCTCCTTAGAAAAGCACCCTCGCTCCTCACTTTCCATCCCCCTCCCTAAATCCACACCCCTTTCACCCACCGTCACACATACATACACGCCTCCCCCATTATGCCATCGTGTGCGGTTACCCCGTTAAGACGTGGAAGTCATCTCAACGTCCTCGCCCCGGGTGAACAGGAAGTGTCTCGCGTTTCCTACCAAGAGTTGGGTCACCCTTTTAAGACGGCGGGGGCGGGGGGGCGGGCTCCCCCCGCGTTTAATCAAGCAGAAGAGGTGCCGACGCACCAGGAAGGTGTCACCGTACAAGATGGCGAAGTGCGCGATTTAGACACCCGTTTCCAAAACATTCCTACGCTTCGCCAAGCTGTTTAAAATGTCATTTTCTTAGCACTCTACACTTCGTGAAAGTTACACTGAATAAAGAAAAGGTTGGTTGAATTTTGGATGTCAAAACGTTGGTCGGAATAATCAGCTCTAATGGATAAACATTTGAGGCGCATTGGTGTATCAATCATCGTCTTCCTCATCACAATGTTCGTCTCCACAACACTCGCGAAGAACCTATTAACGTTTCCTAAACCCTCCAATACAATCTAATCCTTCCAACACAATTGTTGGGTGCAGATGGATTTAACCCCTATCGCAAGATGTGACCCGATTAAAAAATCCAGATATCTGAGTATTTTATTCCACATGTTCTTCATGAGCAAATGAAAGGTGTTAAACTTCAGGTTTCTCGAACAGTTTTAAATTAGTTCCGCTTCTAGAACCAACAAAAATGTTTTAAATGTCAATCTTGATCACAAATTTATAAGTAGAAACATTACGCGGCAAGTTAAATAAATTATGTTGCGGAATTAACTAATTTCAACTCATTATTCTAAAATGGAATACCAAAAAGTGGCATCTAAAAAAAATGAAATAAAAATAAAACTTAGATTCTCTCCAATGAATTAATTAATCAAATAATATAATTGTTAACTTCAACGGTTAAAATCGAGATGGCCTTTTACGAATCGATTCGATCCACTTGTAAAAATTGAGGAAGTTCTCATGTATTATATACATTTCTCTACAAATTTCACGAGGTAATGAATGTCACCACCAGGTTGCGTAACATAACTTCTAATGGGTTTTGTAAGTAATAACACTCTCTTGTAAATTTGAAATACCAAAATTCTTACGAATATAAGTATTTGACCTTGGATGAGAGGTCGCGAGGAATGAAGGTCAGGGATTACGTTGGATGCAGAATTGAAATTACACGTTTCCGCTGGGCATTCCGGGGATTTGACGGGTTACCAGGATAACTGCCTCATTGTGTGTCACGCGCAAGGCGGGCAGACCATCTCATTACCAATGGAAACAAACGCTGATTAGGAGGGGACGGAGCCCAGGGCTGATGAAAGTGCCAAGCCGTCTAATTGGAGAACCCGCCGTCCGGGTGGTGGGAAGCTGGCGCAACTGAGGTGACATCCGACAGCAGACTATCCGCGGTGAAATGGAAAATTTATATTCTGTAAAACTTCAATACTTTTTCATTCAACTACTATCTGCATATATGGATCCAGATTATAAAAAATAAACAACGGCAATAGCATCAAGTATCTGTAACTTTAAATTACGCCAACGCAAAGCGGGATATTGACATAAGGAGAAAAAACAATCCTTGTGAATTCCTAAAAATGTAATTTAAAAATGGAATTCAAACAATGCTTTATCATCATCGTAAATAGAACACTAGTTCATTCTGAATTGAAAATTCGGTATAAATATTCGGCACTTGGATGATACATCCAAGCGCCTTAAATTTTGTGTCGATTAGGTATATTGTACGGGTCAACTTTTTGCTATGGAATACAAATAATAAGTCTTACCCAGGGTGTTTTGTATGTATCTTTAAAATAGAAGAATAGGGAAGACACAAAGTTCGTTCATTGCAATTTGGTTATGTAGATATTCCGTGGAGAATATTTTTACAAAATACCCAGTTACATTTATGTTATGTTACATTTTCTACAAGGAGGTCACTCTTACAGTCATTTTTATTATTTTGTTTAAAAGAGCGCAAAAAGTTGTACAAGATAGCCAATCTTTGTTTTTCTAACAAAATATCCCTTGAGATACTATGTTTCAAAGTTACCGAAATCTCATAGTCATACTGAAGAAGGCTGCGGCACGGGGTCAAACAAATTACTATATCTCAGAATGTGTAACATCGGTGAACGTAAAACTTTACATATGTTCATTGGAAATATATGTGAATGTCCATATAAAATTTTATTGAAATCCGTGATGGTCGAGCGGGACAATTCTTGCGGAAATCAGGCCACTTGGCATGGAATGACCCACAAAGCCATAGGATTTCACACGTGAATTTTCAACTGTATCTTTGTTCATGCAAATAAATGCACCCATATTTATCAGTTAATACTTTTTCCTAGGTACTAAAAACGCAGTATAAATGCTGGATGGTAAAAGCAATGAGAGAATACATTATGCTGAAGGCACAGCAAAGAAAAGGGAGAATTATTGGTAAGAGGCCTATAGGGGAGAGTTAGTATGTTTTTATACACCACAAAATACGAGAGGCTTAAATAGGAATAAGTGGAGCTTAAAACCAAAGGAGTTTTATGAAAGGAATTAAAAAAGGATAGAACGTAGTCAAGAATCAAAAGTATCATTACCAAACAGCTTCAATGATCATAGTTTAATTACCAAACAGCTTCAAATAGTACAATGATCAAGGACAGTTGTTTCCTACATTGTTTACTTTTCACGGGTGCACACGAACAGTTGTAACTTTTGCGTTCTGTCAATTTGCAATAGAAAAATGTTATTTTATCACTGCCGTAAGATTAATTATATAAAATGTTATTTTATCACTGACGTACTTAGCATCTCATGGGGACTGTGTGCATTAAATTTTTAAAAATCCATTTATAACTCTTTGCGTGTCAGATAGGAAGTTGCATATTTATAAGTAAGCTATGTTAAATAGTTGGATTGAATACCGCAAGTTACAAGAATCGCACCGCCATCTGGGTGATTTTCTCTGCTTAGCAAAATGTGATGCACAGATTTCATCGCTATTTAAAAAAATTTAAAGAATATTTGACGAAACTTCAATCAAAATTAATTAATAATAACGGTTGCATAAACATTTAACTATTGATACGAATAAATTTTACTCCAAATTGATGGCCCTAGCATTCGATCACTTAAAAATGAAAAACATCGAAAAATTATTCTAAATACCCATATTCTACACTGTATCACAATATACCCGGGACGATTTAATCAGTATACGAATCAGAAATGCATGAGTATTCATGACAGCTGCCACTTAAAAAATAGCTTTAAATGTAGGGTTTCCCAAATATAAGAATATTAAGTCCATTACGGGGGTAATGGTTCATTTTCCGGTCGCATGTCTACCTCACACTCTTCAATTCCTCCATCAATCTCAAGAGCTACTCGTCACTTTACTTAAAAGGCACTCCGTAGCACTTAGACCTCCGTGCCTCCAGAGAAATTATTTTTTCCCAGACTGTGGTCAATATGGTTAAAGAAAAGAAGAGGTGTGGGACTCATGATTAACATGCACCATCATTAAAGTCAATGATAAAAAATTAAACTCCGTTTGATAAATCAAGTTGTCTCCAGACCAGGATACGTATTCACTTACGTAGTATTAAAACAAAAAAATTAATATTCCATAATCAAAATTTACTAAAAAAATATTTTAAAATAACTTTTATGACGGCAGTGGTGAAAGGGAAACATGAAAAGTGAGAGGTAACCAGTGAGTCACGAAGTAGCTATTCCATAAGAAATAATTAAGCTATTACACTGTGTTACTTTAGAGCCAATATAATTGGTTATTTGCTAAAATAAGTTAACAAATGCCTTCAACATGCCTTCAACAAATCAGAGTCTGCAGGAACATTAAAAAAGAATATCGCAAAGTTTACACTGAGGCCAGCCAAGTGTTGATTTCGTCCCATGCCGCACTCTTGATTAACTTTCCACTAGTTTTCTTTTGAAGCAGAAAATATACGACCAAGGTAGGAATGTTTACCGCCGCAGTCGACTTTATATAGACAGACACTGAGAAGGGAAAGTTGAACGAGGAGGAGGAGGAAGATATATGTGGTGGACGACTAGACGGAAAAAGGATTACCGTGTTGTGACCGGTGGACGAGAGCGCGATTACTTCAAAGAAGAAAAAAAAACCAGGAAGAGAGTATTCTCTTGTCTCTTTCTGGAAAAGATAGGAAATAAAAGAGTCCCACGAAACATAATTTAACCCGTTTAATATCAGAAGTGATGAAATTGGCGAATACTACCGGAGTCATCTCAGCTCATTACCTGAATCTGTTGAATCCGGTAAAAATCAAAATAACAAGTATATTTGACAAACACTTTAAACATTCAATGATTTTTTTCTGTTATCTCTACTCGAGGTTCTGCCGTGGCTACGAGTCAAAACAAATACTAAATTCCACATTTTTTATATTTTGTCCAAAAAGTTCTGCTTTCACTGATTCAATGCGTTACCTATAGAAACCCAAAAGTAAGGAATATGCAGATTATTTCACGAATTTATTTTCAATGAGCACTTTTTTCCAGCCATAGGAGCCTACTTCAGCGCCATTTCCTACGAATTACCGCCTTTTGACTTCAATTACGACATTAATTCTTCAATAACTATGAAAAGTAAGGTGGCAAGATGCCTATATTACATTTTTATTCAATTTCTATGGATTGTTTCCTTCTCATAAATAGTTTTCCACAAAAATGGCATTTATATTTTATGCAAAAATACTATTTTTCCCCCTTTTTCTCTCATACTCCAATTGAACACCATGTAATTTCAAGTTCAATTGTAGAATAAAATAGCGTGGAAAGGTATTATTTGTTGTTCATATCAGATAGAGGACAACGTTTTCTACAAGTAGACAGAATATGAATAATATGACATTTAAGTCAATTTGCGGTGGAACCACCTTCACAATAAAGAGGAAAAAATGTTATAGCCAAAATATGCAAGCGTATCAAGATACTTCCTAATGAGTGACGATTAGTAATCCAGAAAAACAGCAGAAATAGATAAATGGAAATAAAAATTGCACTTCGTAATGGTCCACTTAATTGATTTATTTCTTACGACCCGGGCACATGGTAACATCTTTAGGTTCACCTGAAGATGTCACTATGAGATGAAACCCAGGTCGTAAGAAAGAAATCAATTAAGTGGACCATTACGAAGTGCAATTTTTATTTCTGATATGGAGAGGTTCCACATAGTGATGGCTGAAGTTATTACTAATAGATAAATTTAATATTTTGCTACGTAGATTGCAGAAACTTTAGATGCAAGATAGACTGCAGTTTGAAGAGATGAAAGTGCAATTTAACACCAACCAGGCTAGTATGGAAGAAAAAATAAATTGAAAGAATCATCGATGGAGACCATCGATTAAACGCATTGAGCGAGTAACGTGGGAATTTCAAATGCACACTTGTGAAGATATAACACAGCTGTTAGAAAGTAGAGAGGAGACGTACAGCACACCAATCTGCGGACTGATGACAGCTGATATTTCGAAAATGATTGCGGATAGAGAAATAGACAAAGAAAGTCATCCGCCACTTGGAATAGCAAACTTTGTCATTTATTCCATATTTTATACACACTTATCTTCCGCTTGCCAAAGCCATCAGATGTTAAAAAATAAAATTTGAAACAAAGGCAAAGAATACATACTTCCCGAATTATACATCAATTACTTGGAAATAAAACTATATTGTGATGAGGAAGATTGGCTTTAATCATGATGTAGAAAGTTTTCGTTTATTAATCCCATTGAATGATCACAGTCTGCGTTCATACACTGAATTAAATTGTTTTGAACAGAGAAAAGCGTCCACTCAAGTTTATTTGACCCACTTACTTACTCGTTAACCGGCATTAAGGTGTTGGAATGTCACCTGAAACTACGCTTCAGTTAATTTTTCATTGATCTTCTATCATAAACTGAGCTCAAGTATCAACCTTATGGGCCAAATCACGTCGTATGCAAGAGCATTCAATCGATCCGATGAATAGTTTGCGTCAGCTTTCTCCACTCAGAAGATAACCACTTGGTTCCTTCATAGATCTTAATTTTAAATTCAATCGTAATTTTCTTCATGCATTCAACCTTAATCGATACGTTTTCCCTCTAGTGTCTTTTTCCATTACCTTTCTGTCACAGTGTGTGTGCCCAATACAGTTTAATGCTTTTATTTTCCAGAATATTCAGTAAACACCAGTGAGAATCTCCTAACGCAGTCTTGCGTAACCCAATATCGGTAATATTTAACGATATTGCCGATCGACCAGGCACCAACGTTACGAAGCAAATGCTCCCTTCGAAGCAAAGTAAGAGCTCGGAGGAGGCCATCAAATCCAAGCAGAGGAGAAAGAGGGGGAGACGCGCGGCTGAGTACCTACCGTCTCTCTCTCCTATCACCCCCCTCCCCTCTCTCCTCTATCCCCACCCCTACCCAATGTATTCCCCAACCACTCCGACCACGACCAAAAAGAGTGACGAGAAAGGCCCAGATTTTGCCAACAGCACCTCCCTCCTGCCTTTCGGCGCCGCTAAAATTTCGGCTTGACCTTTGACTCTCGTCGGCAACTTGTGCTCGCTCCCTCTCTTCCAGCAGGCAAGCAGAGACGTGGCAAAAAGGGTGAGAGAGACAAAAGAGAGGGTAGGCTGAACACTGGAGCGCTCGATAAAGAGCTAAAGGCAAGCATTATATATCCGGAGGAGGGTTAGGGAACTGGGCGTAAAGGGAGGGTTATAGGGAACAGCAAAGGAGGGATAGAGAGAAGAAAGGAAAATATACGAACAAAGGGTAGAAGAGAACGGACGAGCGAAAAGAAAGAACGGTAAAAAAAAGAATTAATGAAACCGGGTAGTAAAAAAAAAGCAATTCAGTCTATCGTGCTTCGGCATCTACTGTCATTACGCACTTGCTGTCAACCACTTTCAGATAGCAAACAGCACTGAGGCAGACTAGGGAGGTTCATCCATCCAAATTCAAGCTGAAAACAACGAAGATAAACTTAAAGCAAGGACCGGAGTTTTCACCGTTGCCTAGGGAATAAGTGCGAATATAGCATTACAAAATTTTGGTAAGGCCTATTTGAGAATAGAAGAGAACGTGAAAAAAATAGTGCGGAAACATTCATAGGAATGGGGACAAAAGGAAAAATTGAATAAAACAGGACACAGTACCATAGACAGCATTAAGCAATATAGGGCCGACTTTTTCGAATTCTTCACCTTGTAACTCTATCCTGAAATTAGGATACCCAGTAACTACAAGCCATATGAATAAAATTTTTGTGAATAGTGTAGCCTTATTGAAATTCATGTTAAGCAGAAGAGGAAATTCTTTGATAAAGCGCAAAAGGAAGAACATCACAGCACAGAATAATTAAACAAAGAGGTTAAAAAAGACTGAATGAAATATGAAGGAATAGGAAAGGATGAAATAAAAGAGCACCGATAAGAAAAAAGAGAACGGGAATAGAGAAGGTATTAATTCAGTTGTATAATAAAACAGAGGGAAGCGTTATAAAAAAAACAAAAAAAACAATGAAATACACGCAAGTATTACTACACTTTCGAATAAAAAAATGAAACTGAATATTTCTGAATAAACCGACGCGGATACATTTTTTTCATGATAACGGAATGGCACAAAGAGAATAGCAAATTCGACAGAATAAATCAGAAAAAAGGGAAAAATAAAAAAGAGGAAAATGAAGGGGAATAGAAAATCTCACCATAAAATGAAATGATTCGAAATAAATGAGAATGCGCCGAACAATAGTTTGTGGTAAGTACCCTAGAGGATATCAACAACACGGTATTTTTATAGCAAAAGCTAAATTCGACGAATCTTTCGTTGCAGTTTAGCTACATTCAGCATAACACTCTTATTCACACAACCAAAGGTACCTGCAGACCGTGACTTTAAAATTAAGCTGCAAACGGATAAAGGAGTGAAGACCTCAAAAGCTTCTACTCACTAGAATCGCGAACAAAACCAAATCATGGACAGACTCAGCTGGGAGAATGGGAGGGCTTGGTGCCTCTAGGGAATAGAATGTGAGCAAAGAAAAGGAGATCAATGTGTCTATGTGAGTATGTTGTGCGACACAGAGCGAGTCAGAAAAGGATCCCAGTCGAGGATGGTGAATGAGGGAAATAAGAGCATGAATGACAAAGGGAATAAAGGAGAGTGGAAAAGAAACGGATAAAGTGAAGGGAGAATGGAACAGAATATTTTAATATACGCAGAAAAGAGTGAATGAGATAAAAACGGAGAAGTACAGAAGAGAGTAGGGTAATTCGGAAGAGATTCTGTTGGAGAAGATCTGAACAGGTAACTGTACTATTATTTTTTATTTTTGGAGTAGCAGTACTTAAAAAACACAAAGAAAGATGAAAAATTTATTTATAAAACCTATACATAAGATGCGTTTAAAAATGCACACGAATGCATTGCCTTTGATTTTGACGTCACTAGGCAGTTATCACCATATCTTATTTACTTAAAATATGTATTGTCTAAGCATCGTACATGTTCACAGGCTATATTAAACTTTATGTAGACATTAGAATGCTCGGACCAACTTTTTGTTCTTCTTAATTCCTCAACCCAAAGGTTGGTTGGCGGCAGTTCTCCATACGCTACGGTCTTGTGCCATTCTTTCCAACTGCACATAAGTGGAGCAGCCTAACTCCTTCATTATTTGCCCCATAAACTCCAACCTAGGCCTGCCCAGGCAGTTGGTTCCCTCCTCAGTGCCTTCTAAGATGGTGGCCAGCAATGTTTCGTGCCTTAGTTGGTGCTCGATCCAGATATTTCTTCTCTTTTTCAGTATTTTCAGCAGACAAGGAGACTCCCCCACACATTTGAGAACCTCCTCGTTACTGACTTTGTCCACTCAGGGAATCGTTTATATCCTCCTGAAACACCACATTTGGTATGCCTCTACCCTCCTCTCTTCTGCCTTGTCCAACGTTCAGGTCTCACTGCCATATACAAATATGCTCCACACATAAGTTTGAAGAAGGCGTTTTCTTAGGTCTAGGCCGATATTTCTGGATGTTAGGAGTTTCCCTTTTTGATAAAACGCATTCTTTGCCTGGTGAACTCTACTTACTAAGTCTCTTTTGCTCCTTCCATCGGCTGTTATTTTGCTTCCCAGGTAGGTAAACTCCTCAACATTCTCTATTCACCTGTCCCTTAAATACACTTTAGCTTGTCTCCCATGCTTGCTAACCTTAAGTACTTTGGTCTTCTCTACATTAATTTTCATATTATATCCTGTTGTTAGGATGTCCTCCATTACCTCAAGTACCTCACTCAGATCCTTTTCGCTCTCAGCCAGTAATGCAATATCATCATCAAACCTCAGCATATCCAGTTTTTCTCCATGGATCTTGACACCACCTAGCTTCCCTACCTTTTCTCTCATCTCACCTAGAGCTCTCTGTATGTAGTAGTTGAAGAGAATCGGTGATATGGAGCATCCTTGTCTTACCCCTTGCCTTATAGTTGCTTCCTGCACATGGTCTCCATAGCGCACCACTGCCTTTTCCTCTTCATATCTATTGGTTCCAGATTACTCTCCTGCCCTTGTATTTAATTCCTGCTTCTTTCAGCATTTGGAACATTGGTGCCCAGCGAACCTTGTCAAACGCCTTTTCTAGGTCTATGAAGGCCACAAATGTGTCTTAGTTCTTTTTTAGTCGTTTTTCCTTTATGGTTCTGAGCGAGAGAATAGCTTCGAATGTCCCTCTTCCTTTTCTAAATCTAAATTGATCATTGGATAAAAGTGCATCAATTTTAGGTTCAAATCTCTTCAGTATAATGGATGTTAGTATTTTAGAAGCATGCGCGACTAGGCTTAGGGTGCGGTGTTGTTCACATTTTTTCGCCGACTTTTTTTTTGGCAGGAGGACAATAATACATATTTTAAAATCATCTTGAAGATTTCCTGTTTCGTACATCGTCTGAATAAGATGGTAGAGGGTGTTTGAGGTCTGTCACCCGCTGCTTTGATCAGTTCTGCCGGCAGGTTGTCGACACCTGGGACTTTTTTCTCTCGTAGTTTTGTAACTGTTAAGTTGAATTCGGATCTCATTATTGGGTCATTATATTGTTATCAAACAAGAATAGGAGGCCTAACCCAACCTTTATTTGAAAGCAGGAAAAAGTCATAAGGATATTTTTGCATAAGAGAGAATGGCCATGTACCTCATACTACGGAAAGGAAATATTTAGCATGAGAGAGAGAGAGAGAGAATAACTAAAACTGATTATAAAAAATTGATACCGCAAGACTTAATAAATAAGCTTTTCAAGATGAAGTTCTATAAAGATAGCAAGGGTGCTTGAAAATTCAAGGCACTCACTCTCTGATGAGAACGGAACTAAGTTATGGAAATACTCGGCTGTGGATGCAGGGGTACGGAGTTCAGGGAATTCGGCCTAAGCCTAAAGATAGCTGAGAGATTGATGCCGGGATAGAGAAGACATGGGAGAAAAACTATGAGAAGCTAATAGATCACAACGCACATAACTGGACAGGATAGAACCAAATAAGAAGGGAGCGACACGATAGAATAAAAGGAAAAGGCGAGAAAAAAAAACAATCAAAACAGGAGAAATCAGAATAGAAAAATAGGATAAGTGAAGCGAATAAATAAAAAGGAATTAGACAAAGTAAATAAGAATAAAATGTACTTCACAATGCTCTCTAACTAGCCATTAGAAGGAATTAGGCGATAGGGAATATCATATGTATATACCTATCATATTGAAATTTAACAAAAAATAAAAATTATATTTCAGCTGCATAGAACATCTGAACGTAACTCAATACAATGGAATTGAATTGTTTAAAAATTCGGGAGGTGATAATTCAAAGAAAGTCACTCACTTGTGCCAACAGAACAAATAGAACGACTGCGTCTAAAGAATTGGCGTGTGGGTCATAGATAATTGATACAAAGGAAAGTGAAGGAACTAGTTGAAGGATACTAGTCGTGGAAATAGGAGAGGAGAAGCACGGAGAAAGGGAAAGATTACGGCGGAAGATACCACAACCAATACGACAGTACAATACAATAAAAGAGAAACTTTGATGAAAAATCAGAATTGAAAATCACAAAACAGAATTACCGCATTCTGAAGGGAAAAACAGAGCAAAAAAGAGGAAGGCAGTTGGACAGGAAAAACAGAACACTACAGTAAAATAAAGAAGGTGACACAAAAATACTCTATTCCTCAGGGACAAACACCAAAAAACCTATCGAGCAAAGAATAACCTTTTGCATTTTATTTTGCAGTAAAACATCAATCACGAAAACATCTACAATTAATGAAGCAAGTTAACATTCTTAAGCGATACATTTTTCGTAGCTTACACTCAAATCTTTGATTCGCTTACAATTAGCAACCGAATCTATTTATTCGATTCGGATGTAAAAGTACACCTAAAAAAAACAACCCAACAAAACAAACCCATTCGCAGATGTAATCCCGTGAAAAACTTTTCAATACAAATTACGAATCCCTTCGTAACTGATTAACGATGACTCAAAAATGCTAAAGGTTATCAATCCAAACATTCCATATTGCTTTTTTAAATTATTTTTTACTGTATTAGGTCAAGTTGTGTGTTTTAAAAGCAAAACTTTTTATAGCATGAAAGGTACGATAATCGCCATATTACTTATTTATTATGTATCATCTGATTGTATTTAGTTTTGCAAGTTTTTTGTTTTTTTCTTTTTTCTCTTTTGTTAATTTCTTTCACATAAGAGTCTCTATGTATGAAATTGTATGTATTCCATAGGAAAAGTTCCTTGAACAGTAATGAATTTATTTATTATTATTATTAAATCAGGTTTTAAATGTAGAAAGCCGCGGTACTAGAGAATACAAAAGCACAAGCCCACGTGTGGGTAAACGAACGGCGTTATCGGGAATTGGGTGCTAGAACCTTAAGAAGAAATGCATGGTATTTGGGCGGATGGAGGAGTCGACTTATTCTATTCTAGGATGAGAAAGTGATGGATGAAATGGACAAAGAGGAGGAACTCTACGATGGAATGGGAGACCGAATGAAAGCAAGCGAGGTGAGTCTACTACTACTACTGCGGTCACAATGTAGAGG
Source organism: Pyrrhosoma nymphula (assembly GCA_963573305.1). NCBI lineage: Eukaryota > Metazoa > Arthropoda > Insecta > Odonata > Coenagrionidae > Pyrrhosoma > Pyrrhosoma nymphula. Next base: position 171,584,590 of record OY754329.1, on the reverse strand, counting down.
CGGTGGAGAAGGGGGGTGGAAGGGGGTGGGGTGGGGGTGGGTTTAAAAGGTCTTGTCTTTTGTTGCAGCGGCGGCGGCGAGTGTGACGGAACGGGACGAGGAGAGGAGGTGTAAAGCGCTGAAGGAAGTGTGTTGGGGAGTAGAATGGGCCAGGAGGAGGCCATTATCGACCGAGCTGGAGAGAGAGAGAGGAACACCAAGATGAGTAGGAGGAAGGAAGGAAGACATAAATAAAGGAGAGAGAGATAGAGATATAGAGAGAGAGAGAGAGGAAGGGAGTAGTAGGATTTGATGTACTTTGAGTGAAATCTGTAGTAAGAATTAAGAGCCGGACAGAGAGAAAAAGAGCGTACTGCTGGCTGATGCTATGGAAGGAAGAAGGGGGTCAGAGGCCGAAAACATATAAAGAGAGAAAAAAAATATATATATATATATATATATATATATATATATATATATATATATATATATATATATAAGAGAAAGTGCCACGGAGGTTGGGGTGGGAGGAGGGGAAACTTTTGGGATTTTCTTTCTTTTTTTTCCTCTTCTTCTCCTTCTTTCCTTTTACGCCAGGTGAAAAAAAGCGAGAGGGAGGGAGAGAGAGAAAGAGAGAGACTGCGCGAGATTTGAAAAGGGAATGAGACGATGGAGAGTGCGAAAATGAAGAGAGGTGGGGGGGAAATGAAAAGCGTTCCTCATCACATAGTTCCCTTTTCCGCTTTTTTTTATCTGCGTCATGTCGGGCGCTGGGCGGGGTGAAGTGTGTGGGGTGGGGATGGAGAGGTAGAAGGGCGAGAGGTTGGGATGAGTAAGATTCAAAATGGACACAACAGCAGAGAGCTCTCCACTGACCCTGCGAAATGTTGAGAGGATGTGGATTACATGCGGCCATGAAAGCCATGGGGAGATACGATGAAAGATTGTGGATAAGTACAGTAGGTACAGTACTTACTTGTACATCACTTTTAGGGTCGGTTTTATAGTATCTGGGGGGGGGGGGGGCTATTCTGTAACTTTTTCGCCCTCCGACAGATGGTAATCATTGGAAAGAGGTAATTATTGCGTTAATACTGACTTTAGACGGTTATGTATAATATGTAAAGTGTTAACTGTTGATTAATTTAAAAAATGGATAATTAAAACGGAAAATTAATATTTTAAAGTTTCAAATTCCTTGTAAAAACACTCATTGTACGCTGAAAAGAAATTATCCTGCATCGGAAAAATATATTTATTCTAATGGTAAAAGGTTGGGAAAATATCCTCCTCTTTCACACAAACACGACATTACGCTCTTCCCATGTCAAGTGCGCCACTTGTCAATTGACCGGTAGAGGTGAGTCTCGCACTCACCGTAACGGTATTATCTACGCGCCTTCGGCGTGATCAGAACTGCGTGTAATATGTACAAAACATCTCAAAGACCTAAAAGTGAGGGAAGAGGTAAATAAATAAGTACAAGCATGATTAATTGATTAAATAAAAAATTTGTAATCTGTAACAGCTGATAAAGTTTTTAATTATGCGGAAAGTCTAAATCCATTAATTTCTTTGAATTTTGCCAAGTTGTACTATAACTAAACCGTTGAAAATTGTTTTTTATATGCCTTTTGAAATTACAATATACCATTTTGTTATATGCCGCTCTGCATGCTTTGTGGAATATTCTGACAAGCCATGCGGCTTAGGAGGAACAAGTCTGTCTATTCAGTAAAGGAAGCAATAAATCACAAACTTAAAAAAATGTTAATTGTCTCCCATGCTGTCTTTGTCGACATTGGAGATTCTAATACTCTCATCTTTCTTGAAATTGGACGGTTTTGGTGATCTGAGCGAGAGATTATTCATAAAATGCGCGACGACGAGTCGCTCAACTAGTGCTCCGGTAGTTGACAACAGACTTATGTCGAGCGCTTCATAATCGATGCCACCAAAAGTGTAAACCGAAGTGAACAGCAGTTATCATATATCTACTCTAAAGTTGGGTTTACACGTAGCAGTCGACTACCATAACAGTCGACTGTTAAGCCCGACTCGTACGTGTAAACGCGAACTGTAATGCAAGTAAGAGTCGATAGTCAGAGATAGATAAGAGTCAAGTGGACTAGGTCGAACGTGATCGACCCTGGATTCGGGCTATTACCAAAGTAGACTGACTTCTACTTTCCATCACATTGCAGTGCAATTTATCGCAACACTCGCTAGCGGTTGAGGACGCGCTATGGAAAGCGACCGGGAATTTGAAGAAGTTGGCGAGGGTTTCTCTACCATGAGATCATCTCTTCAGATTAATCGAAGGATATAGGGAACATGAATGCTTAAGGAATGCAAGGAAGGGGGATTATAAACATAATGACGACAAAAATGCGACTTAAAGACCGATAGGAATACCCGGTGGCCAAAAAACTTAGACATATGGCCAGTTGCACCTTTGAAGATATTTTCTCGTTCCATTGCTGATTCTTTCCACTATTGGACCAGTCTGTTAAGTAGAGTACCTATACATATTTATGTTAATACATGACATTTTTAACCGAATCTCATTATTGTTACAGTACGTAATATCCATTAGAAAACATTAAAAACCAACCATAGTATGTAATAGAAGGAATATGTCGTGGTCAATACGTAAGAATTCCAACATTCCTCGCCGTCACAAAGGAGTACCTAGATCTTTGAGGAGAGTTTATTCTGAACTTCGTTCAAACCTATACTATTTTCCTTTCCTACTTCTGCCGCTCTCTAACAAGCAGGATTGTGAGAAGAGTTCGTCGCATTTCTTACAAAATAGAACCCATTTTGAAGTGCCTCCTGCTGGCGATACGCTGCGATAGTTGTAGAAGTTGGTGTGGACACTTCGCGTCGGTAGCAGTAGCGATGTATCGCATATCGAACGACTGTTATAGCAGTCGACTGCTACGTCTAAACCCGCCTTAACATATTTCAAAAATCCATGCAATTTCAAAAATCCATGGCAATCCATGCAACGCATTCGGCTTAAATAGCGTTCTGAGTGATAACGCCGTTCACAACTCAAAATTTACATTAAACTGCAGTTGGTATAATATTTCCTGCCGCGAGGTAACATTATCTTCCCTCAATATTTCTGTTATCCGCATATTGTATTACATGTATACCAAGCGGCAAATCGAATAATATCGTACTGAAATGTTATTCTTACGTTGCACATCGCTTCTATATATTCCTTTTCTTATAAAATGGTAAGTTTCGTATCTGGTACTGGTATTGGCTGTCTTTCTTTATCGTAAGGCGATGTATTTCACGTGGGAAAGCCGAAAAATTAGTTTTTAAAACTGTTACTGGCGAATAAAGAGTGTGCCGATTGAAGGTCTGGGTTGAGATCTAGTAGAGACTCGGAGGCTACACGCTTCAATAAGATTGCTTGAATACATGCAGATCAGGTGAGTTATAGTATGGCAAAGAATAAATTATTTGACCCTGCACTATGTCACTAGAACTGACAGATGCTTCAAACCTTGAGAATTACTCCAACGAACTGATAGGTGCGATCATTATTTCTTTCCACGTACCTTTGGCGAGTACACAGAGAAACACTAGACACTAGACATTCACTACACATCAAGTGAAGATGACACCAAGTGTTGAAACCCGGGTCGTGGTATAAATAATTGATGGGGTTAACAAAATTATCTTAATTCTTCCGTAATGGATGAATTCCACAAGATTAAGCATACAACCATTTCGTTTACTACTCATTTACTTTCGTAAATTTCCTCTCCTAATTCCTTTTTCCAATCCCCCCCATTTTGTTACGGCTGGTGTCCAAACACTCCCTGCCAAACGTCCCTGCATCCGACCATAGATGTAGTGTCTAAACCTACATGTTATTACCCTCGCCTGATATTGCTGAGACGCATCGAATAACCACAGAAATGTATACATTTACACCAGACTCTCTCAAAAATTCCTTATCCATGAGCAAACTCCACGAGTTTGAGTCACTTTGACCTCCCACTGAGCAGAAGACCATCTCCCGACTTGCTTTTGACTTAAAGACTGGAGCTGAATATATTTCTCAGCTTATCCGCTGCTCAAGAGTGCAAGAGGTTCGTTTTCTTCTCAAGAGGGCATAACATTTCTTGCGTATTTTTTTTAATAATTCATTAAATCTTCTTGTGGGGCAACGAAGGCAATTGCTATGTGAGACTTTATATTAAATCTCGTTTTATTAAAAAAATATACAGTGAAAGGGGATGAGGATGCTGGGTACTTCAGCTCAAAATGAGGGAATAAAAAAATACATTTCACTGATCATTCCCTTACAAAGTGAAAACTTCTTCCTTTCATGTCGATAAAGAATTTTTGTCCGAGTCGTATGAATAACATCCCAACCACACCATAAATTATTATCACGACTACTGCAATCGAACATAAAAATAGAATAGTAGGTCCCTGATTTTATCTCAATGAATATACTTTTTAAGCACTTAACTCATCAAGTTTTAGTTTTGAGCCAATAAATTGGAAGCAGCATTATTGTCATGTGGCACCGGTTCCCATCAGAACACCGAAGTTAAGCAACGTTGGGCCCGGACGGTGGTTGGATGGGTGACCCTCCTCCAAACCTCGACCAGGCATAGATGGAGAGATGATACTCCCTCCATACCTATACCGGGAGGCCGGAGGGAGACCCAGACCGGGCCGGTTGGAGGGAGAATATCCTCTATACCTGGTACTGGGGCGAGGCAGGGGGAGGCCAATCCTCCATACCTCTACCGAGGTGCTCTTGTCCCCTGTCTGCAAGTGGCAGACAGGGAAAGGGTTGGCAAAATGGACCAAGAAAGGTCTAAGTGCCCGGGCTCCTGACGAAGGTCCCCCCAACAACAATCTAATCTAATCTAATTGTCATGTGGCAGTTGACCACCTATAGATTATAAGAGCAATTACACTTATACGCTGAAATATATGCTGGCACATATGACAATTTTCTATTTTAAAACAGCATTTTCATGGACCATATGAGGTTTTAACGAGATAACAATGATACATTGAAATCATGTCGTCATTAACTAATAAAACATAATATTAAGCGGAAAACATTAAATAACTAAATAACTATTGAAATATTTATTATGATGACTTAAACCTCCATTGACAACCCCTTCCTCTTAAACTCACTCTAGTATTCGTGAGTCCGAAGTAATGATCGATTTTCGTATTGTCTTTTAATGATCTATTACATAAATAACACTGGTCGGCATGAAAATCGGCCCTGACGCCATTCCTGCTGATTCTTGTGTAACATGACCTCCTGAATCCGAATATGACCTCCGTTTTTCCCCATCACCCACCATTTTCGGGGGAGCCCCCCCCCCCCCCTCCTATTTTTATCACTTTTTGATAATTTGGAGGGATTAAAAGGATTATTTTAGCATTTACATTTCTTCTAAGGGTTTAGAGGGATGAAAAATTCTAAAACATGAACATCTATGGCATGTAGGTAGATTTTTGGGGGATTAGTCCCAGTTAATTGTATAAAAACGCATGAAAAATGATCGATTTTGCCATTTTTTTCGCAATTTTTCACGTATTTTCTAAAATTTCCAGCTTCCATTTCAGCTCATCCTCCCCCAAATGATGAAAATATTTATCAACAAGAAATAGCAGTAATAATAAAAAATACATTGCTGCATAACATAGCAACAATAATTAAAATATTTAGTAATAGTTCGGAAGATTAACTTTACCACGCTGGGGCTCTCAATGCCTCGCCCGCTCAACCTGCTTTTCAATACAAATTTATTTTTCAAATATTCACTTATTGGTAGAATTTTATACAATTTAGGATCTCTTTCCGTGATTTCTTTTTCGGTGTTTGCAGCATGAAGCACTTCCTGGCCAGACATCTCACGAGAGCTAGACGCCATGGCGAACTGAAGAGGAGTTCAGTAAGGGGCCGGTCCAAAGGATGAAAAAAATAAAAAAGCCACCAATGCAGCTTAGGCCGTTCGGCAATAGGCGTCAAGAAACCACGACCCTTCAACTCCGTAAACATCGTAAATAAGATAGGAGACGAGGATAGACCTTATGAGGTTCTGAGAAGCATTGAGTGACCAAGCCTGGATGGACCATGCCTGCGAAAGCATTGCCATGATGAGAGAGAAGGGGAAAATGTGGAGTGCAGATAACAAGGAACCACAGAAAGAAAGCCGTCAGCATCAACACGCAATCATAAGCACTCTGAGAGTAATAAATCAGAGCGTGAGTGGAAAGATTTGTTCACATGCAGGCACAAGACGCCGGGTTGCGAGCAAGCATTTTCTTTACCAGGCATGAGTTAGGAAAAAAAATTAAAAATACGAACTCATATATACAGGCAACAAAGAAGCACAAAAACAAAGCAGGCACCTTAAGCTCACATATATACTCACTGGAAGTATATATATCAGAGCGTGAGCGATAAGAATTCTTAATGAAAAATGTGGACGCAAACGGTGCGTCGCACACGCTTGAGGCGGATGCAACTGGTGCGTCGCACACGCTGTGGGATTTAATACGTCCATTTAAAGTCACTCTTGAGGGATTAAATTGTGTAAAACAGTGGAAGTTGTTTTACTCCGGCTTTTTCCAAGTGAATTGCAGTACGTGTGTGTGAGTTGTGATAAGTGATTTAATGTGTAATTATGCCACGCGTGTGTAAAAATCATCCTGATCGCTTCTGCTATGTTTGCGGTGAATTGACTTTAAAATCGCAACGAAAACCTCTTTCTTTGATTCTTAAAACTAGGCTTGTGCGATGACCGATTTTGGTCATCGATTTTCGATGAAAAAATTTCATCGAAATGTTTCGATGACGATGGCTGTCATCGATCATCGATTCATCGATGGTCAATGAATTTCGATGATCGATGAATTTCGATGATCGATGAATTTCGATGATCGATGAATTTCGATGATCGATGAATTTCGATGATCGATGAATGTCGATGATCGATGAATGCCGATGATCGATGAATGCCGATGATCGATGAATTACGATGATCAATGACTCTCGATGAACTGTGCAGTAGTGATGAGCGATATATCGCTGTGATTGAATCACCGATACTGAAAATTAGCAATCACAGCCTGTGACTAAATAATCGAAATCACTGTGACTGTGAATTCGGTGAATTTAGCCGATTTAGCTCAGGCTGCTACCGCTGCTACCAACTGCACCAGTGCAACCAACGAATACAATACTACCACTGCTACTGCGTATTAACTGTGATTGAACGTGATCGCTACTTCTGTATCGTCTACCACAAACTTGACGAAAAACATGAATTCCAAACATCCCACTGTGGCCCTGCCATCGTCCTCAAGGCGCAATAGCTGGGGTGTTTATACTTTATACATACATTTGAGATAAGGCGTTCAAATGAATGGAAAAAAAGAAGAAAAATTAGTGATATATGGAACTGTACGTGAAGCATAATTACATGTTCGTGACATGCTCGTATAATAATACGTAACTTGACTCATATAATCTACCGTAAACATTGATTTGAAATGTGGAATAATTCTGAAATCATTTGACGGGGTAGTTGACTAAAATGTTCTGATTGATTTCCATCATGCATCTATTTAAAACAATTTGCATCTCATTTGAGATACTTTCCATTTATTTTTTCTAATATCTACTGTATTTAAATTGTCCTATTCTCCGTGAGTCGAAGTACGTAGATATGGCCAGTCCCCGACATGGCCAGTCCCCTAATATGTGATTGCGATTGTCATTTCCATGCCGTGTCAATTCTAAAATGTGATCGCAATTACATTTTATAATCACAGTTATTGTAACGAAACAGTCAAATTTAAGGCGGTGACAATAAAGTCACAGTTAAGGCCATCCCTACTATGCAGATGTCTCGGTTGGCAGTTTGGTGTGGCTATTAAGTGAAGATTGAATTGGGTCAACCGTAATTGAGTAAAACAAGGCTTATGTATGAAAGAGAGAAACAATCTCCAAGTTACAATTTTAGCAACAACTCTTTATTGTGGTATAAAACAATTCCTATTTCCGCATTTTCGAGGTCGAGAGGTAGCGTTTCTCGTGTCAGCAGCACGAACAACACCATCACTGGTGCGGCGCCTCTTCGCAAATAGCCCGTCTAAAGATTTCCGCGCTTCAGCCTGTGCTCCTTCGCCTTGGATTTGGCGGAAAACATGACCGCGATTTTCCTAGCCGGGATCAACTGAATGCAGCGTAGGGAGACTGACACTGGGAAACAAGCTACAACACGTCTAGACTGGACCACAGTTTCGACACTCAATGTTATAAAACGGCGAAATTCTAGTAGCAGACGACAACATCGAGGCCAAGTGGTGGAGCGCCAAGGTGCTCATGGGCAGAAACTCCGTCCCCTCACCTACCTTCCCCGAGATATCGTCTGCTAGAGTCGACGTACTCCAATCCCTGTGCGGCCCACGTGGACTGGATCTTAACGCCGCCGGCTTTTTTCAGTAAGTAGGCGTTGCGCAATAGAACAAGGAAGGTGCCGGGGGAGGGGGAGACAAAGGAGGAAACGTCACAGCGGTCACCGGCGCGGCACGGGACGGACGGGCGACAGAAAACCTATAATTTTCATCGTCCCATCGATCATCCTCATCGATGGTTCTCATCGACTCATCGACATCAATGATTCGCATCAACTCATCGACTCATCGGGATCGATGATTCTCATCGACTCATCGACATCGATGATTCATCGACTCATCGACATCGATGATTCATCGACTCATCGACATCGATGATTCTCATCGACTCATCGACATCGATGGTCGATGACATTCATCGTCATCGATTACAGTCATCGCACCGCGATGACTAAAATCATCGTCGATGACTTCGATTAATCGACTCATCGCACAAGCCTACTTAAAACTGCTTATAGATTTTACTTTGGCTGCCAAGTTGGCAATCAGGACAAGGATTGGGCTCCAAGAGTTTGCTGCACTACTTGTTACAGTAGTTTGACCAAATGGCTCAAAGGTACGCGTAAATCAATGCCATTTGCTGTGCCCATGGTTTGGCGTGAACCTCACTGTCATCTCACGGATTGTTACTTTTGTATGACTTCCACCGTCGGGTTCTCCAGTAAAAGTAAGCATACAATTCAGTATCCTAATATCCCTTCTGAAATAAGGCCAATTCCTCATAACGAGTCTTTGCCAATCCCTGAGCCCCCAAAAACCTATACTCTAGAGCCAGAAATTGGTTTGAAAGACTTTGAACAACAGCCGGGACCAAGTGATACTTCCACCGATGATGAAGAGTGTTCTGATGATTCAGCTGATGGACAACCTCACCTCGTTACTCAGTCAGAATTGAATGATCTCGTAAGGGATTTGGAGTTGCCTAAGACGAAATCTCAACTTCTTGGATCTCGACTTCAGCAGTGGAATCTCTTAGAAAAGGGCGTAAAATTCTCTTCGTATAGGACCATACAGTCAACACTGAAATTACTTTTTACGAAAGATGAAGGCATGGTGTCTTGCCCTAATTCAAATGCATTGATGATAGAACTGATGATGCCATGTGACCCAGAAAAATGGAGACTGTTTATAGATTCGTCAAAGACAAGCTTGAATGTGGTCCTGTTGGCCAATGGGAATGAGTTACCTTCAGTCCCGGTTGCATACTCTGTTGATATGAAGGAGACGTACGGAAATATCCGCCGAATCCTTGAAAAAATTAATTATCATGATTATAATTGGAAAGTTTGCGCTGACCTGAAAGTTGTCGCTCTACTACTCACGGGACTGCAATCAGGCTTCACGAAATACTGCTGCTTCCTTTGTGAATGGGACAGCCGAGCCCGAGTAAAACATTACATCGTATGGAACTGGCCACTGCGAGTGTTGTCGCGCGTATGCGAGCCCCGTGTTTTTCACGGGAACCCGAACACGGACTCTGGGTCCTTGCCCTTGGCTGTCGAGAAACGAATAGTCACCCAGAGGTATTGAGGGAATATAATTCAATTCAAAATCAATTACTTGAGAGGAAAATGATTTAATGTATTTCAAATCTATTGAAGGCAAGAATAAAACGGTACACAAGAACCAACATGTGCGTCAGAATAGCCCAACAAGTATATTACCACGGCTCGGGAAGGAGAGAAGCTCTAGATATGGCACGGATGGATGGCGCTGCGTCTGCAAGTGCACGAGCCGCATGGCCCGCGCCTTGACTCCTGTTTCGGCTACATGGCTGACCAACTGCTCCAATGCTCAATGCTCGAATGCTTCTCTGACCGAATGCCATTACTAGCCAGGACTAGCCGAGACAAGAATGTTTTCGGCGAGGTAACAACAGATTTGGGGAGGATGGGAAACAGGAAGGTATTGACGTTAGGAAAAGTGAAAGGTCACACTCCCGAAAGGGATAGTTTCACTTGGCTATTGTGAGCTGTTCTTAAAACTGTACAGAAATACACAAGGAAATAACAAGCAAATGCATTCAAAAGAAAACTGGAAAATAACAGTCACATTTAAAATACATATATAGACACTCGCCTACCGATTTCCAGGTCACAACACGAGAAAGATTTACTCCTGGTTATAAAAATTTCGCTCACGATCCTCTGGTCCCGAAAGAAAATATTTACCTGCCACCATTGCACGTCTAACTCGGACTGATGAAACAGTTTGTGAAAGCAATAGAAAAGACAGTTGATGCATTTAAATTTTTAAAAACTAAATTTCCTCGTCTTAGTGAGGCTAAAATCAAGGAAGGAGTATTCGTGGGCCACCAGATTAGAAAACTTTTCCAAGTTTCGACGTTTATGAAACACCTGAATCATAAAGAAAAACGAGCTTGGCTTGGATTCCGAAACGTGTGTGAGAACTTTTTGGGTAACAAAAAAAGTGATGATTATGTCTCTCATGTCGAGGAATTGCTGTCAGCGTATAAGGCCATGGGGTGTAACGTGTCACTAAAAGTGCATTTCCTTCATTCACACCTGGACTTTTTCCCAGAAAATTTAGGAGCAGTTTCAGATGAACACGGGGAACGGTTCCATCAAGACATTAGCAAATTTGAGAGGAGATTTTCAGGGCAGTGGAACGCGGGAATGTTGGCAGAGTACTGCTGGTTTTTGGCACGAGAAACTTCTACCTCAGCGTATAAAAGGAAATCAAATACCAAATGAAGGTACTTATGTTATTCATCGTTATTTACAATTATTATTTTACTCTTTATTGATACGCGCGAGGTATTGAGAGCGCCAGCGTGGTAGCGCATCTTCTGAACTGTTGCTAAATATTTTTATTATTGTTGCTATGCAGTGTTCCTAAATATTTTTATTATATCTCTGCTACATTTTGTTGATATATATTTCCATCGATCTGAGATATCTGGGGAAGGAAAAGATGGAATAGGAGCAGAAATATGAAGAAAATAAGTGAAAGAATTGCGAAAAAAAAGGGAAATTTGATAATTTTTCATGCGTTTTTATACAATTTATTGGGACTAATCCCCAAAAAATCTACCTACATGCCATAGATGTTCATGTTTTAGAATTTTTCACCCCTCTAAACCCTTAGAAGAAATGTAAATGCTAAAATAATCCTTTTAATCCCTCCAAATTATCGCAAAGTGATAAAAATAAGAGGGGGGGGGCTTCCCCCAAAAATGGTGGGTGATGGAGAAAAACGGATGTCATATTCGGATTCAGGAGGTCATTTAACATAAGAATCAGCAGGAATGGTATCAGGGCTCGAAAAAAAATTTTTTTTTGCCGACCAGGGTAATTGGACGCTTACAGTAAAAAACGATTAACTAAGTATGATAAAATTGCTGTTAATCAAAGTAAAATTTGAAATATAATGACAAAGAAATATTTTTAAAGAATTCATGTTATTTAGGCAAAGCATTCACTCAGCGAAGCATAATTTAACACAATTGTCCTATTTCCTTTGGCAACTTTGAAGACATTCTTTGCTATTCAGCGCAGAAATTGAATAATACTTGAAAGAAAGACAATGCTCCTTATACCGTACAAGACTATTATGTTTAAAATTTTGACAAACTAGATATAATAGTTGACGATTTTGACAAAATAAGATATAATAGTTTCCTTCCAAAACCCACGATACTCGAAGTTTTTTATACATAGAGTAGGTACACTATGTCTGCTGCCTAGCGTATTTTTACCTGAGTTGGATTTCCTTCAATGTAATCATTATCTAATTATATTTCATTGAATACACGATGCAAAGTGGTTGTAGTTGCTGTAATCATTATTTCTTTCATCAATTATTCAATAAATTTAAGTTATTTATTATCTAACAATGAAAAACACTTGGATATTTCTGCTCTTGAGCTATCTAAATAAATTAATTTTGTTCTAGAGAGCTGAAAAACAATTTTATCGATTATCGAAAACGTAATCGATTTAAAAATGTCGATTGACCGATTTTCGATTATAATGATAGGCGATTCTACCAACTTTATCTCTCACCCAATGGCGTAACCGAGGCTCTAAACGCATCTCCACCGTTTACTTCCTCAAAAGCGTGACGTCAATCACGGGACGATCTCTATCCAGCCGGTCAATGGCGCTAACGAACTGGGTTGCCTAGCATCCCAGCCGAATATATATCCATATCGGATTGGGTCCCGTTCATTGCAATCGCCCACCGCGTAGCACGACGCGCCGCCATTAAAACCACTTGACAGGGTATGATTCACCTCCCCCCCTCCGCCCTAACCACCACCAGTTAACCCGAAATGGCTCGAATGTAAACATACAGCCGATCGCCACGTCATTATCGCCTATGGGGATATAATGGCCCCCGAAAATGAAAGAGATTCGGGAAGATCTTAAAGAAACCCACGCACGACCATAGCATGGTAGGTAGGTAGTTCCATCATTGACAGTGAAGGGGGCGACGGGAGATTAATGGGCAGATTTTAAAATCCAGGGGCATTACGTTTCTCGTTTATAATGTGAAACTGGAATATTAAGGATGCAAGGTTAAAGGGGACCGCTCTATGGTTCCCTAAACAGGAATGACTTGACATGATTAATGACGGAGGATACTCTCGTCGAACATTGACAAGCCCGGAGAAATATTGACATAATATGTCTCCGTGGAATTGGTATGAATGGTGGGTTGGGTACCTGGGTGGGTAATGGCGACGATGCAACAAAGTTATGTACACCGAACAACTATTTATAAATCAGAAAGTATATGAGACTAGCTGAATTACCCCTGCGTTGCTAGGGATCACAATGCCATCAAAACTAATCATATAATAAGATGAGGAGAATCGATTGAAAAAATTAGAAACTTCTTTCTTTCGGAGATCTCATAAAATACATTTTAACTCAATCTTGAGTGAAAGTAGTTTTAAAATGCAAAAAAATAAGCCATTGGAAAAAACCCAATGCTTAGCATTCATAATCAGCCTAACTAAGCAAAATGAATTTAAAACGCGTTAATGAGGTTCCACCGCGACTATGCGAGTCAAAAAAAATACTAAAAAATTCAACATTTTTTATATTTTGTCCAAAAAATCCTGCTTCCACAGATGAAATGCGTTGCCTACAGAAAACTAAAAATAAGGTACAAAAAATGAAGATTATTCCACGAATGTATTTTAAATGAGCACTTTATTCCAGCCATAGGAGCCGACTTCAGCGCCATTTCCTACGAATTACCGCATTTTGACTTTATTTATGGCATTAATTCTTCAATAACTAGATGAATAAGGTGGTACGATGCCTGTATTTTATTTTTATTCAATTTCTCTGGATTATTTCCTTCATATATAAGGTTTTTCGCGAAAATGGCATTTGTATTTTATGGACAAATACTATTTTTACCCCGTGTTTCTCTCATTCCCCCATCGAACAACATTTCAAGTTCAATTATAGAATAAAATAGCGTGGAAAGGTATTTCGTTGTTCATATCAGATAGAGGACAAGTTTTTTTTTACGAGTAGACAAAATATGAATAAAACGACATTTAAGTCATTTTACGGTGGAACCACCTAGAAAGACCAAAATCTCGTAGTCAAGGAAATATGTTTTTGTTGATATCAGAGAAAAATGTGCGTTTTGTGGCTAAAAACGCGATTTTCAGACATAAAACGAATTATAAAAGATAATTCATCGAAAGATTTATAAACTTCATTCTTCCAGAAATTTTATTTTTAAAAATCCCAATCGTCTTCATCTTGAGCGGAAATATTTTTAAAAGGTAAAAAATGAAACTGCAGCACAATGCCCAATACGTAACGTACCAAAGGTCTGGTCCCTTTTTGGGACCTTTTGAGGCTCTGAGATTTTTTTAAAAATAGCCTATAATTTCCCTCATGTTTTGAACTAATAGTCTGCAAAATATCAGCTCGATCTAAGTAAAACTGTAGATTTGCATAAAAACAGACAAATATACAACACATCCATTTTTATATATAGGTATATATAGATATCCGACCTCAGAAACATAATTTGAAAGGCACATAGTCATACGTCTAAAATAGTACTAATGTCAATTATATAAACGACCCCCGGACCCTTCCTTCTTCTAAGCAACTACATCACAATCTTACTTTCTTTTCTTTTAACATCCCAAAGGCCATTTAATCCTGTGACAGCATCAAATCATCATAGTACCTTTATTATATATACTGCTATGCTTCATTCAATTTTTCACTGTGGCCTCAATTCGTTCGCCAATAAATGTTATTTCAGTGTTCCTTTTTCGAACAGTCTATTTATAGTTAGATTCGGTACAGGGATATTGGTTGCTGAGTTGAACAAAATCAATTGATGTGCGACACAGTGGGGATATACGATGCAGGAGACATTCATGAACTAATTCAAGAGTAGTCCACGACTGAATTAAATCCAGTGCATACAACCACAAAACGTTTACTGCACGTTCAAGTGTGAACTATTCATTTGAGACTGTTCATAGATCGTTCGTTTCCAGTCCACAAAGTATAATTAAAAAATAATCCCTTGTTGAACATTTAAAGAACATCTTCACACCATGTATATTTGAACTGTCCAAAGACAATGTTCATTCTTCGAATATTCGCGGTGATGTTTAGATTAAACCAAACTCAAATGGGAATGTCGAAATATTGCCATAGATTTTATTTTGACTTGCTTTGCCGGATTTGGACTTCCGGAGTCAGTCGTGTTGTATGAGATCCTGAAATGTGCATGGTATGTGCGGCATGTTGAAATTTGTATTTACGTACCTATTTACATATTGCTTGGTTTCGAGTCGCTCAGTAATATTGACTTTATATTAGTCCTATGTGGCAACATAGGTTTAATTAATCAATGCCAGACAACCGTTATCGTGATTGGATGGTATTTTCTCAAATTATCACGTCATTTACACTTAAAAATTAGTCCTCACAATTACATCGACGCACGGGAGGGGCCAGGTATATAACACTTACATATTAGTCGCGAGTATATTTACAAATAGGCATATCATAGGTAGTTATGTGATAGCAGTAGTATGTATAATTCCGATAGATAGTGGGAGATATGACGATTCCAAGGTATAAGTAGAAATTGTGATTCTATGATAGTAGCCTTCGGAAATAAAGAAACGTTTTACATCTAAAAAATCATCTACGTTGAACAAACTATGAATTATTCCAATGAATATTCTTTTCACTATCTATGAGTGCCATTTGAATGTTCATTAAATGTCCTTCCTGAATGATCTTTGATCGTTTTAATAGTGTTCACTGAACGTTCTTTGGCCATCTTTTGGACAATAAACCCCCAGTGGAACGAACAATGCAAATGAATAAGAATGCTAATAAGACTCTATAATGATGGGATGAGGAGGCACCAAAACCACTTAGCGTCAGATACAGACTATCATATTTACTCAACAGAGCGAGGCAATGAACATCTCTTCATATCCAGGCCCGGGGAAACAAATAACAAGCAGCAACATGGAGCTCTCCAACTCTCGCATGCTAGTAGTATCCGCAACGCCACTTCAAAAAGTCTTGCATAACTCCAGGATCACTAAATATATGCTACTGCCGAAAACCCTGTTGATGCTGCTCCTAAACATTAAAGTTAAAGAAAAGCAATCGTTTATTTTTTTCTTATCCGTATTGATTTTAGCTCTCCATTGCATTCAGACTGCCTGACGGTTTTCTTCCCTTTTCAGCTGAGGGCAATAATTATGCCTCCGGAAAAATAGGATATCAACTCATTTGGGTCTGACGAGGTATATCAATAATCATCGATGTTGATGCGGCAAGCGTACATGAGAGACCGGCTCACCGGTTTTTTCATTCTTAAAAATAAATGACTACTATACTACCGACTAAAATAAAACTAGTATCGAATAACATTGGTATTTTCAATATTTTTGTTTTCAAGGCTTTGGTCATCGTTTTTCAGACAAATTCGAGAAAAGAGTCGTTTGATCAAGATGTATTTGTTTTTTTTTCGCCGCTTCGTATCCAATGGCGAATCATAATAAAACCCTTTGCCATGCTCGGGGGATTCATATTCATACGAAAGCATAAAGGTCGGTTCATTTCAAAACGTAAGAACATGGCGTAGTAGCATTACATTACTTTAATTCAAGCTGCAATCCCTTGTGTCTTCAAACCAAATCGACCAATGAATTGGAAAATGGAATACTTTTTTTCCGTTTCGTCCCACGTCCATGAATAGTTTCATTATTTTAAAGTGCGATATTTATTGTTGTTCTGAGTGAAACTAAATAATTAGTGACTTGCCTTAAAATTTTGCCTATTACTTTCTAGTCAATGGTCACCATGACATGCCATATTAGTTTCTACTGGATCAACTTAAGAAATCACTGATCTTCAAACTTGGCTTCACTATCAACAAGTTTTGAAATCGCATTTATAAATTATTAATCCATACGAATTGTTAATCCTACGAAGAGGTACTCTTAGTTATGAAGCTGACAATACATTTAAGTTCAAAATGCTATTCACAAAAATAATAGAACAGGACATCACCTAACAGGTCATTGGATTAACCCGCTACTCACTTCTTCTTCTACTATGTTCACTTATTAATAATGTATGCGTATTTTATTGAGTGTTAGTCAAAGTTTTTTTTAATCTCAACTTGCTTTGGCCAACGTTTCGCCCTTTATAAATATGCATATATTTATAATAATATACGCAAACATTAATAAGAAGTGGTCAAGAACCAACTCAACAAACATATTAATAATGCACTCTTCAATTATGACTCATTTTTTCATGAAACGAATTACTATGTAACAGAAATTTATGATTTTGACCGAAAATCTTGGTAGCACTGAAGGCGACATATCCGCCAGAAATAAATAGACTCGGTACTGAAAATGGAGATATTCTTATGTTTTTGTATTACAAATGAAGGGTTTAAAATTTTGAATGATTGTAATGGGTAACAAATATGCTTATTATATTCAAGTGCTTGTAAAAGGATAAATATTAATAATAAAGACAGCCGGTTTAATTTGTTAAAATATGTTTATGAAATAACTTTAAGGTGTATTGCTACATTTAATTTTTTCATTAAACTAACAACTATTAAATAGAAATCTCTGATTTATATTTTTAGCTTTACCTTTATTACAAAAGCATCCTTATTTACAATATTAACAACAAAAACGGCCGATTAATCGGTAAAATGGCCGGTAAGGCCGATTACCGATTAGTTGCCGATTGCAACTTGGTGCAACCCTAATTACGAGTCTAGAGTTAACCTATATCCCACAGTTAGGACTTCCTTTTCCAAACCTAGGAAATGCAAATAAAAAGTGTATGCTTTCATTGGTATGGTATCCATTCTAAAAAAGCGAACCAATACTAGTAAAACTCGTGCGGGGTAGTATTTGAATATCAATTGAAATCCTTCCACCAATCCTCAGAGAAGGTATTCTTTCCCTTCCTTTTAACAAGAGGAAGGCGGGTGATTCACGTATTTTTGTCAGAGATTCGAAAAAAACCTTAAGGCTCAGTGGAAACTTTCTTTTGCAGGAATTAACGACGTTTGTCTTTGGTAAAAGTTTACCTTTGGGTTTTCTGAGTACTCTTAATTTAAAAAAAAATGCTACCACTAAGGAAGGATATTATATCCAAACTTAAAGTTCAAACAAATCAAATTCCTTGAGAAAACTTTTTAACTTCAATTTTAATTTAAATTCGTTGGTTGTAGACAGCATATATATATAATGGTGTGTAAAAAATTAACTGATAACTCACAGAAAATTTTTATTTTCAATGAAATATCACTCCGGAGGAATAATTTTTTTTCCTTACTCATTATAAAGTTTTCATGGTTCGAAAAATATTCTGTAAATGATGACCGGAGTAAAAGCCTCATGCTATGTTCTTCTGATTTCATCTTCAGTACTCACTTTAGAATTAAGATTTAGGAGTGTGCATTTTAGACTTAGCAATCTTCTCGAAGTAAGAGATAATAACGAATTAATAGCATGTAGTTTTTTTAAGGCCTGTTCATATTTTGTTTACAAATTTCCCGATTAGGTGCCGCTGTATGTATTTTATTTACAGTAATAGAAAATTGTTTTCCTAAAGTCAAAGTGTGTGCAGCATTAGTACAGTGTTTCCTCTCATCCGTAAATAATGAGTTTCAGATAGTTACGTTGATTAAGTTGCATATAAAAAAACCATACGCATATGCATTTCGAGTAAATACATATGCATTATTAAGTATTAAAAAGTTCTGGTTGTCTATTATGGAACTTTTTCTGTTAGCGTTATCGTACAATAACAGCCGTCGCTACGTGGCATATCGTATGATAACTAAAATGCAATTATAGTTGTCATTTGTTTTCGTTCGATGTCATATCGTACGATAATGGCTGAGATATCGTACGCTATTTCTCACTGTCGCGGTTAATGCAAGTATGGTTTATTATATCAGCCGAAAACACTGAGATTTCTATCTTCGGTATCAAACTCGCTATATCTTGATATCGTAGTAAATGAACACACATACTTTTTGTTCTGGTGGCGTTATTTTTCACTTGAGTTTCACAATACTTTTCATACACAGTCTGTCACTCAGGGAAAACATGTCCATTATGAGAAAATTTAAAAGAAGTTATTTCTTACTACACAAAATATTGCTAAGCTCTGAGATATTTTTAGCGGCTCAATACCTACCTACCTAATACCTTTCTCTGATTATATAGTTTATCGGTCATATTTTTCTTTAATTTAAAAGTTTACCTAACAATTGGAGATATTCAGTGATTTCTTTTCAATGTAATATGCGTATATAACGATAATATCTTTTAACTTGTGATATTAACACAATATAGTTTTAGGGGAAAAATTAATTGTACATTGCACTTCATCGGAATTGCATAAGACTGAGGGTATTCGAAAATCACTTTAATACGAAGTAAAGTTAATATATACTTACGCGATCGTCACTCTAGTCTCACCCGAAATCACACAAAGGCGAGAATTATGTCCTTGCTGTCATTCTGATTTGTCAAATAATTTTCCGACGATGTTTCACGAATACCCTTTTAATATTTACCCTTACATTTAGCGTTTCCGTGAAGTGAATGCATAGAGAGGTTAAAAATTATTTTTATCTATTCTATGCAATTTAGACAAAGTCCCTCTCCAATAGGCGTAGAGCAACTTAAAGACTAGTAAATAAGCTCTAATATAATAAGTAAATCACTCATTTGAACTTCACTAAATTTTCATAGGTGAATGGTCTCATTGTCACCATCCGATATTTTAAATTATCAATCAATTTGCAAAAGGAAGTTGTAGCACAAAATTTGAAACATTATTTCATCTCTCTTGAGGTCCAACGGCAATTAATCTTTATTTTTTTGTTCGACACGCCAAGGTGTGCTTAGCTGATAAAATTCCTTTTCCATTACTTAAAACTAAGTAACAAGATATCAACGTGTATTTGATTTCGCAAAGATAACGGTGACGCATAGAGCACTACTGGCTAGCCGAATTGTTTGTTTTGTCCTCCCTCCCTGTATCCTGAGTTATCCCGTGTTATCAACTCTTCAGCCTTCTACCAACTATCTCCCGCTTAGGCACTCAATCCCAACTCAATCCTCCTCAATCACATTTTCCGACCATATTAATCTACCCACCTTCCTTTTTCTCCCGCGTCTCAGTGGCCTCTATTCAAGATCGCAATCTTAGCTGAGAGAGGATATTATTTCGGAAGCATGCACTTTCGTCGTACATACTACACCCTCAATCTTTTCCCTAGCGTCTCGTCTTCGGTCGCCGGCCCACAAACCGACAAATAGCCGGAGCTGGTGCCGGAGGACCGGCTTGGCTCCACGCGTAATGGACGGAAATCCGGGTGCCGTTTGGCTCAGTTTGATTTTAGCATCACATTACTTCATGCCCTCCCTGGATGATTTGAAGAAGATTTTTCCCTACTTTATTTTATCATACCCTAGGTGAAAATTTTGGAATCTTCATTAATGTTACTGGATACATCCCCTACTACAACCCAGATACGTTGATGGCGGCTATAATGTACTTAAATAAAATAGCAAGCTCGGAAAAGAACAGTCGACATTACAATTTGATCACTCATTTCTTCGTAGCTAAACTTTTACACTTCACTTCTCCCGCTCAGTGATCGTTTTCTTCGAAGACGGAAAACTACACGGATATGGGTCCAACGAGGACAATAATACGCAAACCAAAGAAAATGTGCAAGTATAGATAGTAAATGGGCCACACCGGTCTCATTTGTACTTCCCTGATGATCTTATCGAGGGAAACAATTAATAAAAAAAGAGAAAATCTATTTTTAATCAGAGAAATTAATCATCAGGAAAATTAAGGACAGTTTTATATGATAATATAAATTAATATTTCAAATTTGTTACATATATTCATGTAACTAAATAGTAAATAGTGTAATAGAAATCAATTTTAGCATCAATATTAGAATTTTGTAATAATTGGGTTACTTCCCGTGTGCGTACATTTTCTGTGCAAAATAAATTAAGTTTACTAAATTTATCTGGTTACAAGTACTCTTTAATTTGCCGATGACATAGCAGTCATGGCAGAAACAAAAGTAGATTTAAAGAAGACACTTGGTAATATGGAAAGGATAATGGCCAGATATCATCTGAAAATCAATAAAAAGAAAACTAAGGTATTGGTATGCAGTAGGAGAAAGGAAGCCAGGACCAATGTTAAACTAGGAAAACAAAAAATCGATGAGGTGGAAGAGTTCTGTTACCTGGGAAGCCGAGTAACCAGTGATGGACGAAGTAAAAGGGAAATTGTCAGTAGAATTGCCCAAGCGAAAAGGACATTTAACCAGAAGAACATTCTGCTTACAGCTGCAAATACAAGCGTGGAAGTGAGGAAACATTTCATAAAAACATACATCTGGAGCATTCTGCTATATGGCAGCGAAACATGGACAATAACAGCTGCAGAGAAGTCCAGGCTGGAAGCATTTGAAATGTGGTGCTACCGAAGAATGATGAAGATAAAATGGATCGACCGAGTGACAAATGAAGAAGTCTTAAGAAGGGTGGGAGAAAAAAGATGCCCACTGAAAACCTTAAAAAGGAGACGGGACAACTTAGTAGGCTACATCTTAAGACACGACGGCCTGATGAAGACAATCGTCGAGGGAAAAGTGAACGGGAAGAATGGAAAAGGCAGCAGGCCTTGCATGAGATATACGTGGAGTTGAAGTTGTTGAAGGATGTAAATGAGAGGAGTAACGTCAATATGAAGATGTTGGCAGATATAAGAATTGAGTGGAGGGCTGCATGTCAAACCAATTCTAGGATTGTTGACCGATGATGGTTGATGGGAAATACTCTGGGAAAGGAAAAAGTCTAATTATCCCACATACCGAATCAGAGATCGAGAAATTAGACTTGGTCTTGATGTTCTCGCTAACGGTATAATATTAGCCATCTAGGTAATTTAAACATACAATCTGCACCGTGTCGATTTCCTGAAAATATATTTGGTACACCGCCTACCACTTATTTCTGATACATCATTATGTCGCGTTAATATTCTATCTCTATTGTTTTTAGTTTTATTTCTCTGATTTATATATTGCAGTGTTTGTAATATTGACTGTATTCATGTATGTACTGACGAGGGGTTATATGGAAGAAGGGACTTTTAAAGTATTAATCTCGCCCCACTAAAGACGTTTATCTATCTATCTATCTATCTATCTATCTATCAGTGCAATAATTAGACACGCCCAAACTTTCAGGAGCAATGATACAGAGATTTTCGATGCGAAATATCCCGCCAAATACTTTTTTATTTCTTAGAGCTTACAGTTCATGTTGGTGCAATATTCGAGAACATAAGAATTATATCAGCATCAAACAGTAACAAGAGTTCCATAGCAATATAATCATTGTAATGCATGCTCAAGAGCACGAATACTCATTTCGTCGCAATTTAATTGGCAATGAAAGACCAAGTCAAGGTCGTTCTAATATCGAGACGGCCGCAATCGATCCAAAGCTAAACAAATGACACTCGACGACGATGATGAATGAATGAATGACGACGCAAGCGGACGAGTTGAATCCGGGTTCGCCCCGTGGCAACAACACAGCCTCCCTCGTTCATCATCACATTCGTCGTTTCGAAATGGGTTCGCTCAGATATCGGAAGATTAGGACGACGCTGTGATGCAAAACAACGTGATCCACGCTGCCGCTTAAATGGAACGCAATGGATTCCGACGTTGCTATTGATCTGCACATCGATCGAGTAAACACGGACTAATTGAGTTGATTTGATGTATTTCTTTCCTAAATAATCATCGACACATGAATACAAATGCGGCATTCAGAGCAATGAAGTCATTCGGTTATTGCAAAGGCAAATTATTTTATTCGGCCGGGACTCTGAAAAATGTACGACCTTGGAACATCCGTATAATTGCTGCCACGCAGGAAACCACGCTCTCAAGGAAGAATTCAATTATCATTTTCATGATAATTTTCATCCTTGCCGGCAATATAATACGTAGTTAAAAAAAGACCCAAAAGAAAAAATAAATCAATCTGGACCTAGAATTGAACAACGTACCTTTTTCTTACCGGGCCAATCAGCAAACCACTTAAGCTACCTAACTTCATGAAACCCTGAGAAGGAAGGTTTATTTTGTAACTTTGATAACCAGAATAAAAAAAAAGTAGACTCGGTTGCTAACGGATTGGAATTCGTAAATTCGGGCGGAATCATTATAAATTAGACGGGCAGAAAGTTACAAAATAGCACGGTTTAGATATTTAACTTGACTGTGACGTAATATCTATTACCACTCTTGAAAAACATCGGTAGGAAAGTTTTAAAATAACCGCAAAAGTGGGTTTTTTTCTTCGCGACAATTGCTAAGTATTTCTTACCCGTTATTCGGCGAGGATGAGAGTGGTCATTAACGTAGCTGAGCACGGCATAAGCACATACAGTCATAGAATGCAGCTTAAGAGGGTTGCGTCCTCCTTGAAGTCCTCTTCTCACTTGAGTTGATATTCTCAATGGACCGCCGCAAGGTCATACAGTGTATCATCAAAATTACTGCCTTCATTATTGCATTAAGGTTGCTTAACGATTTATCCCAAATTGTAATGATACTCTAACCTGAGTATATAGTATTTAAGTGGTAATGTAAAGAGCACGAGAAGGCAGGAAATGATGGTGGCTAACCATCACTATCCAAACTCGACTTCTTTACTTAAGAACATTTATTAATGTATTACCATAGCCAAAAGCTGAAGCTGATAAAGCAGTCAAGTGAAAATGAGAATGACGTGAGGTGGAAATAGACAAGAATATTCATAGAAGACAAGAGTGGGCGAATGGCTTAACTCACTTGAAAGCAATAGGTATTCACAAATGCGACATCGAAGCACAAAATTTGAGAAGCAATTCGGCTACTGTATAGAATTTAGAGCTGTCATCTCATAGGGCGTTGGTAAAGAAAGATTCTGTTCCATCGTGAGACTGGAAGAGCAAGGAGAAATGGTTCCTTGGAGAGAATACTTAAGAAGGTCATTCGAAATTTAGGCATGTCCATGCTCAAAGGAGTTTGCCATTTTCAGAAGAGTGAGTATCCCAATTTGATTGAATAAAGGAGTCATAATATGATTAAACGTCTATCATTCGATTGTTACAATCGGGCACTCGAATATCGGCAATTTCGTCAAGCAGTTGGTTCTCACAGAAGTTCTTCCAGGCCAATAGAATGGAAGGAAACACAAAGAGGACAAGAGAAACTTAGAATATATGGGCATCTCGAGTTGAACCTCAGGCGCTGGGCAATTCAAAAGAGAAAAAAATACATTTTTCTCGGAACACTTTTTTCATATTTGCTAAATAAAATGTCGCAAATTATGTGAAAAATAAACATTTACAAAGTAAATAAAGTCAATATAGCTACAAATGTGTTAGAATTATGGTAGGTATATTGATGAGTAATAGCAATGCGATATCATTCTCGACAAAAATAACGTTCGCATGCCACGAAAGTGTTATTTGATAGTGCATTGATGGATTAGTGATAGAATAAAGCGATATAAGTTGAAGACGAATTCTAGCAATGCGCTCCTTGGACTAGTGAAGAATGGTTTCTATTCTTTTTAAATAGAAAGTTTCTGTATTTATGAGGAAAAGAATACTGCACTAAGAGGATACGAGGAGAACCGAAAATAAGAAATTGTAATTAAAAATGAAAAAGGTTTAATGGACTCTTAAGCCCGCAACAGCGCGGCAATTATTCAGTAATTGAAAATAAAGTAACAATTATATCACGTAATACCGATTAAAACAGTTTTAACTGTCATCTCATCAGTCTTGTGTAACATTTCGACAACACTAAAAATAGCTACGTAATGGTGTTGTGAGTGGCTTTGAAACATAAGTTAAATTACCATGAACGAGGATAAATTTTACTGAGTTAACAGAATTCAAATCAAAGCCAATTTCCGTAAATTCCAATCTTCAGCAAATGCCATTTCTGGTAATACTAAATCGTATCACGCATGGACATTTTTAATCATATCAAAATTCCCTGGCAACTGCGTTTTATAAATTGAGCCGAGTGAGGCACTTAGTGAACTTACGAATGCTTGAAAGATAAAATAGTAATATTGCCTCTGAACTTGTGCCATTCATCTGGGTGTTATTTTTTAATAGTCATGAGATTAAATTCGCTGCCTGTGGGTTCTCTAGAATATGAACGCACCAAATTTAAAAAAATTAATAACTGTTCACTAATATAATAATGTAACTTTTAAGCAAGAAATAGCTCTTGCTCGTTGTAAAACTATTCATAATGGTAACCCCGAAACATTTTTTCCTCTGGGGTACTTATATTCCATGTATTTGTTAAAATTGTACTATAATGTACTGTACATTCTATATGAATGGAATAAAATACATATTATATATTATTATAATAGAATCATTGTAAAAATGTGGATGAATCCCGGCACACAAATTCAGGATGCAATGCAAGACAGCCTGAGAATTTTCATTCATACTATACCTATATAGGTTACGGTTTTTCTTATGCAAGGTAATTTAAGGAGCTGTGAGCACATATTTTGAAGTCTCAAACTAGAAAAAAAAACCTCTACCTTTTGCCCAAATCCAAGGAGTGTTCTCTAATTGATAACCAGTATCTCGCTGGGGAAAGGATCTAACATCGCATTCTTACATCCATCAGGGAAGTATTAAGTGATTGACATAATTCAACACTAAAGAACTTGACATCAATATCTGAGGTTTAGGAGAAATTTCTCAGATGGCGTTGCCATCGAATAATATCTCGTACCTCAAGCAGAAAGATTTACGAGAATTAAGAAAGTGGCCGCAAGATGACACTCCTTCCGATTGTCGCCAATGCAGGGTTGTTGGCTCTGTTTGAGAATCCGCGAGATTCACCGAATTAGGGGAAGTGTTTTTCAAAATTCCACCCTCTTAGGTCCAAAC
This sequence comes from Pyrrhosoma nymphula, assembly GCA_963573305.1. NCBI lineage: Eukaryota > Metazoa > Arthropoda > Insecta > Odonata > Coenagrionidae > Pyrrhosoma > Pyrrhosoma nymphula. The sequence goes on along the minus strand of OY754329.1, from coordinate 171,558,578 downwards.
ATTTTATTGCAGCCTTAAGTTTAAATACTAATGAAAACTCCTGGAATTTCGTTATTACAATTTCATTTATAAATGTTATCATCCATTAATCGAATAGATTCAGGCTTAGTTGTGGAAATCTTTCACAATTAATGAAAGAAGAAACTTCAAGTCGTATTATTAAATGACGGTTATCCTTTGAAACCCTGGGTCGGTCCTAGTGTTGGGCAAAAATTTTCAGTAATCGTATCATATGATAAAATTGAGGCATAATCGATTCAGGGAAAAAATCGGGTTGAAATTATCGGTTTGTAAATAATCGGTGAATAATCGTATGATTCTTGAGAATCGGTGAACAAACATACGGCTCTTGAAAATCATACGATTTTTATCTGATTCTTTTGTGAGCTAAATAATCGGGTGATGAACGAAATGCGCACCGATTCTCGGTATAATCGACGAGGTTATGTGATGAGTTGAGAATCGGCAAAGATTAATACGATTAATATGACGCATACGATTCTTTGCCGATTATCGGAGAAGAATAAAATGATTTGAAATAATCGTGGCGTGAACGTCGACAATGCGCAACAGAAATCGGCGTGAGTTGATTGTCGGCAATAATCGACGCTCGTGGATCATGGAATACATGGAATATGTGAAAAGAATCTGTAAATAATCGTACGATTCTTTGAGCTGAATAGCAGGGATTTAAATAATCGTGTTTGGAAGGTGGTTGGTGCGAAACGTCAAGCGATGAGGGTTTATTCCTGTGTATAATCAACGCTTGTGGGGTTGATTGATCGTAATTATTACATGTATTATTTTATTTCTATTGGTCACAGTGGTAAAAAGTGGTTATTCCACATGTCTTAATGCTTGTAAAACATATTCGACAGGATGCAGTCCCCTCGTTCGAATGTCTCTGAAAATACTTCCACAAATGGCTTTTTATAGGAGGCATGTCACTTCGAGTCTCACTAAATATTATAATATGAGTATCTTGCCAACAATATAATCCAGAGATCAAGTGTTGAGAAGTAATTTTTTGATAATAATTGTTTGCGATCAACTGTCTATAAAGAGTAAAAAAAATTTATAACTCCATAACTCAGTCATAATGCAATCTTGTCTTTGCAATTATAATGGTAATACTTCCACAAACGGTCAATTCATGGAGCCATACCAATCTGACATTTTTTCTAAACATTTATTTGCAAAGAAATATCACGAACAATGTCCCGGGATCCTCTGTGTTCGAGAAATTATTGGATGGCAATTGATCAGTTGATTTAGTTCATTGTTGGCCATCATAAAGATTCGTCGACGGAGTCGGCAAAAAGTTGTCTTTCATAAACATTTTCCTCGACGAATTGAACGGACGCCGATCACCCTGATTCTTTATTAATTATACTTTTAATCATATATATTTTATCATATATATTTTATCATATTTATTAATCCTTCCCATTACTAATAAGAATAGTTTTTCAGACACCATGCATATCAATGTATGAGTACGCCAACTTTTGATTTGTTTCTTCTCCCGCCGATTCCATTCAAATAATCGATTATACCATAATATCGGATGTACATAATCGATCCAATAATCGAAAGAATCGGAAGCAAATAATCGATTATGACGAAGAATTGATTATTTTTACCCATCACTAGTCGGTCCTGATAATAAAACAGTGTGGATGAATAGTACCTGAAGATTCTTCTCTCTTTGATATGATCATCCGTTGGTCGCAAGGTATATAACTATATACCTCCCATTTCTCAGTGAATGTTATGAAACTGTTGAGTATCTTTGGCACAAATTTTATTCTGGTCTAAATACGTGACACATTATTTACTACCATAATCAATTCGTACTTCGCAATTTAGCTATTTTATTTTTATTTATGGACGCACAGAACCGTTAGGTATGCCCGTGAAAATTAACATAAAACTTCAAAATATTCCTTGTTCGACTAATAGGTAACGTTAAAGAAATTAATGGACTGCAACAACATTAAAGCACGCAAAAGTCTTATAGTTTGTTTTAAGCTTTAAAAATGAAAATCAATCAAGTTTCATTGATACTTAATATATTTTACAAATAATTTCAGAGCAAATTCAATTTAGCTGCACATTTTTCTCAAGGTATTTGCAAACATTTGACTTGTTTCCAGGAATAATTACGCCGTCATACGTCTAATTTCCCCGCTTATGATAAATCATCCAAAAGTACACCTCTGGATATAATATGTACTTCAATTTTGATCAAATTACAGATTTACTCTGCTTATTAACTAAGAATCCAAATAAATTTAACTTGATCTCCAGGAATCTTGAGAAATTCTAATTTTTGGATCGGACAACAGCTTCAATTAACTCAGCCCTAACCACCAGGTGATAGATGGCGTCGTTGCAGTGGTAACTTTTTGTTCTGTTTCCATTTCCATATTCGATTTGCACTGTTCTACGATGGAAATATAGGAGGAAAAAGCAGTCGCAATCACCACTATACAAACGCGATATGGCATTGGAACGACGAAATCATTTACGTCACCGAAATAATTACGACGAAATTGTTGTGGAAGCATGTAGATGACGAGTGGAGGGACGAGTGACACTACTGCCGCGTAGCGGAGACCTCAGTGAACTGAAAAAACTTCCCTGCTGCACGACGTGGAGAACTCCAACGGTAATGCCATCTGAGAAATTCTTCCAAACACACACTAAAAACTGATTTCTGGTTTTCAGCATAACTCCAGCACTTCATCTGCCAGCTCTCAGGGCCAAAAGGAAATGAATGCACTCAGCTCCTTGACGAACCTAGATACTTGTTTTCGATCAAGAAAATAGGCCACAGGAGATTTTTCCGATAGTGTGTGGTTTCATAGCTCCCGCAACTCTTCAAAATGCATTTCGAACGAACTTACTCAGCATTTAAAACTGAATTAAATTGTCGCCCGAAAGGAATATTCTCCATGGAATCCATAGTAGCTCCAAAAGAATGTTCACTTCTTCCTCCTCTGGCGAAGAAATGCCCTCCTCTGATAATGCCATCAAAGTAATTATTTCAAAACCTCTTGGAAACGATTTCCACATGTTAACATAACGTAGCCACTCCAACCAAACTGAATGGCAAAAAAGATTCTTACGCATTCACATCGGACTCTTACCAACGTGGGGGAACTAGCAATCGATCTGTAAAATACTCCGTGCAGTGGTATTCATAATTAAAGTACCAGATTTTAATATTGTGTTTCTTATCTACGAAAGAAGAGACTAGATAATATTATCGGCTCGTTAAAATGTAGATTGAATTCAAAATGAAAATTGATTCTCTCAATATTAATTACTAGTGCAATTTTATCAGCAGCGCTACGTAAAATCTAAAGTTTTTTTGTCAACAACGTTTCTTTTACATTTTTTTACATGCACATAACCAAGATACCGCGGCGATCTTTAAAAAAAAACATCGGCAACTCTGTTTTCGTCGTAAAAACTCTACTGGTGATCAGTAAAACATGGCCGATTGCGCATTTGAATTGTTTCAATATTTTCCTGCCCTTCCTTGATGTCTGTATGTGTAGGAAGCACGGAGAGAAAATGACTGGAGGAATTTGCGACATGGATTAGAAGAGGGTAAACTAGGTAGCGAGGCAAGCGAGTTAGAGAGGAATTGAGGCTTTTGGCGGATATTCGGAAAAGGCAGAATAGGTGAATGAAGGTAACGTTGATAGTTGAGGGCATGTTGGGTACATGGGAAGGATGAACGCTGTGGAGCTTGGAAGACGTTGCAAATTTAGGGTGACATGAAAAGAAACAGAAGGCATGAGTGTCTAAACAGGGACCATCTAGAAACGTACATGAATGGGAAAACATAACTCAAAATTGAAGATAAAGTTAAGGGACTATCAAAAAACCTACCAATCAGCTCGAAGAATACCCAACAATGATGATTTTGACCTATGATTCCAACTACTCCCTCCCTTATACCCTCTTCCTAATCCTTTCCCTCACCTGTATCCTTCCTTTTCATGGAGAGATATATCGTATTGCCTCAACAATGAACAAATAAAACTCTAGTCTACAATTTAACTTCACTAATCTCAGATGCCATTTTATTATTGGCCAAGAAATTATAAAACATCGCCATATCTTGCATTTGAAATAAATTTTCATTCGTTTTTCCCTTAAAGCATTCTCAAAACATTATTTTGAGCAACATTGGCAAATGATTTCTTCTATAAGTTAATAAAATAATACCATTACCGAAGTTACTGAGAAATACACAAAAGCCTCGAAATTTATCATTTAGCAGAAATGCTGAATTTCCCCCGTAAAGTCCTAACGATACCATATGGCACCATGATGTTTTTCAAAAGCTAGACGACGCACACAGAAAGCAAATGCCGTTCTGAGTCTTCTGAGAGGAAATTAAGAGAATGATCATTGTAATAATTAGATGACTTGGAGGCAAAAACAATAATTCACGAATAATTGAAAGCACGCTATAATAATGTAATATAACGCACGCCTCTGCTATGACCTAAAAACTCTAAAATATGATAAATGTTGGCACCTAAAAAACTAATACTCATTCAAATGAGGGAATACTAATGTTAAAAAAAACATCAATTGATTCTCGGAATCGCACTCGAATGTACCAATGAAGAATTAAACGTTGCGATTTTCACAATTATTTATTAAACATGACCCGTTCCACAAGTACGTTATATCTAAACGTGAATCCTTAAACCATAAATAAAAAACGCAGCCGTAACTGTGGAATAGCGAAATGTTGTCTTATTGTTTTGGCATCAACTGATTCGAAATCAAAATGGCTGAGAGATTGTGTAGAAATGTAAATTTTCAACCTTGAAAAGAGTATTGATCTAAGTCCTGAGAGAACGTATATCCGGAGAAATTGCCTCAGAAATATCACCGCTCTTATTGCGATCATTGGGTAGCGGATATTATTCCCAGTTTCCACCGTGAATAGAATCGTTTCTCATTTCTTTCAATCCAAGAGGAGCCATTTATTCTCCCTCCTTGGCTCCGACAGAGAAAAGGCGCACAGCGGTGTATTGGCGAAAACAGAGTCAGATTTGTATACGTACATATATCACTGTTTTAGACTACGGTGCAGTGACCCCGAACTTTCACGCACCAAGTTTATAACCATGGAATGAAGCCATTCTGAAGTCTGAAGTGAACTAGAAGGTGGATATCAGAAACCTAGACTTATGTGGTTTTCTGATCCTTCCTGGAAGCAGTAAAATTAAAACTAAAACTTTAATAAACAACTGGTTTATCTTTCTTGCTTCTATCATCAGTGGTAGACAACTACCCAGATAGCAATATTATTCCTCTTGCTACAGTTTTTAAGGTATCCAGCGAAAGTTTGTGGAAAATTGTCACAGACTGCATTATAACAGAAACACTTTGTAAATATTTCCACATAAATTTTTTATTTCAATGATGAACCTAACAAGTCGAATTTTTCTAAACATTTTCTTGACCACAACCATCATTGTGATTTTAAAACTCTGGTTCTCCATACCCAAAGTAAAGGGAAAAAAGCTTGACTTTTTGGAACAATTTCAAATATGCTTGTCATGTAAAAACAATAATGTATCCGTTGTAAATGGACAATTGTACCCATCCCACTCCTCCCCATTATCTTTATTATCTTTGAGCGAAATTTGAATCCGTCACTTTCCTGACGATTGCGTCACTACCACTAAAGTCCTAAGCGTCAACCACTCTGTAAACAACCCCCCCCCTCTTATTCCCGTTGCGTCACCACTTTCACCTCTCCTTCCCCACTTCAGTCACCTCTCCTCTCCCACCCCCTCCTCCTCCATCCCATACCTATATATATATATATAGGTATGGGAGCTATATATATATATATATATATATATATATATATATAATAATTTGAACAGAAGGTGAAAGAAAGAGATAGGAAACATGCAACTAAAATTGGACGAAGACACTGGTGATTTGGAAGATGGTACAGCCGAGAAATCAGAGGGTAAAAATGTGCCGTGACCGGGACTCGAACCCGGAACCTCCCGATTTCGCGCCGAGTGCTCTACCAGTTGAGCTACCAGGACACTTAGATTTACCATGATTTCGGCTGGGGCTTATAACAAAGAATACCCCTTCAAGCTTGAGCCCGTAGCCGTGGCCTCTGGATGGCACACAAGGGCAGCTATTCCATCACCAAGAGAGGAGAATTAGACATGGACACAAGAAGAAAGTAAAGATGAGTTCATTCACACAGAGAGTCGGACAGAGATAGGAACATGAACTGAAGAGGAAAAGAGCCGGTTCGGCCACACATTTCGTTCACTCACTCACACACCGCCTTTTAGGCGAATACATATATAATAATTTGAACAGAAGGTGAAAGAAAGAGATAGGAAACATGTAACTAAAATTGGACGAAGACACTGGTGATTTGGAAGATGGTACAGCCGAGAAATCAGAGGGTAAAAATGTGCCGTGACCGGGACTCGAACCCGGAACCTCCCGATTTCGCGCCGAGTGCTCTACCAGTTGAGCTACCAGGACACTTAGGTTTACCATGATTTCGGCTGGGGCTTATAACAAAGAATACCCCTTCAAGCTTGAGCCCGTAGCCGTGGCCTCTGGATGGCACACAAGGGCAGCTATTCCATCACCAAGAGAGGAGAATTAGACATGGACACAAGAAGAAAGTAAAGATGAGTTCATTCACACAGAGAGTCGGACAGAGATAGGAACATGAACTGAAGAGGAAAAGAGCCGGTTCGGCCACACATTTCGTTCACTCACTCACACACCGCCATTTAGGCGAATACATATATAATAATTTGAACAGAAGGTGAAAGAAAGAGATAGGAAACATGTAACTAAAATTGGACGAAGACACTGGTGATTTGGAAGATGGTACAGCCGAGAAATCAGAGGGTAAAAATGTGCCGTGACCGGGACTCGAACCCGGAACCTCCCGATTTCGCGCCGAGTGCTCTACCAGTTGAGCTACCAGGACACTTAGGTTTACCATGATTTCGGCTGGGGCTTATAACAAAGAATACCCCTTCAAGCTTGAGCCCGTAGCCGTGGCCTCTGGATGGCACACAAGGGCAGCTATTCCATCACCAAGAGAGGAGAATTAGACATGGACACAAGAAGAAAGTAAAGATGAGTTCATTCACACAGAGAATCCAGAGGCCACGGCTACGGGCTCAAGCTTGAAGGGGTATTCTTTGTTATAAGCCCCAGCCGAAATCATGGTAAACCTAAGTGTCCTGGTAGCTCAACTGGTAGAGCACTCGGCGCGAAATCGGGAGGTTCCGGGTTCGAGTCCCGGTCACGGCACATTTTTACCCTCTGATTTCTCGGCTGTACCATCTTCCAAATCACCAGTGTCTTCGTCCAATTTTAGTTACATGTTTCCTATCTCTTTCTTTCACCTTCTGTTCAAATTATTATATATGTATTCGCCTAAAAGGCGGTGTGTGAGTGAGTGAACGAAATATATATATATATATCGCTCGCTTATTTGTAACTTCACCTTGATAATGGCATTGTTTGCCGAAACCTAGGTCGGTTGAATAAAAATTGTAGTGGAAATTTTTACAAAGTGCTTATGTTACAATGCACTCTTGCATAAAGTGTTTGCTGTCCAAGTGTTATGGTGACATTGCTCCGGATTTCTTTCGGAAATCATTATTCTGCATTTTTTTATATTCATATTCAGATTTTTTTCTATGTACTTTTTACATGCAGTCGAGCATCTCTTCATACCACCTTTCTTCTCTGACCGAATGAATGAGTCATCAGGAAATCATAGCCGCTGATTGCGTATTCCTCCGATCTTGGTCAGTATTGAAACGAATTTTTCCTTAATAACATTTTCCTTATACACACATACCTTGATACTTTTTTTAATGCACAAATTAAAGACCATGGGTGAAAAAGCACATCCTTGCTGAACCCCTTTCCTCACTTTTGCATCCTCCGTACTACTACCACATTTGATCAATTCCGTTCTTCACACCTGTATACCACTCTATTGCTAATTAAATAACACTCCTACGCTCTTCAGTTTAATCAGCATTCTGCTGAAACCCACAGAGCCATATGCTTTCTCCAATTCGAAGGAGCAAATATTTATGGGCTGGTCTTCTTTGCCTTCTCTTCTCTTGAGAAGTCTCTAAGTTAAAATGGTTTCCTATTTTCCCCTACTTTTTTCCGAAACCAAGTTAGTCTTCTTCCAGGAATTTCTTGTATTCAATCCTCTTGTATCAATATATTGTATATTTCTCTGGTATGAATTTTTGCAACGTGCAGTAAGGAAAAAATATTTGTTAAGTCTTTGCATCTCAGGGTTCTTTTATCATTGAATGCAGAGATCATTACGTTCTCTTTAAATTCATCGGAAATTATTCATGAGTTAATGAAGGAAACATCAAAGGGAAAATATCCGTTATCACTTCAACATTCGCTGATTCAACGTTTGAGATACAAAAAGAACGGATTATACCGCTCATGTACATGTAAGGCTCACATGGAGGCTTTAGCTCGGCCCGTCAATCACTACGTTTACCAATCGATCTCAAATCGATCTGAAAGTTTCAGGTCGATATTTTAAACGGAACGGGCTGGCCAGATCGATCTGAGAAGCGAGCCGAGTCCCTAACCGGTCTGAGATCTCAGATCGATCCGGAGAGGTCGGAGCGTAGTGCTCTTCGCTCGTCTTCTGGTTACCTATGAATATACATATGGATCCTAAACTTGCCCCCAGTGTGTGTTGCCAAACATTCCACATGCTTCGAAAAATCAGGACCAAGCAGATTGTAGCGCCACCACTCTAGAGAAGGTGGTTCTAATAAGGAAAGGCCGTGATTCAAATGGAAATCATGGTACCGGAATTGTCCTCCCTATTAACACCGGCCATTTTTGACACACACAAGCACACCATGTCGAAGGAATGACCGTGATTCAAATGGAGATACTTGAAATAAAGATACCAGAATTGGCCTCTCAATTATACCGGGCATTTCTGACACACAGAAGCGGAACCATGCCGACTGCAGTGCGACCTATCTTTTGCGGAAAAGTAGGCAACTCCTTTGCCCGTACAGTGGTGCCGATGATTTAGATCCATATGTATATTCATGTGGTTATCGATAGGAAACAAAATATAATCGATATCATTTACGGCGTGGCTTATTTTAAGAAGTGAAGGGAAAGAAGTGTGAAGCTGAAATAAGCTAGAAATTTCAAAATCATTCAGACAACTGTACCTACTGTACAGACCCTCCATGTAAGACAACGAATAATTTCATGAACCCCCCTCCCAATCGTACGTGAGTTATCACACATTTTTGAAACCATGGACATTGATAGTAAACTATGGGGGGACTCTATGTGTGAATGCGCAAAAACTGGCCTCATCACGGATATCGATATCGGTCATTGATATTTCGCGATTCGCTGTACGTACAACTAAAAAAACATGCGATATTTGAAAATGCGACATCTCCAAACTAATGAACGCAACAAATTGATTGAACGTTTTCCTATAGTTAAGCATACATTCAGGAGTACCGCCTGATCCTAAAAGATATGATTTTTCCAACGAAAATAATTATAAAACGTGATAAAAATACGAATTCAGAAGTGACTTACACCTTAGGTAAGACTGTCTCAAGACCCCCCTCCCCTCCCTTACGTAAGACAACGTAAGAAAAGCCCAACCCCTCCCCTCCCTCCCCAAAGCATCTTAGGTACGTAATACTTGAAATGGCCCCTAAAACAAGCGATCCGAGTCAGATCGATTCCCAACTTTCAGATCGATCCGAGTTCAGATCGATCTGAGATCGATTGGTAAACGTAACAGTGAATAATACTTCTTTTTCGCGAACTTTGGACGTTTGGATTGCGAGAGCGAATAGCTCTTGAAACGCAGCCATTGAGATAAAAAGTGTGGAACGTCAAAATAAACGGCTTCAACGCATGAGTGGCTCCAAGTGGAGTAAATGGCTTTCTCTCTCTCTCTTTCTCCAACCTCACCCTCCCTCCCATTCCCCCACCCCCCGGCCCCTCGCCCTAGAAGAGAAAACAGAGACATCCCGAAAGCTGGAGATAAGGAGGAGGAGGGGGAGAATGAAAGGGGATAGAGAGAGAGAAGAGGGAGTAGAGGTGCTGGAAAGAATAACATGGAGATGAAATCGCGAATAAATGGAAACAAAAGAAGGGCACATGCGCATGGGTGCACATCATAGAGATAAAAAAGGCCGAGAGAATAAAAGCCGAGCGTGAATATGTCAGTACCACGGACGTGGGTTTCCTTCCGTGGTACGATAAGACATGGTGGTACTGATTTATGGCGACTTAAGATTATTACTAAGGCGGTATTAATTACCTTTTTCTTGATTGTTTACTTCATTTGGTTCACAAAAGTAACTCCATTGGTGTTTCAGTGGTTAGCTATTCTTTTCAAAACGTTTAAAAATAAGTAATTAAGCTTAGATTCGTGAAGGTATTTTGTCATTTTCAGTAAATCAATACCAGTTCCATAACTGGAAGGGAGCCGTCGAAAAATGTGCTCTAGTAATGATACCGTTTAAGATGCCATATCTTGGCTAAAAATTACGTTATGAAAATATATTTTCAATTTTTGGAGACGAAAGAAAATTCGCTAATTTTTTTGTTCCCTAAAGTTTCTCTTGTATCTAAAAATAAAAAAGTTATCCTAAAAAGTAATTTTTTGAAGAACAAAAACTTTGACAATTTTAGGTACCTACCCGTATTGCAAAATGTAATCAATATGCGTAAATTTCGGCAGAAAAAGAAAAATACAAACTTTAAGTACAAGTTAGACCAGTTTTTCTTTGTAAGCATTGCTGGATGCCATTGCTTTTGGGTTTTTTCTTGGTAACGGCAGAATGCTGTGACAAAATGTTTGCGTTGTCATAGCTCGATAACTAAGGAGTTGCGAACCCATGTTAATGGGACAAAAAATGCTTTACATAACTTCCCCAATCTCCTCCAGAAGGTTTGTACTTTCCTCCTAAAACCATTTCTGTATATTTGTGAAAAAGCGATTTGGAAATCACGTAGACTGCAAGAGCTACCCAGGTGCGGTTATTGACAGTGACCATACTTTTATAATGATAAAATGTTAGCTTAACTTAAAAAAAAACTGATGAGATCAACAAAGAATCGCTGGCAGGTGGGTAGACTGAGGCAAACAGAATGCAGATTAGCCTATTGAATTAGGTACTCTCGACCAAGATGAAGAGGTTGGTAAAGATTCAGAATCAATCGAACAGAGTTGGTACGAGATCACGAAGGGCATTATTAATGCAGCCAATGAGAAAGTAGCGAGGACAAAAACTGAGAACCGAAAGACATTGATTACACAGGAAGTCTTGATGAAAGAAGAAAGTACAAAAACTCGAAAAAAGAGGAAGGAAGGCTGCCGAATAAAATAATAAGAAATTCGATCAACCTTAAATCAAGAAGCTACGGTTTGCTGACAGGTGGTAACGCAAGCCTGGAAGTTAGGAAGCACTTTACTAAAGAATATACAGGGCGTTTCTAAATGAGTATCGGGGTTTCAAGGCTTTTTAGTATTTATACCATTTCACTTATAATTATAAATTATATATCAAATGAAAGAGCAACTCAAACAGTTTCGTTGTACACTTGTACGCATGCGCATGCAGTTTTTCCTCTACCTTCCGTTAGAAAGCGCTAGCAGTAAAGATTGGTTAAACGACTTTGTATCCAACCGCTGGATTGGTCGCCAGGGGCGAAATGAAAGGGATTGTTTCGCATGGCTTCCACATTCACCCGATCTGACGCCATGCGATTTTTATCTTTGGTGGTTCATAAAGGATCATTTGTATGTGCCTCCGCTACCAGCTTACCAACTTAAGGAACAGGAGTGAATCAGTTGTTACACCAATCAGGCACACTGATCAAGGTATGGGAAGAAGCCAGGAAATTATTTCGGGGGAGACACCACCATTTAAATTATATATATAAGACGTAATTAGGACATCTATAGTTGTTAAAATTGGTTCGTAAAACCCAAATTGTTCGGGGGTGGATGTATCTCCTTTATCCCCCCTTGGGTTTGCCCATGATGACTGCTGATGGTGATGAAAATATAACCTTCAGCTATGATATATAAATTATTCACTTCTTTTGGCAAGTTGCTTTATGGAATTAGTCATCATAATTAGGCTATCGGCAAATAGGCGAATTCTTGTTAAACTCACGGTCGCGTCCTCAATATATGCCCACATATTATATTGTACGGGGGTCAGACACGAACTATGGAAAAGAACATATATAGATGCACAAAGTGGACGAGGATGTTTGAAGACGAAAGGGAACCCTAGCTATATGGATAGTACAGCTACGTGCCAACAGCAGAGAATTGTGAGATGACTGAAAACCCTACACGGAAGTAGGACAGAAATGTACGTTCCAGCGCGTGGCCTTGAACGACTCCCACAGCCTAATTACGCCACCCAGCAACCCAACCCATGCATCAATGAATACCGATCACCCAACTCAAGGCTATCAACTCGGAAATCTCAAAAAATTAATGACTGTAGAGAAAATGTCAAGGCCACGGACAAGTCCAGAGAGTTTCAGCGCGTATCTTTCATCTGATATTGCAACTTAATTGCATCACCAATCCAACACATGCATCAATAATTACCGATCACCCAACCCAAGGCTATCAACTCGGATATCTCAGTAACCAATGACCGTAGAGAAAAACAAATGACGCCACATGAAAGAGAAGACAATTCCTCATAAGATAGATACCCTACAATGATATCTTTATAAAGACAAATATATAGTTAACAACAATTTATCGCTAAACAATAACTTTAATGACAAAACAGTGGCGGAATTCGAAAGAAAAGGTGATTTTACATAAACAATGTCCTCATCGCTTTTCTGATTATTCCCATAGCAAGGGAGATATATGTATTGGGTGTTCTAGCGCAGCCATGACCTACTTTTGATATCATTAAATAACTCACTTAATATTGATTGTAGGAAGGAGAGATTGGTATCAAATTAAAGGTAATCAATTAGCAAAGAAAATTGCTATCTCAAAATTTTCCATTAGTTGTAAATTACCGAGCTATAAACAAAAAGTTAAATTATTATTAAATAACTCACTTAATATTGATTGTAGGAAGTGGTGATTGGTATCAAATGAAAGGTCATCACTTAGCAAAGAAAGTTGGTATCTCACAAATGTTTCATATCAATGGTAAATAGTGTGAATACAATTTTAAAAGAGGAGGTTGCGCGGAGGGGAGGAGGATGCAGCTAGCAGACATACATATCATCAACTTGGCTCGTAAGAGTTTTAGCGCATGTAAGAGTTCAAGCGCGTATTGCATCACCAACCCAAGGCTATCAACTCAGATATCTCAGTAACCAATGACCGTAGAGAAAAACAAATGACGCCACGTGAAAGAGGAGACAATTCTGCATAATATAGACACCCTAAAATGATGTCTTTATATGAACCAATATATAGTTAACAACAATTATCTCGTTAAATAATAACTTTGATGACAAAAAAGTGGCCGAATTCGAAAGAGGAGGTGATTTTACATAAACAATGTCCATATCGCTTTTCCGATTTGTCCCATAGCAAGGGTGTTAAAAGCATATATGTTTAAAAATTTGAATTCCCCGCCCTGCGTCCTCCCGAATCATTATTTTCGTTTCACTGTACGAAATAACTTCGAAACGAAAAAATAACAACTCGCTTAATATTGATCGTAGGAAAGAGAGATTGGTATCAAATTAAAGCTTATCATTTGAAAAAGACAATTAATCGTACATGTTTTCTGTAAGTTGTAAATTAACCGAATAATAAACAAAAATTGGTTTATTACTAAAAATATTTCTTATTTTGATCGTAGGAAAAAGATATTGGTATCAAATTAAAGGTTATCATTTGAAAAAGATAATTGGTGTCCTACATATGTTTCCATAAGTTGTAAATTAACTGAGTTAAAAAAGCAAACATAGTTTAATAGTTTAATAAATATACTCGCTTATTATTGAGTGTAGGAAAAAGAGAGTGATATCAAAGTAAAGGTAATTATTTAGCAAAAAAATGATACCTTACAAATTTTCCATAAAATGTATATCAACGGAAAAATAAACAAAACAAAGTTTATTACTAACCGTAGTCGCTTAAAATTGACCGTAGGAATAAGAAATAGGTATCAAATTCAAGGTTATCATCTAGTGAAGAAAATTAGTATCATACAAATTCTCCATAACTTGTAAATTAACCAAGTTACAAACAAAAAGTTAAATTATTATTAAATTACTCACTTAATATTGATTGAAGGAAAGAGATATTGGTATAAAATTAAAGGTGATCATTTAGCGAAGAAAACTGCTATCTCACAAATCCTCCTCCATAAGGTATATTCGTTTCAGCGCAGCAATGATCTACTTTTGATATTATTAAACAACTCGCTTAATATTGATCGTAGTAAAGAAAGATTGGTATCAATTAAAAGGTAAACCTAATTACATCACCAACCCAACCCATGCATCAATAATTACCCAACCCAAGGCTATCAACTCGGATATCTCAAAAGTTACCTCCCCTTCGATAATAACCCTACCCTTCCAGCAATGTATATAAGCCCTCGCAGACGATAGTGAGTGCGATACTCCCCCTTTATCCAACTCCTAGCTTGAATGATGAAACATCAAGTATACGTTGCAACACTCTCCAGGTGTGCATGAGTTATAAAAACATTAGTTTTGCGTCAGACTACCACTCTCCCAGGTTGACTTCCCTCTCCACAGCTCCCATTCCCTTGCAACAGTGAGATATTAAATCCTTCCTTACGTAATATACCCCTCATATCCATCCTCTCAGACAGTATAAAAGCGCGTTAAATCGAAGCATCATATAATCGCTGACAAATATTCGACACGTTGGTATGTCTACCTTACTCTCCGTGAAAGCTGAGCTCGGTGGGAAGTATCAACTCGTCGTTCGCAAATTAAAGGATAAAGTGAGCAGCATATATGAAGTGCTCCTCCCATTACCACTACTGGGTAACAACGAAGAGAATGATCTTAATCTCAGCATAGAATTCCAGGAAAAATGCTATACAATCTTCAAACATATGGACAAAACCATAAGACTCGTGGGGAAAAGTGTAGTGTTCTCAGGATTTGATAATCTTGAAACAGACGAAGTAGAGCGTTTCAACGTCTCCACCATCAAGCAGCTGAAACTCGAGGGGGATAAGCTGGAGAAGGCCGAGAGGCAAGATCCATCCATCACGTGTCACGTCTACGATATAAAGAAGAAGAACATCGTAAAGGGAAAATCCAAGTTTATTTCAAAAGGTGGCGCAGCATCAACAGATGGTGACCAATCCGATTTTGCTCCACCGGTAACATTCACTACTGGAGAAAAGTCACGAATCAACTACCGTACAGTTTACTGTGAACGAGGAGAGCATTTGGAAACGTATACTTTTATACTGAATGTTGTACCAACTGATTATGCTTTGTTCTAAATAAAAGAAAATCAAATCTTCTCATCTAGTCATCATTTCTCAATACCTTATCCTTAATATTAAGAGGAAGTGTTGATCAATAAATAAAACACAAAGCATATAGGTTTTACAAATTTATTTAATTTTTTATCATATTTTATTTTGTGTACACCAATCTGTCAGCTTATGTAAAATTCTCTCGCACGTTACAGATTATTTTGAGAATGCGACTCGATTAAACAACCTTTATATATGTCACTAATTTTTTAAGTGAAGGATAACCGTACATTTCCAAGTTACGCACACATATTCCTTTGGGAAGGAGACTGGTTAAGAACGATACCTTTTGAGCACCTTATTCTGACGCAGTTAATTTATGCAAGGTAATTAAAAAAGCCATATTTAATTTCTAATTAATTGACAGCCGTAATTAATTACTAATTAATTATCCCTATAATTTATGTTTTCTCTACGCAAAGACTTGCTCAATAATAAACCCAGCGATAATCAATTAGAATCAATGGAAAGAGGAGTTAATTCTACGTAAAAAAGGTCCTTATAAGCTTCATCCCCAGCCTGATAGAAAGGCTTCGTTTATTAAAAAAAAACATATTTTTTTGTCAATATTAGCAATTTTATCCGTTATTAACAAACTCAGCGAAAAACCCCAATGGTACCACGTGAAAGCGGGGTTAATTTAGCATATAAATGATACCATAGTCCATACATCGCAAGAGTAAATTACCTACAATTAGTGGTTATATAATAACAACAATTACTCGGAAACTATGATTTATTGCGTACCCAAATTTTCGACGTATAAATTCTTAGATGCTCCTTCATCACCATGCTAAAGTTCAACTGTATCGTACTATAAACAAAGGATTTAAAAAATCAAGTACAACCATTTTTTATGAAATAGTAGCAACAAATTTGAACTTTTTTTCTGCCAATTCGTATTCTCCGGAAATGTTTTAGCATATTTTATTTTATGTACACCAATCTGTCAGCTTATGATAATTTTCTCTCGCGACATATATACATTTGATGTTTCATCACGAATATAGACGAGGGAAGTTCAGAAAACTCTTTAACAAAAGGCATGCGTTGTGGTCATATTGACGGCTAACTCTCCCAGCACAGAACTTGAAATCATTGTTTCTTGAGAAATCGCACAGCTCATTAAACATGTGAAACTGAGAAAAACTACGTAGGTATTGTGTATGAATTCCAAATTCTGCACTGAAGCTACATTAATGAACTTATTATTTCATCAATGGAAATTTAATTGTACATTACTCGGCAACAGGAAAGCGCGACTAAAAATAACTGTAGTCTTCCTCAATAGATTTGATCATGAAGAAGAAATTATATGGTGTTTTGGCATCTACTTATTTTCATACAAACAGAAGACCATGTCAAATGTTACTCTGACAGCAGGAATTCATGCTTGAGAAATAAATAAACTCATAAACTTCCTCTACGCGTGCAATTCATAGTAGAATACAGAAGTTTTATATTTAACAACGATAGAAATATAACACTTAAAGATACTCATGGTACGCTCCTCACTGACTCAAATAGATCTACCTTGATTCCTAACACCTCTTGCGTAAGCAAGAATGTGCTGTCATTTTACTATCGGCATCTTAACATATCGTATTGCAGAATTAAACAAATCGTTGAAAGTGGGGTTGAATTTTACAATTGAAACGATTAATGCTGAGAGAATCTGTTGATATAATGAGGATCTTTGTGTTGCTTTTAGTGCATGTCAAATGGTCAGCGCCACTTTTTTGTATAAAATGCTTTTGTATAAAGTACATTAAAATGTACGCTCTGATGCTAGTCTAGCAGCGAAAGATAGGGAATTCTCAGGGATAAAGCGTGAAACTCTGAAGAACGATTTGGTGCAACTCTTAACATGTTGAGACATTACCATGAGTGGAGACAAAAGAACTCAACTGGCAATAGGAAAAGGAAATTTTAGTCGTTGTAGCACATGATGACCTGCCCGTAATAGCACTTTCTATTCCTCGCGAAATCTCACTCTCAGGACGTACGCTTTTTCTAATCAGTCAAAGAGAAATCGGGATATCTTGTAGAAAGAAGCAATTTTGTGCAGCTCTAAGATAAGAAAAAACAGCTTCCACGGTAACAAGAAGAATAAAGACGGAAATGCTCCAAAGCAGATGAAGAAACAAGCAGTAAAACTCCTCGATATTCAGTAATATAAATCTTGAGTGTCACTATAGATCATTTTTGGCACTAAGTGGAAATAAAAAACATCCATAAAAATAGGTGCGTTAAATGTGTTGAATTATAATCGAAATTCCCTATACTATAAAGGATAAATAAAGATAGAAATGTAGTATTAATAGTTTAGGAGCAAAGTTTTCAGTAAAACATCATTAAACCGACCAAATAATTCAAATCTAAGGCTATTGCATTTCTAATTGCTTTAAATTTAACTAACAAACATGCATAATTTGCTGAAAGGCTGGATGCGGTATTTAAAATCTATCGATATGATGACGAGTGCTTGTAAACCTTCGTGCAGTTCCTGTGATAACTTGATAAATCCTTAGGATAAGTTTATTCCTTGCGAGTATTGCTCGCATATTTATCACCCCAAATGCACGGGCCTCAATGATTTATCATTAAAAGCCCTCCTTGACGCTCGTGACATTTTTTTTTTGGAAGTGTATTTCGTGCCAGACTTGCCAGTTTCGTTAGTAAACATGAAGCATTATCTTACTCTGATACTCCGAAGTCTGTCACTGGTAGTACCGAAGATAACGTGAGTGGAAAAAAAACAGGACAACTCAGCAATTGGACGATCTAAAGCTGCTACAACTGTAATACCGAAGCCTGAAGTTACAATTCAAACGGAGTCGAAGAAGCAACCTGATCAGGAGTCAAACGAGGGTTTCACTGTGTACCATCATAAGAAAGGGAATCGGAGAAGATCTCGCATCATAGGCCAAGGGGAAACTAGTGAGAACGATCTCAGTGATCAAGTTGTTACGCATGTGAAAAATAAATTTAACATAATTTGCGACTCATGTGTAGGAGTCGAAGGAAAAGGAAGCGTCCATGCGGCTTGTAAAATTGGAGTAAAAAAATACGCTGTGCAATAAACTAAGGAACCTCGTCCTCTGACCACGCGGTGTCGAAGTCTCCAAATTCATTATAACTAAAAGTGATCATCAAAGTGAAAATAATAATGTGTCCAACAGCAACGGTGTTGAACCTAAAACGGCTGTAGTCAATAAATCGAGACAAATCCAATACTCCAATCCAATCCAATACTCGTGCTAAATCGAAAAAAATGTATCTGACAACCCTTTGTGACTCATCGACATTAACGTGGACAATCATACTAAGATGAACGTAAACAGTAGTAATAACTCCAAATGTGAAAGTTTCATATCAAGGTTACGGAAATCAAATAATAACTCTTTTACAGATTCTGCATCTGATTGTGCAATCCATACGAAACAAAATCAATACCATAAACTTTGAAGTAATAATGATTCACCTTTTTCTTTTCATGCGTAATTTGATATGCCCACAATACGATTACGAAGGTGCGAAATGGTTGCCATGGTGCCATCATTTAACGTAAGCTATTGGCGACGACGGTAACGAATTAGGGTGCAACCAGCGAACAAACAACCTCCGTGGCACACCTCCCTCCGGCTTGGCTCGCCGCATCTTCCTCCCTCCCTCCCCAGGGAAGATTGCGCGGATGGGGAGAGTGAGGAAGGTGTGCCACGGAGGTTGTTTGTTCGCTGGTTGCACCCTAATTCGTTACCGTCGTCGCCAATAGCTTACGTTAAATGATGGCACCATGGCAACCATTTCGCACCTTCGTAATCGTATTGTGGGCATATCAAATTACGCATGAAAAGAAAAAGGTGAATCATTATTACTTCAAAGTTTATGGTATTGATTTTGTTTCGTATGGATTGCACAATCAGATGCAGAATCTGTAAAAGAGTTATTATTTGATTTCCGTAACCTTGATATGAAACTTTCACATTTGGAGTTATTACTACTGTTTACGTTCATCTTAGTATGATTGTCCACGTTAATGTCGATGAGTCACAAAGGGTTGTCAGATACATTTTTTTCGATTTATCACGAGTATTGGATTGGATTGGAGTATTGGATTTGTCTCGATTTATTGACTACAGCCGTTTTAGGTTCAACACCGTTGCTGTTGGACACATTATTATTTTCACTTTGATGATCACTTTTAGTTATAATGAATTTGGAGACTTCGACACCGCGTGGTCAGAGGACGAGGTTCCTTAGTTTATTGCACAGCGTATTTTTTTACTCCAATTTTACAAGCCGCATGGACGCTTCCTTTTCCTTCGACTCCTACACATGAGTCGCAAATTATGTTAAATTTATTTTTCACATGCGTAACAACTTGATCACTGAGATCGTTCTCACTAGTTTCCCCTTGGCCTATGATGCGAGATCTTCTCCGATTCCCTTTCTTATGATGGTACACAGTGAAACCCTCGTTTGACTCCTGATCAGGTTGCTTCTTCGACTCCGTTTGAATTGTAACTTCAGGCTTCGGTATTACAGTTGTAGCAGCTTTAGATCGTCCAATTGCTGAGTTGTCCTGTTTTTTTTCCACTCACGTTATCTTCGGTACTACCAGTGACAGACTTCGGAGTATCAGAGTAAGATAATGCTTCATGTTTACTAACGAAACTGGCAAGTCTGGCACGAAATACACTTCCAAAAAAAAAATGTCACGAGCGTCAAGGAGGGCTTTTAATGATAAATCATTGAGGCCCGT
Source organism: Pyrrhosoma nymphula (assembly GCA_963573305.1). NCBI lineage: Eukaryota > Metazoa > Arthropoda > Insecta > Odonata > Coenagrionidae > Pyrrhosoma > Pyrrhosoma nymphula. Next base: position 171,538,202 of record OY754329.1, on the reverse strand, counting down.
GCATTTGGGGTGATAAATATGCGAGCAATACTCGCAAGGAATAAACTTATCCTAAGGATTTATCAAGTTATCACAGGAACTGCACGAAGGTTTACAAGCACTCGTCATCATATCGATAGATTTTAAATACCGCATCCAGCCTTTCAGCAAATTATGCATGTTTGTTAGTTAAATTTAAAGCAATTAGAAATGCAATAGCCTTAGATTTGAATTATTTGGTCGGTTTAATGATGTTTTACTGAAAACTTTGCTCCTAAACTATTAATACTACATTTCTATCTTTATTTATCCTTTATAGTATAGGGAATTTCGATTATAATTCAACACATTTAACGCACCTATTTTTATGGATGTTTTTTATTTCCACTTAGTGCCAAAAATGATCTATAGTGACACTCAAGATTTATATTACTGAATATCGAGGAGTTTTACTGCTTGTTTCTTCATCTGCTTTGGAGCATTTCCGTCTTTATTCTTCTTGTTACCGTGGAAGCTGTTTTTTCTTATCTTAGAGCTGCACAAAATTGCTTCTTTCTACAAGATATCCCGATTTCTCTTTGACTGATTAGAAAAAGCGTACGTCCTGAGAGTGAGATTTCGCGAGGAATAGAAAGTGCTATTACGGGCAGGTCATCATGTGCTACAACGACTAAAATTTCCTTTTCCTATTGCCAGTTGAGTTCTTTTGTCTCCACTCATGGTAATGTCTCAACATGTTAAGAGTTGCACCAAATCGTTCTTCAGAGTTTCACGCTTTATCCCTGAGAATTCCCTATCTTTCGCTGCTAGACTAGCATCAGAGCGTACATTTTAATGTACTTTATACAAAAGCATTTTATACAAAAAAGTGGCGCTGACCATTTGACATGCACTAAAAGCAACACAAAGATCCTCATTATATCAACAGATTCTCTCAGCATTAATCGTTTCAATTGTAAAATTCAACCCCACTTTCAACGATTTGTTTAATTCTGCAATACGATATGTTAAGATGCCGATAGTAAAATGACAGCACATTCTTGCTTACGCAAGAGGTGTTAGGAATCAAGGTAGATCTATTTGAGTCAGTGAGGAGCGTACCATGAGTATCTTTAAGTGTTATATTTCTATCGTTGTTAAATATAAAACTTCTGTATTCTACTATGAATTGCACGCGTAGAGGAAGTTTATGAGTTTATTTATTTCTCAAGCATGAATTCCTGCTGTCAGAGTAACATTTGACATGGTCTTCTGTTTGTATGAAAATAAGTAGATGCCAAAACACCATATAATTTCTTCTTCATGATCAAATCTATTGAGGAAGACTACAGTTATTTTTAGTCGCGCTTTCCTGTTGCCGAGTAATGTACAATTAAATTTCCATTGATGAAATAATAAGTTCATTAATGTAGCTTCAGTGCAGAATTTGGAATTCATACACAATACCTACGTAGTTTTTCTCAGTTTCACATGTTTAATGAGCTGTGCGATTTCTCAAGAAACAATGATTTCAAGTTCTGTGCTGGGAGAGTTAGCCGTCAATATGACCACAACGCATGCCTTTTGTTAAAGAGTTTTCTGAACTTCCCTCGTCTATATTCGTGATGAAACATCAAATGTATATATGTCGCGAGAGAAAATTATCATAAGCTGACAGATTGGTGTACATAAAATAAAATATGCTAAAACATTTCCGGAGAATACGAATTGGCAGAAAAAAAGTTCAAATTTGTTGCTACTATTTCATAAAAAATGGTTGTACTTGATTTTTTAAATCCTTTGTTTATAGTACGATACAGTTGAACTTTAGCATGGTGATGAAGGAGCATCTAAGAATTTATACGTCGAAAATTTGGGTACGCAATAAATCATAGTTTCCGAGTAATTGTTGTTATTATATAACCACTAATTGTAGGTAATTTACTCTTGCGATGTATGGACTATGGTATCATTTATATGCTAAATTAACCCCGCTTTCACGTGGTACCATTGGGGTTTTTCGCTGAGTTTGTTAATAACGGATAAAATTGCTAATATTGACAAAAAAATATGTTTTTTTTTAATAAACGAAGCCTTTCTATCAGGCTGGGGATGAAGCTTATAAGGACCTTTTTTACGTAGAATTAACTCCTCTTTCCATTGATTCTAATTGATTATCGCTGGGTTTATTATTGAGCAAGTCTTTGCGTAGAGAAAACATAAATTATAGGGATAATTAATTAGTAATTAATTACGGCTGTCAATTAATTAGAAATTAAATATGGCTTTTTTAATTACCTTGCATAAATTAACTGCGTCAGAATAAGGTGCTCAAAAGGTATCGTTCTTAACCAGTCTCCTTCCCAAAGGAATATGTGTGCGTAACTTGGAAATGTACGGTTATCCTTCACTTAAAAAATTAGTGACATATATAAAGGTTGTTTAATCGAGTCGCATTCTCAAAATAATCTGTAACGTGCGAGAGAATTTTACATAAGCTGACAGATTGGTGTACACAAAATAAAATATGATAAAAAATTAAATAAATTTGTAAAACCTATATGCTTTGTGTTTTATTTATTGATCAACACTTCCTCTTAATATTAAGGATAAGGTATTGAGAAATGATGACTAGATGAGAAGATTTGATTTTCTTTTATTTAGAACAAAGCATAATCAGTTGGTACAACATTCAGTATAAAAGTATACGTTTCCAAATGCTCTCCTCGTTCACAGTAAACTGTACGGTAGTTGATTCGTGACTTTTCTCCAGTAGTGAATGTTACCGGTGGAGCAAAATCGGATTGGTCACCATCTGTTGATGCTGCGCCACCTTTTGAAATAAACTTGGATTTTCCCTTTACGATGTTCTTCTTCTTTATATCGTAGACGTGACACGTGATGGATGGATCTTGCCTCTCGGCCTTCTCCAGCTTATCCCCCTCGAGTTTCAGCTGCTTGATGGTGGAGACGTTGAAACGCTCTACTTCGTCTGTTTCAAGATTATCAAATCCTGAGAACACTACACTTTTCCCCACGAGTCTTATGGTTTTGTCCATATGTTTGAAGATTGTATAGCATTTTTCCTGGAATTCTATGCTGAGATTAAGATCATTCTCTTCGTTGTTACCCAGTAGTGGTAATGGGAGGAGCACTTCATATATGCTGCTCACTTTATCCTTTAATTTGCGAACGACGAGTTGATACTTCCCACCGAGCTCAGCTTTCACGGAGAGTAAGGTAGACATACCAACGTGTCGAATATTTGTCAGCGATTATATGATGCTTCGATTTAACGCGCTTTTATACTGTCTGAGAGGATGGATATGAGGGGTATATTACGTAAGGAAGGATTTAATATCTCACTGTTGCAAGGGAATGGGAGCTGTGGAGAGGGAAGTCAACCTGGGAGAGTGGTAGTCTGACGCAAAACTAATGTTTTTATAACTCATGCACACCTGGAGAGTGTTGCAACGTATACTTGATGTTTCATCATTCAAGCTAGGAGTTGGATAAAGGGGGAGTATCGCACTCACTATCGTCTGCGAGGGCTTATATACATTGCTGGAAGGGTAGGGTTATTATCGAAGGGGAGGTAACTTTTGAGATATCCGAGTTGATAGCCTTGGGTTGGGTAATTATTGATGCATGGGTTGGGTTGGTGATGTAATTAGGTTTACCTTTTAATTGATACCAATCTTTCTTTACTACGATCAATATTAAGCGAGTTGTTTAATAATATCAAAAGTAGATCATTGCTGCGCTGAAACGAATATACCTTATGGAGGAGGATTTGTGAGATAGCAGTTTTCTTCGCTAAATGATCACCTTTAATTTTATACCAATATCTCTTTCCTTCAATCAATATTAAGTGAGTAATTTAATAATAATTTAACTTTTTGTTTGTAACTTGGTTAATTTACAAGTTATGGAGAATTTGTATGATACTAATTTTCTTCACTAGATGATAACCTTGAATTTGATACCTATTTCTTATTCCTACGGTCAATTTTAAGCGACTACGGTTAGTAATAAACTTTGTTTTGTTTATTTTTCCGTTGATATACATTTTATGGAAAATTTGTAAGGTATCATTTTTTTGCTAAATAATTACCTTTACTTTGATATCACTCTCTTTTTCCTACACTCAATAATAAGCGAGTATATTTATTAAACTATTAAACTATGTTTGCTTTTTTAACTCAGTTAATTTACAACTTATGGAAACATATGTAGGACACCAATTATCTTTTTCAAATGATAACCTTTAATTTGATACCAATATCTTTTTCCTACGATCAAAATAAGAAATATTTTTAGTAATAAACCAATTTTTGTTTATTATTCGGTTAATTTACAACTTACAGAAAACATGTACGATTAATTGTCTTTTTCAAATGATAAGCTTTAATTTGATACCAATCTCTCTTTCCTACGATCAATATTAAGCGAGTTGTTATTTTTTCGTTTCGAAGTTATTTCGTACAGTGAAACGAAAATAATGATTCGGGAGGACGCAGGGCGGGGAATTCAAATTTTTAAACATATATGCTTTTAACACCCTTGCTATGGGACAAATCGGAAAAGCGATATGGACATTGTTTATGTAAAATCACCTCCTCTTTCGAATTCGGCCACTTTTTTGTCATCAAAGTTATTATTTAACGAGATAATTGTTGTTAACTATATATTGGTTCATATAAAGACATCATTTTAGGGTGTCTATATTATGCAGAATTGTCTCCTCTTTCACGTGGCGTCATTTGTTTTTCTCTACGGTCATTGGTTACTGAGATATCTGAGTTGATAGCCTTGGGTTGGTGATGCAATACGCGCTTGAACTCTTACATGCGCTAAAACTCTTACGAGCCAAGTTGATGATATGTATGTCTGCTAGCTGCATCCTCCTCCCCTCCGCGCAACCTCCTCTTTTAAAATTGTATTCACACTATTTACCATTGATATGAAACATTTGTGAGATACCAACTTTCTTTGCTAAGTGATGACCTTTCATTTGATACCAATCACCACTTCCTACAATCAATATTAAGTGAGTTATTTAATAATAATTTAACTTTTTGTTTATAGCTCGGTAATTTACAACTAATGGAAAATTTTGAGATAGCAATTTTCTTTGCTAATTGATTACCTTTAATTTGATACCAATCTCTCCTTCCTACAATCAATATTAAGTGAGTTATTTAATGATATCAAAAGTAGGTCATGGCTGCGCTAGAACACCCAATACATATATCTCCCTTGCTATGGGAATAATCAGAAAAGCGATGAGGACATTGTTTATGTAAAATCACCTTTTCTTTCGAATTCCGCCACTGTTTTGTCATTAAAGTTATTGTTTAGCGATAAATTGTTGTTAACTATATATTTGTCTTTATAAAGATATCATTGTAGGGTATCTATCTTATGAGGAATTGTCTTCTCTTTCATGTGGCGTCATTTGTTTTTCTCTACGGTCATTGGTTACTGAGATATCCGAGTTGATAGCCTTGGGTTGGGTGATCGGTAATTATTGATGCATGTGTTGGATTGGTGATGCAATTAAGTTGCAATATCAGATGAAAGATACGCGCTGAAACTCTCTGGACTTGTCCGTGGCCTTGACATTTTCTCTACAGTCATTAATTTTTTGAGATTTCCGAGTTGATAGCCTTGAGTTGGGTGATCGGTATTCATTGATGCATGGGTTGGGTTGCTGGGTGGCGTAATTAGGCTGTGGGAGTCGTTCAAGGCCACGCGCTGGAACGTACATTTCTGTCCTACTCACGGAGACCGGTTTTTTTATGGAGTTCCGACATGAACTACGGAAAAGGATAAATCGAGAAGGTTTGTAGGCACGATAAAAGCAGACAGGGTTGAATCGAGGCAGGGTTGAACACCCATCACGGGGGGGCATTCGGCGAGATTTGGAAAGTTGAAGAAACGGGCCACATCGCTTCAGCCATCGCTCAAATCCGATAAAAAACTATATTTCATTATTTTATTTTTCCGACCGACCCGTCGAGAAAAATAAAAAAAGAGGAAAAAATAAATGTTGTCCGTCATCTCAAACGATGGCTTTCCTAAGAGGAAAGCGAGTAGGAGAGATATATATATATATATATATATACTGTAGCTACTACGGCACTCAAAAAACCGCAAGAGAGGCGTTTTTTGTGGATACTTTCCGAACCAGTTCAATACACTTCCTCTCACTTCCCATATAAGAAGCTTTCACCCTTCATAAAATGTTTCCCTCTCTCATTATCTCACCCCCTACATCTCTTATCCTTCTTCCTGCTTCGACTTGAGCAAAAATATATTTATGCCACGGTTTCTTAGGTCCTACGTCTCTTTGGTCGAATGGGAGGAATTGTAAACATTTCTGATTCAGATAGCACTTTTTCCGATCCTTTACATCCCCCCTGACTGCAATTCCATCATAATATTGCCATCTCCTGAGAGTTTCCCAAACTAACTCGCTTTTCAGACCGCGATGCTGTAAGGATTTAAACGCACAGAAGATTCGGGAACAACTCCCTCTGCGGATGTTTCGACGAAAATGGGAAGGATTAATTTTTCTTCCCGGCGACATGCTCTTCTGACGCTCATCCGATGATTCAAGTTTCTAAGATTTCAGTGATGGGTTTGATGCAGCGGCTAGAGTTCCCTTTTTTCCTTTTAGAGACCCCTCTTTCACCTTCCAGAGTTCTGTTTCCGCTAATCGTAGGGAAAATAGAGAATAATCGATTTCGAATTCTTCACTCCCCAAGGACTCCCACCCTGTGTGTGTGTGTGTATTTTCTCATTTTAGAAACACGTATCGATCTAATCTAATATACGCATCTAACCAATGCATACATTTCGTACAGTAAATTTCTCATATTCTTTAGATGAATACACTTAAGTGTAAGAAAGATTTTAATTATACTATGATTTCTAATTTCATCATGAGGCTGGGACGAATGTGACGAATATAAATTCTACTTATTTAAGTTGCATGGAAGCTATTCCTCTGTATCACTCTGGAAACGGACGCTCACGGTCTGTGGGAGAAATAGAATACCGACATTCGACTGCCCCCAACACCAACTTTCGGTTAATCTGACAGAAGTCGCCCAATGTTACCAGGATCTTTTCATTCCTTTCCAATTAGTGGAAATGTTAACGAAGAAAAAGACAAAATGGCGGAGTGAATTTGGGAATGATCACCGTTCGTTTACCTGCCCACTTATGGGAAAAAATTCCCTTTGCATACCTACACCATTTACGGGAAGAACACACCATTGATGACATCACATTGCGTGAATTATCAGAAAAAATCCAACCTTTGTGTTACCTTTGATATTTCACTAAACAATTCACTTTGATATTTCATCACAAGTATTACATGCTCAAATGGAATGAGCATGTAATACTTGACACTCCGTTTATTCGGTGACAAAGAAAAAAATTTCAAATTCCATCCTTGTTAGCTGGGGTGGGTTAATTGAGAAAAAGTACTTTATAGCGAATTTCTCCTTTGGGATAACTTGGGACAAAGGTAAATTGCCATTTGGAACAGATTAATGGGCGGCAACAAAAAACAGCGTCCTTTTTAGGCAAATATCAAAGAAATAGTAGATTCAAATATAAATGCATGTATTTCATGGACATCATTCAACAAATGCAGGTGAACTAACAACGGGTACTTATTTAGGTTTTGTGCTAAGAAATTAGCTACTACCCACGGATCATCAAGGAAGCCATTGAAATAGAAAAAAAGGCCTAACAACCTAAACAGAGAAGATGGCTACAAACTTCCTTATACGTGGAAAAGACTTTTGCAAAACTCAAGTATTAATTAATCATGCTATATATTAACCGTCTAAGTTTGTTTATTTATTTTTTACTGTTGATTTAGAAAGCCTGCCACAGCCGTCAGAATAGAACGGCAAAAATGCTGCTTAAAAAGTATAATTATATCGCAGAAATCCAAAAGAAACTTACCAGAACGGGTACCTATCATTAAAACTAACGCAGTCTTTAAAAATGACTAAACCAACCTCATGCTCATATTTGCGATTTAGTAAAACTTTTAAGTTGCAAAATATTTTAATGCGATTTGTGCAGGAAACGAAATACAAATCTCGCAAAGATAACGCGAAAATGAATTCAAAAATTAATTACATAAACATTTAACGACATATAATACATACTGAAATGCAAAGTAAACAAACGCAAATGCCTAAGCCAACCTCACGCTCATATTTGCGATTTTATAAAACAATGAATTTTCAAAATATTTGATCGCGATTTGTGCACGAAACGAAATGCAAATCTCGCAAAAATAACGCGAAAATTAATATTAAAATAAATCAAATAAATACTTAACGGAATGTGAATACTAAAACGCTAATTTTACAAACGCATTGACAATTTGTATTTCACGATACATGGTTTATAAAATGAATTTCAATGGAAATTTACCAGTTCTGTGCTTTGGAGAATCGAAGCACCCATGTAGTAACCTTCCGCATCCATCGTGGGAATTTCCCACGGTAAACACACCTGCTTACCACGCCTTCCCATCCAGGAATACATACGGCGGCACAAATCAGATCAATTAGCATAATTTCAGTTCCCAGCACACGGATTTCGGTAGATGATAATCCCGTCGTGCATTCCAGGATTTCCGTGAACATTCCTGTCCCTCCATTCCACGAATTCCGCCATTCCGAACCCTACCCACACACTACATCCAATAAAACCCTTCCGCTCACAGACTATCCCCCGGGGTTTCAGGAATTCCCCTTCACCTCCCCCCTCTCTCTTGTACCCCTTGTCTCTGGACCACACCCCGGGTCGAATCACAAAGTCTTTATTTTTTATTATATTTTTCACCCAACCAATGCGGTTTCGTTCGCACTTCCCTTCCCATCTTTCCTCCTCCGGTCAACGGTTCCACAGAACTACCATTCCCACACACATCGTCCTCCGCATACCCTTTTTTTCCCAAAAGCCGCAAAAAATATGAAGAACACCGAGCGTGAAATGTTTTGGCGCGAAAGCCGTGGTGAAGAAACTACCACCACCTCCTTCTTTTTTTAATTTAATTTCAAAAAACACCACCACACGAGTCACATGCAGTCATGCGTGGAGCAGATCGATGGCGAAAATTTTTAAATAAATGAATTAAAAAAAAATGGAATTCTGAGGTTGAGGTATCTTCGCAATGCGGAATTTCTCGTTAAATCCTAAGAAGTGAGATTCATAGTGAAATAGGTGGATGCTGCGGTCACATATCTCGGACCGCAACAATCCTGGGACGCCGCATACCAACACCAGTTTTACACTACCGTGTTAAAACATGTTTAGATGGACGGAGGAATTCATTTAAAGGCTTTTAAATTGATTTAACCGCTTAAAGTGGAACGCCTCTTTAACAAAAAGCGCATTAAAATCAAGAGTAAGGAACGACGGAAATAACGAGAAATAATTTAAGGGACATGACTATCCACAATTTAAATGCAAATACTATACGGTGCGGAGTTTGTGGAACGAAAATTATAGGTTATGTTAAAAATACGACATCCATATTAGGTACCAATGGTTTTCGGACGTACAGATATAATTGCTTTGCCTGCAACCAATAAAGAAAAAAGGCAATAATTTCTTTGCTATTGTTATTAACATACAGCGTCAATCTGTCACTTAATGTCTAACTTTAAACGAAAATATTATTTCACTTAATGCGGAATACCAGGAAGGCTATTTGAGGGTATCGTGAACTTATCTTGGTACTACTAGTGACTCCTTACGTTTGCTAGTGACTCCTTAACGGAACCACTAACAACTCCACATACGTGCATCAAATTCACAGAGAAAAAAATCATTTGCCTTGAGCGAGAATCAAACCCGGACCCCCTATATTGCGCCGACTACTTTTGCCAGTTCAGCTTTCTAGGCTCATGTCTGGTATCCATGGTTAGCTAATGAGGATTTTTTTGTTACTCTATAGCTCCTTTATAACCCAAAAATCCCTGACGAGAAAGAAACCTCATAGTCTCATCTAACTTTAAGAGATTCGATGGCTTTGCCCACCTTAAGATAATTAGATTAAACTATTTGGAAGGATTATCAATGTTGTCTTACCTGGATTTTTTTCACAATTATGTGCCGCAGGTTTCTCAAGATATTTGATCGAGAAGTTGGAATGAAACTACACGGGTTCTAACGGGAACGCAAGGTACGACTATCTTTATTCAACAAAAAGTCCCTAATCTTGTCATAAAATGTACTATAATTTATGTCATCGATGTAAACAAGCATAACAGATTTTTACACCTAGCGCTTAAATAAAACCATAAAAAGAGATGCATAACTTGCAGGATACAGAAGAAAGGGCTAATAACCCGTGGACCCGTAATTTCATACCAGTTCTCGATTACAAAACTTTAAAAAATCTGCGGCAAATATTGCTGGAAATGTTCAGTTAGTTTTAGGAATACATTGGTAATTTTTCCAGAAAATTTATAATTCGAATTCTCTACAGTTTGAGCGAAACCACCGAACCTCATTACAGAAACTTCTTGTTTCCATCGCTGCAGGCCGCTCCAGGCCTTCAGCGCATGAAAATGAGTTGTCGGGTGGCAATTGTTATGTCCTAACTTTGAAAAGATTTCAAGACTTACCATAGATAGGTTGAACAATATATAGTCATTTTTGCACGTCATCTAAAATTTATTACGACATCATTCATCTCAACATTTCCGTTTCACATGAGGAGATGACAATTAATTTCTCCTTTCCGTCGATGATGAAGATATTGCCTGTTCCTGTCAAATCGCACGCAGGATTGACATATCTCCTTGACTTCCCGAAATCTGTTATATAAAGCCATCCATTTTAATTTTTATATCTTCTTACCGTCGACTCCCGCTATAAACCTCTCCTGGAAATGTTTTCTCTTCAGCATATAACATATCAGTCACCACGTTCCCTTTCAATTCAGTTAGGGCCAGTCAAAACAGGCGTAATTAGGAGCTTCAATCCAAGAACATTCCAGTCCAGTCCAGGCTATAAGGTTTTAACAATAACTGACCCTCACACACGGACGATACGGTAGGGATAAATATATTCTTTCGTGAAACGAGAGCAAAAAGTATATCGAATATTTAATCGATTTCAAATTAATATAGATGCGATATTTGGCTTCAGGCTCAACTATGTTGAAGTAGATTTTAACAAATGAAGCAGTAACTTCGTTTTATTCCACAGATTTTTTCTCTTGGTACAACATTTTTCGACAAAATGATGTCATCATCTGATGATGACACCGTTGTTTCGAAACATGTAGCACCAAGAAAATAAATTTGTGGAATAAAACGAAGTTACTGCTTCTTTTCTTAATATAGGTGATTCATTGCGTATTTTTACAGCGCAATTAAACAAATAAAACCCAATGTCCGGGAAGTGGAATGGGGATAAAGCAAAGGAGGAACGATGCCAATGATGGATAAATTGGCTAAACCGATGTCTTCGGCTTTCGTGTCAATTTATTTTGTATAGCATCAAAAATGAAACTAAAAACCCCCGAATTTCTATTTTCGACCCAGATGAACTGTTGACTGAAAAAATAACACTCCTTAACTCAAGACTTAGCCCTATGTGGAATTTGCATAGCAACTACGTGACTACCATCAACAAAGTTAAACAACACCACGGATGTTTATACTTTGTAAACATAAGTAGCGGACTCCAGACATCACATTATTAACAGTAAAGTAAGCTACACAAAACATATTCAAATAAAATCTGTACTAAAACATGATGCATTAGAATATATAATTAGATTTGCTTGACATTGTATTTTTTCCGTCATTTTTGTCGAGTTATAAGCTAGTAGGTTCCCAATAAAATTAGAAAAGCAAATCATATATCATTCTTCGCCTTTTTCACCTGCGTGCAAGTTCCCGCAGCTCAGTTGTCAGCTATGTGATTAATTATATTGGACGGCAAATATTTGCCTGAGTCGGTAAATATTTTCCTGCTTTTGGAAAAACATATTAATGGAAAAAATAGAACGAGACAACGAGAATTTTTTTACAACCTAGATGCTACCAAAAACTACCCGGCTCTAATACTGATAGGCAGCAGTATCAGCAGAAGACACTGATGGCGCAAAATAAAGAAGATCGGATCGATATCAACTGCCACAGTTTCGGGCGAGAATGAAATTCATGGAATCGGCCGGAGTTCTGCCAAGTGGAAGGCAAGCGGGAAACCACCACATCAGTCTCTCTTGAAGATGCAGCCTTGTATTCATATCACGCGAGGGCTTTCCTCCCGGTAAAAATATATTCTGGAGATAAAATAGTCCTCCAGTCATATCTCCGGGTGGGATCTACTGGTAGGGGAACATCAGTCAGAGAGGTGTTCTACAAAGTGACGACACCAAACGTAGCAACAAAGTGATTTTAGGCGCGAACATTATGGTAAGTTCTTCATTTTTTTCCGGTGAGTGAAATATTTCACACATTTGAAAGTATGCTTCACTGAGTACTTAGACGTCGGAGATGAAGTAACAGCCTTAGTTTCCATTAGATAAGTAACCGGTTTGTATATTATAGATACCGTTCGCCTCCTCCCAGTGCCGTTAAAACATTTCATTTAGTAATTAGAATGGAGCAAATCCAAAAAAGCACTCGTGGTGAAAAAGTAAATGCTGTGTCCAAAGAAAAAAAGTATTCCAATAAGGAAGTAGTACCTTAAAACTTTCATGTGGAGATATGCGATAAATAGCTCATAGACATTGACCAATGGAAATTTGAAACATGAGAGAGACTTTTGAAACTCGGTGCTGGAAGAGAATGCTAAAGGTCAAATTGACTGATAGGATCAGAAACGAGAGTGTGTACAGTAGAATATATTAGAGGAGAAAAACGTGTATAGCACTAATCAGGGAGACCGTGCCCAGATGGTTAGGCCACACTTTTCGAGGCACAACAGATTTGTGAAGAATTTAATAGAGAGGAAAGCCCAACGAAGAAGAGACAATACATATGTTGACCTGAGGGGTTATTTGGTAATCTCGCTTAAGTGAGGATACGTTATAAAATGTGGAAAATTACGTCATTTTTCGTAGTTCCACTCTGCCACCTAAGAGACGCGGCGTGACCATCTTCGGCTCTAAAGTGGTGATCTGCAGGTCTTTTCTTTGACTCACCCGCTCTTTCGACTCTTGATCCGTTTCATTGGTCACGTTCAGGCGACTTCACCGGATAGATACCGGTTAGTCACGGTGGTGAGTCGCAACTGTTGTCGTCGTCTGAACGCCAAAATAATTCCTGCAGTACTCCTCGGTCACGTGACTCCACAGCAGACCATTAGTATTAAAATGAGCGCCAATGGAGAATTAAGGACTTTCATCTGGCATCGTCGCTGGCGACGGTGATTTTATGCCAAATATATCTAATATTATTAGGCACGAAGTCGTCAGAAGGAGACAAAATCTAATGGCAATAAGAAGAAGGAGAAACAATCCGCGGAATGAACACGGGACGACTTCATCATGGGGGCAGCCATGTTGATTCTCAACATGTTACCTATTTGCACCGGTGATGAATCCCGGTGAAAAAATGGCGCCTGATCCGTAACATGTTGACTCACTGGTGAGTAACCATAGAGCGTTCAGAAGATAATTACCACCGGTGCCACAACTGCTGTGTCGCCTGAACGCGAATAGTTAAATCTCACCAGTCGTAAGGAACGTGAAATGGAGCCACCATATCGGGCCTTGGCCGATTGTGAGCCGTTCATTAGGAGAGCGAAACGGGTCTCCCGCCTTCCCGCAAAGAGTCATTACAACGGTGATATTACAAAATAACCCCCCTGGTAAAACAGAATAGCTACGAGGACATGAATGAATTAGCAGGGTACAGGTTGGAGTTGAGGAGGTTGGAGTTGAGGATCAATCTGAAGATTGAATGACAAATGCTGATAAGAAAAGAGCATGACTGTGAAATGGATAACGAACAGAAAACGAAAAACATTGAATAAGAAATGGATGCCTATTTGCTCCTAAAATAATGGCAAGCTTTATTTTTTTTTAAATTCAGGCCCTATCTATCGTCTCATCACGTAAAACCAAACCGTAACACATGCTCTCGTTCCCGGCATCACTGGCAAGCTTAAAAACAGCCCACGACTTAACACAGCACGTGACGTCATTTACGGAAGGAACCTTAAGCAGATAGTGGCTTGGTCGGGTTTATCACTCTTGAGCAGGAAGCATTCATTGGTGTGTCAAGGCAAGGCAAGGTGTGGCAACCAGCCCGGGTGAACACCCAACTGCTATCGCAAACGGCGACGTCCCCGTCCTCAAGTCACTGGCGTCATTCTGCACCAGTTTTGAAAAGAGAGTGTCACGCTTTGTCCTAACTACAACAACTCCTTGATTTTCAAGTCAAAATAGTCACAAAATAAAACGATAACCAATTACATTCAATTCTAAACAGATGCTCATCGAAAACGCCCAAGTCGTTCACTCAGTGAATGAATCATGCGGAGAAGGAATATAAAAAAGAGACTTTTTCACGGAATGAACTTTAAAAAAAGCTAACAGAGGAGTGGTTCGCGGCGCTGTCATTAGTGTTTTACTGCTTGGAACATCTTCCACAGTAGTTGGTGAGCTGACTCCGCTGCCAACATTTAAGTTTATGTCCAGCTTTCAAAATTTTCAGGAATGATGCTTTTTGTTGAGGAGGTAGATAGAATCCTCAGCATAATGAATTAAGAGGTCGATGCTATGTCATCCTGTAACCTTTTTTTTCTGGACAAATTTCCGGTCATTGCGATTGCACTAGGATATCTTATTCATGTTTTATTTTGTTAAAAATCCGTATTTATGATTTTGCGTTGAATTTTTACATGGCAACTTTCACCCTCTTCCGTGAATTAACTCTTTCAGGATATCATTTAATTTATAATTTTGGAAATAAACAGTTATTTTCCAAGAAATGCAAAAATATTTCAGTATAACACGACATAATCCTCTCAAAATTTGAAAAAAATTGCGAATCGAGCTTGTTTAGAGGTTTTATCTCTAAGAACGTTATACACGTGTTCAAGAGAACTTGCTTGACTTCAAGAGACTTAACAAGAGTACCTCAGCATGACTTTAGAACCGAATACACAATTATCACGATCACGACGACGCGAGATTACATACCCATTCTTGGTTACATCTTCTTTCGTATGATGGTGTCAAAAAATATTATATGGCAGTTTATTTTATATTTTTTACTTTCATCTTTCAAATGTTATATTGCCTGGTCGTAGGTCACTCATTCTTTCCGAGTTAGACGGAAATGTTTGGTATACCCGCCAGCCATAGTTACCCTGAATGCGCACCAATTTATAAGAAATTTCATGCCAAAAATGTAATTCCACATACGAGTAAAACGTTAAAAATTTGTTCCTTATTAACCTCCATCGAGATTTTTAAACTGAAAGGCCTTTTTTGAAAACAACATGTCAATTATTGGGGATGAAAATGTGTGTGGATTTATAAAATGGGGAATAAACAAGCCCAGGGTTGTTACCTCACAACAGGATTTCTAAAATACTGTACCTAGTACTGCCCAGGAATAGAAAGCACATCGGCAGATATCGATTGGAGCCTAGGAAGAAAAAAAGGATTTCCCGCAAACAACGGCAAATCTGTAATTCTGGGGAGACTAAAATCGGCAGTTTCATCCCCTAAATTTATTTTTTGCTTGTCTAGTCAAAGGAATTGTGATATTTTATTCAAACGAGACCGAATTTAAAATATTGGTACTTATTGTTTAATCAATTGATTTAAGAATAAAATTAAACTTAAAGACAATCCGCCTTGTTTTTATAAAACACCACAATTAGAATGAGATAAGTATGAATACGTAATCGGATAACCTTTAAGAGGAGTCACTTTAAAAATAAAGGAATTAAGGAAGATACTAGATCATTCATTCAAAAAGAGAAAGAGGACTTGAGTTAATTCCAATGTATTTGTCTCCAAACGCAACTACCTGCCATTAATCAACTAAAAACCGATACCAATAACATACGCTAGATCCGCGAATTTGCGGTACTTGTCTTCAGAAAATTTCTAACGGCACTTGAAATATGATAATTATACTGCTAAAATCATATTTTCTCAGGGGAGGGGTGTCATAATTATATCCACATTACTGATTAAAATACTGGTACTCACGTCTGGATGAGCAAACGGAAGAAACAAAACAGCAAAACGGAGATTTTGATTGACGATTACTCTTACCTGCAAGGAAAAAGATGGTGGTGTTAGTAATGACGATCAAAAATGTACATACTCAATATTATGAGCATTAAAAAATGAGGACACACGATGAGTAGTATGCAGACAAACTATGAAGAGGTGAGGTGAAAGAGAAGGTAGGAGATGGCGAAGATATGGAGTAAATTAAGGAAAATGGGACTTGGTATGTACATAGAGCAAGAGAGAAAGTTAGCATATCAGTTACAATACAGGAACCGGTAAGGAATTTGATGGATATTTAAGTTATTGACAGCATTATAACTTCCAAATTAGATGAATCACGATTCAAATATCTACTAACTGTAGAATAGGGAGCGTTTGAAACACATTTTCACGCCCTTTTATTTATTACATGAGGTGATGAAGAGAGAACTCGTGACGGATCCACATAATTTCGTTTAGTGGGACTCACGGTGCAGTTAGGTGGATAAAATCAGCTATAGATGGCATAGCGATAATCATTACATTCAGAATTTGGCAACCTCTATTGGACCACAGTACATCCTCAAGTATGAAAATGTATAATCAAGTATGTATCTGAATCATAGAGGGAAATAATATTTAATTTATTGCTATGGTTACCCCTCAAGGTGTGAAGTAATCCTGTGTCGCAAAATACTCATTATCATTGGAGGATTTAGTACTCCTGGCCTGATCTCGTCCACCACCATCATGAAAGTAAACACATATAAAGCAACATTTATGTTGCAGTAACAATAATGGATAGTAACTCATGGGTTACATCGATGGTGCTTACATAACGATGGTGACTAAAACAATTATATAACCCTGCTCTACATTTACGTTAAAATTGCATGTTTCAAGCGAACGTTTTAAGCAAGTCTACTTGGTTGGTTGGTCATTCGGAGGAGTCAAATGACTGCATAATTCACTCGGTCCATGAAGATTAAGTATGTTGGTGAGGGAAGGATCATTGGTGGAAAGGAGGAATGGTGGAGAGAAACTAGGCGTCGACATTAGGCTACTCTTAACGAAATGTATCCAAAAAGTTCAAGGACGGAGTACTGATCTTAAAGTGCTATCGCACCCAATTGTGGATTGGGATTCTCCGCCACTGCCCGTATTAAAACCCTAGCCATCGTGATGGGAAGCCAGTGCTTTAGTTAGAACACCAGCCCAATCCCCTTGAAAATCTTTTCTATCACATTCACCTTTTACTGAGTCCCCCTATACCTTACTCTCCAGGCATTTATTCCTCCAGCATACACATAAGATAAAAATATGATTCGATACTTATTCATTTCACATCTACCACGGTAAGGTTATGAACAAGGCTTCTTTATCAAAACTCTACCAATGAATTAATATTCTTCCAAGACTTTCTCCCACTCAGTGTCCCACTCCTCCTTGTCTTACCACAAAACCTTAGTTTATTAGCCTAGGAATCTCGCCTCAATCGAAGGACTAAATATAAATAACATTGAACTCGTAGTCCTCCGCGGAGTCGTTGATATGGCAGTGAAGGCTTTTCGGGCTTTCTTCCGCGAATTTCCACTGTCTTAGACGGCAATTTCGACAGCATTGGAGCTATATTCTTCAGTTCAGAAGTAATGTTCGTGTCTGTCTTATAAAAGGGACGTTTTTTCTGCTTTATGTAGGGTCTGCCTGTAAAATTAATTGCGAAAGAGAACCGCTACTTCTCCAAAATCATCAGAGAGGCCATTGAAATCGTGAAAATAACAACATACATCACCAGTGACAAAGTGTCGATTTTTCCAATGCTTGCCCCTTCCCCCCCCCCTCCCCCACGACGCACCGCGGGACATCACCTCAACGAACTTTTGTTTATTTTCAAATTTCAAATGCTAACGATATTCTTGTGCAAATAAAACTCTCTCCACCCTTGAACATTTTTTTCCCCTTCCCCCACTCCCTCCCTCCACTTTCCTCCTAACCTCCCTCACCCACCTCTTCTCTTCTCTTGTATATATACCTTGATTTTCAAATTTATGTACCTGATGATGATGCAGTGCATCGAAACCTAGGTCGAATAAATGTTTATCTGTGGAAAATTGCATCCTCTAAGTTCTTATTATCAACAGGGAAGATGGTTACACCATATCCAATGCCTGGAAGAGGATTTTCATCAAGAAGAAAACAATAGGTAACCAATGAGAGTGCACCAGACTGAATTGGCGCAAAAAAACGTTTATCAGACGGACACGAAAATCACTTATGACCTGAAGAAGATAGCTGCAATACCGTCGAAACTGTCGTCAATGACAATGGATGTACGCGGAATAAAGCCCAGAAAGCCTTCACTGCTATAAATTATATTACATATTATTTAGCTCTTGGATCTAATCTATTACGTAAGTCGAAGTAGATTATTTCATTGATGAAGTTAAGCATATTTAACAGTCACAAACATATTATACATGGTTAAAAAGAGTTGGAGTACAATAAAAACGAAATAGATGGCAGACACGGAGAAATCAGTAGCACAGGCGACAACGTCATAATTTTCCCTTTTAAAGCTAGGGCAGGGGAAAGCTTTTAAGTAGACTGCAGCAGAGAGATATTTAAAACGTAAATTTAACCGCTTACCATAAATATCCATAATAGATCCTCAGATCTTTTCTGAGAATTGCTCCTCTCATTATGTAGGATAAATTGGTACTTGGGTTTCAATATATATCTTATAATTTTCTCCTCTCCCCGCATTCATAAGCTTATCATTAATATAAGCATCTCTAGTCACAAAAAATCGTTTACACCAGGACTTTGTTCACGAATGAATTGGTATTCTTTTATAATTTGCATTCGTATATTAGCTTGCGCATTGCATGTGCGCATGTTTAATAACGTGGGAAAAACGACATATTTTTTCATTTCTCACGGCGCTTTCAACTGCAATGTCTAGTCCAACTGCCAAAAAAAATTCAACAAATTTTGCAAAATTACTCACTAGTTATTTTTTCCAGGCCTCCTTACACTGGAATGTTTTGGGTAACTGATAAAATATCTGTCGTTTGATACATAAAATTTATAGATGTGACAATTAATCTACCGTTATGCCCTTCCATTAATCACGGTAAGCTATTTTCGTAGCTTTGGGAATGTGTGCCTCTGATATCAGCTTATCGGAACAGGCGCGAACTTGGCGCTTGGTGAGCGATATCAGGCCGTTGCCTGGAAGCGTGACTTGCAAACCAAACACCTGTTTTCGTGCACCAACAAAAGTGTCTGCCTCCATGAATTTTCTGGAAAACTATTCGTCCTTCGAAGGAAAAATAAAGTAATTTTAATAAGGCTGGCTCACAACTGAGAAAAAATATAAACTTCATCGCATATTTTCAATTACTGACCTCGAAATCTATGCAAATTGCTCGTAATTTTAAGAAAAATTTAAGGAAAATTCTGAGTTTTGTTAATGTAAACTGTTATGGCGTATTTTAAATGAGTTCTTCATGCTTTAATAAAGATTCACGATCTTTCAGGCTGCCAATAGCACTTTCCCTTGACCTTATATCACGAGAATACAGAAAAAAGGAGTAGATCGCCTCAACTTATTCATTTTCATCTTTTTCATATTTCCAACTAGCCATCGGAAGGCTTTTTCTCGCATTGTGATTCATCCTCCTTCTTCTATTTATGCCACCTTCAAATTTTCCTCGGAAACTCATTCTCCTCCGTCAACAATTAAAGAAATGGAAAACTCTACCTTCTTGATTATTTGAAGAAAAGTTGTACAATTAGAAGCAAAAAATAAGATATACCCAAGTGCTTAGCTAACTATTAGCTAACCCATATCCTTGTACGGCAAATATGAAGATAAGTCACTCAAAAGGGTACAAAAGCTGTGCCATCTGAAACATCAATAGGGCTTCAAGATGATTAAATGACTTCCTTGATATCTTATACATCTTTGATGGTGAAATAATATAAGTAAATAATTACAATTCACTCTGCATAACTTGAAGACATTTATTTTTCTTTCCTTATAATAGCGCTTGTCACATGAATATCACCAAACAAAGGTTCATTTCTCTCGGATTAAATCAGTGTATTCACTTCTAATAAGGATCAACATGATGCATGCAACACCCCTTCGCCTGTCTACTGTCACTCTACTCCGTCCCTGTATTATTCACCAAACTAATATATCAGAAGTGACGTGAAGTGAAAAAAATTATCAACGACGCCTTGGGGAATCTCTTCTCGATCCTTTTATCTCCTCCCCGCCTCCTAGACCACTTCCTTCCCCACCACCTTCAAGCTTCCTCTTCCTTCGCCCGACTCGACATATTGCACTTCCGACTGACTCGACGTCACCACGACGACACTAGCGCGTGCCTCCCGAGTCTCACGCGCGAGAACCATTCGCTTCGTCCATTCACCGCGAGATGTCTCAGCCAACTCTTTCAGTCCCTTTAGGCCTTGAATGTGGATGAGACATCTTTACGTCATCTTTACGTTTACAAAGTAATGAAATTGTTCTTCGATGTGCTAGCACACTGACATTGGTGCTCTACAAAATATCTCGTCTTAAACTGTCTTGATGAACCAAAAACGTAGCTTTTATGATTTTTGTTGGTGAAAAATCAAAATCAAGTAAAGAAATGCCAAGCAAAGTTTCAGATGACTCCCCGTTCCGAGAAAATATACAGAAAGCGCAAGATATCTCATCTTTTCAGTAAGAGCGTCTAATTGCCCTTCGATGAGTATCTACTGCTAAGCCCGTTGCTATGGAAACGTCGGAAGCTCGACAAGGCGGGCATCGCATGAGACGGGCATGCATGCACTTTGAAGGCCGTTAAATATTGCCAGCATAAGAGCGGGATTACGATAGACGATTCCTGACGTGAGGATGATGGGCGTTTGCGATGCTGGGTAATTGTGACGTGGTTTGACGTCGTCCGACAATGAATCATAAATATCTGCCATCGGCTACAAATATTTATGTTCCCATCATTAGTCTACATTTATTTATTCTTCTCTCCAGCCTAGGACTATTGGCTCACAACCATCCTTCTCCTAAATGCCTCCTCCTCTAACAATGACGTTTTCTTTAGAAACACATCACTAGGAAACCAAAAACTCTATGGCAACAGAATGACATGTTAATAATTTAATAAATAAAATTGAATAAATAAATAAATACAGGTGATTTGAGTAATTAGCCTACAAACTGCCAGTTCACAAACTTGAAATGTGACAAGTGTATTCTATTACCATGGCCCAAGGTGCTATGGTAGATTACCTTAGAGTTCTAGGGTAGAAAGACCTTACGATGGGTGGACGATGACGGCGCCATCAATGGGCGATTAGCAGACCTTGTCAAAGTCTGACTTTACCGTCACACCACGTCAAGGACAGCTAATCAGGGGAGATTTTTTTTTCCTTATAATTCACAAAATTTCATTTCCAGGTGGTCCATCTTACTTTTTAAAATTCACAATGAAACATCCTTCATCGTCTCGAAGCAATATTTATCAGTAGTTTTACCGGATTATTTACATCTACGTTTACATAATAAAAAGTATAAATTAACAGTGATATTGCTTCCGTTTTGAATTCTAATTGCGAATACGGTCAAAAATTGGCGCTTGTACTCACGGCAATCGTAATAAACTCCTCCTTGATGGGAAGATGGCGTAAAACTGAATGCCACCATTCTTTTCCGTCACGACAGGAAGCGATGACCGTAATTCCACCCTTACACAGGTGTA
Organism: Pyrrhosoma nymphula; assembly: GCA_963573305.1. Lineage (NCBI taxonomy): Eukaryota > Metazoa > Arthropoda > Insecta > Odonata > Coenagrionidae > Pyrrhosoma > Pyrrhosoma nymphula. The sequence goes on along the minus strand of OY754329.1, from coordinate 171,516,236 downwards.
TTCATGTAATTCAACAATCGCTCAATCAGGCGAAATTCAACAATCACATTACAAAAAATATCGTTGTATAAATAATCACGAGCGCTTTCTTTCAAAACAATGAGAATAGTGAAAAGATTATTGTTGATATAAATATTTAATTTACCAAAAACGCCCATTTTCTAACGGTTTTTTGTTTTTTTTGCATTAACTAATTCTTCGATTTCGATGTACGACGACTCATATTGAAGGCTATTTGGTTACCCACAACTTTTGTTTAAAAAATGTTTTCGTAAGTTCATTAGTTATTAAAAAAATAACAAAAAAAGTCATTACGGCGCCCTATAAACAATCACTATTTAGCAACCGCCCATAATCTCGAGTCGAACGCACATGGGGGGGTCATTTCATGCCTCCACCTCCACACCCCTGAGCCCATTACATCCAGTATAGAATTGGAGTAAAATTTACATTGGGTTTATCCCTATTGATTGGACTATAAACCCCATGGCCTTGCACACGAAAAAGCCAAACCCGACTATTTTTTCAACTTCCAACTCAACCCTAATGGGCCGCCATTCGACTAGACAACCAATTCTCAAGCCGTTCCCCTCACCTTCAAAACAATCTCCAGTCCAACCTGAAGACACCCTTTTAAGTCCGAAAGCAGTTTAGACGCCGAAAAAAATTATGAGGGAAGGAATGAGCCTTCCGAACAAAATTAATGAAAAAAAAACATTTTAGTCGAAAAGAGGAAAAAAAGAAACGAGGATCGATCGCAGCTCAAATTTGCTTCGCTCTCCTTTAAAAAGGGTCTTCCTAAGGGTCGGAAGAGGATTCCCTGAACCCTCTTCGCCGAGAGAACCCTAATGAGGGTCGAGAGGAGGAGGAAAATATAACGCATCGAGAAACCGAAATCCTGAGATACCCTTTCCCGGCTACGCCAGATTCACCCGAGAGGGATATTGAATTCCATGTCCCCCACGGCACCGCACAATTTCCTCTGACAGTACGACGGCCTTTTGCATAAAATATTGTGTCGTGCGACTAACGAAAACGCACGATTTTCCGTACGCAGTTCCGTATTGCGAGTCCATTTTAGAATCTGCTCTTTTTTTTCCTCAAAGAGTTTTAAAGCAGCAACCAAACACCCGTAGGGGTGGCACTGTCTTCATTCGAACAAATGTCGTACACATATTTATTCAGTTAGCAAACAACGACAATTCGCATTTCCATCCATTTCACAGACATCTTCAGCGTGAATCAATGTCAAATGTTGTTATTTCTCCATACGTAACAGTCTCGGGCTTAATTTGGTGGAAACATGGAAATAATTCCTCGCTTTTTACATACCACACTGTTTTATTTTTACAGACCGTCGTTTCGAAATACAGTGTCCGTGAAACCTTAAAAAATGACATTGTACGTCAATACCATGGTCGGTAGAAATAAGAAAGTGTGTAATGTACAAAGCGAGAAATTATTTCATTTCTCTATACCTTCACTCAGCATCAATATTTATCACTTCCATCTGCAGTAGCTGAGTTAATTCTGAAGACTAAGAAATCAATTATCTGCCAAATACATTCAATAATTACCTTTTATTGCACTTATAAATTTTAAAGATTTTCAAACCACTAAACAGATGAATTGTGAACATGGGTACCCAAAGTGAAAGGCCTGTTTTGGGGTTACCATCAGATTAACTTAATAAGACAGAGGCTGGTGCTAATACAATACTTTCAAGTATCATCTTTAAACATTGATTTATAACTTATTAGAAATCTCTGCGCATTCATATCCTTAAAAAAAATCAATCATCTTTTTGTCGATAAGAATGCCATTTCAAATATCGATGCGATTTCCTCCCAGGGTCCCTCGAATTGTGTAAAATCACTAAAATAGCTACATTTCGAGAAATCTAAAGGGATGTATTGCACCAGAGAATGTTCAGAAGGACTTGAACGCGGGGTTATTTCCTAGGGTAAACTACTAGTTAAGGTAGATTTAAATGAAAGTGACTAAAATCCTCAGGATTTTAACATGCAAACGGCCCTATCTATCCTACAGTATATCATTCTTCATCTCAGCATACCGTCTTCATCCCGTTCATCAAATCTATTCTCTTTCTCCTTTTCTCCGCTTGCCCAACATCCTTCCCTCTATCAAGGTCTTTCAAGCAGCCCTTCGTCCCTCATAACCTCTACCAAACATCTACTTCCGAATCTCGTTAAAATCTCAAATCTGCCTTGGGATGTGTCCTACAAATTCGTCGATTTGAACGTTAAATTTTCATTTCGGCAGTAATCCTCGAATCAATATTACGCACAGGAAAATTAATCCGGAAAATAAACCATTTTTAGATGCAAAATGTCGGGTAGTTCTGATTTTTTTATATGCTGTTTGGGATAGGACTAACATAATAAATTTTAGTTTTCGACCTCGGCGCACCACCGTTTTTTGTCTCGAGAGAAAAGCCGCAACATTTTGGGACTTCTTTCAGTTTTTGTCCAAAATCTTCTCAACTATGTATATGGAAATGTTATACTTTTCTTTTTTCTCTTAATAGAGAAAATTTGATTCATTTCAAGAGTAAATAAAGTTCTCTACGTTTAATAACTATTGAGAAATGGCTTTTCACAAAACAGCTTTTTTGGGAAAAATTAAAAAAATTCAATATTGTGATGATTACCTTTTTAATTCAAACTTCATAACTATTGAAAGTTCAAAAGTCATTGAATCACACTTACAATCGCCAAAACGTGTATCGTCAGAATAACATTGAAGCTTTAATAAGAACACTTTTGCTGTCAAGGTGTTTTTTTTTGTCAAGGCCACGTCGCCTTCCCTCTTCTTTACTCTTCAAGTACATATTAATAGTCCAATAGCTGACAGTTACCTGAAATACTTACATCAGTATTATGGATCCAACATAGCCGTCATATTTTATGGTTACCCATCAGACGCAGCTCAGAAAAGCACGAAAAGTTCTAAAAGAGCTGTTTTCATCGTCGGTAAAACTCACAACTCTTTTCGAATCTAACCGTCGCAAGAATACTAAAAGTGGATTTCGATGAATTTCGTGGAAGGACTCAAAGTTAAGATGTAACTTCCCACTTTTAGCAGCATATTTCCGAAATGTCTTCAATACCACATTTCAAAATCTCCCAGAGAATATTCAAGGGAAGAAAAGGAGAAAATACTCGCAATCTTGAGCTCGGGGATATGGTGGTTTAGAAACACAGTCTGTTTGGATACGGATTGAGCGCAGAAACTGAAGGCTTTTAGGAAGCGCGGAGAGGTAAAGTAATCGCTCGCTTACGTAATTGAGGAAGACGACCAACAGCTGAAGTTGTCGGAGCCATTGATGAGGGTCGGAAGGGTGGAGAGAAACCCGGCGTCGTAATTAGCCTGCTCTTAACGAAAGGCACCAAGAGGATCACAGTTCAACTTCCCAAAAAAGCATCTAACACTTTCCCGGCGAATAATATGAGTAAAATATTCTCGAGCTCTTTCTCCGGTTTAAACTATTTTTAGTTTAATATAGTTTACTTTAGTACTATATCCACCACTCCGTAGTGAAGAAAAGTGAGTGTAATATGGGCAATGTAGGGTAATTATAGGTATGGGAAAAAGTAATAGATTGTGCGGAAGGAATGGAAATCGCAAAAAGGATATTCGGCCAAGACGGAAGACGCGGTGGAAGGAAGAAAATATTTAAAAAGAAAACGACATGTTGATGTTGGAGAGAGTGATGCAGAAGAGAATGTTGGGTAAGATCAAACGGGGAAGTAGAATTAGGGCAACATATAGGAAAGTCGAAGGTTTTACGAGCTTCACAGACACTTTGCTCCTAAGTAGTTTGAGCGAAATATTCTCTGGTCATAAATGAGACCATGTATGTGTATACATATGGATTTAAGCAGTAGTTAGAGGCATGAAGTAAATTTTGTAATGATATTGACGCAAAAACAATGTGTCTATGTTGAAATTCTCCGTAATAATCTAACTATGATTATTTGAAACTTTATCTTGACAATTGCTTCACGCAGTACGCGGATACGCCTTCACAAATGAGGTTTTCATTTCGATATAATAAAATAAATTACATTGGTGAGTGATATATTTTTAAATAAATTAACTAAAATTACTGCTTCAAAATTTAATTACTTCCATATTAAATGAACTAAACAAACCATATTGACGACACATCGTAAAATTTCTCACGTGATCTTGTGCTTCATAAATTCTTCATTTATTGTAATAATGTCTCTCTGATAGCGCAGAGCCGTAGTATATCCCATATGGGAAACTGCTTCTAATTTTGGCAAATATATCCACGCGGTAATGTGAAAAGAGGCTGATATGCTGAAATAATTAGAAATATGAGATATATTTCTCTAAAGAGGGGCTAAATTCAATTTTATGTGCAATGAAATTTCGATAAAACTACCTTTAAAGTGTATTAGGGAATTTTTTAAAGGGTAAAACGGCATTTTTGGGAGAGGTATATAGGGGTGTTTGTTGTTTAAGAACAGAGTGAAGTCGGTAGAACGCAAAATTTGGGCAAAATTAGGGGAGCCATATGCTACAAAAACTCAGCAGGAAATTATGGCTGAAAATGTGATACTTTTGCCCGGTAAAATTTAATGATGACCCCCCCTAGATGAGGGATGTACCTAAAGGCTATATGCTTTCCAAAAACCTGTCAATTAGTTGGCAGAACACTAATGACGGTTGCGAAAACGTCCGAAGCAGAAGTTTCGAGCTCTCGCTAATGGCCAAGCAAGTGTGAAATTCAATCAGCAGCGCCTCGCTTGTCAACACGCCAGCGGGCCCAACGTACCGAATCGGCGTGATGCATCAGTTGGACAGACATTCGGATCCCGCTTAAGGAATCGGAGGAGAGTATAGGGGTAGGGCAAGGGTATGAGATCACCCCTGGGACTTGCGTACACGCCCCTACAACAGGTGTGGAGTCCCACGCCCCCTTCAAATCCTCCCATCACACCCCTTTGCCTGCGTCACCTTAACGCCCCCTTCACTCCACTAACTCCTCCTCGCTCATCCTCAACCCATCGACCACTTGAAATTTCCCAGGAGAAGGGGGAAATTCGATTACTGCGTAAAACGTTTTGGGAGGGGAGAAGGGTAGAGCTCCTCTTACGCTGTCATAAGGTGGTGGCTGGAGCGATCTCTGTTTGTGCTGTAACTTTTGAAAATAACAGATATTTATAACAATATACATTTTATTTTTAGTAACAGATATTCATCGACAAACATAATGGAATACGACAAAGTTAATTATGAACTAGAGAATTTTTTGAAAATTACTTTAATTTTGTTTTAATTTGAGGTAATTTATGTTTAAATGTCGAAATTTATTTTTTTGTGGAAATGTTTTATTTATCGTTGAAATGTTTTGGTTGTTGAGGGGTTGTTGATGATAAAGGGGGTCGGGGTGGGGGAACTTAAAGAGACTGGAAGAGCTGTTCTGTAACAAATAGAAACATTTTCTAATAAAAAATGGAAAATAAGTATTGTTTTGACGGATAGACACAGTCCGACGCTACAGTTTACGGATTTGCGTGAAACTTTGCATACGTATTCGAAAAATTCATAGCAATAGACATAGTATAGAATATCCACAGAGAAAAAAATTGCATCACCATACCGATTTGGTTTTTAGTTATTGAAAGCTACTTCGTAGTATATGCGTAGCCTTATGGCACATGATATATATTTCGTAATAATTCGATAGCATACCAACGTACAGATTTGCTTCTAAGCGGAAAATAGTACGTCTCCTATTATTACAATAAGTTGGTATCAAATAGCAAGGAGTCACGCCGACTGCCTTATTGGAAAAAAAATCATATTTCAATCTAATTTCCTCTAAATGCGGAATACCGCGCCGAAAACCTTTTTCATAACACGCTATGATTAAGGAAAAAAATTAAAATATATAATTCTTGCACCTTTTCAATTGCTGCTTCTATGGTGAGTTTCAACGCATAAACAGATGCACTGAAATGAAATGCGATCCGTGAATTTCATTTTTCGTGTTACTTAAGAAATTATTAAATCGTGCATTCAATGAACCACGATTACCGCTCCAACAACCATAAAGGGAGCAGGGCAGAACTTACTTGAGTTTACAAATGAAGATTCGACAAAATGCAAGAGAAGTATCACGTATAAAGCAGATGTGGTGGAGGGGGTGAGGCATTGATGACGTAATGTTGAGGCCCAGTCGTGAAAACATTAAAGCCCTCCTCGAATATCACGATTACAGAAATTCTATGAAACCTGCATTCTCGAGAAATTACTTAATTCAAGAGGTAAAGGATGATTGCATATCGCATGCGTTATTTTGTTTTCGCAACACTACACATTGAGCATCTACTGCGTCTTTGAAAATGGTCTACTTCATTATGAAATTTTGCGATTTTTTACTTCAGTACTAGAACCGCAGTACTAGAACCACTCGATACCCCTCGAACCGCCATTGGGTCTGGCAGGACACACCCCCTATTTTCCAGTATTTCGCGGGTAAAACCGGGCTGCTAAAGGTCTCTACGCTTTTATTACATCATACTACACTGTATCAGGTCCAAAAGAAAGTTAGGTCACGCCTGTAGTTTTGTACACTGCCAAAAATTATTTCAAAATTAACCTTTGGTTTTATTTACTTCACTTATTTTCCTTAACTTTGAGTTCAAATTACAAAACATTTTTATTCTCACCATAAATGTGTGTAGATATGAAGTATGTATTCGGCGTGCATTTGATAATCTTCAAATATGAGAAATTTCGTGTGCGGCGATACCTTCTGAAGAGATAATTTGAGGAGAATAAGAATAACTTGGTAAGTATGAATGATTATTTGTTTGAAAATGAAAACAATTTTTGAGTAATTACATCAATTTCGATGGAAAAATTGATTTTTGACACCAATTGGCAATGTGTTTATGTAACATATGAAAATATAGTGCAGGAATTCGTTCTAAAAGTGCAACAGGTGGAAAACCTACTTTTTCTTACATTGCAACAAAGCATAGATTGTATCATCGCAACACTTCGAACAAACAGGCTTTCTGCAGTCATGATGTGCGTTTTGTTTCCACAGCATCCTACCTTGATCTGACATCTAACCCGCTTTTTCATTGTTTCACGGCTTACCTACATGGAGTTAAGCTCGGGCCCAATGCCCAAGTATGGTCTAGCTATAATTGACAAGCCTCTCTTGAGGCGTGCGCCTCAGGAGAGGCAGGAAGAAAATCCTAACGTGACATGGTGCACTTATTAGCCTGTTTGTATCATACATGTGAACTGATACCCACTAGGTCAAGGATGTTATAGCAAGAGTGTACAGGTAGGGTCAAACTTGCTTTTTTACCAATGCGTGGTTGCCAATTCTCTCAGCTTTTTCACGAGTCTCCTCCTTTCCTAGGCACGAGAAAGCATTTACGATATACTTGCTATCTTTGTCAGTTGTAACCCAACACCTTTGACCATACGTTTGCCAAAAATGCTCTATCTGTTATGCGCCGATGGTGAAAACTGGATATTTCAGGATTCAACTGGCATGCAACTTTGGCGAAGAAAACCAGTATCCACTCCCCTAAATTAGAAGGATATGGGGACCCGAGATCACTTCGTGTAAGATTTTAGTTTTTCGTTAGATCGTATTCGTTTATTTTTTTAACGTGGCGTGTCTATGATCCGTTAAATATGGCAGGCATTTATGGCTTATGGCGATACAAAAACAGTTACCTTTCAAAAATGTGATCTACCTGTGATGTGATCTTTTCATTCCAGTTTGCGATATACCTCCCGCCAACCTCTAGCGGACAACTAGAGAACTGTTTTGCTGTGCTTTTCTTTATTTTGCATCGTTCATTTGTTTACTAAATTAAGTAAGTTAAAAAACATTTAACACTTCCAAATGCTTAACCACGCAGAATTTGTGAGCACATCTGCCGACTTCTCTGGTTGCGTTAATTCTAAAATGCCTTCGGTGCTCTTTCAGCCTCGTCTCAATTGTTCGGCCTGTCTCCCCCGCATATAATTGTCCGCATTCGCATGGAATCTGGTAAACCCCTGGTGTCTTCAAGCCGATATTATCCTTCGCCTTCACCAGTCGGTGCCTTAATTTAGGTGGTGGTAGGTGGATAGTTTTAATGTTATACCGTCGTACAATGCGGTGGATCTTGTCACATATGGTTGAAACATAAGGTATTAAAGCTTTGGCCAATGGTTTTTCAGGCGGCTCCCCCGGGCAACTCTCCTGTTTCGTATTGGAATTACTTAGGGCCTTAAAAATCTGTTGTCTGCCTTAGCCGTTCAGTGAAAATATTCTTTTTAGGTGGTCCAACTCGGCTGGGATGCTCACTTTATCCGATATTAACTTGGCTCTATGAACCAAAGTAGATAATACGGTGGCTTTTTGCGATGGATGGTGGTGGCTTAGCCCGTTGAGGTATAGGTTAGTATGAGTTGGCTTCCGATAAACGCTTCTTATGAGTTGGCTTCTGAAAAACCATTGGCCAAAGCTTTTATGCCATCGAGAATGGTAACCAACATGTGGTTACCATTCTCGATGGAAATCGTCAGGTCTAAATATTATTAAATATGTCCTCCATATTTCACTGCCAGGTGAACCGTGGGGTGAACGGAGTTTAAAAATGTTATCAAAGTTCCTTGCTGTCTTTCGCTTACGTGCGTTTTTATTGGTGAATCTCCACCCATTTTACCTTCGTCATTCTCAGATAACACTATATTTCCATTAATTCGTATCTTCTTTATTCTGCTGAGGATATATCCCGAGGTTTAACGCCATTTAGGAGTATACTCACACACGTTTTTGGTATTTCCTTCCCAACTCACGAACTTACGTTGCTGGATTATGGCTGATATGAGAGTAATAGTGGAAGCCGATAATTTTGTAACATTTTGCGAATTTAAATGTGGCTTAAATAAACCATTAAACTCTACTGAAATATTTGTTGTTGAAAGGCAGAGGTGTAAATCATTTTTGGCCATAGTTTAGTTAGAAACATTCTTCTACCCGAGTCTAGCTTCAGTGTTTTTCCAAAAGAAATTCGTACTTAGAGTTACTTTTATTTATTTTACTGTCAACCTCATTTTCCTGAAAGTGGCATTTTCGACTGAAACCAGTCTTTCTGTCAACGGCACAAATTTACCTCGAGTGAAATTGTTTCGCCACACGGCGGAAACTCCAGGAATATTTTTGTTGTTAACTTTAAGTTATACATCTCTCCTAATAAAGTGCCATATTTTGCTAGGGATACTCTTTCCTCAACATCTTTCCAGCTTCTTCCATCACTGGCGATACGTCTCTCCCCAGATGGCAAAGCTAAGCCACCGAAGTGGCGACACCCAAGATTTAAAAAAAAGAAGACGATATTGAAAGGTCGATAAAATGACGCAGTAGACCATATGGTGGAACGGAAGTATTTCCCAAAAAGCACCGCGTCTGCATAACATATTTTTTCCAGTCATCCATGCTGTTTCTAGGAAGATACAAGATTTATTTTACAGCCTTCTAAATTTTGTAAATTGGCTTGCGGAATTGGAATGCGGCTTTCATACCAATATTAAAGCACATCCGTAATTAAAATGAAAATATAAATTCTTTTCATCTTTCCAGCACATCAAACCGAACTCGGCAGCATCCCTCATCGTCTTGGGGGGTTTTTACGAAAAGGGTCGATCCTGACCCTTTAATACCTTTCCTCCAACGAGTTCAATCTCCTTAGTCCCGTTGCCCCACCTCCACATCGATCGTTAATGGCCAGCCACGAAGCTCTTTAATTCAAAGCACACACACACAATTCCTTATTCCGAGGAAACCTTAATCAAACCTTAAGACGAGCATCATCCATTCCCTTCCTTTTTGAATCACCAATTTTTAATCTTCATTTTCCCCATCTTTCCTTCAGGTAATCTGTCTCCCCCGTCCAACACCTTGCCTACACTGCTCCACAAGTTGTCTTCCTTTAACACTCTTGCGAGGTAGACAGATATAAGGTGGGTAAAACCTAAGGCTACCTTTACGTCAGTCTCTTCATTTGACGAGGATGCGTATATTTAAAAAAAAAGACCGAGATTGGAGTACCAGGACGAAATCGTGGATGTAACGCTTGAAGGGTGACCCATTCCGACTCCATAACACTGTGACTTATGACACGAATGAAACAAATGTGGTCTCGTTCTATCAAGTACACACATACGTTGCAAGCATGACCTTGATCTGGCGCCACGCACGGACTACACACGTGTTTCCCCGCGACGCACGGCCATTATGGGCAAACATTTCCTCGAAGAAATAACTCGTGACCCCGATGTGCTAGCGCATTGATCTATGCGAAAGACAATTTATATTTAGTCAGGTAACACCTAAGGCTACCTTTACGTTATCCTCTTATTGTGACGAGGAAGCGTGTGTTAAAAAAATTCCATTATTAGAGTACCAGGACGAAATTGGGGATGTAACGTTTGAAGGGTGATCCATTCCAACTCTATAACATTGTACCGTATTACACGAATGAAGCAAATGTGGTCTCGTTCTATCGAGTATATAAACAAATGCAATGCAAGCATGACCTTGAGTTGACGCTGCGCATGCGCTAGGAGCGTGTTTCCATGCGACTAACGGGCATTATAGGCGAGAGCAAACATTTCTTCGAAACATATCTCCTGACCCCGATGTGCTAGCGCACTGATTTACGCGAAAGACAAAATAGTTCGTCTAGATCAGTCTAGAGTGGGTTAATAACGTACTTTGTAAAATATTTACGGGGTATAAAGAAAAAACAAGTAATGAAATCACTACAAAATTTCATGTCTGCCTATACTTGCCGGAAGGTTTTGAGAAAAAAAACCAAGATATCACGTCTCATTGGTAGGAGCGTTTTATATCTCTTCGATTAGTGTTGATATTCCCGCGGCGGAACAGGTAAGGTGGATTCTGGGACATCTGAAAATCGACCCGGCGCTGGTTTTTATGCCAAAAGAAAAATCTTGGCCTCAATTATTTTGATTTTTTTAGCCTTTTTAAATTTATTTCCACATTCCCAAAAACAGCACTAACATCGGGTGTTTTTAACATGTAGCAATAGACGAACACAAACACCCTGAGTGGTGAAACATCCACTCAGCTGGTACTCGAACCCGCGACCCTCAGATTAGCGGGCGAGGACTTTACCCCGCCGCCGCCAGGGCCGACTGATAAGAAAAAAAAACTTTAGCCTATTTGCCAATATTTTTGTGACAACTTTAAAAATAAGTAATGATTTGGTATCTCCATGTTTTTCAGGCAAAGCTGCGTCGGTGTATCTTTACGGTGACGTTTCGTAGCAAAGCTGCGTCGGTGTATCTTTCGTGAAGATACACCGACGCAGCTTTGCCCGAAAAACATGGAGATACCATCACAACAGCGCTGCGAAAGCCTCAAACAGAAATGAGTAATGAATTTTCAGATATCAGTCCATTCCAACAATCCCAGAGATCTCTAGAGTAAAAAACTCATCTCTTGTAAACTTACGTTTAAGGAGATTCCGCCGCGACTGTGTGAGTCAAAACAAATACTAAATTCCACATTTTTGATATTTTGTCCAAAAAATCCTGCTTTCACTGATGCAATGCGTTACCTATAGAAATCTAATAGTAATGTACAAAATATAGTACAGATTATTCCACGAATGTATTTTAAATGAGCACTTTTTTTCCAGCCATAGGAGCCGACTGCAGCGCCATTTCCTACGAATTACCGCATTTTGACTTCAATTACGGCATTAATTCCCTAATAACAAAAAAATAAGGTGGTTTGATGCCTATACTACATTTTTATTCAATTTCTCTGGATAATTTCCTTCTTAGAGACAGTATTCCACGAAAATGGAATTTGTATTTTATGGAAAAATACTATTTTCCCCGTGCTTCTCTCATTCCCCCATTGAACACAATGTAATTTCAAGTTCAATTATAAAATAAAATAGCGTGGAAAGGTATTATTTTGTTGTTCATATCAGATAGAGGAAAACTTTTTCTACAAGTAGACAGTATATGAATAAAATGAAATTTAAGTCATTTTACGGTGGAACCACCTTAAATATCCATCGATAAGTGCCATGCCTGAAGAGGAATGCGTTAAGATGGCTCGGGAACTAATTCGACGCGGCGCACAGCTGGCTGAAATCGGTAAAAGCTGGATAAAAATCAATGGATGATTTTTTTTCAGTCCGGAAGTGTAAACTAAGCATGGTCACTCCTTCTCTGATTGCTACATGTGATATTGCCATAGACGTTGTAATTCGCCTTGAATGAATTATTTTCCTTTACCGGGATGCCTTGACCTTGACCTGCAAATAATTTTTTTTAATGGCGAATTTCATCGTCTTTGGCGTATGTATTCGCACCCGTGCGGCGTACCTGCGTAGGTACCACATCATTCATGCAATCGCAATAATTGGAAAAAATGTGATATTGCATTTTATTTTCCATACTTCTCAAACATTAACTATTAGCAGTGGCTGAATTTTGAACAGTATTCGCTAAAAACCCCCGTCTTCGATTTTTTCTTAAATCATCCGCGTTCAAACCGTTGCAGAATCCCTAAGACTTTACATTTGAAATAAAAATCTTCTATCCTATTGATACCTATTTTTTAGCACATTTACTCTGTATACCATTTGTGTTAAATTTGAATTTAGCTTTAAATAAAATTACGAACACTGTTTTTAATGATAGCATGAGATTTTTTAGTGTTGGTCAAATAAAGTTCAATTTTTCATCACCATCGTTCCGCCAAATTTATTGGAACCCTCAGGGCTTTAAAATTAACCGAACAAGAACAACATTGAACCGTCTACCAGTAGCTCCACAGCAGCCAAAAACATAATCAGTCTCGATTATTATTATTTTTTGCTATTGTACAGCAACTGGTAGACGCTTCAATTTTGTGCATGTTCAGTTGATTTTCAAGTCTTGAGGCTTCCAATAAATTTGGCGAAAGGTTGGCGATGAAAATTTTAATTGTATTTGGCCTACACACAAGAAACCCCGCCGCGAGGCGGCTGGTCACCGCAGGAACGCGGCTAGTGAGTTGATGCGCTACTAACGTAATGACAGTAATGGATTTAAATAATGGATGAAGGCGATACTTTGCGGAAATAACAGACATGGTAAATGAAACAATCTTTCCCTTCGAGTTGCCTCCCTCTTGAAAATGACGCATGGTCGTCGAAATTGATCGGGGAATATATATAAAGCAAAAGTGTGGAATGTACATAGTTTGTTTCATTTACCATGTTTAATAGTAATGGAGACTTGGAACTATATATCCAATAAAAATGTACCTCTAAAGATATTTTTGCCAATAAAATACGTAGAAAACTTTGCCTATTTACGCAAATGGGTATCTGCAAGCCTAGATGGCATTAAGACCGGTTTCTTTGCATGCAATGCAGAATATAACGCAAACTTTTCATCCGTATTTTCTAAAATATATTTTAAGGGTTAGAATATGAGAGCTACGATATGGGTTCATTGAAATTGATGAAACAACCAAATTCATGCGTTTTACAAGAAAAACAAATATAGAGAAGCGCTTTAACTAGACAATAGGGAATTAGAAAACGTGAAAGCTTTTAAATATTTTACGCCAACCTTACGTAATAATACTACAACGTAGCAGAAGTGAGTGAGTAAGTTTATATTACTCCATACACAAAATATACTTAAATAGCAAACTTTGAGTAAATTTAGGTATCCTTGAAGGAGAACCTGTTTTAAGGCTACCATCAAATAATAACACGTTATGCTTACACTTAAAAATACATATAGCTAATATAGTGAGGCCTAGACAATTACTTAACAATGTGAGTGCGTACCTTAAGAAGCTACTAACTAAGACTTATGGAGTTAATTATAACACATTAACAACAATGTTTACAACAATATTTGTAACACGTTTACAACCATATTTACAACAATATGAACGTATTTTACAACGTATGAAACGCAATCTCAGGTGAAATGACAAAGAGAATTTCTCTGGGTAACAGATGCCTATGTTATGCCTATTCGTTAGAGAAACCAATTTGTATTCTACATAAGCAACTAAAACATAAAATCTATAAAATAGCCAGAAGCCCGGCTCTTAGATATAGTTGCGAGGCATGGATGTTAATCGAGAAAAAAAAGGAAGACTTCCAATTTCCGAAAGAAAAATACTTAGAAGAAAATTTGGACCATTACAGGAGAAAAGAGGTGATTGAAAAATTGAGAAAAATGCTGAATTAAATGAGCTCATAAAATATAAACTATAGTCCGCTTCATGTAATCAAAAAGAATCCGATGGTTTCATCACATAATACGCATGTGAGAGACAAGATCGTCAAAAAAGTCATGAATGGATACCAGATAGAAATAGGCCCAGAATGAGATCTCCAAAAAATAGAGAGACGATATTACACAGAATTTACAGAGAATGACTACATTTCTAACTGGAATGAGCTAAAAAAAGATAAAAGATGATGGGCGTTAACTGCAGGAAAGGCCAAAATCCATTGAGGGGTGTACGGCCCAAAGAAGAAGATGAACTTCGGTTTTCACTTCATCCTGACTTTTTTGGTAGGTCTTCTTCAATGACTTTCGAATTCAAATAGTTTTAAAAATTTAATAGAAGTATTTAAAAAATAACGATAAATTAAGCAGAAACATGTGTCACTATTAGTATTAAATGTTACTCGATCGAAGAGTTAAATAAAATCAAAGCAATCCTTAAACATGGACTAAGAACGAATTGAAATATATGAAGCCATTTTTCATCGTTTAAAATATCAATTGCAACGTAAATTTTCCGCCGGATTAACTAAGCTCATATACATTCACTGCTACTTGGTCTTAAAAGTTAGCCATTTTTGAAAATAGTTCCCGAAAAATGTACCGAAAGCCGTCGCACTGCGTACACCCGGTTTGTTCTGCTACACTTGATATGACTATACCACTACCCGCCAAGGAGAAGTTGAAGTAATGTTGGAAGTTTAGTAGATTTTGCGCGCATATCATAGGGGTCAGGACTATATGACGGCAAGTTTTAGCACAAGTGCTATAATCTGAAGTACCGAGCACATTCCACATGGGCCTCGTAAAGTGAAAATGATTTTCTACGAAAGTCTTCCACGTAATATTTTACTCAAAAGGGGAAAAAAGGCTTAACATCATCTGCTATAAACTTGCTCCGCAATAGCTTTCACCTTTTTCTTTCCTTACAATGTGTCTAACACTTCTGCGCCTCTTCTGAACTTCTTTCTCCTTTGCTGAACTTCTTCCTCTAACACTTTGCACCACTCTGCACACCTTGTCCATTTCCGCATCGCCGCAGCACTTTTCGCGTATTAATATTTTCTGCTCGAATGGGTTATTCATCCAGGAAGGAGGTCCTCCCATCTCTCGGCATGACCCGAAAACAAAATAAAATGGGTCCTGCCTTCCGCTACCTTTCTCTTCTACCCATCCTTCCCTTGCTCCCAATCCTTCGGGCGACCCTTTCAAACCAACCGTTGACATACTTATACACATCTCGCCGTTCCCTTTCGTGGTAGTTACTGTCATAAGAGATTAATTTGCAATGCTAAGTCGAGAAAATCAGCTCTTTTTTTAGACTATTTCCTCCATTATGCTCTATCTTTGCATAGCTCCTCCGTTAATGCCACATTAATTCATTGCTTCATACATGCTCCATTGATCTTAAAGAAGACCTAATTTTCCTTCCCTTAAAAGTGTCTCCTCCTCCACCACATTCACAAAACATGACTTTCCCGTGGTCTACTTCATTCTCTTACACTCCTCTGCTATCATGTATCTGTTACTTTATTTCCACCTAACTACTCTCATCCATTGTTTCAACATGTCCAAACAAACGAAAAACGCTCCTTTTCCATGAGAATTGGACTCTCCTGGAGCATTCAATCCACATTATTTCGTGACCTACTCATTTGTGACCCCATCCCTCCTATTGTTCCCGCAAAACACTTGTAACATACCACACACCTACACCATTTAGATTACAGTTACACTTATACTGGCATAGGTACCAAATTTTAACTGCCATTGAATAAATCGGGAAGAAGTACTCTTGATGCATAGTGCGATTTTTCCTACCATTACGTTTCAACAAAATTCACCACTTCAATTTACACCAAATCTTTTCAATTCAATTTCCACCAAAAACCCCCCACAGTAAGTTTATGCAACGCCACCACCGTAGGCGTTTGCTACGTGTGAAAGGGCCTAAATGTGACTTTGGGATGTGTGTCAGTTGAAATGAATAATTTAAAGCGCCACCGTTGCGCCGTCACCTTCTATTGTTTCACGCAATTGAGTGAGAGGCGCTGAATTTGCTCTCACAAGGAGTTTCGGTCATTCCTAAACATTTTCTGGAACATTTTGTCGATGACTTTCTAGGTAAGTATATTCAGATATCTGTTTATATATTTTCATAAGTTGTCTTTAATCTGTAAGCATCCACCTTCTTATTTCTGAGATATTTTTAAATACTTCCTGAAAAAGAGCAATTTTTTCCGTGTTTTACAAATGAAACCTCTCAAAACTGATAACTTTAGGGAATTCAGATTGTTTCATGGTTTCATTCATACTATCAAATTCCTTTCTTATAAACCCACTCGGGAACTCCTCGTACAATTTTACATTTATTTAACTTATTTGACGCTGGCGAAGACAAATTTATTTTCGGGCATACTATCTTGCGACCTTATGGTACTGTATGACGGTAGCAGTTTTAAGTTTGTCGTTCATTATACATACTCTATCTCCTTCCGTCGTATGGCAAATGGACCATTTTAATGTCTCTCATACTTTCCGAGTTAGAAAGAAAGTATTGACGAACACATTTTTGTAGCATGTTCTCTGGGTCACGGTATTTTGACTTCATGTTCACTGACATGTGATATTTTTCTTTCGGTTTGAGGAATGCTTCAGCTTGTTCCTTAGTTGATCAATTTGAATCCTGACGAGGTCAGAACGAAGCTATTATAGTATTTATTCTCTGAAGCATTGCGAATGCATGCAGATTAGTTATGCCGGTGAGTACCACGAAGGGAATAATGGATTAATTTAGTAAAACATTTGATTATGAAATAATTTAGCCACCAGACACATGGCAACCGCACGACTTTTTTGCTGTAAAGTAACTAAAATTTCAAGTTTTTATGAGCTATTTTTTATTCATACAATTTTGAATGTATCATCAATTCCTGTAAGAAATCGTCAACTCACGCCAATGCATTCTCTAACGCTATATATGCGCAAGTAAAGTGGTCCGTGTGTCGTATATTCGCAATAATGTGCGATGAGTAGCATGACGTATGAATTAGATACGCATCAATTTACACTGTTTACACGGCAGTAAGTAATTTCCATACTAAGGATTGGTAATTTAAATTCAGAATCGATTTTCGATTAATCGACTTTGTATTTTGGTTTTAAAAATCGATTTTCTAAAAAATCGTTATGTTGCCCAAAATAATCGAAAAATCGAAATGGATATTTATAATGGTAATGTAATTGTCTGCTGAAATACGGATGTGCTTTTGTAACAAAATGCAAAATATGGGTTTATGGGAAGAAGAACTGAATACGGTTAAAATTATTAATACAATATATTATTTTATAGATATTAATAAGGTATGCAGGAAAGTAATAATCCATACCAGATACTTATACACATATCGTTAATAAAACAAGCAAATTACAGATGAATTCAAAATTCCGTTCTGGCGTAACTTTGTGGAAGTCCATGTTCAAATAATGACAAGGCCAACTATGTTTAAATCCACAGGGTATTTTATTGGTACAACTAGTTTCAACGCTGCGGCGTGCCTTGCCGATTGAAACTTCGTGGCCCATGCGCAGAAGACGATATTCGGACTGGGCGAATCTATTTTGAAGAAGGCGAGTGCTCTGAAGCGATTTATTGAGAAAATGTTAACAGAAAAAAGTACAATGTCAATGCATATTGTCATTTCAAATCTTCATCTCGCGTTCTACAATGTATAACTACTTCCGAGTCTTGCGAGACCCCCGCCGGAAAGACTTGTATTGTAATAAAAATCCGCAGCCTTTACAGATGGCAACCCCAACCTGCCGGTAACCTGAAGATGACACTAGTTTGTGGAAACCGTAGTCGTATCGTAATAAAAAGTGTGGAAAAGAACGAAGTATTTTATTATGTGTGACCGAAGCACTTTTCCTCCCCTCCCAATGTTCCCCCACCCCAGCACTTGCAGAGTGAAATAGCGCGGCGCGGAGCAAAGCGAGGCGGCAAAATTCAAATGCTGCTCCAAGCTAAAAATCGATCGGCTAGAATCAATTTTGATCGATTTTTAAAAACAAAAAGTCGACTTCGATTAAAACGAAAATCGGAGTTTGATAATCGATTTTCGATTTAAGTACATCGAGTACAATTTGCGACATTCGAAAATGTGGAACTCGTTCGCGAAACGCGTTAAAAAAAACAATAATGGAATTAATAAAAATAAAACTTTTTTAAGTTTAAGTTATGGTTTTATTGAAAATATAAATATGAATGAAACATGAACTTTGCTGCCATTTCAAAATTCAGGATCATATGTGACTGAAAATAAAACCATGGGGTGTTTATCGAAAGGATTTCTACGCATAATTTGTACAATTATAGCATGCTTAATATGTTTGCATCATTTTGACATGAAGAATATGAGTTTTTGCTATAAATTTTAAATATATGAAATTGCTTTTGCAAAAAGATTTCATGAGAGAAAAAGAATTTTCTGTCCATCAACGTGGAAACTGTCGATAAAATATTCAATAACATTCTATTCACTAAGTATTTGATCTTCTTATAAACATTTACTTATATGAAAGTTACACATATTCAGTTTCGTAAACACGTTCTTATGAGTAGCCTTTGTGATGCAGTTACGAAAGCCAAGTCGAAAACTTACTCAAGTCAAGTTGTGATATATTTAAACAAAAGTTTATTAGCAATTAGAAGAAATTGAACCAGGAGTATTGTAAATAAAAAATTCAATGTCGGATGTAGAAAGTAAACATTGGAACATTCAATACTAAAGGGAACATTGGAATTTGAACATATGTACACTGAAATTTGTAGGATTAAAATTAACGTACAAGTCATTTGTAGAAGTTATATTCAATTGAAATTTTAATTTCATTCAACAGTTTTTTTTTGTTTTCTGAGCTATTCTGCAGACTAGTTTATGCATGTACGGCGCCCCATGGTTTTATTTCCAGTCACATATGATCTTGAATGGTGAGATGGCACCAAAGTTCATGTTTCATTTATCTTTGTGTTTTTTTTATAAAACCAAGAAATGTAAAATTCTTTTTTATATTGCTATTTATTTCTGAAATCCATTTGGCTCAAATTTTATTTAAATAATTTTAAACTATGAATGAATTCAGAAAACTTAAAAGCAATTTCTTGGGACTCGAACCCAGGACTGTATCGGCAGTCAACACAACTAACCACTCGACCAACACAAAAGTTTGAATTTAAAATATTTTAGCTTAATCTATATTTAATTGCTAGAAATTAAAAAAAAATTGAACGAAAATATTTTGTGAACATTGAGATTTGAACTTAAAACCTCACTGTTCTAGGTCAACGTCCTTAACCGCTAGATCATTGACCGTTTCCGATTATATCTCACACTATGGCTAAGACATTTATTTGATATGTCATGAAAGGAGAAAAAACAAATTTATATTTTGTTCCAATTTCCACTGCTCCGAAATTAGTTATTGATGAATGACATAAAAACTGCAATGAACCAATTTGAAAAATAAAATTAAAAAAAAAGTTTTGTCCTCAACCAAGACTTGAACTTGGGTTCTCAAGACGGAAGGTCATGACCCTACTCACTTCACCACCACAACACAACTTTTACCAACACTAATATTGCTTAACGCATATTGTAAAATTTCCATTAGCAAGGGGAAAATAGAAATTTTCTTTTCTGACGTTATTTACGTAAACGATCCGAAGCTACATTTAATTACAGATTGCATTGTCATCGAATGAACACCTAAGTGTAAGGAAATCTAATGAGTGTAAAGACCGTTTTACACGATGCTTATTTGAGTACTAAAACAGAACTGAACTCAGCATGTTTAAATTCGTACCATGTAAAGGGTGTATTCGCATCCGATTATCAGTAGTAGTAGGTACTGAAAAGAGACCTAAGTAAAATACTTATTTTCCGTCCGATTCTTGGATCCAAAGACCAATCACAGTCAAGCAGGCGATTCGATCGTTTCGAGATAATACCGATGGCGGTACTAGAGTCTGCCGAAATAACAATCCGAAAATAATTTCTCGAGGAATTGTT
This sequence comes from Pyrrhosoma nymphula, assembly GCA_963573305.1. Lineage (NCBI taxonomy): Eukaryota > Metazoa > Arthropoda > Insecta > Odonata > Coenagrionidae > Pyrrhosoma > Pyrrhosoma nymphula. The sequence goes on along the minus strand of OY754329.1, from coordinate 171,495,819 downwards.
CCGAATTGTTGAAATCTGTATACCTAATCATTCCACGATTCCGCTTGAATATGGCAAAACAATACAGCGCAGTTTATTTACAATGCATAACTTCAGCAAGTGCCAAGACAGAGCCACTGCGCACTGAAATCAGTATATTGTAAACCTCGGATACCGTGGTGTAAACACAGACATGGCAATCGATTCAATTCTCAAATTAAGTTCCGAGTTTTCAGCACTGATTTAGGTTCTGAATTCAGTGCTAACCAAGCATTGTGTAAAAACGGCGGGTGAAAAAATCGATTAACAGATTTCAAACAACCAAAGAAACATACACACAGACAAAACAACTTGAATAACACCATGTAAAAAAATGAATCGGCAGAATCGCCATAAAAAAAGGCCAAGGAAGAAATACATCGTCGAATCCTACAATATTAACGACGTATTTATTAACACTTTCTTTAGGAATGAAATGGTTGCTAGGAGGATAGTGGCGCGTAAAGCTACAGAAAGTCAATCCCCGGATTGAAGACAGATGAAGAGATAAGTTTTAAATTAGTTAGGACGACGCAGCAAACCAGATGACGACACGATGAACAGCGTCAAGATGGCCCAACAGCGTGACTACGTCGCTAATATAGTCGCTACACCAGCATGCATGCGATACGATACTTATAGTATCGCGATACCTAAAACATCTAGCAGTCCGACTCCCACGCAACAAGGCATAACCCACCCACCCTTCCCACCTCCACCAATCACAGATTTTTCCCCATTCCGTTATATTCTTCGCCCTTTCTCTCCATGAACCGTATTTTCCCTAAAAGCCTATTTCCCTTTCCACCACCCCCTTCCCCTCTTTATCTCTCTTCTAACCCCCCCCACCCACAATGCCACTTACCCTCCGACGTCATCATTCCTCTCTCTCTCATTCTACCCCATTCGAATTCCCCAATCCCCCCCGCTACCCATTTGACAGACTTTCTCTCAAATTCTAACCCTTATCCACCCTATTCGACTCTCATGCTCCCTATCACATTTTGGACCACCACTCCTCTCCATCCATTAAAGATTCCCGTTCCCCATCTCGTCCCGCTGCCCGAGCGGGTACAGCCCGGGCCCACCTCATTTATTAAAAGGGCAGCGGCGGGGCGGCGTCCTAATCTATTCTGCGCACCGGGAGACAAGTGCTACACTTGGCGCGCTATTCCCGGTCGTTCGCGGGAGTAGTCGGAACGAGGAAAGAAAGGGAAAGGACCGACCCCCTGCTGCACGGACGCAGGTACCTACACAATTGGGATGATGGAGGGGGGGAAAGGTGGGTTGTGGTGCACTTTGAGGAGGGGAAAAATAAACGAAATCGCTTAAGATAGGTTTGAGCGAGATAGTCATCCCTAGTCATAATGGAGACCACATTCAAATTTTATTTTTTTATTCCAGCGTCTATAAGAAGTATGAAATAAATATTGTAATATTAATGGCACAAAGATATAGTTATATATGATCAAAATTCGCAGTAATTAAATAAATAAAGCTACATAAGTCTCTAACTTGACTCATTATTTTCCCGCGGTACGGCTGAAAACCCTTCAAAACGGCAGGTTTTTTTAGCGATTCTGTAAAAATTACTGTGGTTAGCAATAGATTATTTTTTATAAATACTTGAGATAACATTAAATCTACATACCGTTAGTTTCTGATGAAATCTAGGTGCTAATTGTTCCTAATTTTTTAAATATTCTCCCTCCTGGAGCGCACAGCCATAATCTATCCCAGATGTAAGACAGCTTGTATACTTACAGGCAAATTGCTCAAAAAGTAGTTCGGCAAGGGGTTGATATTTTGATATCATTGGACAGAAGAGAGGTTTTTCTTTGAAATGAGGCCAAATTCATCAAATTCTAGGTGAAGAGATTTTTCGCTCAAACTACCTTAAGATAAATTGAGCGAGATAGATCCCTAGTCATATGAGAGACCACATTCGAATTTTATTTTTTTATTCCAGCGTCTATAAGAAGTATGAAATAAATATTGTAATATTAATGGCGCAAAAATATAGTTATATATGATCAAAATTCGCAGTAATTAAATAAATAAAGCTACATAAGTCTCTAACTTGACTCATTATTTTCCCGCGGTACGGCTGAAAACCCTTCAAAACGGCAGGTTTTTTTTAGCGATTCTGTAAAAATTACTGTGGTTAGTAATAGATTATTTTTTATAAATACTTGAGATAACATTAAATCTACATACCGTTAGTTTCTGATGAAATCTAGGTGCTAATTGTTCCTAATTTTTTAAATATTCTCCCTCCTGGAGCGCACAGCCATAATCTATCCCAGATGTACGACAGCTTGTATACTTACAGGCAAATTGCTCGAAAAGTAGTTCGGCAAGGGGTTGATATTTTGATATCATTGGACAGAAGAGAGGTTTTTCTTTGAAATGAGGCCAAATTCATCAAATTCTAGGTGAAGAGATTTTTCGCTCAAACTACCTTAAGATAAATTGAGCGAGATAGATCCCTAGTCATATGAGAGACCACATTCGAATATTATTTTTTTATTCCAGCGTCTATAAGAAGTATGAAATAAATATTGTAATATTAATGGCGCAAAGATATAGTTATATATGATCAAAATTCGCAGTAATTAAATAAATAAAGCTACATAAGTCTCTAACTTGACTCATTATTTTCCCGCGGTACGGCTGAAAACCCTTCAAAACGGCAGGTTTTTTTTAGCGATTCTGTAAAAATTACTGTGGTTAGTAATAGATTATTTTTTATAAATACTTGAGATAACATTAAATCTACATACCGTTAGTTTCTGATGAAATCTAGGTGCTAATTGTTCCTAATTTTTTAAATATTCTCCCTCCTGGAGCGCACAGCCATAATCTATCCCAGATGTAAGACAGCTTGTATACTTACAGGCAAATTGCTCGAAAAGTAGTTCGGCAAGGGGTTGATATTTTGATATCATTGGACAGAAGAGAGGTTTTTCTTTGAAATGAGGCCAAATTCATCAAATTCTAGGTGAAGAGATTTTTCGCTCAAACTACCTTAAGATAAATTGAGCGAGATAGATCCCTAGTCATATGAGAGACCACATTCGAATATTATTTTTTTATTCCAGCGTCTATAAGAAGTATGAAATAAATATTGTAATATTAATGGCGCAAAGATATAGTTATATATGATCAAAATTCGCAGTAATTAAATAAATAAAGCTACATAAGTCTCTAACTTGACTCATTATTTTCCCGCGGTACGGCTGAAAACCCTTCAAAACGGCAGGTTTTTTTTAGCGATTCTGTAAAAATTACTGTGGTTAGTAATAGATTATTTTTTATAAATACTTGAGATAACATTAAATCTACATACCGTTAGTTTCTGATGAAATCTAGGTGCTAATTGTTCCTAATTTTTTAAATATTCTCCCTCCTGGAGCGCACAGCCATAATCTATCCCAGATGTACGACAGCTTGTATACTTACAGGCAAATTGCTCGAAAAGTAGTTCGGCAAGGGGTTGATATTTTGATATCATTGGACAGAAGAGAGGTTTTTCTTTGAAATGAGGCCAAATTCATCAAATTCTAGGTGAAGAGATTTTTCGCTCAAACTACCTTAAGATAAATTGAGCGAGATAGATCCCTAGTCATATGAGAGACCACATTCGAATATTATTTTTTTATTCCAGCGTCTATAAGAAGTATGAAATAAATATTGTAATATTAATGGCGCAAAGATATAGTTATATATGATCAAAATTCGCAGTAATTAAATAAATAAAGCTACATAAGTCTCTAACTTGACTCATTATTTTCCCGCGGTACGGCTGAAAACCCTTCAAAACGGCAGGTTTTTTTTAGCGATTCTGTAAAAATTACTGTGGTTAGTAATAGATTATTTTTTATAAATACTTGAGATAACATTAAATCTACATACCGTTAGTTTCTGATGAAATCTAGGTGCTAATTGTTCCTAATTTTTTAAATATTCTCCCTCCTGGAGCGCACAGCCATAATCTATCCCAGATGTAAGACAGCTTGTATACTTACAGGCAAATTGCTCGAAAAGTAGTTCGGCAAGGGGTTGATATTTTGATATCATTGGACAGAAGAGAGGTTTTTCTTTGAAATGAGGCCAAATTCATCAAATTCTAGGTGAAGAGATTTTTCGCTCAAACTACCTTAAGATAAATTGAGCGAGATAGATCCCTAGTCATATGAGAGACCACATTCGAATATTATTTTTTTATTCCAGCGTCTATAAGAAGTATGAAATAAATATTGTAATATTAATGGCGCAAAGATATAGTTATATATGATCAAAATTCGCAGTAATTAAATAAATAAAGCTACATAAGTCTCTAACTTGACTCATTATTTTCCCGCGGTACGGCTGAAAACCCTTCAAAACGGCAGGTTTTTTTTAGCGATTCTGTAAAAATTACTGTGGTTAGTAATAGATTATTTTTTATAAATACTTGAGATAACATTAAATCTACATACCGTTAGTTTCTGATGAAATCTAGGTGCTAATTGTTCCTAATTTTTTAAATATTCTCCCTCCTGGAGCGCACAGCCATAATCTATCCCAGATGTAAGACAGCTTGTATACTTACAGGCAAATTGCTCGAAAAGTAGTTCGGCAAGGGGTTGATATTTTGATATCATTGGACAGAAGAGAGGTTTTTCTTTGAAATGAGGCCAAATTCATCAAATTCTAGGTGAAGAGATTTTTCGCTCAAACTACCTTAAGATAAATTGAGCGAGATAGATCCCTAGTCATATGAGAGACCACATTCGAATATTATTTTTCTATTCCAGCGTCTATAAGAAGTATGAAATAAATATTGTAATATTAATGGCGCAAAGATATAGTTATATATGATCAAAATTCGCAGTAATTAAATAAATAAAGCTACATAAGTCTCTAACTTGACTCATTATTTTCCCGCGGTACGGCTGAAAACCCTTCAAAACGGCAGGTTTTTTTTAGCGATTCTGTAAAAATTACTGTGGTTAGTAATAGATTATTTTTTATAAATACTTGAGATAACATTAAATCTACATACCGTTAGTTTCTGATGAAATCTAGGTGCTAATTGTTCCTAATTTTTTAAATATTCTCCCTCCTGGAGCGCACAGCCATAATCTATCCCAGATGTAAGACAGCTTGTATACTTACAGGCAAATTGCTCGAAAAGTAGTTCGGCAAGGGGTTGATATTTTGATATCATTGGACAGAAGAGAGGTTTTTCTTTGAAATGAGGCCAAATTCATCAAATTCTAGGTGAAGAGATTTTTCGCTCAAACTACCTTAAGATAAATTGAGCGAGATAGATCCCTAGTCATATGAGAGACCACATTCGAATATTATTTTTTTATTCCAGCGTCTATAAGAAGTATGAAATAAATATTGTAATATTAATGGCGCAAAGATATAGTTATATATGATCAAAATTCGCAGTAATTAAATAAATAAAGCTACATAAGTCTCTAACTTGACTCATTATTTTCCCGCGGTACGGCTGAAAACCCTTCAAAACGGCAGGTTTTTTTTAGCGATTCTGTAAAAATTACTGTGGTTAGTAATAGATTATTTTTTATAAATACTTGAGATAACATTAAATCTACATACCGTTAGTTTCTGATGAAATCTAGGTGCTAATTGTTCCTAATTTTTTAAATATTCTCCCTCCTGGAGCGCACAGCCATAATCTATCCCAGATGTACGACAGCTTGTATACTTACAGGCAAATTGCTCGAAAAGTAGTTCGGCAAGGGGTTGATATTTTGATATCATTGGACAGAAGAGAGGTTTTTCTTTGAAATGAGGCCAAATTCATCAAATTCTAGGTGAAGAGATTTTTCGCTCAAACTACCTTAAGATAAATTGAGCGAGATAGATCCCTAGTCATATGAGAGACCACATTCGAATATTATTTTTCTATTCCAGCGTCTATAAGAAGTATGAAATAAATATTGTAATATTAATGGCGCAAAGATATAGTTATATATGATCAAAATTCGCAGTAATTAAATAAATAAAGCTACATAAGTCTCTAACTTGACTCATTATTTTCCCGCGGTACGGCTGAAAACCCTTCAAAACGGCAGGTTTTTTTTAGCGATTCTGTAAAAATTACTGTGGTTAGTAATAGATTATTTTTTATAAATACTTGAGATAACATTAAATCTACATACCGTTAGTTTCTGATGAAATCTAGGTGCTAATTGTTCCTAATTTTTTAAATATTCTCCCTCCTGGAGCGCACAGCCATAATCTATCCCAGATGTAAGACAGCTTGTATACTTACAGGCAAATTGCTCGAAAAGTAGTTCGGCAAGGGGTTGATATTTTGATATCATTGGACAGAAGAGAGGTTTTTCTTTGAAATGAGGCCAAATTCATCAAATTCTAGGTGAAGAGATTTTTCGCTCAAACTACCTTAAGATAAATTGAGCGAGATAGATCCCTAGTCATATGAGAGACCACATTCGAATATTATTTTTCTATTCCAGCGTCTATAAGAAGTATGAAATAAATATTGTAATATTAATGGCGCAAAGATATAGTTATATATGATCAAAATTCGCAGTAATTAAATAAATAAAGCTACATAAGTCTCTAACTTGACTCATTATTTTCCCGCGGTACGGCTGAAAACCCTTCAAAACGGCAGGTTTTTTTTAGCGATTCTGTAAAAATTACTGTGGTTAGTAATAGATTATTTTTTATAAATACTTGAGATAACATTATATCTACATACCGTTAGTTTCTGATGAAATATAGGTGCTAATTGTTCCTAATTTTTTAAATATTCTCCCTCCTGGAGCGCACAGCCATAATCTATCCCAGATGTAAGACAGCTTGTATACTTACAGGCAAATTGCTCGAAAAGTAGTTCGGCAAGGGGTTGATATTTTGATATCATTGGACAGAAGAGAGGTTTTTCTTTGAAATGAGGCCAAATTCATCAAATTCTAGGTGAAGAGATTTTTCGCTCAAACTACCTTAAGATAAATTGAGCGAGATAGATCCCTAGTCATATGAGAGACCACATTCGAATATTATTTTTCTATTCCAGCGTCTATAAGAAGTATGAAATAAATATTGTAATATTAATGGCGCAAAGATATAGTTATATATGATCAAAATTCGCAGTAATTAAATAAATAAAGCTACATAAGTCTCTAACTTGACTCATTATTTTCCCGCGGTACGGCTGAAAACCCTTCAAAACGGCAGGTTTTTTTTAGCGATTCTGTAAAAATTACTGTGGTTAGTAATAGATTATTTTTTATAAATACTTGAGATAACATTAAATCTACATACCGTTAGTTTCTGATGAAATCTAGGTGCTAATTGTTCCTAATTTTTTAAATATTCTCCCTCCTGGAGCGCACAGCCATAATCTATCCCAGATGTAAGACAGCTTGTATACTTACAGGCAAATTGCTCGAAAAGTAGTTCGGCAAGGGGTTGATATTTTGATATCATTGGACAGAAGAGAGGTTTTTCTTTGAAATGAGGCCAAATTCATCAAATTCTAGGTGAAGAGATTTTTCGCTCAAACTACCTTAAGATAAATTGAGCGAGATAGATCCCTAGTCATATGAGAGACCACATTCGAATATTATTTTTCTATTCCAGCGTCTATAAGAAGTATGAAATAAATATTGTAATATTAATGGCGCAAAGATATAGTTATATATGATCAAAATTCGCAGTAATTAAATAAATAAAGCTACATAAGTCTCTAACTTGACTCATTATTTTCCCGCGGTACGGCTGAAAACCCTTCAAAACGGCAGGTTTTTTTTAGCGATTCTGTAAAAAATACTGTGGTTAGTAATAGATTATTTTTTATAAATACTTGAGATAACATTAAATCTACATACCGTTAGTTTCTGATGAAATCTAGGTGCTAATTGTTCCTAATTTTTTAAATATTCTCCCTCCTGGAGCGCACAGCCATAATCTATCCCAGATGTAAGACAGCTTGTATACTTACAGGCAAATTGCTCGAAAAGTAGTTCGGCAAGGGGTTGATATTTTGATATCATTGGACAGAAGAGAGGTTTTTCTTTGAAATGAGGCCAAATTCATCAAATTCTAGGTGAAGAGATTTTTCGCTCAAACTACCTTAAGATAAATTGAGCGAGATAGATCCCTAGTCATATGAGAGACCACATTCGAATATTATTTTTCTATTCCAGCGTCTATAAGAAGTATGAAATAAATATTGTAATATTAATGGCGCAAAGATATAGTTATATATGATCAAAATTCGCAGTAATTAAATAAATAAAGCTACATAAGTCTCTAACTTGACTCATTATTTTCCCGCGGTACGGCTGAAAACCCTTCAAAACGGCAGGTTTTTTTTAGCGATTCTGTAAAAATTACTGTGGTTAGTAATAGATTATTTTTTATAAATACTTGAGATAACATTATATCTACATACCGTTAGTTTCTGATGAAATATAGGTGCTAATTGTTCCTAATTTTTTAAATATTCTCCCTCCTGGAGCGCACAGCCATAATCTATCCCAGATGTAAGACAGCTTGTATACTTACAGGCAAATTGCTCGAAAAGTAGTTCGGCAAGGGGTTGATATTTTGATATCATTGGACAGAAGAGAGGTTTTTCTTTGAAATGAGGCCAAATTCATCAAATTCTAGGTGAAGAGATTTTTCGCTCAAACTACCTTAAGATAAATTGAGCGAGATAGATCCCTAGTCATATGAGAGACCACATTCGAATATTATTTTTTTATTCCAGCGTCTATAAGAAGTATGAAATAAATATTGTAATATTAATGGCGCAAAGATATAGTTATATATGATCAAAATTCGCAGTAATTAAATAAATAAAGCTACATAAGTCTCTAACTTGACTCATTATTTTCCCGCGGTACGGCTGAAAACCCTTCAAAACGGCAGGTTTTTTTTAGCGATTCTGTAAAAATTACTGTGGTTAGTAATAGATTATTTTTTATAAATACTTGAGATAACATTAAATCTACATACCGTTAGTTTCTGATGAAATCTAGGTGCTAATTGTTCCTAATTTTTTAAATATTCTCCCTCCTGGAGCGCACAGCCATAATCTATCCCAGATGTAAGACAGCTTGTATACTTACAGGCAAATTGCTCGAAAAGTAGTTCGGCAAGGGGTTGATATTTTGATATCATTGGACAGAAGAGAGGTTTTTCTTTGAAATGAGGCCAAATTCATCAAATTCTAGGTGAAGAGATTTTTCGCTCAAACTACCTTAAGATAAATTGAGCGAGATAGATCCCTAGTCATATGAGAGACCACATTCGAATATTATTTTTTTATTCCAGCGTCTATAAGAAGTATGAAATAAATATTGTAATATTAATGGCGCAAAGATATAGTTATATATGATCAAAATTCGCAGTAATTAAATAAATAAAGCTACATAAGTCTCTAACTTGACTCATTATTTTCCCGCGGTACGGCTGAAAACCCTTCAAAACGGCAGGTTTTTTTAGCGATTCTGTAAAAATTACTGTGGTTAGTAATAGATTATTTTTTATAAATACTTGAGATAACATTAAATCTACATACCGTTAGTTTCTGATGAAATCTAGGTGCTAATTGTTCCTAATTTTTTAAATATTCTCCCTCCTGGAGCGCACAGCCATAATCTATCCCAGATGTAAGACAGCTTGTATACTTACAGGCAAATTGCTCGAAAAGTAGTTCGGCAAGGGGTTGATATTTTGATATCATTGGACAGAAGAGAGGTTTTTCTTTGAAATGAGGCCAAATTCATCAAATTCTAGGTGAAGAGATTTTTCGCTCAAACTACCTTAAGATAAATTGAGCGAGATAGATCCCTAGTCATATGAGAGACCACATTCGAATATTATTTTTCTATTCCAGCGTCTATAAGAAGTATGAAATAAATATTGTAATATTAATGGCGCAAAGATATAGTTATATATGATCAAAATTCGCAGTAATTAAATAAATAAAGCTACATAAGTCTCTAACTTGACTCATTATTTTCCCGCGGTACGGCTGAAAACCCTTCAAAACGGCAGGTTTTTTTTAGCGATTCTGTAAAAATTACTGTGGTTAGTAATAGATTATTTTTTATAAATACTTGAGATAACATTATATCTACATACCGTTAGTTTCTGATGAAATATAGGTGCTAATTGTTCCTAATTTTTTAAATATTCTCCCTCCTGGAGCGCACAGCCATAATCTATCCCAGATGTAAGACAGCTTGTATACTTACAGGCAAATTGCTCGAAAAGTAGTTCGGCAAGGGGTTGATATTTTGATATCATTGGACAGAAGAGAGGTTTTTCTTTGAAATGAGGCCAAATTCATCAAATTCTAGGTGAAGAGATTTTTCGCTCAAACTACCTTAAGATAAATTGAGCGAGATAGATCCCTAGTCATATGAGAGACCACATTCGAATATTATTTTTTTATTCCAGCGTCTATAAGAAGTATGAAATAAATATTGTAATATTAATGGCGCAAAGATATAGTTATATATGATCAAAATTCGCAGTAATTAAATAAATAAAGCTACATAAGTCTCTAACTTGACTCATTATTTTCCCGCGGTACGGCTGAAAACCCTTCAAAACGGCAGGTTTTTTTTAGCGATTCTGTAAAAATTACTGTGGTTAGTAATAGATTATTTTTTATAAATACTTGAGATAACATTAAATCTACATACCGTTAGTTTCTGATGAAATCTAGGTGCTAATTGTTCCTAATTTTTTAAATATTCTCCCTCCTGGAGCGCACAGCCATAATCTATCCCAGATGTAAGACAGCTTGTATACTTACAGGCAAATTGCTCGAAAAGTAGTTCGGCAAGGGGTTGATATTTTGATATCATTGGACAGAAGAGAGGTTTTTCTTTGAAATGAGGCCAAATTCATCAAATTCTAGGTGAAGAGATTTTTCGCTCAAACTACCTTAAGATAAATTGAGCGAGATAGATCCCTAGTCATATGAGAGACCACATTCGAATATTATTTTTTTATTCCAGCGTCTATAAGAAGTATGAAATAAATATTGTAATATTAATGGCGCAAAGATATAGTTATATATGATCAAAATTCGCAGTAATTAAATAAATAAAGCTACATAAGTCTCTAACTTGACTCATTATTTTCCCGCGGTACGGCTGAAAACCCTTCAAAACGGCAGGTTTTTTTAGCGATTCTGTAAAAATTACTGTGGTTAGTAATAGATTATTTTTTATAAATACTTGAGATAACATTAAATCTACATACCGTTAGTTTCTGATGAAATCTAGGTGCTAATTGTTCCTAATTTTTTAAATATTCTCCCTCCTGGAGCGCACAGCCATAATCTATCCCAGATGTAAGACAGCTTGTATACTTACAGGCAAATTGCTCGAAAAGTAGTTCGGCAAGGGGTTGATATTTTGATATCATTGGACAGAAGAGAGGTTTTTCTTTGAAATGAGGCCAAATTCATCAAATTCTAGGTGAAGAGATTTTTCGCTCAAACTACCTTAAGATAAATTGAGCGAGATAGATCCCTAGTCATATGAGAGACCACATTCGAATATTATTTTTTTATTCCAGCGTCTATAAGAAGTATGAAATAAATATTGTAATATTAATGGCGCAAAGATATAGTTATATATGATCAAAATTCGCAGTAATTAAATAAATAAAGCTACATAAGTCTCTAACTTGACTCATTATTTTCCCGCGGTACGGCTGAAAACCCTTCAAAACGGCAGGTTTTTTTAGCGATTCTGTAAAAATTACTGTGGTTAGTAATAGATTATTTTTTATAAATACTTGAGATAACATTAAGTCTACATACCGTTAGTTTCTGATGAAATCTAGGTGCTAATTGTTCCTAATTTTTTAAATATTCTCCCTCCTGGAGCGCACAGCCATAATCTATCCCAGATGTAAGACAGCTTGTATACTTACAGGCAAATTGCTCGAAAAGTAGTTCGGCAAGGGGTTGATATTTTGATATCATTGGACAGAAGAGAGGTTTTTCTTTGAAATGAGGCCAAATTCATCAAATTCTAGGTGAAGAGATTTTTCGCTCAAACTACCTTAAGATAAATTGAGCGAGATAGATCCCTAGTCATATGAGAGACCACATTCGAATATTATTTTTTTATTCCAGCGTCTATAAGAAGTATGAAATAAATATTGTAATATTAATGGCGCAAAGATATAGTTATATATGATCAAAATTCGCAGTAATTAAATAAATAAAGCTACATAAGTCTCTAACTTGACTCATTATTTTCCCGCGGTACGGCTGAAAACCCTTCAAAACGGCAGGTTTTTTTTAGCGATTCTGTAAAAATTACTGTGGTTAGTAATAGATTATTTTTTATAAATACTTGAGATAACATTATATCTACATACCGTTAGTTTCTGATGAAATATAGGTGCTAATTGTTCCTAATTTTTTAAATATTCTCCCTCCTGGAGCGCACAGCCATAATCTATCCCAGATGTAAGACAGCTTGTATACTTACAGGCAAATTGCTCGAAAAGTAGTTCGGCAAGGGGTTGATATTTTGATATCATTGGACAGAAGAGAGGTTTTTCTTTGAAATGAGGCCAAATTCATCAAATTCTAGGTGAAGAGATTTTTCGCTCAAACTACCTTAAGATAAATTGAGCGAGATAGATCCCTAGTCATATGAGAGACCACATTCGAATATTATTTTTTTATTCCAGCGTCTATAAGAAGTATGAAATAAATATTGTAATATTAATGGCGCAAAGATATAGTTATATATGATCAAAATTCGCAGTAATTAAATAAATAAAGCTACATAAGTCTCTAACTTGACTCATTATTTTCCCGCGGTACGGCTGAAAACCCTTCAAAACGGCAGGTTTTTTTAGCGATTCTGTAAAAATTACTGTGGTTAGTAATAGATTATTTTTTATAAATACTTGAGATAACATTAAGTCTACATACCGTTAGTTTCTGATGAAATCTAGGTGCTAATTGTTCCTAATTTTTTAAATATTCTCCCTCCTGGAGCGCACAGCCATAATCTATCCCAGATGTAAGACAGCTTGTATACTTACAGGCAAATTGCTCGAAAAGTAGTTCGGCAAGGGGTTGATATTTTGATATCATTGGACAGAAGAGAGGTTTTTCTTTGAAATGAGGCCAAATTCATCAAATTCTAGGTGAAGAGATTTTTCGCTCAAACTACCTTAAGATAAATTGAGCGAGATAGATCCCTAGTCATATGAGAGACCACATTCGAATTTTATTTTTTTATTTCAGCGTCAGTAAGAAGTATGAAATAAATATTGTAATATTAATGGCGCAAAGATATAGTTATATATGATCAAAATTCGCAGTAATTAAATAAATAAAGCTACATAAGTCTCTAACTTGACTCATTATTTTCCCGCGGTACGGCTGAAAACCCTTCAAAACGGCAGGTTTTTTTTAGCGATTCTGTAAAAATTACTGTGGTTAGTAATAGATTATTTTTTATAAATACTTGAGATAACATTAAATCTACATACCGTTAGTTTCTGATGAAATCTAGGTGCTAATTGTTCCTAATTTTTTAAATATTCTCCCTCCTGGAGCGCACAGCCATAATCTATCCCAGATGTAAGACAGCTTGTATACTTACAGGCAAATTGCTCGAAAAGTAGTTCGGCAAGGGGTTGATATTTTGATATCATTGGACAGAAGAGAGGTTTTTCTTTGAAATGAGGCCAAATTCATCAAATTCTAGGTGAAGAGATTTTTCGCTCAAACTACCTTAAGATAAATTGAGCGAGATAGATCCCTAGTCATATGAGAGACCACATTCGAATATTATTTTTTTATTCCAGCGTCTATAAGAAGTATGAAATAAATATTGTAATATTAATGGCGCAAAGATATAGTTATATATGATCAAAATTCGCAGTAATTAAATAAATAAAGCTACATAAGTCTCTAACTTGACTCATTATTTTCCCGCGGTACGGCTGAAAACCCTTCAAAACGGCAGGTTTTTTTAGCGATTCTGTAAAAATTACTGTGGTTAGTAATAGATTATTTTTTATAAATACTTGAGATAACATTAAATCTACATACCGTTAGTTTCTGATGAAATCTAGGTGCTAATTGTTCCTAATTTTTTAAATATTCTCCCTCCTGGAGCGCACAGCCATAATCTATCCCAGATGTAAGACAGCTTATATTTTAAAGCAAACTTCCCGAAAAGTAGTTCGGTATGGGGTTAATATTAAGATATCTTTTAGATGCAAGTCAAATTCATAAAACTCCAGGTGAAGTGATTTATCGCTCAAGCTACGTAGGTACCTTAAAGGGATCGAAGCAGTCCCTTTAATTTGAGAGCAAAGGGTTCCGTTGCCACCCGACTGAGACTATATGCACTGCAGAGAACTCAAGCGTCCTATATTGCGCAACTCTTTGATCGCACGGTATCGTGTGCCACGAGTTTCACGGTTGCCAAATTTAACTCATCGCAGACCTGGTATCGAGGAGTTTGTCGTTGATCACGGTATAAATGTGGAAACATCGCACGCAAAATGGCACGAGAAATATCGTTCCCAGAACCCCAAAATCACTGCTCGGGACGAAAACTGAAACCCCGAGCCAAATATCGTTGCTAAAGGGTCATCAGTACCATCGATCTGGAGGTATGTTCGATATATCTCTCCAATTCACGCTCCTCACTATCACAAACACATTCTTCTTTGTAATGGCCAACATTATTTTCCCAATATATAATATACATCTTTGCCCTATCTCGTTAATACTTCCTTTTCCACGCGCGATTTTATGATGAGCTGAACAAGTTTTCCCTCTACTGCAAACAGAGATTTCAGACCCATGATCGGCACTCATCTTTGGCCGTTTTCCAATCCACGTATAGCCCTTAGTATGTATATATACCATGTACCATGACTTCGCATACGCTTGGGGTGTACAAGCGAATTTGAAATCACAGCTAGCGCTCGTATGCGAATGAGGCCACTGACGAATTAAAAACAAAAACATCTCGGCAAGCGTCGTATAGCGGTGAAGATCAGTGTCAGCCTTGACAGTGATTTCTCGATGTATACCGTTCGCAACGTTAACATTTTACTGGCCCTCCAGTTATATTGATATAGGTATAAAACGTCTATCAAACAAATGTCAGCAGGGCTTAGTCGCTATTAAAATGATAGCAAAGACAATATAGAAATGAACACAACTAATCAAATACTTGTTGCAGTTTTCTCCTTAGCCCGTTAACACGTGACTCACAAATAAGTTTTCAATACGATATTAGTAACAAAAAGTGCATGATATTTAGTAACAATACTTGAACAATAAATACACATAAGTCGCTTGAAGTGTATTTTATGATTCACTAATATACTCACATGACCACTCATTCATTGGACGCTTCGACGCCATGTTTGTTTAGTACGGCTTTGTGAATTAGTACGCATTCTTAGCAAGCCTTTCCTCGTACTAGTCGTGATGTTAGTCCAAAGGCTTAAAACGTGACGTCACTTCCATAAACTGAGGCAAATTTAGCCTTGATGTGGATTGGAACACGGCCTTTATTTGTATGATGATGTCTTTTGCTGCACAAGAGCTAACTATTTTCCTTTTAAAATTTCCTCTTTCGAATGACACGTTCGCATATCTCTTCTGGTTTTCATAAAATGTTTGGTAATCTCAATTTTATTTCATCGCCGTCAGCTATAAATATCCATAATGTGCAACGAAATATAAAAACGCCAAAACCCAATGTAAAAAGACTTTGCGGTTGTTTCCTAGATGACATTAAATAAACAAAGAAAAATCGAATTATTTTACGGGGTACTCACATAGCAGCGAGGGACAGCAAAAGGCAGACTTCGAAAGTTAATTTTCTTACCTGTAAGAAAAGAAACGGAGTTAGTAATATACCTGTCAAACAGACTAATTACAGTAAATAAACAGTTACCCTCCGGCACCAGATAGGTACCAATATCTACACACAGCACTGCGAGCCACCACATGGCCGCCGTCTGGCAGGGAGCGTTAGGACGGACGCCAGGCATTCACAGTGAAAAAGAGTAGGAAAAACGTTGGAAGAGGGGCATGATGAATGTTTTAATCATTGGGATTATTTAATTTTAAGTTATATCAGGAATATATTTTATTTGCTTTTTCGTGTTTACCTTTAGCACGAATTTTATTTGCTTCTTGTTTAGCTGACACGAATCGTACTCCCATTGATTTTGCTGAGAGTGAAACAGAATTGGTTTCAGGATTAAATATTGAATATAGTATTGAGGATTTGCTTTGATTTTTTATATCAAAATATGCAATAATGTTACTCATAAGAATATTATTTGTGGTTATGTTTTGAGGGTGTTATTTGAGCTCTAATTATTTTCATTCAGTTGACTTTTATTTCTTTTTGTTTTATTTGGGCCCGCGGTACAATACCTCGATATCGTTATGATAAATCGATATATATTTAGCTTGAAAAAGCTTTTTACCTGTTCCGTGAAATTAACGCAGTTAAACGAGTATATGTTAACAAGGGTGTTTTGAGTGTCTGGTTTTTCTTTTGGAGTCACTATCGGTGTGTGGAAAGAAGGAATGCGTGCATGGACCACGGTTCAGTTTGGCAGTGTAACTCTCTTATTTTGACCCCTCTATATCAGGCCCTAGAGTTGTAAAGCGGGTTCAATATAATTCCCGTGTCATACCGTAAGTCGTCTAATAAGGTTTTCAAGTAAACCAAGCCCATCACGTAGCCTACGTGCATCTAGCGCCACCTACTCCTTTCAACGGCTGAGTTACACTCTCCGGTCGCAGTTTTTACCGAAGTGTGCGGCATTTCTTGCTATAAAATTTCACAAGTTAGTTTATTCATTATGTTTTAATCTTTCAGTGACGGGCTCCAAATTCTCGTGGAATATTCGAGATGTTGGTCTAATTAGACCGTAAGAGCATCTCCCTTTCACATTTCCTTTCGAGGTCATTCCTCCTATTCGCATGGTAAATTCAATTCTACTGAATCGCCGCAAATGTTTCATAAGAGCTTTATTATGTATGCAGTGAGGGTGATTTTACCATAAATGTACGGTGACATGTAATCCCAAGTAAAATGATAGTTTTTTCGATGAGTTACCTTTGAAAGATTAGTATTAAAGCGCTTTCTTTCAACTTTATTTCGCGTCTCCAGCCAAAGTAACACAATTTAAGGTTGTTGAGATTCGATTTTTGAGAAGGGCATTTCTATTTAAATGGTGGTTTCCCCGTAAATAACCTCATTGTGAGGACATTTCATTTTAATGGTACTCTTAAGGATAAGTACATGTATACGTTATGACAAGGGAGATATCCCGTGAGAAACACCGAATGTCATGACTACTATTTCTACCGATAATTGCTTTCTATTTTCGGTAAGTAGAAACGTTTTTGTAGTTAATTCACTACTTTGTTGTTTATTCTACATAACTGTGGATTGAATATTATTACGCAGAGCGGAATGTTCTCCTATGCCATCTTGAAATTCCCAATACATCATTTACTTGATATTACGTCACGTCTATTTCGGGATAATTCAACTTCTTCTTCAGTTCATGGGTCATTCTGACTCACGCAACAACCTAGATGAAAGCTCTTTGCTCGCAATTTCCAATCCCGAAAACAAAACGATTAATCGGACGGAAAATGTTTTTAACTGAATGAAAATTCTTTATTAGATTTTTTTCATAAAATTTAAAAAATGCCACATGTAGGTGCTACCTCATTCCACGAAATTATACCAATAAAAATATAGGACTTAAAGAAGCCAACCTCAAACTATCAATAAATGAATTAAAATTGTTTAACTATAAATTTCCAATTTAAGTTTTGAAAAACATATTATCATGCAACGAGAAGCAACAAACTAATAAACAAACTAATAAACCAACGCAAAACTTGAAGAAATTTGAAAACTTTAGAAAATACACCCTATTGAAAATGAAATTCCTTGCAGAAATAAAACGAAATAGAAACGTTTAGCTATTACCGTGGATATCTAATGTGCTATCTTCGTGTTTTGGTCATCCATTCCAGTTTCTGTTTACTTGCTCGCGGCAGGGGAGTTGTTGGGGAGCTAATACTTAAATATTTGCGGCCAATCACAGGAGAAAGGAAATCACCTTCAACTCTCAAGGCACCCCAAGTGGGTATGTTCCCAACAATGGCTTTCACTTCATTCATCATTCTCAATTCCCTTTCTCGTGAGTTCATTCATGAATGAGAAAAGGTAGCGAGGCAAAACCAAGGCAACGACTCCCTAAGCGACGGCTTGTTTACATTGCCACGGACACGCTGTACCCATTCCCCTTCTTGCCCTTCTCCCATTAACCCCGAATTGCCTCCAGGATAACAAGGGATATGTCTCCCTTTATCCATCAATGCGGTAGACGGAGGGAACATGAAGCCTAAAACATGTAACCACCGCATTACTCATTCGGTATCCCAGTTTGACTTCCCACTGTGGCAAGTACAGTGAAGTCTTGATTATCAGAAGTAATATGGAGTGAAGTCACGTAGGCCAGTATACACACTACGATAATACGGAACAGTTACTTAGCACCTTTACCTCCAAATATTATAATTCATGGACACGTGTATATTATTACCGTTTAAAATTTTTTAAGCGTTTTTAAGCTTTTTTTATGCCCAATTTTGATTCTTATTCTTCTTATTATAACAACTTATTCTGCCGATCGTTACAGATTAAGTATTGGCTTTAATTCATCACGTTCTTGATCTATATTGATAAGTTTTAATTACGACATTCTAATGTGCTGACCTACTGCATTAATATATCATATTACACTTACCCCTGTCCGTGTTTAATTACCTTCAGTGAACGAAAATGAAAACAGACCCCCTTGTAAATCATTTGCCTATGTCTGCTTTCAAGTACCTGAGGAAGGAATGTAAAAGATGACACAATTAAAAAGTTCCTGGTAACGTGTTAATGTAAAAAAACCATGAAAAAAGTAAAACCTCTTCTCAGTGATTTTTATCCCAACAAACACTATTAATTATGGTCGTATGGTCACACCCGAAAAATTTGTTTTGCAACTGTTTCCACTTCGAAAGAAGAAGTACTCCTTATACTTACTGCTTACACTACTAGCTTTCTACACTAGTTACCAGAGCCCTAGTATAACGTTCGTCGTTTGAACGCAAGTTAGCGATAACTCTAGTAAACCTTTTAACCGCTCTACCTTTACTAGGGTTGGCGCTGGCTACCGGCATTTGAAACGTGTGTGAACGGAAGTCAGTTAAAATACCAGTTACAACATGGCCTCCAAAGTCACTTAGTAAAGCGGAAGGATCGGAGCGGACGCAGCAATTTCGTGGGAAATAAATCGAGCTTATTCTGGACATTTGGACACGAAGCGCCCACCAAAAATCCCACTTGCTCCGCAATATCCATTTTCTTCAACCGTGAATATAATCTTCGTTCCTCAATTAGCTACGTCGCTGGTTTCAACTGTTGTTAATCTTCACCAGATGTCACTACCATCTCTACTATAGTAAACTTGAATACGTGTGAACGTAAGTTCGTTAAGGTCGCCATATTAACCATCATTCAAACCATTCGGTAAACGGAGCATTATTGATTTTATGCCGTAAACGTTCAAAACCTGAGCTAGTTCGAGGCAACACTTCTCCGTATTTGGACGTCTAGGTACTCACCCCGGTCGCGGTTGAGTATCAAGACGTCCAAATGCGATCGGGGTGTATGACATTGTAAACGCAAGGAGTTTATTTGAGACACTACGAACGAGCGAAAGTTTTAATTTTAAAGTAAAAGTTTATTAAAGCTATGTGATACTTTTCGGATTTTCGGCTAAGTAACGATATTTATATCGTACTCAAGCTCCCGCTTTTAAAGTTGAAATTACAAGAGTCACGATTATGTTCATCGCCGTTATGTCTTTCGTCAAAACGGATTGGTACCCGAACATAAAATCGAAAACTGTGGCAATTATTCGGTCTTTCTTATGGCAACCAATTCAGCCTCAAATCTCAAAGAGGCAAGAGCCTCGGTCGCCTCATTCATCATGTCGAACGGCTCTGATACGACAGTATTACGAGGAAACGTCAAATTACGTCAAAACTGAGATACATGTATGCTTCCCCGGATTTCGGTTTATAACTTCATCATCAGCAGACATCAATCCGACAATTAGTTTGCAACAACTTCTTATTCCACTCTCCTCTCTGCCAACCGCTTCATTACCTATATAATCATTTAATTAAGCATCCTTCGTAACTTGTCTGATGTGTTCCATTCTTAGTCTTCCTCAGTGATTTTTATATCTATTTGTTCTTCCATTACTATTTTCAATGGGCTATTGTGTCAAAAAATACGTCCAATAAATGCGTCTATTCTTCTTCTTAAAGTTTTCATTATGCTTCCTTTCTCTTCATCTCTTCGTGGGACTTCTTCCTTGGTTATTCCTACTGTCCATTTTGTCTTCACCATTATTCAAGAGCACCACATCTCCATTGCTTCCCATCCCTTTTGAACTGCAGCTGTAATTTTCCAGGCTTCACGACCATATACTACAAAAATATTTTTAGCTAACAATAAGTGCTTTTTTACTTCCGGGCTTAAGAATAACATTTCACTGTGGATCCCAAAGTACGTTAAAATCGAATCCAATGCTAAATACTCATGCATAAAGAGCTGCTTTGATAAAGGTAAGTATGCCTAAATGTCATGCTGCCATAGTAAGTAAATGAGCACTTGTTCAAAAGCAACTAACGCGCTTTACACTAATGTAGCTGCTTTGATTTGGTAATAAAAACCCAAAGTACTTTCTTTGCAGAGGATGACTTCTAATGTATTGAGACCACATTTTTAAAATGAAAAAGTTCTATAGTGAAAAAAATCAACCTGAGATAAACCAAATTTCAACATTGAAAGAGAGGTTATAAGTTCATATATATGATTTTTCCATGTTTCTCATATAAATTTAGTGAGTAGATGGCATCTTGAAGCACGTGAGTGAAGTCTGCTTTTAAAACAATGATTCAACGAACACGACCATCGCGCGCAATTTGGCCACACATTTTACGAACAAGGCAGCTCATTTTTGGAAATTAATTCCATTTTGAATTTTTTTTCGATGAAGTATTACGATACCATGACAATTCCGCTGATAATACCTATGTTCCTGGTGTATTAAATGCACAACTAATCCATTTCAAATGGCCGATTGCGAATTTCAACGGCTTTAATCCTTGTGCTTTCGCAGCGTACGATTTTTGGTATTCTCTTCTAATGTACCTATTAGCCACCATACGGAGAGGCCTCTCTATCCACCTCGATGCCATCTCCAAAGTTCTCCACTCATGGAGGCCCTCGTAAACACAAGAGAGGTCACGAAAGTGAAAGGGCCTTTCTACTGACCAGTTGACGCAGAGTGCCACACGGCGCCACTATGGGGCCGGCGGCGGCGCTCTAAGTGAGTGGCGAGATCATTCGCACGTACACCTGAGAGTAAACCCGTGAAATATTAGCCAGACGGTGGATTACAAAGAAAGCCAATGCTTGTTAACCTCCGACCCAGAGGAGCCTGACCTTTCTCTTTCGTGAATACCGTTTTTTTTAAGGCCCTCGTCTCTGGAGCGAAAGGTTAACTTTAAAGCACTGATTATTTAGTTCTTACCTACCATGGTTTTGTTGCACAGCAACATTACAAGAACAGCTAATGATGTTGCTATGCAAAACAACCATTGTCATCTAACAATAAAATTATTACAGTAAATAGCATTTCTTAAAATTCACCTTTTGTTCTAAGAGTGAAAGGTTTCGTCAAAGTTAATACAGGCCGTCATCATACTTTCTCTTCCCTTACACCTTCCACAAACATAAACAATGAGAAAAAAATTGGGTTGTGTAGTAACGTCTTAAAGTCGGAAGTAGCCGCAGCTGTTATATAAGATAATGTTTAAAAGGTTACTCCAATGGCATCTTTTTTGTGTATGTCGGTGGTTTTTCTAGGGAAAATTGCGTGGGAAAGTTATTGCACCAAGTGTGTTAAATTAATAAAATTCTTTTTAGAGGTTTTTAACAAATTTATTACCCTAAGAACTTCCGTAACGACATGAAAAAGAAGCGTGGAAATTTTCAACAGCAAGAAATTGAAAACAAATAAATACTCCTAATAATAATATCTCTTCCAGTTTTACGGTGACCAGATTGGGTGAGCTGATTACCTTGTTTTTATTGGCCAATTACCCCATAGGAGCGTAAATGGAAGGAATTTTTCAAGTCTCATCTGACTTTCAAAATTAAATTAAATCATAACTGTGTGAATATGAAATCCATGTTATGATCTCCAGCACACAGTATTACACAACACACAGTGGTAGTGGATGAAAAGTGGTCAACTTAATTTATTATGAGAATGGTAAGCATAAACTATATGCCGAGCGAAGGCACACACAACTGCTAATACGTTTATAAAATACATATCGCTAATAAAAGGCAGATGCGTTGAATAAAAAAATTAACCGTAAAACTTCCTAACGTGAAATTAATTTTTAAGTATGTATAGGTTTTTCTTTTACAAAAACAGAGTATCTGCTTTATTTGTTATGCTTTGTGACGCAAAACATTTCGTTACGGTGATTCTATGGTTACGTAAACAGATGCTCCTGAGATCGTTTACGTCAAACCACGCGATTTCCGTGGTCCACCGCTGAGAGGCACTGATGTCTCAGAACCGCGCCCGTGGCGTAGTCCCCGACACCCAAGAGTTTGTCAATTCAAAAACAAGGAAATTTACATCACACCCTGTATTTGCTTTTCCACGTATTCCCTGATAGCTTTGGCACATCAAGCCCTTTCGGAGCTTTGCCATTGCCAACTCTATCACGTACCTACTTGATCAATACCATCTAAATACACAGCCGATGCACAGAACCGGCCTCGGGCTATGACGTCAGAGCGGTTGGTTCAAAAGTTGTGAAAAATGGCAACTTGCTTCTATCACAAGATTAAGTCTTTATAGCCACCCATCACTTGTGACCCCACACTGATGCTTTAGTTTCCAAGGCGAACAAAAGAGTTAATAGAAAATGAAACGTTGCTATGACAGAAGTATAAAATAATTGAATTTGATTACGTGGAGTTGCGGTGCATGCAGGCTGCATCACGTTAAGATATTTCTCTTTTTGTGATTTTTGTAAAATAATTATTCGTGCAAAATTCTTGTAATAGCTAACAGATATTTCATGTTGAACGCTAAAGTACATAGTCCTAAAACCAAGGAGGTCTGAAACAAGCAAGGTTTAATATAAGCTCTTCTATTCTTAAGATCCCTAATATTCCTCCTCTTAAAAAGTCTCTTCCACCACATTACCTATAATGACTTTCTCAATCTACCCCTTCCTCTCAAACCATTCTCTTTACGCTTATATCTCTTCTTCTTCCTCCTTTCAAGGTTTAGGCAATTTGTCTGATTCCGGCTTCACCATCGCAATCTCGGCATCCCAACACTTCTTCTCCCTAAAGGCTAATAGTCGAAAAACTTTCTGGGAATCCTTTCTAGAGGCATGTGCTCAACATGTTCTTTCATATTTAATTATCATTTTTTATAGTTTTGCGGATGGCCGGTAACCAACCCAAGTAAAAAACATTACTTACTCAAATGCTTCACATTGAGCAAATATATCTCTGCCGTACCATATTATTTAAAACAATAATCATGAGTTCGTCTTCATTCCTCAAAACTCACACAAGGTTTAACCTTTTGCCCTGTTGTAGCGAATCCATTATCACGTGTGTGGGAATATGAATAGAATGGACTTATGAATAGAATCCACGATACACTTTTCTTGAAGCTATTGAATAAAAGTCTGGCGAAATTTGTTTGCCCTTTGCGTGTGTACTCGTGTCCCGGCATATATACATATATATTAACGGTCCCTCTCCATTGTGATAATATCTGTAGTGTAGTAGTGCATGCTTGTGAGGCTTCGCCTCGTGACAAGCATTATCGATTTATGCTAATGCATGATTAGTCGTAGTTACACTAACTTTAGGGTATAGGGTATTGCATGTTGGTGAATACTCACCCCCTGCCACATACCCCTGAGGTGGCTTGCAGGGTATTTTGTAGATGTAGATGTGGTAAGAGTGTAAACAAACGCATACGCGATACTGCCCCGTGACCTTAATAAACTCGGCAGTCCGAACTTTTTAGGCGCAGAATTTTTGGTAAGTTCTATTATTTCGTTTCATGGTATGCAAAATATTCCACGCACTTGAAGTCACAATTAAGTGAACAATGGGTGATCAATATGGCGGTGATCGGTGAACAATATGGCGGAACGAATGTGGATCGACCAATAAACGCGAGACTGCTTTTGTTGGAAAAATGTCATTGGAAGAAAACTACGTTGAAGTGATGGAAATGCCATGAATGACCTCGCGGGGCCCAAAATCTATAAATTATAAAGTAATAACTTTTACATTTGCTTTAATATTCAACTTAAGGTAGTTCCACCGTAAAATGACTTAAATGTCATTTTATTTATATTCTGTCTGCTTGTAAAAAAAGGTTGTCCTCTATCTGATATGGACAACAAAATAATTCCTTTCCACGCTATTTTATTTTATAATTGAACTTGAAATTACATGGTGTTCAATGGGGGAATGAGAGAAACACGGGGAAAAATAGTATTTTCCATAAAATATAAATGCCATTTTTGCGGAAAACTATTTATAAGAAGGAAATAATCCAAAGTAATTGAATAAAAATAAAATACAGGCGTCTTACCACCTTATTTTTTTAGTTATTGAAGAATTAATGCCGTAACTGAAGTCAAAATGCGGTAATTCGTAGGAAATGGCGCTGCAGTTGGTTCCTATGGCTGGAAAAAAGTGCTCATTTAAAATAAATTTGTGGAATAATCTGTACTATATTTTGTGCCTTACTTTTGGGTTTCTATAGGTAACGATTTTTATCAGTGAAAGCAGGATATTTTGGTCTAAATATATAAATTATGGAATTTAGTATTTGTTGTGAGTCACAAAGTCGCGGCGGAACAGAGAATTCGATGAAACTTTGCTGAAAGCATTATTAATGTTGTTCTAAATCAATCTGCATTTCTTCATAGTCATTTACCTCAGGTTTCTTAATATATCAGACCGAGCAGTGGGAATGGAATTACACGTTTTCTTATAGAAACTAGTGACTAGAAACGAGTTCTAATAGAAGTACGAATAGCTTAATTCATCGAAAAGAAACTTTTTCTAGTTAAGAAAAACAAAAACATCTTCGATAAGAAAAATGCAAAACGAATTATTTCATATACATTGATTTCAATTGATGATATAAATTATTTTTCTTTTTCTTGAATACGGTTGCTTACCTGAAGAAGAAACCTGAAGATGATGTAAAAAGCGAAACCGGTCGTGGAATAAATTTTATACCTCTGGAAATTGCTCACTTTCATTGATTGCAGTAATCTACGGTTCTCTGCCCCCTAACTGCATTTTGATTCTAAGCTCCCACCAAAACCTTCCTATTAGGTCGGCAAAGTAAGTTTACCTTTGATAGAAAAGTGAACTTAACAAAACCATAATTTACACCAATTTTATGATTTTTCACGACTATTTAGTTGCTTAGCAACATCATTAATAGACGTTATATGTAAAAATAAAAACAATGCATGTTTAGAACGACAGCTTTAATTGTCACATGACCTCACAGGTTGTGGTAAACATCAATGGAAATCAATGTGATTGGACCCGAATAAACAAAAGGCAAGCTCTTAAGAGCGAAAAAATTGAGATAGTTTAGCAACCAAGCTAGTTTAAAAAAAGAGAATTCATTTTAAATTTCGTGCCCTGTGATGTAACTAGTAGGGTTTTCTTCACTTCAGTGATGATTGTCATTGGTTAACTCTACGTGGACGACACATTCCAAAAGTAGAGCCGAGATAAGACCCAGGAAAAAAAGGAAAAAAAATAAAGGAACATCGGGTCATTTGCCTTTCAGCGTAAAAACGCGACGGTATCCCAGTCACGGTGTATGTGTGTTGGTGGGTGAGTCTAGTCTAGAGTCCCTTCGCTCGACGCACGAAAAAGAAATGCCTCCGTCATAATTGGAAATGGAAACCATATCGGAAGAAGAATTGCTGATTCACCGAGAAACGTACTTAATGCACTCATGAGATTTATGAGTACCATGTCTTCTATTTCGGAGAGGTGTCGCTGGCTAAAAGACAAACAGTGCCGACGCATTGAGAATGTGATCCTACACTTTTGAGAGAAACGAAAATAAGCGGAAATGATACGACTCGAATACGTTCATTCCCGATGTTATTATAGACAGTCATTTATTTTTAAGATGACTCATTGCATCTCCGAGGAGGAGATGTAATCATTCAGACGACCTTTAACTCTGACCTACGAGCGTAACATGCACTCATGTAATGCTTTAAGACAGGAAAAAAGGGGAATTATAAAAATATTCAAAATTTATATGAAATGGAGTTCCTAGCCGAAACGTTAAACTTGGCCAAGATTAGAGGAATAAATAAAAACTCGTAGGAGAAAAAAATTATAGATTAATGCGAATAGAATTATTATGAACTCAGATAATTCAAGGTTTACTTGTATAAGTATGATAAGTTTTCACTGCTTAGTGACGTCAAAATCAAAGCCAATGTATCTTTGTCAGCACATTATAAATATATATTGATCTTCGTCTTCCAGCTAACTTGACGTTTAAAATACTAGGACTGACCGTCAGCTTTTTTTGATATGAACATTCCGAATAAAATTGACTGAGGCAGGCGAGATGTAGGGAAATGTATACATATTGTAGACGTATTGTACCTGATGATGACCTAACGGTTGAAACGCGTCGTACCGAAGTAAAACTTGTGGAAAAAGTGCCATCTTGTTTTTTAATCAATATGTACTTACACTTTCGCATTGCAAAAAGGTATACATCCATATACTCCTATCTATTGTATCACTATAATCTGGAGATCAAAAAAAGGCTGGGCCAATTAACGCTCTAGTGTTAGACAAAAGCAGTTTAGAGGTGTTAGTCCAGACTAGTTAGTTAAAGGAACGGGCTTCAGGAAAGTGTAACTACGTTCTCTTATCAAAACTATTTTCATCATTTCTTCGCTTTGAATACCATCCAAATTTTTACTACCATAATCACTCAATATATACATGATACAATCAGACGCCATGATGAATTAGAAGGAGAGGTACGGCCGGTTAGTAAAGCCATTTCTCATGCGCTATTCCGCAAGGTCATCCCTTTCACGGTCGTGAATTTTGTCCAAAGGCTGAGATCGTTTTGTGACTTCCTGAATTTTTGAAAAATTAAGCATTTCTAGAATACCTTAAATTGTGATACTTTTGATGTACGAAACGTGTAAAAAAAACTATGATGTATGATAAATTTTAAAACTACATATATGAAAATATGAAATGAAAGATAATTGTTATAATGCGAACAATTTGAACCTAGTAATGGGATTTCTAAAATGTAAAAATGTGCTTCAACTCATTTCCGAATTCCTAATTGTGATTATTTTGAAATATGAAACGAGTGTAAAAAAAACTATACGAAACCGTATCCAATGTAAAACTCTACAACCTTTATATGTGTAAAATGAAAACCTTCAAAAAGGACAATGAAGAGGGGTAAGCAAAATTGTATATATCCTCAAAAAAATAAAGAAACTTTCAAAAATACCTTAACAAGGATAGTAAGACGATCACACTCATCTCTCCTGCTCAGTTTATCTCTTTTGGATTTTCATTAATTTTTTCGCTAGAATGATGTGGACGGAGACAATTAAACCATAAAAAACTTATTGAAAATTGAAATGCACTGCAGAGGATTTAAAAAATGCCATTGGATTATTTTAAAATATCGACATGACTCGATTAATTCACTTCTAAACACATCCTGGAGGATTAACCATGTGGAAGCCGCTACGCATTTATATATCTCCCGTTGTGACGAGCTCTGATTATTCCACCAATAACAAGCTAAGTGACCACGATATGAAAATCAATGCATTTCATTCGCCGCCGGTTAATTAAAACACTTGCTCCCGCGAAAAAATAAATCCGGCTCGTCACGTCTGTATACTGGCAGCGGAAAGCCGGAGAAGCATTAATGGGAGCATCTCCTCTATAGATGGATTTTCTAAACCCCGTGAATCAAAAATGCAATTAACCATCAAACAATAATCTAGAAAGCATAAAGTGTTCGACAAGGACATACATGGATATGATTGGAAGATAATGTCAGACCCTTGCTATTATTACTACCGTTCCAAGATTTCCACCTACAGCAAAATTCATCCGCATCTAGGTAGGGAGCCACTGCGAGTACGTGTACGGCAGGGAGTTTCAGGAAACCATCCCATGACAAAGAGCGGAGAATAGGGAAAAATGAAATGTATGTTTCCGGAGTGTCTTAGGGCCGTATTTATAGTCGTTAACTAGCAGTCCCCTTATCCATCCCCTACCCAGCAGGCCCCTTGACTCGTGCGTCCTATAGTCAAAATTAAGGGAGCTGCTAGGTAGGGGATGGTTGGGGGTTAGATCTGGTAACTAAGGACTACAAACGGCGGGAAACGGAATTCGCAGCTCAAATGTTTCAGTGATGACGCTCGTGATCAACATGGATACGGATAAATAAAGAGCCAGACGCAGCACGAAAACTGTTAAGATGGCCGCTCGACGCGCAAATAGCATCAACGGTGTGGAGAAGAAGATTTTGTGTGACCTGGTGTAGAAGCATAAAGATATAGTGGAAAGTAAGAAAACGGACTCAGTTCCCTGCCAAAAGAAGAAGAAATTGTGGGGAAAAATATGCTGCAGGTGTATATGAACATCCTTGGAATGAGTCTGGCGTCACATCTGATATTTATCGATTAAGAGCAAATCTCACCGTTGTTTTATGAACACCAAATTTTCGAAATTATTAATTTAAGGCTATGCGCGTTCATTACACCCAGTTTAGTTACATCTGTTATGTTATTTTTTCGATAAGGGGGCATGGAGCATGCATCTCCTGCCAGAATTAGGAGAGGCTAAGGGGGCTGCCTGGGGGTGGAAATTTGACTATAAATACCGTTTTTGACGAAGGGGCCTGCAAGGGGCTATGGGACTGCTGGGTAACGACTAAAAATTCGGCCCTTAGTGTTTTGGCTGTCTTGGTTGTCTTGGCACCGGTCTAAAGACTTATTTCATGATTGCGAGCGAGGGTTACGAATCTGTAGGGATACGGAAAAAGTCTCGATACTTTCTTTTATGGTTATATTTTTCTTTCGATTTCAAGTAATTTCGTACTCGATACTTTTCTTTCGATAATTTACTCAAATGAATACTCATAGTGTGGTATCGAAATATTTAGTATCAAATACAGTAGAGAGTCTATTGTCCGTGCGAATGGAGGGGAATCCCAATCGGATAACCGAAAGAGACGGGTAATCCAGTCAAGTTTATTTTCGAGATAGTTCTGCCCTTGGTTTCAGCGCCAAACTTTCTCAAAGCCTTCCGCGTATCTTACATTGAAATACTTGTTTTCCTCCTACCTTTCCTATTAGCAGGCGATCGTTTATTCCATTAAAAGTTACAGCACATGACTTCTGGAGCCACCACAATGATTTTGCCCTTGGTATACAAAGAAAAAAAGGGGGAACTGATAGAAAAAGAGAGGATGAGGTAGCCTTATCCTTAAGCTAACCAAGTTGAGCATACTAATTAACGTAATTTTTATTCTTCAGAGAAAATGTCTACGGAAGCTATTTTCAAGGCAATAATGTACATTTAATTCGATATTTACCTGTTGTTATTTGTTGATTCGATACTAACTAATATCGAGATATTTGTTTCAATACGCATGTGGCAACGATAAATTTCTTTCGATACCAATGGTGAGTATATAATCAATACCCAATCGATACTTTTGCTATGATACCACATCCCTACAAATCTGAGTAAAAAATTAATTTGCCGGAGGAGAAATAATTGTTATAAACGTAAATATATGTTTGCTAGATATATATGGTAGATAACCTTGTTGTCGCCATAGATACCTCTACAGACATACTTGTGACAGCTCTTGTTCAGAATAATAATAAATGTTGTAATTCTTAAAACTGATTGCCTATACATACTTAATCTTAATACACCGAGTGTAACAGAAGCAGAATAAATATGCCAGTAGATGACAGTATGGGATAAATTATTAAAATAGAGCCAATTTTCTCGGGTTTAAATCGAGGATTTTACTCTCTTGACGATACCTACCCGGACATGGAGCGACGTGGTTGGTACGCGTGTATAAATAAATAAGTAAATTTTATTGGCTCTAGGAACATATCCTTTGGAGCCTATTAAAGTACATAAACACTCGGACAGAGAAAGTACTACATTAAAATAAATCATAAAACACTCGGTATAATAAACAAAGATAACGAAATCATAAAAAACTCGGTTTATAATAATAATGAGCTGAAAAACAAAGATTACAAATTCTTATGTAAATTCATGTATCAAATTTCATCAAAGACAAATGAAAACAAACATTTATTATAAAAATTACGCATTAATCTCTATTTTCAACTCTCAACTTCACAATAGTAATTCATTTTGTTTGCATTGCGAGTGTATGTAATACCCTCTATCATTGCAGATACCAAACAACTCGATTTATATGCAATTGTGAATCAGAAGCAATAACTTAATAAATCCAAATAAATTTATCAGAAACGAACCATGTTTCGACGTAGCACGTCATCATCACCTGCAACGTCGAAACATGGTTCGTTTCTGATAAATACATGTGGAATTACAAAGTTACAGCTTCTCATTCACAATGCTAAATGCAAATTCCATCTAGTGACGCCTGAGACAACGGAGTTTTATAAAATTAAAAATTATATGAATGAGAGAGGAACACAACGAGCGCGATGAAAAAAACGCACTGATATCTGAAATTTGGCGATAATACCTGATTAAATATTACTCATTCCGCCATTGTTTTTCTTTGTGGATAAGCCAAAAGGAGGGATAAGGTGTGGGATAAACTATGCTCTGCGAAGAAACGATACACATGGAGATATCGCTTCGCTCGAGATTTCGACGGGAGTCAACTGCCAAGGGTAAATCCACCTTATTACTGATCCTGGAAAGGTTTTTGTTTTTACTTCAAGCAATTGCATAATCACAGAATGGAATGATATTGTGTCGTCAGATGACTTTGACGCGCCTCGCGTGCTGAGATATATATCGAATTGAACAGCCTCTAGCTTAGTTGTTAGTCGTGACCTCTACCGACTTATATATTCAGAGATCGTTATTTAATATGTGAGCCAAAATTCAACCCTTCATGGACAAAACTATTCATAATAACAAATAGATATGTTGGTTCTTGGACCCACGACGGAAGTGTAACTGCTGTACTACGTTATATAAAGCGCTCGCTGTATAGACCCGTTCGTTTTACTATGAGCAGTAAAAGCTCAAGTATTCCCTCTCCTCTCGTTTGTGGACTCTGGGTGGGATAATAATTATGAATAGTTACAATTACAATATATTTGAATTATTATCGTATTATACTAATATATTTTACATGCATATTACACATATAAACTATAAATACAGTTGTGCATCAAGATTACTTGAAGTGACATACATTTAATAAAAAATGTGTACGTTAAAAATAGTAACTTTTGAATATGCTATGCTATAGTGTATTATGAACACCTATAAAATAACATATGACGTAATAAAAAATACTAAGTAATCGTTCTTTAGTTTTATAAAACAATCTATTTAAAGATAAATCCAGTAAAAGTTATACCATGGAAGAGAGGGAGAAAACGCTAAATAATATGCTTAAACTAAGTACGTAACAAAACTAACTACGCGTAAACTAGGAGATCACTATATAGAACTCGTACGCAAGAAAATGGAAGTACAACATGTTAGGTCCAATTCAGTCGAATTCTCACCATTTTAGGTGTATTTTTTCATATTTTAAAGAGCAACAGAAAATTGACCTGTAGGGAAATATTTCGTTTCTCCAATATAATCCCATTGAAAATCAAAATTCTGTCTATGCTAGAAATATGGAGAATTTATCGGAGATTTTGATTTTTTTCCTGACCCACCGGGTGATAAGGAACATTCCGTAAACATTTTGTCCTGCAGCTCGATTATAAATGCCCATGAATTTGTACCAAAGAGATCTGACGTCATCTGACGTTTTTCCGCGTCGTGCCGTTCACGAGATGTTTTGCTCCTCTTGAAGCGAACGTGTTTATACTTCGGGCGACATAAGCTGGCGTAAAAAATAACGGTAGTAACGAAGTTCCACTTCAATAAACAAGTTATTCCTCCATAGCATTAGCAAATGGAGGTTGCTGATACAACTAGGAATACCTTTTTAGAGCATTATTTAAAAAAAATTGTTTATAGTCATTTTTTGTTCAGAATTCAGTGCAGTAATCATTCCTGTTGGAGGTAAGAAAAACACAACGCAGGGACACATTTTAAACGGTGCAACTTTGCAATAGAAACTATATTTCGTGGATAATACGATATATATATAATTTTCCAGTCAAAGATAGCATCTACACAAGTCTAGCAATGCGCAGCTCCAATATTTTCGATCCTCAATTTATACGGTCCAACCGCCTTTTAATATAATCATTGAATTTTGAGACTTAAATCGTCTAATCAAACTTCAAAATAAAATCCAAAAATTCTGATTGATCAATTTAAACCAACTTTTGAGATGACCATAGTCATGTAGAATTGGGACTACCTAATTTGCATAATTATGATTGGGTAACATGGTTATGTATTGGTTGATCAATGAACGTTTTCCGTGCTTTTTCCGCAACCATTTCTCAAAAAGTTTACATAAAACATTGTTTCCTTTATCATGGAACAAAATTTGGATGAGGCGTATTTAATTCCCCCAGAAAACCGAGACCAGTCGCGTACGCCATGTGAACGAACTTCTTCTTGGCTCAGCGCCATCTGTTATCGCTACTCTTAAGCACAGATTTTTAAAAGTGTTTTTCAGTTGCCATAGAAACGCCGGATTTATCCAAATGTACCAGTGCTATCGTGAAGATAAGCTACCATAAGATAGAGTTACAACTATGAAAAGACAATGCACGTCTCATAAAGCACCACTGAGGCAAGTTTCAAGATCCCTTCAATCAGTATATATGCCATTCTTGTCCTTTACCGGAGCAACCATTCCACATTCTTCCATGACATATTGACAATTTTCCAATTTCAATTGTGTAGAATTTTATTTGAAGAATGTTTTCTTGAATAGTTTATCCCGTTCAGTATTAAATTCTCATCACTAATTTTTTCAAGGCAAAAATTGTTTTCTTTTCTTGGGAGCATTCACGTTTTTTGTTTTAACTGTTAAAAATGTTTTTTCAAATCTCATACGCATTGCAACCTTTCGATTATCCCGTATCACATCTATACCTATCTTTGAATTCAATTGTATCACATATACTGTTACTGTTTTCATTGAGAGTAGTTTCTTTTTCTTTGTTATCAAGATCCATTTATTTTCTAATTTGAACAAAATCGTTTGTTAATTTTTTTTAATTACCTCGCTGCTATTTCATTGTACCTTAGAGATGGGCAAAATTTCTCAGTAATCGATTAATCGTATCATATGATGATCGTATCGGGAGAATCGATTCAGTACAAAAATCGGGAAGGCATAATCGATTATGAAGAATCGGTAAATAATCATATGATTTTTCTGTGAAGTTCGTAGCTTCTGTGACGAGCAGAAGAATCGGAAGAATCACGAACATGCATAAGGACTGGCATCGGCCTATGGCGCTACATGTATTGTTTTGATTCCGGAACTTCCGCTTTTTTGACTTTCAATTATTCCCCTGGTGATGTCGCTAGCATCGAATGTGCTTCTTGTTTTCATTTAGAAAGACATGGCGTCAGTAGGAGATTTCGTGACGGCAAGACACTTATCTTCGAATTTTTCAGTTGAAAAGCCACCCTCTGAGATATCGCTTACATAATTTATTGTTTGATGTTAATAATTGCGTGTGAGACTGTTGGAGGGTCAATATCATTCCTTGGGGGGGAGTACTTGTAGTGGTAAAAAATCTCCAGACCTCGTTGGAACGCTCTGCAGGCTTTTGTGCAATTTCGTTTCTAGCGTTGAACGTTTTCTAAGCACATCAGCCATGACAACCAAGAGCATGACTTGTTTCGTGCCAGAATGCAAGACGGGATACAGTAGAACGAGGGAAGCAAATGCCAAGCTGGGCGTGAAGAACAAATCATTGTTCAAAGCCACTGTAAGTACACATTCTGTTGTTAATGCTCTGCATTTGTAGTACTCTACTTTATTTGTTATTAAGTGCAATATCATAACAATAGTGCTCATTTGTGGTTAATAGTACAAATTTCTGTCAACATTAATAATTTCCGCTTTCTCGTCCACGTTGCGGTAGAAAATGGACGCACTCGTTATTGTTGACGCGTTAAGAGTTATTCTTGGGTGTTGTTATGTTGGAACTGGAATAATCCAAAATTGGGTTGGAGTTACCGGTTAATG
Organism: Pyrrhosoma nymphula; assembly: GCA_963573305.1. NCBI lineage: Eukaryota > Metazoa > Arthropoda > Insecta > Odonata > Coenagrionidae > Pyrrhosoma > Pyrrhosoma nymphula. Next base: position 171,461,142 of record OY754329.1, on the reverse strand, counting down.
GAGGTAAATTAGAGATTTCTTCGAAAATATGTAGTTTCCGCGGCTCCTAAGGAAGATAGGTCGATTAAATTAAACGATTAAATCGTCCACCCATAATAGATCTAATAATCGAAAGAATCGGAAGCAAATAATCGATTATGATGAAGAATCGATTTTTTTCTCCCATCCCTATTGTACCTTATTGTTTCTCTAGGGTACCTGTCCCTGAGCGTAATAAAGGTCTATTCTATTGTAGTAATTCCGAACCATAACTCTCCTGCTTGTAACCGCAAGCACTTCTCCATATCCCAACACCTAATCCTGTAAGCCAACTCCTATGCTGATGCTGGAACACTAAAGTTCCGCTGCCACGCAAAGAAGTGGAAACTAGTATACTTTTATATAAGGTGCCATCACATGTAAAAAATAAAAATATGACAAATATTTTATCAACCTTCTCATAATTACGATATTATCATAAATGCAGCAGCCCGGGCATCCTGCAGTAAAATTGCAAATACTGAGAGTCCCAAAAATGTTTCCACGCTTAAATTGACTCCTTGGCTGGTTATCTGGGAGAGGTGGCTTAACAACCGAGGTCACTTAAGCCATTGAGGACAGGTGGGAAGGTTGGCAAAGAAATAATTTTGAAGGGAAAGGACGAAAGGTGGAGAGAGACCCGTAATCGGCATTACCTAGCCTATAAATAAAGTAAATGCGCCATGTGGACAGCAGTTTAACCTACCATCCGACAGATAACGAGTATTCCTGCACTGGAAATGTCATCCACACAGCACCCAATTAAGGATCGGGATTAATCAGATAAAAAAATCTCTTTCTCCGCCGGCGATCGAACCTGGACCCCCTAGATGGAAAGATAGCACTATAGCCATTGAAAATACCTTATCACATATTCTCATTTTAAATTAAAATAAAGCAGTGCTCAGTAACTTAGGGACAATGGTTTAAGCCTGAATATTTGTGAACAATACAACTTTATGTAGGCCCGGTTTTATTATATATCTAGTTAAATATTTCGGAATGATATCTTGGTGTGATACGCACTCTTATTTACCACATTAATTTCAGCTGACCTACTGAAGTACTAAACCAAAACGTTTTTCATTTGGCCACATACATACGTCCTATGGTGATTAAAGTTAACCAGGCATTACATAACCCGGCCTAAATATTTTTAATATATAAGACATAAATCTTGTTTATGAGTCAATAACTTATAAATATACTGTCATCTAACCGGTGAGTACATTTCCTTTGAGACATCCTGTGTTTGATGTAGTTTGAGCGAGATAGTCATCCCTAGTCATATTGGAGACTATATTCGAATTGTATTTTTTAATTTAAGCGTCTGTAAGAAGCATGAAGTAAATATTGTAATATTAATGGTGCAAAAATATAGTTATATACTTACGATAAAAAGTATCAGCAATGAAATAAATATAACCACATAAGTCTCTAACTTGATTCATTTTTTCACACCGTACGGTGAAATTGCCTTCATAATAGGTTTTTTGTGATTCTGTAAAAAGTACTGCGGGGAGTAATTGATTAATTTTTATCAATATTTGAGAAAAAATACACACACCATTAATATTTTGACGAAATCTAAGTGTTATAAATTCCTTAATTTTTCAATATTCTCCATCTAGAGCGCACAGCCGTAATCTATCCCTTGTAAAACAGCCTTTGTTTTCAGGCAAATACGAGTAGCTCGAAAAGTAGTTCAACAATATTTTGATATCATTAAAAAGATAAGTTTTTTTTTCTTTAAAATGAGGTCAAATCATCAAATTTTGGGTGAATTGATGCATTACTCAAATTACCTTTAAGCACAGTATTAATTCTCTTTTGAAATATTGATGTAATTAACGGCCCACGAAAGGCAGGCATGACACTGAATGCCTCCGGTGGGATATGAGTCGTATAAGGCGTCGTATTCCCCGGCTCCCATCATTAATAGCTCATTCATTGAATGATTCATGACAACTGTTGGACAAAACGAGCACACGCCAAACAAACAGACGGCTATATCTCAAAGCGCTCGTTCGTCAAGGGGGGAGGGCATCGAAGTTCTCGCCGAAGCTTCGACGTTCCCCATTTATCCCTCTATTCCACCAGCACAGTGTCGGATCAATGCCTCGAAGCGTTCAATGCTACACTGAGGTGCAAAATTCAACAACATTTGCGTTTAAACAGTTACTAAGCTACGCGATAGAGACGCTGAGTACATACGAGGATACCAAAAGCGACAATGGCTGCACTTAATGTTTGCGCTATCCGCCAAATTCTTAGCAAGTTTCATACCTGCCAGCTAGTTGTGGTGAGCAAAGAAAGAAAATGGCTTATTCAAGAGAAGATATAACTAGGAAGACTCGTAAGTAATATATACCGTGAGCATATGGTCTTGTTTAGTTTTTTTTAATCTAACCCAAGAACTATGGAAACAAACCCAAGTTCAACGAAGGAAAAAGCGATACGCTTTGGTGTTTTAATAAGTGCTTTGGCATGAACTTTTGGAATAGTTTTACAATATTTACTTCAAATTTCCCTTAGATGAACAGGACACCAGGCAAAAAATGCACCACCCTAAAAAATGCCAGTTTTCTGGTTTTATAGATTCTCTCCGAGTCGGAAGTACCTCATCTCTTTGCTCAAAACGTTAAAATTATATCTAATTTAGCTATTTACAAAATGTTCCTTCCGCACCACTTAAAAACATATGCAATTCGTCAAAAATCAGTGAGCGAACACCAATGATTATAGTTCTTAATCGAAGGAAATTACCTGATCATATGGCGGATGTGCATTAACGTAAATGAATGAAATTGCATAAAGAACAACCATTTTGGCCCTGCTGTGCTGTTTAGATCTGTGCTAGAGGGTTTTCAACAGTGCTTATGTGTAAGTGAAATTAAGGTGGCTCCAACGTAAAAGGATATAAATGTCATTTCATTCATGTTCTGGATACTTATATAAAAACAAGTCCTCTATCTGATATGAACAAAAATATTTATCCCTTTCCGCGCTATATTTCTCGCAAATTAAAGTTAAAATTTCATTGTGTTAAATGGAATAATGGGAGGAACACATATAAATTAAGTATTTTTCTATCTAATGTTAATACTATTGTCACGGACAACTATGTATAAGACGCGAAAGTTCCCGCGAAATCGTTTAAAAATATAATGGATGCATCTTACCGACTTATCTTAGAGTTATTAGATAATTACTGCGATAATTAAAGTCAACATGTGGTAATTCCATAGAAATGGCAATGCAGTCTATGGCGTGTATGCCTATAAAAAAGTGTTCATTAAAAATATATTCGTGGAAAAATCAGAAACTGTTTTACTTTAACTTTAGATTTCAATTGCAAACGCAGGTATTCAGCGAAAGTAGCAATTTTTTTAAAACCACATAATCATAAGAGTTGGATCTTAGTATTAGTTTGGACTCACACAGTCGCAGTCGAACCACTTAGTACTTCGTCGAGCAATGCAGTGCATGTTCATTTGTTTTTCAGCTGGTAGTATCAGGCGTGACTGAGTGGAACTTTTTCAATACGAAAATGAAAAACTTTAAACTTCGGTTTTTTTTTAGCTCTTTGGCGACTGAGAAGACTATTACCTAGGTCGTACGGTGAGGGAAGAAAACCTTATGCATGGTTTGGTTCACAGCAAAAGTTGAACCTAATTAATACTACTTCCATACACATTCTTTCTCGTTTTTGCGGTTATCTTACGCGCCGACCCCGTTGACGCACAATGTAGGCTATCATTCCAACTCCATGTTTAGGGGGAAAGGGTGGATTAATCAGTGGAGTCGCCAAGTGGCGTCACGACGTATTCCAGATCCAATGCGTAAATGAAGAGCAGAAGCAATTCGGTAAAAACACTGTCCATTCCACAGTGGTGTGCCAAATCAATTAATGAAGCGTGATTGCCAATAATTATCAATGTGAAGTATCAATAATTACCATACAATACTGGTTTAAGCAAGATATAACTTCACTTAATATTCTATGAATTTGGCCTCATTACAAAGAAAAAGATCTCGTCTTTTTAATGATACGAAAACACCAGCCATTTTGGTAAGTTTCTTTTAGATTTCTGCGATTTAACTATGCTTTTTTAGCAACAGTTTCGCCGTGCTATTCCACCGGCTTCGTCAGGCATTCTAAATCAACAACGAAAAATAAATAAACAAACTTAAGCGGTTATTATGTACAGCATGATTAATTAATACTTGAGTTTTCCAAAAGTCTTTTCCACGTATAAGGAAGTTTGTAGCCATCTTCTCTGTTTAGGTTGTTAGGTCTTTTATTACTGTTTCAATGGCTTCCCTTATGATCCGTGGATAGTAGCTGATTTCTTTACATGAAACTTTCGCCCTTTTGATGTGTATACTGTGACCTTCTAAAAGTGTGTGCTCAGCCACGGCAGAGTAATACCAATCTTTCTTCCGAATAGCCCGTTCGTGTTCCTTCAGTCTCCTATCCTATGGCTCTCTTTGTCTGGCCAACATATGATTTTCCGCATCTACAGAATATTTCGTATATGCCTTCGAACATTGTGGGAGATAATGGATCTTTAGCTCCTCTAAGATGATCATAAACTTTGTAGGTAATATTAAATCTTGTAATGATGTTATTCTTCTTCATGGTTTTACCAATGCGATCTGTTGTTCCCGATATGAAAGGTAGTGCAAATATGCGCAAAATAGATTACCAGCCATTTGATGCACTACAGGTTATATCAAACAGATACATTGTACAGTGTACACATTACTACCTTGCTACACGTGTAGTTTGTTACACTCGTAATATTAACGTGAGTATTTTATAAACTACTGTTATTGTTTATTACGATCGCTACGTTATGCTCGTAACTTTTTCAGAGGTTATATGCTTGAAAACGCTAGTAAAGTGAACAAGAAATAAGGGGAACATTAATTCGTCTTTCTCCCCGACGATAAATCTGGCTATATGGTGCGCGCAAAGTTACTAAAAATAAAAATCAATATTGACAACACTACCATCACTTAGCTATTTTCGTCTAAGTAATCCGTAATGCTGGCATATTATAGCATAAAACGGACCCACTCAAGCTTCAATCCAATCATTTTCTTCGAAGTTAGCAAAGTTATACACTTTCTACAACTTCGGTATTTTATGTGATGTAAACAAATTCTTTCCGGAAAATTGTTAAAAATAAACCTGGCTTTCTTTGTTTAAATTACAAGTTGATATAGTGAAAAATAACAGAATACTAAGCGTTCCAAAATGGGTTATCAGTTTTTACGTTCCAAGATTCGTGAGTTTCTGCAAAGAAAATTTAGTAACAGTACAGCTATGGCGAAAAATTATTTATCCAAATCAATAAACTTAAAAATAAACAAAATTTCAGGTGTATTTACAGCATTATGTTTTGTTTTCTCGTTCAGAATATAAGGAGATATAGCATCCTAAAATTGGGTACCTCGATTTTATTTAACTGGCCTTTAACTATAGCCTGTGCAATAGTGCACTACAGAAAGTTATTTTTGAAAAAAATAAGGAAGTTCTGGTGAACAGATCGCGTAAGAAATGTTATGGTGTGCACTTCATATGTTTATCAATTATTTGGTAACATAATGTATAACTAACCGTGATATTACTTACAAGACTGCAAAAGAAACATGAAGGCGTTTTCAGGGTAAGAGGTGAAACAATGATATCCAATTAAAGTCTAAAATATGCTAATCCAAAGTAGACTTCCATAGTACATATTAAATGCTATTAAACACTACAAATATTCCATCCGAGGCAAATGAAATGCGCAAAAAAGGAATACATACTTAAAAACCCAAAGGATAATTTTCAGAGAGACAGTGCACATGATATGAAATTAATTTTCTAAATGCCACACTACATTTGTTTTTTTTAGGACACAGAGCAAAATTTTACTGAATGTGCAATAATTTTCACCTGTAACTATATTAGTCAATGATTTCGATGAACTAAAAAACGTATATAACAGACTGGTATATTATTATATCACCTGTAAGTGCATTCTGACTTCAGGGTATTTTGGCAATGAAGGATTTATGGTATATTTATGTGTTATGCTATGGAATTTACAGATCTGAACGGTAAGATCTTGTTAAGTCATTGTGGACATCTTTGCAAGCGAGGCACTTTAAGGTACACTGAGGATAAGCAATCTTCAAGTATTTTCCATAATAGGTCAATTGAGCAAAATTATGGGACAAACAATTGGTTATATCTCGATGCAATTGTTCATCCTTGATTTACCTTTATAACATACCTCTAATCATTCGAATATTTACTGTAACCAAATTAGAATAAGAGCCATTTGGGCACTTACCATCCCCGCATAAAATTCAAGCATGCTCATGTTACTGACAACAACGCCGAAAAAAATGTAGTAAGCGATTGAGGCGAGGAGAAATAAAAGAAACCTAGAGAAACACGCATAAATAGTTGTAACAACGAAAGCACAACCACAACCTGGCTACGAGGTGAAAATAAAAAGAAGAAACGACGAGAATATAGAGAGATGAAACGAAAAAGTCACAATTCGCGAATTTGTGGATCAGTCGGTCATCCCTGATTTGATTTATTAAACCAAGCGTGGTGTGAAACGACATGGGGAAAAAATCCAGTAATTTATATTCGGCCAACAATTTAAAAGGCAAATAAGGACATGCAGAGGAGGGATATGGAGAAAATGCGCCTGCAGATATTAGACAAACCTTGAACAATATATACGTAAGATATGACTCCCTCTAACACCCCTGAGGTGGGCATGACTGTTTTGATATTTCTTCAGTTAGATCTTTTTTTAATATTCGTAGCACTTCCTTAAAATATACCATTGTAGGATACTTATAATGAAAGGAAAGCTCGAACAATGAGATTGGAAGCAATGGAGATATGGAAAGGTGTTATCGAATAATGCTGGAGATATAGTGGACGACGATAATCACCAATGAAGAAGTCCTACGAAGAGCTGGAAAGAAAATGTTTAAAACTCTCTGGAGTATACAAGAATATACTACTCCTGAGATTTTTATAAATAGGAAAGAAAATGAAATATAAGGGACGAGCTGATTGAATATATATTGCGATACCACAACTAAGAACATAAGGGGAAAGAATCAGTTGGAAGAATCACCAAAGATGAAGTACAACAGGGTAAGATCATACAAAGACGATGAAGCTGTTGGCAGAGCGGACAGTAAAGTAAACAAAGCTGTAGCAAACCAATCTTTGGATCGATGACCGCCGACGATGATAATGATAGTTACTTATTGATTGGTTCCAGCGCCAATTTAGCCTCTTAATGTGTACATGCAAAGTTTTTGTTCTAAAAACGCGTTTTAAAGATAGGTTCACATATGCCCAGCGTAAAAATTGATTGAGTCTAAATTATTACGAATAAATTGACTAAGAGGCATTTTTTTAGCGATTGAAGTCGCTTCTAGATAATAATACGGCATTTTCGGTAACTGCTCCAAAACTGTCAGTCATAACGTAGCATATTATACGAATGTACTCGCGAACAAATATTATAGATTTTATAATAGAATTAATACGAAATCTGTTTAAATGCCAATCTAAATGACCTGATGAAAATAATAAATTTTATTTACTTTAAAAATAATATTTACACATGATTCGCTCATGATGGGCCGTCTGCGTCGGAATCCTGAATTCCCGGAATTCACCTCGTCCGATTCGACGTTGCCAAATGTACCACAAAACTTCGCGCGCAATATTTGAAAATTTAAGAAATGTTTTATCTCTTTCGGAGGAAATTAGTCGATAACACCGGTTGATTTTCTCGGAATAAACATTGTTGACCGATATCCACATCGTTTCAGTTTTTGGTAAATATATGTACGGTAGAAACGTAAATAGTACATAATTGACCCTTACGAAGTGGGGAGCGCCATAAGGCCCCAAGTTAAAAAAAACCTTAGATATCTCAAAAACTACATTTAAAAAACCCCAAATTTTTTCCCGTAGAATTTTAGACGATAATTGAAGAACAAATACTGCAACTGGGTATTTTCCACGTACTTCAAACTACCGATATTCTGATTCTATTACTTGAACTTATTGCATTGGCTAAAAGTTTTCTAATCAAATTGTATGAATTTCGGTTCTAAAAGCTAAAGAAAGTTGAAGGTTACGAATCCTCCCGAGCACACTCCGAAAACAACCGAATGACCTGTGACGTCATTTTCTCTGTTTACATTTAGACCCAGGCGTTTTCTTATGCTTACGGTGGAAACTGGTGCGGTGAAGTTAGTTTTGGACGTTTTTCTGTGTTTGAGGTGACTTTAAATGGCATATGTAGATGGTGTTTTGTCCCACAATGTACAAATATATCGGTGAAAACACCGAACAAGAAATGCATTCACGCAATCACGACATAGAGTGTTTGAAATGTCTTCCTTGGATTCCTCAATTATCACCTGCACAATGTATGCTTTACTTCGCACTTTGTATTCTGGACATATTCTTGCAATGTCTGTTCACAGTGGTCTATCTCTCTTCACTTAGACGTATCCTATAGCATTACCACCATAACTTTCAAGAGAATCTTTATAATAAAGCAACACAAATTAAACTTTGAATGGACATTTAGGAGATGAGAATCTATTTTTAGACATTTCTATAGCAGAGAAGCCACTTATAGAAACCTCTACAAACAATCACAAATTAACGTCTCAAGTGTGTTAAGTATTTGCAGCGTAAATATTTGGCAAGTACTGTGTTATGTTGATATGTTACTAAGGTACTGTTTGTTTACTGTTGCATGGACTGGTATGGGCTTTGAGAAATAAAGAAGTATTATAATGATTATGAGTGTATTGGAAAAACAATTAATAAAGCTCATACATCAAATACATAATTATATGCATTAAAATGATAAACAACAGTAATGACGACTATACAAGCAGACTTTATGCTTACAGTTTTTGGACTTAAGCTCCACAAATTTCGGAAGCAGTAAATCGCTCGTCCTTCTTCATAAAAAAGCCTACCATAAACATATATACTTTGGGTAAATTATCTGATGTGGTTTTAATAAAACCATTGCACGCCATAGCCTTTGTTTTCAATGAAGACTCTTTAAATATACGGTCTCTTCTACAGTCCTTCACTTTCTCCCTCACAGCTGTCTATCGCTCAGCGAAAATGACGTCAAGTCAATCAGACTTCGTTTCGCAGCCGCGTAAAAAAATTTGAAATTTCGACTATTTTAATCTTAAATATCTCATTTAATATTGAATCAATTTTAAAACTATTTTCACTCCGCGAACCTGTTTGAATTAAAGTAACATATAAAGATCCGTTTACTTAAATTTAAAATTTTGGAAAATACCCAATTATGATGAAAATTTATACCCTTAAAAATTTCGAACCAGCCACCATAAACCCACAATCGAATCCCAGTTGGTGGGGCATTAAAAAATCGCAAATTACCAACATTGTGCCGTAGCAACCTCAAAATAGTTGGGAATGGACGAATCTCAGAGTTCCACCTCAACAAGCCACGCAAGAGAGATCGCCCTCGTCAAAGGCCACCACAGGCCGCCCCTTGCAATGTTGACTCACTCGCACGTTGAAAACCGACGTATTTATCCGCCGTGCGGTCAATCATTTTTCCCATGACATGTTTGCACGGGGCTCTCTTTTCATATCGCGGCTTAATGAAAACTCCAGCATTCACGGCGGATGAGGACGCGGGTTATCAACCCAGAGGGAAAGGGGTACTTAAAAGAGAGAAATGCAGGAGAAAAAAGGGAACTCAATCCACGCACTGCCCACGAGCCACCAAAAAAGGCGATACGCATTAAAACATCAGACAACAAAAGACTGAGGTATCCATATCACATTGGGTTAATGCAAGTTTTCTGCTACCTACAATAGTAAGAGTACAATAGTAATTGAAAAGACAAGTGGACGAATTATTCCTAGATTTTAAGAAAGCTTTCGACATGGTACCTCATAACAAACTTTTATACAAATTACAGTCATGCGGCCTAAACGAAACAGTAGTAAACTGGATACGCGACTTTCTGAGCGATCGTAAGCAAAAAATAGTTCTTGACGGAAATAGCTCTGATGTAGTCAAAGTGACATCAGGTGTCCCACAAGGAATCGTAATCGGCCCCCTTTTGTTCATTATATACATAAATGACCTATGCTCTCGAATTAGAGTAAAATACGTTTATTTGCTGACGACGCTGTCATCTATCGCGAAGTTAGTGATCACTCTGACTTTGAAATTCTATCATCGGATTTAAACAACGTTCTTGTGTGGAGCCAAGAGTGGGGACTCGAACTTAATTTGAGCAAATGCACAGCGGTACATTGCTTGCGGAGGTCGTCCAACTATCCCCGTGTATATGCTGTGGATGGTGTTAACATAAAGGCGGCAGATGAAGTGAATTATCTGGGAGTTACGATAACCTCGAACCTATCGTGGGGAACACATATAAGAAATATTTGTGGCAGAGCTCTGAAGAAGCTAGGATTCGTCAAGCGTATTGTGGGAAGATTTTCGGATGAAAAAGTAAAAGAAAGGTGCTATTTCGCACTCGTCCGGCCACACCTTGAATATGCAGCGAGCATATGGGATCCGGTGCAGAAAGACTTAATTCGGGAACTTAATAAAATACATAGGAAAGCTGCGCGATTCGTCAAAAACTGCTACGGGCGTACATACAGCGTTACACAGATGTGAAACGAATTAGGCTGGGAGCCGCTAGAGACTCGGAGGGTGCGCGCTAGGCTGAGATTGCTTGAGCAATTAAGAATAGATATCTTTAAGAGCGACACGGAGAACATCATATTAGAACCCCACTATATTTCCAGGTCCGAAAGAAATGATAAATTAAGAGAGATATTTTGCCGAACGGATAGGTATGAGAATTAGTTTTTCCCCCGAACAATAAGGGACTTCAATAAATGCTAGGCTTAATTTCACTAGAGCGTTTCCTTTTTCTTTAGGTACGCGACAGTCGTACCTTATGTGTTCAAATAATTTCGTACAGTAAATTCATAAGCATGTTAATCAGTATATGCAGGATCATTTACATAGCTGTTAGTTTCCAAAAACAATACAATCGTGAATTTATATCATCGGCCTGACAATACGATGCGTTCTATTTAAGGAAAAATAAGTTCCCGCAGACCGCGTACGGCATCTTGATTTAGGCTGTCAACTAAATGCGACATGAATACCGAAAATACAATTTGTACACGCGACCAGCTCATTTCCTCTCACCTCCATTCGGCTTTACGCAACAAACTCCGGGCAACGTGTTTAAATTCGAGAACGACACGCCTCTAAACACGAAAATACGAGGATGTTGCGTACATGTCCATATTGAATAACATATGGGGAACATTCTTCCCTCAATCACCTTTGCAGGGGCGCAATTCGTTCCTTAACACGGTGCAGTTTTCGGTGCACCAAAAACGTCTTTGTTTGCCCATTACCGATCACCATGTAAACCGACCTTCATTTTATTGCTCTTCTCTCTGTCCAACAAATGAAAGATGGTGGTAAAATTATATCCAGGATGTCGATGTTCCGCAATTCGTGGATTCTGATTTTTTTCAAGGTTACTTTATCCTGGTATTAAGTCTTCAAAGTTTACCTCGGCCTCCAACCTAGTCCTTCGAATCGTTTTAACGCACGCGATGTTCGCTGGAGGTAGTTAATAGCCTAAATGCGCGAATTCCTTTTTTTTTTCTAATGGTCTAAGATTTTTCCGGTGAATCTGATATATGAATGTTTCACGGGTATTCAACTAGGTAATAGGTTTCATGTGTTCCAATATGAAGCCTATTATTTGGTGGAATGCCCGTTAAACATTTTTATATCCTTTTTTTTAGTTTGCATACCAATTATTCTCGTACCAAGTGAGTCGTTGGCACTGGGGAAAAGCGCGCAAATAATAGAACAGATTGTCTTGACAGATTTACCACAATGGTTACTCCGTGCAACATAAGTCTCCATTGTTTGTACACTTGCAATACCTAGTAGCTGACTTGGCTGTCACTTTTTAATCTTTAAGTCATTTCCGAAATTTTCTGGAACGTTAAGTGGATGAAATTCTGGGCTTCTTAAAGTCAGATATTGAGAAACTTAAATCCAGTGACTTCTTTATGTTAGAATTCCAGAAGATATTCAGTTATTTTCCCTGCAATACACAAAGTTTTCTTTAGCAAGTAGTTACTTCAAACTTAAATCTGTCAATTTAAAAAAAATCCTTATTTAGTTTTTTTCTTGCAAACATCCCTTTCAAAGATCTAAACGCTTTCAAAGGAACCTCCTCACAAACTACTTGCGCTGTTTTGCGTCGAGCTATGCTTATGTTTTAATGGCAGCAACACGTGATTTTACACCCATATTTGGTGGCTGTATTCTTCTGTGTGTAAATGTTATATATTTTGAAATAAGCGTTCATTATACTCCTCCAAAATTCCTTTTTTGAATGACACATGGTGCGTTTGAATATCTCTTATACTTTTCGCGTAATATACAAATATTTGATACACCTATACAAATCTGTTGCATCGCCATGAAGCACACCAGCCATAACTGCTCTCCTGCCCCTCCTCCATTCCCATTTATGAGACTTTTCATGTACAATTAAAAAGATAAATAAAAAATAAAGAAAGACAGGGTACAGAAAACGGTTACTTCAAAATCCTTTTGAAAGTACGCGACGGCAAGCGAAGGAGAGCTGGCCTTAAAAACACCACTCGACTGGGTAAGACGCTGAAATATATAAAGGAAGTTTCAGCTCGACCTTGTAGTTGAAGGAAAAAACCTCCTCCCGCAAATTGCAAAACTCAAGGAGTCAGTTGAGCGGTCAAAAGAAAGCAAGACTCATATCTTGTATTTTTTGCTCTCCATGAACAGCTAGAATTGCCGGCATTGGTCCAGAAGAACGCCCAGACGGCCGTGCAACTTGTTGCATTTCCATCTTTCATACGACTATAGATTACAGTTTCCATTGAACGAACAACGGCGGAAGGCATTCTGCCAAACAATTATTTGTGGCTAAAATTATGGAGGTTCTGGAGCCAAACGAAAAAAAAATGTTTCTCTTTGATGTATCTAAATAGTAAGAAAATCTCCTCAGGAGGAGATTTTCTGACGATTCTGGAGGATTTCAGGAGGAGAGGTTAGAGGAGCTAACCTGCAATAACAGAATCCAACCTTTCTACATACATTTTCCACTAACCTCACTTAAAAATTAGGTACGGAATCATTTCTTTAAATATTCGTTCAAACTGATCCATTGCTGTTAAATACTAAACTTATGCTTTAGCAATGAATGATGAGTTCTGATGACTGCGTTCACAGCGATAAAAATTTCCAGAACCTAACTTGTCACCCTTAAATCTTTTCTACATTTTGCATTCAAATTGTTTCCAATAAGTTGATTCGGGCTGCATTAGCCATTATTGTTTAGGAGAACACGCCTGCGTTAGCGGAAAGCAATTAGCGGTCGTCGAAGTCCAATAAAGTATATCGAGAAATCGAGTTCCATTAACACCGTCGTTTGAAGAGCAACCTGTATGAACCTTTGTACGTTTCCGAAGCTGTCTCACACGGTCCACCCCGAACATAGCGGTACCGATCGATGGCTAAGAATACGCCCTATTCGATAAAATGCGTTCCCTTGGTGTTGCACGCTAGACAAAAAAAACAACTTCTATAGCCGCATCAACAATATTCTTTAAGGGTTGACTTCCATCAAAGGAGTCAAACAAAGATAATCTAAAATTGATAATTATTGGATCCCATGGTTTCAGGCTCAACTGCGTACGTCAGCGTTGTGATGATAGGAGGAGGAGGCGTTACAGGAGGCGTCTTCAGGTCGAACTGGAGATGTTATTCGTTGAATCGTAGCCGGATTATAATGGCAAGTTAGGTTTGCCAAAATACCTGCTCAAATTGGTTCTGCATTTCCACTAGTTTAGGGGTTGAATAGCCTTTTCAATGTAAGAATTTTTAGTTTTTTTCCCGGCGAATCATATACGTAAAAGTTTATCGGGTTCGATACCGGAAGGGTTATTTTGTAATCTCACTAAAGTGAGAATGCGTCATAAAATGTGGAAAATTACGTAATTTTTCGAAGTTCAACTCCGCCACCCAGGCGGCGTGACCATCTTCGGCTCTCAAATGGTGAACTGTCGATCTATTTATTTTATTCATCCACTCTTTCGACTCTTGATTTTTATCTTTCGACCTTTGATCCGTTTCATTTGGCTCCACATTTCATTAGTTCCATCTCACCTATCGTTAGGAACATAGACCTTGAATATAGGAACTCCGCCGCCTCGCACATCGTTCAACTCACGGTCACTTGCGAGCGTTCACGTGCAAAATCGTGCACCATGCTCGTGCAAGTTCAATAATGGAGGGCATGTCCATGAAAATCAGGATATCTTATAAATTTAAAAATCAACCAGAGAGTATCGATAACAATGTACAAGCTGAAAACCACGCAAACATTTATAACATTCAATTCAGAATTACATACTGTAAGTATTTAGAGTACTTAAACATTAATGTTAAAGATAATTTTAATTTGCTTTATTAATAGTTTGCTTTATATTAATATTTATTATTTCCATAGTTGCCTATTAGTACCACTTACTTCTCGTTAAATGATAAGATGTTTATCATATTTTCAACTTATCGTTAAATGTGAAGATATAAATAATTTTTCCAACGCTTCAATATAAAAGAATTTATTAAATACATTTTATATATGAATGAATTCCTCTCGGGTTTCCATCCGGTCTGCATGATGTAGGTACGCCGACGTTTTGTTGGGAGACTTTCCCAACATCTTCAGGGCTGATGATGCCGATGTCAGTAGTGTTCCGATAGATATATACACCTCCCCTCCTTCACCCACTAGGTGGTCACTGATTGGTTCGTGGCTCCCAACAAAACGTCGGCGTACATCATGCTGACCTTTAACCCGGTTGGAAACCCGAGAGGAATTCATTCAAGTAAATCACCGGAAAAAACTTAAGATTATTCATTTTTTATATAATTTGTACTCACTCGTTTTTTTAAATATTAGGAGGACAAATTTTAACGTTAGTTTTCTAGTATCGGCTAATTGTTTTATTAAACAGTGATTATGTTTTATATAAATTTAATTTGTAATTGCTAATAAGTTTACCAAACAGGACTTTTCATTCATATTCCGAAGATTATTTTTGGCTTCTCTGTGATTTTTTCAAACGTTTAGCGCTCTTTCTGCCGAGCGCTTCGTCCGGTTGTTTCCCCTAAGATGAAGTAAGAATAAATTCGACAGTGTAGGGCGATATTTGGTGGCACAGCATTTTAAAACTTCAATAAAACTACAGTAATTGTACTGTCCACTTACATTTTAATGTGAATAATACACAACACGTGTTTCAACGTTCCCTAGGACGTCATCATCAGGTCTCCTAGGGAACGACGTCCTAGGGAACGTTGAAACACGTGTTGTGTATTATTTACATTAAAATGTAAGTGGACAGTACAATTACTGTAGTTTTATTGAAGTGTTTATGAAGTAAGAAGATAGTGCACATATTAAACGGTGGACTTACGAAATGAGGCGATTGCCTTTAAGAAACGGAGCATAGGTAATAAAAATGAACTAGGGATAATTCTCTCTTCTTGGTTTCCAGGACGAAATCACATTCGCATCATCGCCTGGACCAAAATAAAATTCCACCATAGCGAATCATCCCGAGATTGTATCGAAGGATATCACACGCCGAGGATCAATTTCCATGGAAATTGCCTTCTGGACCGATTATTTACAGTTCTGTTTTCCGCTTCGCAGAGTTCCTGCAGTGAAAATGAGAGCATAGCTGGAGAATCAGAACCATCGGGCGAGACAGGCGATTCCAATGAATATTGCATGCGTTTTGAATGCCATGCACGTGTGCAGGCATTCGAAATTACTGCGCGTATTCATCTTAGAAACATCGCTTATTTTCCCGTGAGCTAAAAATGTCAATCCAATCCCTACAAATGACACGTGCAAGTCATTGAAAAATAGTTGGGGCAAATTCAACTGAGTTCCTACGATGAAAATTTGAATAAATCGTAGCAGTGCTCTTGTTTTGGAGAGGAAGAAAATCTTCCGGTGAGTACCGATAGCAATGTCCAAGTTAAAAACCATGCTAATATTTATAACATTAAATTTAGAATGATATTTAAGCATTTAAAGTAACTAAACAATAAATTTAAAGTTAAATTTAATTTATTTTTTAAGAGTTTGTTTCTTATCAAATTACGTAATATTATTTTAATTTACTTTATTTAGATTTTGCTTTTTATCACATTTCGTTCTATAGTTGCCTTTTAGTATCACCTACTTCTCGTTAAATAATAAAATGCTAATAATAATGTTTCAAACTTCCCGTTAAATGAGAAGATATTAATAATTTTTCCAGCGCTCGAAATTACTGCTCCTACTCACCTTAGCAATCTCGCTTATTTTCCGAGAGCTAAAAATTTCAATCCAATCCCTACAAATGTCACGCACAAATCTATGAAAAATAGAAAGGGCAAATTCAACTGAGGTTCTACGATGATATGACGCAGGGACAGAAGGGCAATCCGTCACATTCTGCATGCAGCGCATACTCATCACATCGTTTCCTTTCAGATTGAGCATAGTCAAAAGAACATAGTCATTCCAATTCGGAAAAGGAAACTAGCACCCTCACAACAATTTCTTCCATACTGTCCTATCCTTCCAGGCTTCTTTCGGTTCCTAATAATCCACTCATGGCTCTTATGGCCGTTTTACACGGTATATTTGTTTGTACAAACTCTTCCGTGAACTCTTGCATGAGGCAAAATGTATCGTGTAAAGCGGCACATTGTATGAACGCTTGTGCGAATGTCTCAATCCCTGAACGGAAAAATAGAACCTGTTCTAATTTCGTTGAGACAAATGTACAATCTCACGTGCATTCAGTTTGTACAAAATCTCTCATCGTGTAAAACGGCCTTTACGCACTATTTAGTTCCAAGGACTCCTTATTTTCCTACACTTATAACAACAGTCTCTCTAACACCGTATTCACCAATGGCTTACAGTTTGTCCATCCATTCACCTACCCATCATTCACTCCTATTCTAACAAAATTAATCTCTTATTCGAATCTCATTAATTTTCTCCACAAGACCGAACCAAAAAGTTACTCTCATCAATTTTTATTCTTCCATCTCACATCATTAGAGGCTGTCAGGGATTTTTCCGCTATCAAGATAGAAATATTGCACTAAAATCAATCACATTCAAGCAACTACGGCAGCTAGGTTTAGCGCAGGAATAGGAGCATTAGTCAAATATCCAACTCACTGGATTTCGAGGAACCGCCCAACCGTAAGCTCGACCTAAGAAGGCTAGGAGGGGTCACGCACATTGGAGCTCACGCCTTTAAAAATTCTACTCTAAATGAAATGGGCCTTTTTTGGCATAAAATGGACTTGAACGGAAAGGGAATTCGTCCTAAGAGATGAAAAATCACAGTGCTACACTTCACGACCTTTGACCCCGACCATAGGGAATATGTATACATATATAGATAGGTACAGTGCAGTGGTGAGTTAAACCTAAAAATAACAGGAAAGGCATATGAATTATAATGTAGCACACATCGAGGGAGGTAAGTCTGTAACATTTGTCGTCATCTGTTGACAAACGTTAATTGTCTCCCCTGCGGTATTTATCATAGTTGGCGAGGATCTTAGCCTCATTTTTCGTGACAGCTGACATTTTTTGAAGATTTAGACGGTTAGATAAGTGAATATAGACGCTTATTTTATACATGATTGCTTAACGATATCCTAAAATTATTGACAGTTGATAAAAATGAGCGTAAATGCGCACTTTAGGAGCACAGAGACTTTCTACTCTGGTGGCGTTAGTTTTAACTCGAGCTTCGTGAAATATTTTTATGGTCACTATATCACACGAGGCTCCGGATGTTAGAATGGACGTTTTGAAAATATTTAAGCATTTATTGCAAAAAAAATTGTAAAACTATGAGCTCTTCGGTGGCCACGAATGATGTTTATAGGTTCGCAAATATCTATTTATGCTGCAAGGGAGACAATTGGTGATTATCGACGGACGACTAGAGTTACAGATTTGTCCCACTGCTATTTGGGAATATGTTTATTATGTATGGGCTATATGTTTGTAAAAGTTTCCTCGCTGTAATAAACCACTGCTATTCTTTTTAGAGCTTCTGGATTAAATCACGATACATTTAATTTCCACCATTCCTTCTTTGGGATAAGACATATACACACTGTAATCAAGACAGTTTTGTCATTATTCACGACGTTTTCTGTCCACAGCTGAAATCGAAATGCCGTACGCGGTTACCAGGATATTCTTCTGTATTGTACATTTAAGCTTTTGATAGAAGTACAAAATTGTATTGCAGCGTCGTTTATAGAAATGTCTGCATTAACCACATTTCATATAGAAACAATGAAAAATATAAATGACCATGTCTTATGAAGACATTCTTGAGAAGGAATACAACGAAATAATTCAAACATCAATCGCATTTCTAAAAAAGTTTTTAAAAATGAAGACGGTTTCGAAGCATTTCTGTGAGACAAGCAAACAGTTTATAAAATCTAATTGTTATTCAATAAAACGATTTTAAATAAGATAATAAAAAGTTTTTATTTGGTTGCAGGGCATAAAGTATTGTGCTGATGAAAAGTTAATGTTATTCTGTTAATATTTTACTGAATATAGAAAGTTTTGGCATTATTAATATTTCAATATTTGTTTTATTCTTCTTAAAACTGCTTAAACTTTTTAAAACATTTAATTCGATTATGCTCCCTATGATGATTAAAGATATATATCTCGCTCAAGCTACCTTAAACACACATCGTTAAGAGATATTTTCGCGAGAAAGATAATATGGGTTTATATTTTGCATCTTCCACATATTTTTTTGCGACTGCTTCGCAGGATGAAATATACATGCGACATGTATAGCGTAGCGGTCATTATTAGTAACGAATGCCGCAATAAATTTGTATAAAAAAGTATTGAACACTCCTTTTTTAAAGGAAACTTGGATACTATTAATAAATCCGTTTGGTAGCACGAAAATATAATAAAAACTCCTAAAAAATTTTTTGTGGATCCAACAAATAAAACATTGTTATTGCTCATGAATCGCTGAGATAAAATGCACAGGGTGGATTTTTCACAAATACTGCAAAACCAATAAACCGAAAATATCTAAAATAAAAAAAAATCTACAGGCTATCTGAGGAAGAAATATCTCGAAAGCCGAAATGGCATTGTTTGGGATGACTATTAGTCTTAATAAATAGTTCTTTTTAGCTTTACACTCGCAATGAAATACTTTCGACTGTTCCTGAACCAAAAAGGAATGGTCTACGCACGCATGTGTGTATTAAATTATATCGCAACGATATTTCTTTTGGGTAGTTCTGAAAAACAGAAAAAAAACTAATAAATTACAGTTTCATTATCTTTCAATTTTCTTTGACCTTTGGATTCATAACCATCCACAATTCTCATCAAAAAGTAACCGAGAATCATATATAAATGCGCAAGACAATTACCACTGACTCACCGACTGATAGCGATATCTGTAGAATCTCTCAACTTATTACAGATTATTTTAATTAATGTGTTCACTAAGATGTTGTATTTTTTTTCCATCAATATTTCTAGCAGGAATTTTTCTTTTGAATATATTGTGTATTGCGGGGATGGCGCATGCAACATTGACAGGGGAAAACTATAATGTGAAATATTTTACATTTCTTATAATCCTTACTGGGATTTCAAAGTTTGATTACTCTAAAAATGGCTTCCATATAAGAAAATAATTGGTAGAAATTTCCATTTACAAAAAAACTGTAAAGATATCTCACCCCATCTACTTTACTACATCACTTTTACAACGACATGATCGGCTCAGTTGCTTGCAGGCACTGTTATCTATTCGTTAGTTTGTAAAAACGTGATCTTTTGCATAAAAGTAAGTTAACAAAGGACCGTGTTAATATAAAAGCAATTACATGATCCCCTACATAGCCTGAGGGGGTCAGGGAGTGACTGATAAGATGCAATGCTTTTACTAATGAAAATCCTTATCTATGTATAGTCAAAAGAAAGGTACAAAATATTTAGATTAATTGGAAAATATATTTTTAGTGAACACCTTCAGTCAGTCATGGAGGTTGATTACAGTGCCATTTCCATTGAATCAATGCATTTTAACCTCGTTTTCTGAATTTATATTCTAATGACTCAAAACATTAGGTGAATTGGACCCTATATTTCACAATCATTCCATTTCCTGGGAAAATCAACGTCTTATAACCAGTTTTCCGTGAAAATGGTAATTATAGATGACATGATTTACTATTGTTACCAATTTTCCACCAATTCTTGCATTTAGTACCATGTTATTTCACATAAATTTAACAAAAAAAGGGATTGCGGAAAAAATATTTATAAAGTTTTTTATCGAAAAGAGGACACAATTTCCCATAAGAAACCTGAACACGAATTAAAAGACGTTTGAGTTACTTAACGGTGGTGCCACCTTCATATGATGATAGGTTAAGAATTATAATGTGAGGGAAGAAGCGGGTGAGAGCTAGTCTATAAATACGACTCTTTAGCACAAGCAAGTTGGTGCCTCGCACACGTTAAATTTTAATGTTCGACACATCTGTCGGGGGGAGAACACGCAGACTGTAGCGGCTAGAAAACCATAAAGGTCTTTCAACTTTCGGGATAAGGCGTTATTCAACGGAGTTAGCTTGCTCTATACGAGAGAGGCGGTGAAATTCAATGCATGACTGAAACATTAACATGCTTCCAACTCAAACTTTCCCCAAAAGAGCCTGAAGGCAACCTTCCCTCTCCGTATCACGTCTTACGTATAACAGCCACACGCGAAAAACGACAGGGCACACCAACTCCTTTGTAGTTCCCGGAACTAACTTAAGGAATTCGCCTGCTCAAGCGCGCTTCTCCTTCGTATGTAATAAGTCCAAGCCACGTCTTTCGAGATATTCAGGGCCGTATGCAGAGACGAAACTGTCACTTTGCCTACGCGCCAAAGGGAGGCAGCAGTAGGTTACAGTTTTCGGTGACTCTTTCCCTACTAATTGTTGTCTTAAACATCCCGACAACCGAACCCACCCGACCATGTACGAAGTAGGGGTGTCGACTAGATCGCTGTAATTTTCATACTTACGTCATGCTTCCGTGACGTTTCGTGTGACGTTTTCCCATGTTTACTGTCCACAATGCATTGCGCCGATCAGTTCCGATTGAGCAACATTGGACGAGCTACACACATGACCTGACTCAAAAAGACTGGATGGTTTAGATATTTGTCACATTTCCCATTAACCCAATTGTTTAACTATTGCTCCTAGATGACTGACAATCTTCGATAGATCAAATATTACTTCGTTATATTTTAAGCTATGGAAATGTTTTTTATAAAGTTAAAAATACTATTGTCATGCAGATTTCTTTCTAGGACGAAGTAAAATTAAATTTGCTCAATGCATTATAGCCATACATGAAACTTATGACAGAAATTATTCCATCAAAGAAAATGTGGAGAGAACTAAGTCTGGATACTGGTAATTCTATTCTGATACTGAGTACTGGTTTAAGGATTACCTTAAACCTGTTTTTCTAAAAGTTATTGGATAGTTCCCCAATGCACTGTAAATGTTAATCGCATTTGTAACAATATTTTCCATGGCAATATAAAGAGTATTAATCTGAAACCATGAAATTATAGCCTTTTTGATGGACCTTAGGTTAATGGATCAAGACCAGTGATATTAACATATAGTACATGAGTAAAGAATTCATTAACAGTTAATGAAATATGGTAAACCTCGAAACCTATGATTGACTGAAAAGGCGTTTAATATTAAAAAGATCTTGCGGGAAATAAGTAAAATTGGAGCATACTAGGATGTCAAGGGATGTCAGAAAATTCCACAAATAACAAAGATGGTTTGTAAAGCCTGCTTTTTCATGAAAAATACCAACAGGGTACTGAACCCTAAAGGTAATGCTATATAAGGTAAGGGTATGCATTGTTCCATGTCATCGCATTGAAACTTATATAGATAATTGGACATTCTTTTCTCTTTCTTTCAAAAGAAATCTTAGAAAGCATATGCTATATTACAACCAATAAATTTAATTAAAAGATCAGGTTATTTTCCATATACATTCATCCGTAGCGTAGGCAGCGTGGAATCATAAGGCATCTCTTCGTTGAGAGAAGATGTTTATTGTACAGCTTTTCTTACAAGATTGCCTTGAGTGGCAGGAGAAGGGGCTTTTATATTTGTGACGAAGATGAAAGAAATGTCTGGAACGCCATACCAGAATTCTATTGAAACAATTAGAAATGTTCCGAAAAAATCGGAAAAAAATATTTGCCGGCACAGAGAACCGAACACTTGCCGCCCGCATTGGAGGCGAGAGCGGATCCACCGAGCCAACGCTTCAAATGTTTTGACGCTACGCGAAGTATCGCCAAAAATCCATATCGGAGTTGTTCAATATTCGGACATTTTTCGGACGTTTATTTATAACAGGCATATATAATGTAATAATTGGATATCGCCAGACTGAAAAAACGTAAGGTTAAACACATTTGGATCGCAAACATCAACAGACGTCAAGAAAAAATTGCCAACATCCAGAGGCGATCGACGCATTTCCGCCATATTGGCCCAGAAATCCATCCCTTTACAGCTATAGGGTGCCCCAGACCACCCTATAACGTATCGGGAAGGGATCGGTTTACGAAAGCTTATTCGAAGGGAGAGTTGACCGGACAACCGTATAGTGACGAGTAAGAAATCGGCGTCGGATCGGTTCACGCTGCTTCTGACGTCATATCGGTACAGTAAGCCCTATAGGCACGTGTCTCGGCATACTCATCCCTCAGGCTTATTCACTTAGCCCAGAAAGTATTCGACCATGCTGTCCGCGTCATGTCACAGCCTTGAAAAATGTCTACTCTTAGAATGACATCATTCAATTAAATATTTCGATTCTGTGAGGTCAATATCCCGTCCTTGTCTAGGCCCTAAAATTCCGATATACTCCTGAATAGGGCACCTCAACATCCAAATTTCTCTCGTCATATAACTTCAAAAGAATCCCCCTAACATATTCCAAATAGGACGTGAATATACTAGCTAAGAATTCAGGTTAGTAGGTACCACAATTTCTTCATTAAACATTATGAACCGTAACTGATTGCTGCAGTAATCTAGAAACCGTTGGAATGCTCTGCAATATCAAAGGACGCCTACTTAAAGCATTGGTTTTTTCATTTGCTATTTATTTGGATCATTTACCTCTCCCATAGTAGCACCTTACCTATTACTAAAACAGGGCAGCTAATTGTGTTGCGGATGGTAGCACTAAAAACTGGATTGCCATGTGTTTTGTCTTGACTAATTTGACTAAATGACTAAGAAATTGGGTCGTACTGTCCTCAACCAAGAATCATCGCATCTTATTGCACTCTTAGATCACATTGTAATCAGGAACCTGAGAAACGCATCATCACTTCTTTCATTATAGCACATCAAATCATCTCCTAATTCCTCCATTCCATCCGATTTTATTTCAGGTCACGTTTTTTATTATGAACTATGAACTAGTTTTTTATTATGAACCCGTTAAAATTCAATGGGTGTGAAAAACATTGAACTTATTTTATAAGAAAATCACAAAGGTTGGAGAATACTGTTGGCGTTGTCATTTGAGAAGTTTTTATCCTATCTTGTACGTTGTGTTCGATGTAGTAGACATGCTGACCGTTTTTCAGGTGCACGGAGAGATGGTTCTCTTTCATGCACGGAAAACCCAAAAATGAGTGAATGTCAGTTAACTGCACTTTAACACCTTTAAACAAAAATAAATAAATCGCAACATTTATGATGTGGAAATGGGTCTAAAAAACAATTCGCAATCGTAATGAGAGGCAGACGGTTCCACTATGTGTAATACATCTGAGTATTAAACGATAATAAACAACGATGTGTTTGTTGTAACAGAGGCATTATTGCAATTACTATTCGCTGCACCTTAAGTATTCTTACACATTTAATTAAGTGTGCACTATATTTAATTCCTTTGTGTATCGTTTACTACGTAAGTGTTCTCTCATATACATGCAGTTCCTCTATGAGAGCTACTATGAGAATATAAATCGAAGACTATACTTTAAAATATGCATTGAATGTATCGATTACCCCCCGAAGCAAACTATCATGGGACCCTTGGGACTCATGGCCCTTCTTAAACAGATTTTCATTCTACGTGCTATCATGGGCCTGGAGGAAAACGTGATATTTAAATGCTAGAGGCGTGAATATCCTTTGAAAATAAAATCTCTGGTTGTCAAGGAAATATGCTATTGTTGATTTCAGAGAAAAATATGAGATTTTTCAGCTAAAAAACATGATATTCAGACAAATATGAAGCGCAAAAGAAAATCGAATGACAGAATAAGAAACTTCATTTATTCAACCATCCAATTCAAAAAATTTAAACCCTCTATCTTGAGCGGAAGTAATTTAAAATAGCAAAAAATTATACAACTGCACAAAACCCAATACCTAGCGTACCAAAGGGCCATTGGGACCAAAGGGCCATTGTTTTTGGGACCTTTTGGGGCCCTTAGATCTTTTTAAAATAGCCTACAATTTTTCTCATGTCTTGAACTAGTAGTCTGCAAAATTTCAGCACGATCAGAGTATAACTGTAGATTTGTATAAAAACCAAACAGACAAACATTCTTCTTTATTATACTGATATATAAAAATTGAATGGTGTCTGTCTGCCTGTTGCTCAAACAGGCAAAAACTACTGAACCGATTGAGCTGAAATTTGGTACGTGGAGATAAAATGTATCTGGGTGTAACATAGGCTATATTAAAAAGCCCTCAGGGTCCCCAAAGGCCCCCCCTGCTGGTCCTTGGTGGTCTATGCTAAGCATTGGGTTTGGTGCAGTTGTTTCATTTTTTGCTTTTTAAAAGTACTTTGACTCATAATAGAGGGCTGGGATTTTTTAATAGGATGGCTGAATACATGTTGTTTCTAATTCTTTCAATAGAATTTCTTTTACACTTCGTAATTGTCTGAAAATCATGTTTATAGCTGAAAAATCTCTCATTTTAAATTTAGTATGATATTCTATTGAAGGTTGAGCTTTACATATTTGGATAGAATAAATATTGGCAATTGAAATGCATTAATTGCATTTGAAGTTATTTAGTCATTGCTGTTTTAAGTTGACGGAGTATGCTCATTTATTTAGTATATTAAATAAAGTGCAATTTGATTTGTTTCAAATACAAATAACACTGGATCTTCAAAAAGACATGGTAAAATGATTTTTTTAGAGCGAAAAAACTTACACACTTTGGCGCTGTATTTTTTTAAGAAAAACAAGAGATTAAAGATTTCAGACTTTTCCCGCGATGGTTTTGATGATTTTTTTTCTGGGTTCCCATTATGTTAGAGTCTGCATGTTGGCCGACGTTTCGGCAAAATACTTTCCTGCCACCTTAAGGGATGTGGATCCAGAGCCCTGAATATGACAGGAAATGTTTCTGTCGAAACGTCGGCCAACATGCAGACTCTAACCTAATGGGAAGCCCGAGGTAGAATTCATCATAAGAGGTTAGTATCATGCGATATTCACTTTTTTCCACTTTGATAGTGATTGATTTACATTTGTCGTTAAAACAATGTTGTTTCAAATAAGTCCCACATGCAAACAGCACCAACGACAGCCTTCAGGAGTAGAATAAGATGAAAAAAAAGGTGCTACATATTAGTTAACTGTGAATACACCTTTAAAAAACAATCCATCAGAACTGGTCTACGTCAGAGTCGCAAGTTTGATCTTGTTAAATGCAAAACTGATAAAAGTGATAATTATAGGAGATAAACTCCATTCTAACATAGTAACCAACTTTTTGCTGCATCATCACACGCGCAACCAGATTTTTGGATTTTGCTCGAGACACCGAAAATGCCCCATGTTTAGCCATTTCAGTTAAATCTGCCCAATCTATATATTAAACAAGTCTTAAACACAGACCGTTGTCCTGTTTTACCTACGTTTTCCATAAGTTTTAGCAGTACACTGCTGTATATTCAAAATGTTTTCTTGGACTTCGACTCCGAACCTGAACCACACCCCCTCATGAATCCACCTTTTGTCATTTCTACTCACGTTCTATTTCATGTTCAACTCCTTGAAAGGCTTCCATTCTTTTCTTGAGAAAGAAGAAGTTATAAACGGTCGCACCTGTATAGGAAGCACTTTCTATTGTTCGGGGAAAGGTAAAAATAGAGAAATAATATATCTGCCTTTTGGAGTCCCTTTTTGTGGTCTAAATGGGGGCGCGACCCCTGGGGCAATTTACGCCCAGGGACACATTATCCCTTCAATGCAATTTTCTCCCGCAAAAAAAAATAATGATAAAAAAGCTATCTTCGCACGCAAAAAATATCAACAAATTTTCCGAGTCAAATTTGCCCAAAATGGATAAAAATAGCAAGCTGATGCGACGTGTCTGAAATAAAGAAGGAGAGAAAGAAAGCCATTGAAACTGTTAGGGTTTCAAGTTCGCAGTCTGGGAATTAGAATGGAAATAAACGCTGAAAAAGATACACGACTAAGAGTCCAAGTTTTTCGCGAATTTGTCGTTCAGTTTCCTTATGAGTCGAAAGAGCTGTGATGCAAATGTGGACTTGCGACATAAAATCGACGCTGATTAGTTTATAAATAAAAATATATCAAATGTTATTATTTAAGGAATCTCCAGGTTACGGTAGGTTTAATTGGAAGTGAGTAAATATCCTCTAAAGTTTAACATATTCAAGGCCCTATTATTCCTGCAATATTAATTTCTTCATCTCAGCGTACATCCTACTCTTTTTCATCCCGTTCATGAAACATCTTCTTTCAAAAAAATCTTCCTTCCCCTTCCCCGCTTACCTAATATCTTCCCAATTATCAAAATCTTAAATAAAAGGTTTTGACACTAGAACCGCGGCAGGGGTCAAAATGACCCCTTTTAATTTTCACTTAATATTTTTCATTCTTGTTTTTCAAAACTACGAGTTGGCTTTTTTTGAATTTTCATGTAAAGGGACTTCGTCCTCTAAGACGAAGTTTTATCCTCGTCTGGCCAATGTATCGGTTTCTGAGCGACGATATGCCGTTTCCGGCGGAAGGGGTCATTTTGACCCCTCATGGAAATTTGCAATTTCACTGCGGAATTTGTGTATACATCCAACTCCGATTAACGCACAAAGAAGCAATAAGCGTCGGTCACATCGGGGAAGGGCGACGGATGCGCAGCAGGAAGAGGCCTGATCCCATACCGTACGATAAGCGTAATATAGGCGAAGATAGCGCTCAATTGGCGTGAAATTTGTTTATAGCTAATGGAATGTTGAAACACATACAGCTATGCACTCAGATCCGTGCCCGCGCAGTAACGGAAGATGGTGGACTGGTCTGTCTCTCTTGACATACTGCTTACTTCCACAGGTACTCTCTATGCACGGAGGGCGTATGGTACTAGACTAGACTTGAAATTGACAGTCTTAGGTTCACAAACTGGGGGCCACCTTTCTTTGCAAAGGTCATGTCTCGGGATCGTTTCCGCGAAATAATGCGGTTCCTAAGGTATGATATCGGAGGTGAGAGAGCAGTGCGTCTTCAAACCAATTAGTTTGACCTGGTGTCTGATGTGTGGAACCCTTTCATCGAAAACTGCAAGAATCTGTAGAAACCAGGGCCCAATTTGACCGTGGATGAACAGTTATTCCCATCAAAGTACAGGTGCCCTTTTACGCAGTATTTGCCAAATAAACCCGATAAGTTTAGCATTAAGTTCTGGATGCTTGTGGACTCAAAGAGTAAGTACATGTGCAATGCTATTCCCTACCTGGATAAAACTGAGGACAGACCTCCCGATGTAAATCTAGGCGAGCACGCAGTGATGAAGCTGAGTGATCCATTCCTTGAATAGGGATGGAACGTAACTACAGATAATGTTTGCTTCCGTGCATTTGGAAAAGAATCTGTAAGCTAAGAAAACTAATTTAGTTGGGACAATGACCCGTATGAAACGCGAAGTACCACATTCAGTGAAGGTCTCAACACTACTCAACGGTTATTCTGAAAAATGATGATGCCACTCTGTCTATCAGAGTAAAGTAGGTAAGAGCGTAATCTTATTGAGTACCATGTATCAAAGTGTTACTGTGTCAAATAATGAAAACAATACCTGAAACTATAGAGTACTACAACCATACTAAGACTGGGGCGGATGCTGTTGGCCAAATGGCCCGACTGTACTCTGTTCGAGTATGCACTCGACGTTGGCAAATACACATACTCCATAATATTCTATACTTGACTGCCATCAATGTATGAATTTTGTACCGGGAGTGCAATGGTAAAAAAGTGCAATGTCATCAGTTTTTGCGCAATCATTCTGAGCTCTTAGAAACGTACAGGCAGGGTAGGAACTTAACTCTAAGGATTCAATCATACTCATGTGATGAGCCCATTCCTTCCTCTCGCCGTAAGTGCCAGGTCATGAAGAAATGTCACGGTAACAAAACGTGTAATGTTTGTGTAGGCTACAGGAAGTTTGAGTGTGGCACTTGTGCAAGTGAAACTAAGGTGTGCTGCCTTTCATGTATGCCAGTGGAAAATTATTTTGACGTTTTGTTAGGAAAACTAATAATTGTTTTATTTACCTACCCAGAACAAAATTTGGTTGAAATGTGGTTTCTTCTTGTAACTTGTATCCTCAATCAGTTCCTGTACTACAGTGTTCCTTTTATATTTTAAAAATAGAAAAACATTTTTCTCAGTGTGTACTCTCGTTTTTACCAAAAAATCTGAAACTGTAATCAACGCAGATAAAGAAAAGTCATATAAGAAAAAGAGTCAAAATCGCAGTACTTTTGAGTAATGCGGATTGCCTACCTGACCCTGTACAGCCAAATAAGGCAATGGCAGCCTTTAAGCCTAAATCAAACAAAGCCTAAACCAAAAAAATTGCCAAAGAGTGAAAAAAAATTGCAAAAATAAGCAGCGGTCAAAATGACCCCGCCGCCGGTAACGGTATACGAAAAAGTACGCGGTTCTAGTGTTAATATTACAACGTTTCACCTATTTTTTCTCACTTCCCTCAAAATGTTTCTTTACCTGATGAAGCCTCCTAGATGAGAGGCGAAACGTTGTAAAATTAGCAACGAAACGTGATGGATACCGTAAATAATCAAAAGAAAATTGTAAAAAAAGTCCTGGAAAACTGAAGAATAAGTTGATGAAAGATTTCAAATACTTTTGGACCGAATCTTTCGAACCGTGCGCGATACTTCGCACGGCGTCCATTTATGCGCCAAATTGCTTTATGATCAAATAAAACGGTATAAAAATGAGAATTCGGAAATATTTGTGATTTAATTAAATATAATTTGTTTAACGTGCAATGCTGCTAATAACGAATGTATTTTTAAACAGAGGAGCAGTATCATTCTATAATTATGAGATCAAAACATTGAACAAATGTTGTGCAAGTTATAACTTTAAGCATCATGTCCCCTTTTAATGAAATGAGTTACCTAATATGAACTTCAATATAATGTGTATTAATGAAACAAAAATTAATGGCATATTGAAAGCCATTAGTTTCTTACCAATTGACACTGTAACATGTTATTCACTGAGATTTTGATTTTAAATTTCGTGCAACATAATGTCATAATCACAAGTTAGTATGAGATTGTAACCTGAGTTAACAAAGACATTCCCAGGAGTCAAGACCAAAATCTTCTTAATCTATGTTACACGGGAAATATCGCGGGTTTCAAGAACTATAACTTTGTAAAATCTAGAATTTGATAGAAATGACAATTTTATTTCTAATTCTTTTTTCCATTTTTTCGTATATCATCACATGTATCTGGATTAAGGAGGTTGCCCCGCCACTGTGTGAGTCAAAACAAATACTAAATTCCACATTTTTTATATTTAGTCAAAAAATCCTGCTTTCGCTGATGCAATGCGTTACCTATAGAAACCCAAAAGTAAAGTACAAAATATATGCAGATTATTCCACGAATGTATTTTAAATGAGCACTTCTTTCCAGCCATAGGAGCCGATTGCAGCGCGATTTCCTACGAATTACCGTACTTTGACTTCAATTACGGCATTAATTCTACAATAACTAAAATAATAAGGTGGTAAGATTCCTGTATTTTATTTTTATTCAATTTCTCTGGATTATTTCCTTTTTATACATAGTTTTCCAGGAAAATGGCATTTGTATTTTATGGAAAAATACTATTTTTCCCCGTGTTTCTCTCATTTCCCCATTGAACACCATGTAATTTAAAGTTCAATTATAGAATAAAATAGCGCGGAAAGGTGTTGTTTTGTTGTTTCATATCAGATAGAGGACGACTATTTCTACGAGTAAACAGAATATGAAATAAATGACATTTAAGTCATTTTACGGTGGAACCACCTTAACCCCCAAACTATCATTTTCAACCCACGTAAACTGTAAATTGAAAAAATAACTCGCCTTATCTCAAACTCATAAGCCACATGTTTTATTTGCATAGGAACCGCGTGTAGCTACCGTCAACAACATTTTCTCTCTAGGATAGATGTTTTTTTTAAACATAGCAACAGAATCGAGATATTAGGCTATTTATTAACAACGAAATAACCTACACAAGATATACATCAATAAAAACTATGCAAATTAGATTTGCATGACCGGGTATTTTACCTGTCACTTTTTACGTGTTATCAGGTTATTTAAACATAAAAGCAACCGCGGATGATGCATACCTTATGCGGAAAACTTTGTATTTAATAAATTTTTTTACGATAGGCCCATCAAATTAAGGTTAATTAAAAGGCTGTGGAACGCATTCAAATAATATGAGCATCTTTAAACAGACATTTATCTCATGAAATCATTAAATCCCGTCGGGAAGATTAGCGTAATCAAAATAAGATTTTTGTTTTACAGAGAGCTCTCCATGCGCTGAATTTTATACGCATCCATCAATTATAATTGGGAGTTTATAAATTATAATTAGACTACTAATTAGGTGAAAGTGTTTGAAGTTTGCGAAAATTGAAGTCACGGTTTCCCTAAAAAGTAGAAAATTGAATTTTTCTTTTTTTTTGTGTTGCCTCACCATCCGTCGTCACGAGTAGGATTATCATCTAACAATTAATTTGCTGAATATTAAGGCGAAGTGGACTGCAATCTAGCGTCTAATTACTCAGATTCGCGTGACTTAAAAAGTGTGAAATATTCTGCAGACCAGCAGAAATAGTTGAACTTCCAATTTAAGTTACATAATGAGAACTAATTGCCACATTTGGTAACGTCACTTGGCATTATCGTGTCTATATGTTTGATTACAGTATTAGCAACGGAAATGCGAATTTTTCACCCACGTGCCTAAAGAAAACAATTCCAACAATAATTTCTTACGGTGACTTAGAGAAAAGTGAACTGGGACAGGGTAAAGACCTTCTTTATGCTCCAATACTAGATAAAAGGTGACGTTGTTCTTAAAACAAGGTAAAGGATAGATAGTATCGGATATTAGAAGAGTAAAGGCAAACTAGTAAGTAATAAAATTAAATTATTGTCAGAAGTAGTTAGTAGGTACCCAAAGTTCGTGTTTCATAAGACTTGGCGTGCCAAATTTTCTCTTTTCGTGGATATTATAGCACAAAAACAAGGTCAAGATTCATAAAATAAGATTTTCACCATTAACATAAAAGCCAATATGGCCACATGTTTTCTCAGCAAAGCATCAAAGTATGTCCCTTTTATGGCGTTTAATACCTAGTTTAGCGTTCAAATACCCATCAGTGGTTATAATCAGTTTTTTTGGCACGAACGTTACATTGAAAAAATAAAAATTAATAAGTACAGAACCCTATTTCAGCCAACAAATTATTAATTAACTGACAAAGGCGATTTTCAGCATTGCTAAATGGCTTCACGAGTCCATTTTTCCGCAAACGGGAAACGTTACTCAGTTTACCTGCGATGAAAAGGAAGGGCTTTAAATTAAAAATTAATTCTTCATTGATGTCACACCCCAAGCCAAATGTGTGAAAATATCTCGCATGTTACATAGAACCCAATTATTATATCCTAGTAAAGGAGTTA
This sequence comes from Pyrrhosoma nymphula, assembly GCA_963573305.1. NCBI lineage: Eukaryota > Metazoa > Arthropoda > Insecta > Odonata > Coenagrionidae > Pyrrhosoma > Pyrrhosoma nymphula. The sequence goes on along the minus strand of OY754329.1, from coordinate 171,428,760 downwards.
ACCCTTAAAAGTTTCATTTACAGGAGGCATTTCTGATCATCAAGACATTTTATACGGCTTCTCGCAATTGGACTTCGAAATATTACGTTTACTAAGTTTAAAGTAATATTATTTTCAACTTTACGCTGGAATATTTGGTAAGCTTAAAAAAAGACATTTATTACATATTTTATGAATGTTCTTTAAATTCATTTTCATTTTTCCACATGTCCCATGGCAAAAACCTCTCTGAAATTTTCTCTCAGATAAAAATGTGCAGCTGGACATAGGCTCTTGCCTTTACTAGAATAAATCGCATCGCGTGTCATAGGAATTGTACGATTTATCGCAAGGAACTTCCCGCGAGCTCAATTTAAGGATTGGTTCTGTATTTTTGTAGGTGCTTTAATGCAACAACCAATTATAAATAAAAAAGGAGAACACAGCACCATCCAGTAGGAAAGAATCTAACTAATATCAATAGTATTTATATTGTTGCCAACTGATAAAAATTGTTAATTTTTTCTGTCATTTTCATTTATTTCATTAATGTTAATACTTTTTTGAAGCTTCCAGCATTAAACTTTGCGGTTATGTTGCAGAAGCTACATAACAGTATGTGGAATAAGGAAGTATTCGCCTAAAACAGCCGGACGCCAAAAGACATCATTTTGAAGAAAGCTATTATTTTCCTCCAAGATTTCATCATAATTTGGAAACGACCGTTCACAGTTTCCAAGCGAGAAACTGTGAGTGATTTTTTTTCACTGGATACCTCAGAAAAAATTATCTTTGGACAATAGGTTCAAGAAAAACTTAATGCACAAAGCAACGAAAGAAAATTACTTGGATATGTTTCACTTAGCCAAGGGGCAGAGACATTAATAATTCGAAATTGCTCAAATGATTCAACGTTATAATACCAGCTCATTATTCATCAATCGTAACCAACCAATCAAATGCTAGATTAGCAATAATAATCGATATTTCTGTGAAATGGACGGGACACCGTCACACGTGACGAGAGCGCATGGGTTGTGGGAGAAACAAAAAAAAACAGCGAAGCGCTTGTACACGAATAAACAAGGAGCGAGCGTATTTGAGCGCTGATTATTGTGAAAGTTAAGATAAAAATATCAAATTTGTATAAATTTTGTGCATTTATTAATTTTTCGAACCTTGTCATTCCACTCTATGTTTTCTTCCCACCACTGTTGTTTTTAAAAGGGAATTGTTTCCCACACAACAGAGCAGAGCAAACGCACGGTGGTTTGCCAAACCACATTCCATCCACCAGATTGTTTACCTGCCCATTAAAATTCCTGGTAACAGATTTCAGTCACAAAAATTCAGCTGATTGAATACAAATTATCGCAGCAATTAAGCGAAATTATCTGCTAATGAAAGTATAATGAAATTTGTGATTATCCCAGAAGAATTAACACAAATGATTTCTGCGATGGGAACCTAAATAACCTTCAGGGGAGGTCATTCGGTGCTTCCAATGCTTTCTCTACCACTGGACCAATCCCTCAGGCAGAAGAGCATCGCCATTCACGTTCACATTCAGCAGTGAACATTCTTCCGGAGTCATCCAAATAAGAAAAAATATTAAAAAAAAAGAATTTCTCCACTCAATGAGCAAGGCTAATGGACTTCAGATTGATGGCGGAAGGTTTTTGTCCTCCGAAAAAAAAAAACGGGAAATGGCGCAATATTTCTCTCGAAACGAAAGGATTAAAAGGAAAAACAAAAGCCAAACGCGCGCAAGAGGTGGCGTGTTATCTGTCGCACGTCAGGCAGAAGGGAGGATGACGCAGTGTTGCCAATTTACCCCCCTCAACTCCACCTCGTACAGAGATAACACTTAAAGAGTCCTAAAGCGGTCATTTTGAAAGCACATACCTACAGTTTTTCCCTTTCAAAAGGATTCTATTGCACTCACTACGGAATATGAATTGTTCTTTGACTTTATTTTAAACAAATGATTGCCTTATTAACGGGTTCAAAATTAATTTCAGTCTTATTTTGTCTATGTTTCCTGTGATAACTAAAAACACATTGCCCAGTACAATACAGTATTGATCTATTTACCCACGATATAAACTATTTGTGTTCGGACAAATTTTAATGTGCGTGAAAGTGCTAAATACAGACTATGTACCAAGCTAAAAACACTTTACTAGTACAATTTAAAAACCTATGTTCCCTCAGATTGAATTCAATGAGTACACACGAATAACATGTCATTAGTCACTTAAAATAGTTGAAACCAACTGCATTACACAACGCAAGTAATAAAATTGCACAAAAAAGTGAGTAAGCTTGATTTTAAACTTGCGTAAATATTTAATTAATCACAGGACGCGGATTGAAAGACCGTTAACGAATGCAATACAATATATTTTTAAATTAGCAATGAATTTCCACAGAACGGACAAACGGAGAGATGTCAAACTTCCGGCTATTTTCTTCCAAGTTATAGAACCAGCTTGGTATAATTTTAATGTTTTCACGAATAACAGCGTTGAACAAACTTCTCGCATTTTCTATCGAAATGGTTGAATATCTGTACACTATAAGCTTGTCGTTACAATGCACAAAATGTTTACCGCATTTGCTGTTCTCTTGCTTGCAAGAAGCAAGAGCACGGCCTGTTTTCATGGATACAGGTTTTCCACTTCACGTCGCAGACCAGAGTGTACACTAACTAGCTTTAAATGTAGTCATTGTAGGGATTTCCGAAAATGAATTATCATTCCAAATTCTGAAAAATGATTACGAGAATTTGTGAAAAACTTGAAATGCACCCAGGTGAAATTTTACATTGCTGAGAACTGTGGTCCATCGGAAGAAATTACTGACTTTGTAGCGCTTTATTAATGACAGAAATGATTGTCATAAAATGTTTCATGAACTGATGCGATCAAAGAAAACAAAAGAAGCTGTGAAATATTCTCTTAAAAATATCAGAGATTTAAGGCTCGAACAAAATGCGCCTAAGATAATCCTTGGTAACTAACGTTATTGAGTAACAAGCAGTCATTGTTGAAGCCGTAAATCTGGCAACAAGGCAACAAGGGGTGGACACTTTCCGCTCCTTATTTGTCTCCATCGCTCAAATTAGTGATCCCACTCGGCTTCCAGGGTCCCTCACGCATTTAGCGGATCCATTTCATCTCTGTCATCTTATACACGGAGGGAGGAAAAAGGGAAGGAAAATGGATTGATATGATTTGCTCAGGCCCATTTCGCATGCTTAAATATTTGGTGATAAGTAGCTGGCATTCCGGGAAATTTAAAACATTTGAAACACTATGAGAATGTCATTCCAATGGTCATCATGCCTAATACCAATGCCTCTTTGATAATACCATTCAAATCATTGTGATAGCCTCTAATAGTTTAAATAAAAAATTGGTGAAAAATAATCAAGTGATGGCACATGAAAACATTCCTAAAATCTATTACTTATCCCTAGGTACTTGTAAAAGCAATCATTTCACAGCCATGTTAGCCACCCACCTACCAACAAATGATTCAATCCTAAGTTGACGCTCATTCATTCAAAAGTTTTTTTGACCCTCTTCATCGCAGCCGTTATTCCATCAAGCCTAACACTAAAAATGTTTGGAAAGATTTTTCAATAAACATATCATTAAAGTCGTTTTCTATTAATTGATGACGAATTTATAATTATTCTTCCTCGGCTCAGCTATGACTTTTTGTGTGACATTCTATATGCTTTTACTGCAAGTGAAAACCTCCCGAACGCATTGGAAAAGGCATAAAAAAATCCACGATAATTCTCTCTTCACATCCGGTTTAGTTGTCTGAGTTTCAACTAGGAGGAGTGTTGTTTTAAAGCATTTTTCACTGTATCTCAATACGTCATCAACATACGCGGCGCTTCCGGCCTGTTTAGCCCGGGTGTCAGATCCAGAACATTCCAATGCCTGCTCCAAAACAAGGATCTCGACACGAGTGCTGTTGGCACGGCGTACTTCGTATCGTGAAATATTTTTATCAGATTACATTCAGGGAAGTTATTGTGAATGGAAGGATAAATCGCACGCATAAAATAAAGAGATTGAAAGACGGAAATTTTTAAAATATCATTATTCCACGTAAGACTGTGGAACGCAAAAACTGTGATCGAAGTCTTCAACAATTTATATGGTACCGTAGCGTTGTTATTTTATAAATTTTTTATTATATTTTTTGTTATTTGCAAATAATTTTAAAACTTCTGCTAACTATGACAGTATATTTATTCGTGTTTAGTATCTCTGTAATATATGTATATTTTGTGTTTTACATATTTGTGTATATTTGTATAGTACATGTGTATCATTATGTGTTCTTCTGTAATCGCATGGCAGATTTTGCATATTGCCAAGGCTACACTAAACCAAATGATCCTCGTAATGCAAGAGTGCGGTGTCCAATCGGATTGCGTTCATTAATAGTTAGAAGTCATGTTGCAGAAGCAATCTTAATACTATACATCTTCTTACATATACACTACTTGGCGAACCTTTACATTACCTACTTATACTTAATAAATACCCTAATAACAGTCAATAAAAATAACCGTAAGAGTTAGATTGACGGCCAGTGCATGCCTGGAATTCAGTCACCCATTGAGGTAGCTTGTAGGGTACCACTTAGAATTAGATGTGTACGCAATACACCGATAGCTTCTGGGCTATACATTGGCATTATGCCAGAGTGGAGTGGAATTCCCAGATCCGTGCCATTTTTTAACTTTCTATCGATAATTTTTCCATGGTTTCCAACCGCCCGTAAACAGCCGAAGCTATTTATTACCTACCTATTTGATTGAAACCCGAAAAGTTACATAATAACCCATTATAATGGAAAAATCTTCAGGAAAGATTTATTCATTTGAATCATTTTTCCGGTTTGATCTCTGGGGGGTTATTTTGTAATCTCACTTAAGTGAAAATACGTCATAAAATGTGAAAAATTACGTCAATTTTCGTAGTTAACCTCCGCCACCCAGGCGGCGTGACCATCTTCGGCTCTTAAGTGGTGAACTGCCGGTCTATTTATTTGATTCATCCGCTCTTTCGACTCTTGATCCGTATCTTTCGACTCATAATCCGTTTCATTTGGCTCCCCATTTCATTAGTTCCATCTCACCTGTCGTTAGGAACATGAAATGGAGCCACCATCGGACCTTGGCCGATCGTGAGCCGATCATTAAGAGAGCGAAACGGATCTCCCGCCTTCCCGCAAAGAGTCATTAAAAAGGTGATATTACAAAATAACCCCCCAGGTATGCTTAACTATTCAGTCAACAATGACGGTCTGAATTAGGGTACTAAAGCCAAGACTCTCCTTTTTGCCATTCTATAAAGAGATGGAACAGGATTAAAATTACATTTAAGCATAAATTTGATCGTTTCAGGCTTGACTTCGTGGAAGTGAAAGATATCTATTTTAATAATAAAATTTTGTTATTTTTCATCTTTTTTTTTAAACTGCGACCGGTTTCATCTCGATAAGAAATATTCGGGCACATTCTGAAGCTTCAAAACTTCTATATATTCCGAGATAAATTTGTTCAAAAAGTGGGGGTGGTCGTTTGAGATGAGGGTAGGAAACAAGGATACGGTACGGACAAGGCAGTTTGAGGAAAACTGAGGGAGATGGAGCATTTTTTACGCACAGAGTAGGGTTTTGACAGGCAGGGACTTTTGGAGGTTGGGTAGAGGACCCAAAGTCCTTGGAAACAACCTCACCCTGCCTTGTCCGTATCACCTTGGATATCTTGATTTTGCCATTTTCAGAAAACCTACATTTTTGGATGCCATAATTCCTAATGATTCTATACTTTCTCATGAGAAAAATCAGCAGCTCTGAGATACTCGATATTTAGACAAATGTTAATTGTAATTTCAGTGTTTAATTGCAACAAAAAAGTTGCGACTACGGCTATCACCATTGCCTACTGGGACCGTTTTTGATATCAATTACATACATAAATTACTCCATCATTTCACCTAATTGAAAGCAACTAAACTTATTACATCTCTGTCCGTTAAATCAGTAAAATCTATTCGCATATATGTATTATCTTTCGATTCTTCGTGATTGGTGGATTACTAATTGATAGTTATATTTCGACCAAGCATAAATAAGCATTGGAACAAATCCAAATTACTTGAAACCGGTATCTGTTTGAAAAATCTATTAGAGAATAAAACCTTAAGTGTCAGAAAATGCCATATCAAGGTGAAACCGGTCGCAGTTTTAAACAAAGTGGGAAAAAGAACAAAGTTTTATTAATAAAATGGATAACATTTAAGTAGCCTTACGGTGGCTTAGCAGTAAGTAGCTTTACCTTGAGGGCATTTTTTTCCAACAAGGGATAAGGAGCCAGGGGTGGTATAACGGTTCCTTCTTTCGCGTTGTCGTTATCGTAATCCGAAACGCGAGCCGCTCTAGAAGGTAAATGCTAACACAGCTACTGTCCTAAGAATGTACTCCATGTATTAAAACTGGTGATTTAAAGCATCTGATAAAATTTGAAGAATTAGGATCACGTTTTCGCTTTCATGAGTGAAATTGAAAAATGACGATAAGGCAAGTGCACGCGTTATGAAGAACCCTGATCGTGTCCCAGGTGCGGTAATTGGTAGAAACATATTCGCATCCACCCTGTCCATTATCTTTGTTTTAGAGAGGGAGAGAGACGGGAGGGGGGGATAAAGAGGGGGGGAAGAGGGGGGGGGAGATAAGGCATCGTGACGTAAAGATAAGGATGGGTTCGAGAGGGATAAGGCGGGGATTTCGAAAGAACTGACGCGGCTTTCCCCCCCCCTCCCCGCCCTTCCTAGCGACTGGAGCGACAGCTTCTTCTTATCCTACAAAGTGTGTCGCTAAAGAGGGAAGGGAAAGAGAGAACATGATTAGCTGAGAGAGTTCACCATAAAAAAATAAAGAAAGGAAGAAGACTCGGAAAAAGTTACTTGAAAAGGCGTCAAGAGCTGGAGATGCAGAATGGAAGAAAATATTCATTCGTTTATTTTTTGCTGAGCCCACTAGATAAATAATTAAATAGATAAAAATGGTAGCCATTTGGGAAAGAATTAGCAGAGGAGGAGAAAGGTCAAGGGAAACGGAACGCTACCTTAAAAAACTTTAGATCGATACTTAAAAAACTATAGATAGTTAAAAGGGGGGTTGATAAAATGGCAAAATTAAAAGGAATAAAATGGATGATAGGTAGGGTTCTGAAATAGGGTGTTATATATTTCTTTAATTTCTTATTGTATTCCTATTCTGAGAGACTGGCCAGGGGTACTTATTTCTGAATCAATGAAAACTTTTAAAGAAAATTAATATTTAATACATTTTAACGCCGGCGCCGTTTTTACTCAGGTTACTGAACTCTTGACATTAACTATCATTTAAGCACCCTTTACAAGAGAATTATTTACGGGTATAGAGTTCTTGATAATTTACGAATGAAAATAGTCTAGGGTGACAGATGGTGTATATTAAAAATGGGGCGTATCAGCATAAAATAAAAACATTAAAGATTTTAGTACAGAATAAACAATATTCGTCTCTGAGACGATATCGCCGTCTACGAAGCTTACTTCACATCGAGGTTAGAAAGAAATTGGTAGATGTGGCTGGTGTTTTGAAAAGGCTTTCCAAGAAACTAATTTGTCATTAGGTGCAAAGATCCAAAGAGCATTCAAGAATTTTAACGTCGTAAATGACAAAAATTCCGGCAATAGTAAATCACAGTCCAGATGAGAAAGATAACGAAATTCCATTGAGTCCATATCCCTTACAACAGTGTGTTACATGGCCAGAGAAGCTCAGCGTATGTCTCTCGCCATGCATTTCACACTGACGAGAATTACCTTCAAACGATTGATATCGCTAAAGTATCATACCGATTACGCTACTTGTCAAAAACCCGACCTGGGGCGCAATCATCGTTATTCGTAACGCGAGCGCTCGCGTTACCGTTATTTCACAATCACGCTCATGAAAGCGGACACGTGATTGTGATTCTTCAAATTCAGTCAGGCGCTTTGAATCACTAGTTTTAGTTGATGGAGTGTGTTCTTAGCTTTAGTTTAGTTACTGTGAGCATTGCCATTCTAGAGCGGTTCAAACACTGGACGACAACGAAGATAAATAGAACCTTGATTCCAACCGAGGAAGAGTAGAAAAATTCCTTTTTATCAAGAAGAAGTCAGCAGAGGCCTATTTCAAGAAAAGCTAAAAATTACAGAGCCTCCACAATATCGTGTTGTGACTTCACGTCCTCGGCAAGACTCGGCTTATCAACAATCAAGAATTATCGTGGCTAAGACGTCAAAATATCATAACTGTTGATGCCCAACCATTTAAAGTCCTTACCAGGACTGCTTGTCACCCATGTTTTAGTTCAGGTAAACTTCCCCATCATACACCACATACAACGATCGGGTTAAGTACACTTTTTTTGTTTTTGCAATCGAATGTTCGTGTCTAAAAGGTAATGTTGATGTTTATATAATTAAAAGGGAAATACCACAAGTTTAAACAATAATATATATATCGATATATCGGGAACCACAGAACGTATAACTCTGAAATTTCTCACGCAGCATTGCCCAAGGCCCTAGATGTTCTCCAAAATATATTTTTAGAAAATAAAAACTCGGACAGAACCTTTTTTTTTAACTGTATGTATATTTCCGCAAGGGAGTATTACAGGTTTAACTACTAAAAGCTTACATTTCTTACGTTCCTTATTGGGTTTCAACAATTAATAATGTGTAAAACTAAAAATGTGTGTTACCAGAGGAAAATGTAAAACGAAAATTTTCATTTAAAAAGAAAGAGAAAACAGAAAAATTCACCCAGCTTATATTTATCCCAGCTTTGCAGCAATATTTATTATTATTTCAGTTAATTCCACCGCTTTCTATTGGTCCCTGGGTCGTTATTCGATGCACCATCGGCTGTATGAAATCAGATTATATCAGGAATGTAAATATCTGGCTTGAATATCGTCCATTTCATCTTATATATTGAGAGCCTAAGAGACCGAAAAAACACAGTTATACTTTTTAAAAAATGTAAACTTCTGTTATTTTCAGGCAGGCAGAATTTCGGCAAGAGGCGTATCACGGTTAACGCCAAGAATCATGTAAATATAAGTATAGAGATGTATGATTCCCTACATAGAATGAGAGGGGCAAATACTGAGTTTAAAGAGGACAACTTAGTTGTTTAATGTGATTATTGGAAGAATCATAATGAAAGCAAGGCCTTGGTAAACATCTAGTAATTGGATATGCTTTAAGCGTGAAGTTAGCAAAAACAAACGCTATAAAAGAACATGTGTTGACATAACGCTGAAAAAAGCGCGACGCCATTTTGCTTCTGGCATGCGACGTCACGTAAACACCACACTGTAAACCTAAAATTAATTGACTTCTTTATGCTGTGTATTGGGTATGGACTGTATTAACTACATATTTGCTATTTCCGTACCAGTTCGCCTTCTCTCATCTTTTCTCCACATCCCTCAATCGTTTGCCTTGTTTTAGTAATTCCGTTATAACCTTTATTAATTTGTAACACTAAATAACAGACAAAGTGAATAAAAAATATTAAAATTTCTCAACCACAGTTCAATTTGTATCCAAACATAACCCAAAATTCTAGTGAAATCATTTGTTTTTATACGTTGCGCAAGTTCCGGCACGAACACTGTTATAACTGCTAAAAAGACCAAAGAAGCAATACACACTTTGGATAACAACAAATGCGGAATTCCGATTTTTTATTGACGTGGAATTTTTAGGATATTTCCATAAATTTTCCCATGGCATACGAATCTTTCCACTCATTTAAAATGACACTCAGTTTAGGAATTAGTCTAAAACTAATTTTAATAACAACAGCCTTCATTTAAATTGCATGAATTACAATGGACGGCAACGCTAACAAAATAGCGTAAGTTGATCCCATACTTGGGAAATTGAATGGATGACTAGTGTCATTAGACGAGATCGAATTTGACGTGTCAAAAAAATGAGCTTCGTAAGCTGAAGGAAAACGGAACATACTATTCCAATAAAGGAATATAAATCACAATTACTTTGGGCATTGAAAAAATCTTGCCACAAGAATGAACCTCAAATATTTCAACATGGTTAACATACTATTTAGCATTTATCCACACTGCCACCCAGGGATGCCATATTAAGAAACAATTTTTAGAGGCTCTCAGTGCGATTGGCATTGTGACCAGTACGGCTGGTCTCATAAGCAAAGCATTACACTATCCCGCCCAGGCCTCCCGCTGTCGTAAATTTTAGTCCAAGGGCTGAGATCGTAAGATCACTTCCAGGATTGTTGGAAAAATAAAAGCTTAAGCGTTTTATGGCTCAACATGGAATCCCAAACCGTTCCAGAAAAAAATATTTAAGAAACGTATTTTCCGCAGGTTAGAATACAAGAGGGTCGTTCATCATACGCAGGTGTTGCTTTTCTTGAAGGGTTTGGGTCGTATAATAGCCCTGGGTCCCATTCACGTCACAAGTTTCAATTAGACCCAGTTCTATAATCTCTGGTTAAATATTTCCTCATTGCATAGACCGATGTTTATACGCTTTCCCATCCATAATGCTAACCTCAACTAAGATACTTTCTGATTCACAATAAAAAAAGCTCGGTAAAAATCAATTATACTCGATACTCGAACTCGAGATACTCGAACATATCGTCGTTAGCAATATCATGACTTTCCTGGACAGTCGTAATGACCTCCATGGCCCTCAGCACGGCTACCGGAAAGGTAGATGATATGAAACACAACTCGCGCTCTTTTTCATGACGTTCTCAAATCTGGTGAATCGAAAAGACAAGTTGACGCATTATTTCTAGATTTTAAGAAAGCTTTCGGCACGGTACCTCATAACAAACTTTTATGCAAATTACAGTCATGCGGCCTAAACGAAACAGTAGTAAACTGGATACGCGACTTTCTGAGTGATCGTAAGCAAAAGGTAGTTCTTGACGGAATTGGCTCTGATGTAGTTAAAGTGACATCATGTGTCCCACAAGGAAGCGTGATCGGCCCCCTTTTGTTCATTATATACATAAATGATCTATGCTCTCGAATAAGCAGTAAAATACGTCTATTTGCCGACGACGCTGTCATCTATCGTGAAATTAGTGATCACTCTGACTTTGAAACTCTATCATCGGATTTAAGCAACGTTCATGTATGGAGCCAAGAGTGGGGACTCGAACTTAATCCGAGCAAATGCACGGCGGTACATTTCTTGCGGAGGACGTCCAACTATCCCCGTATATATGCTGTGGATGGAGTTAACATAAAGGCGACAGATGAATTGAAGTATCTAGGAGTTACGATAACTTCGGACCTATCGTGGGGAGCACATTAAAGAAATATTTGTGGCAGAGCTCTGAAGAAGCTAGGATTCGTCAAGCGTATATTGTGGGAAGATTTTCGGATGAAAAAGTAAAAGAGAGGTGCTATTTCGCACTCGTCCGGCCACACCTTGAATATGCATCGAGCATATGGGATCCGGTGCAGAAAGACTTAATCCGTGAACTTAATAAAATACAAAGGAAAGCTGCGCGATTCGTCAAAAACTGCTACGGGCGTACAGACAGCGTTACACAGATGTTAAACGAATTAGGCTGGGAGCCGCTAGAGACTCGGAGGCTGCGCGCTAGGCTTAGATTGCTTGAACAATTGAGAATAGATATTTTTCAGAGCGACACGGAGAACATCATATTTGAACCCCACTATATTTCCAGGTCCGACAGAAACGATAAATTAAGAGAGATATTTTGCCGAACGGATAGGTATGGGAATTCGTTTTTCCCCCGAACAATAAGAAACTATAATAATTGCCTGGCGTACTTTCATTAGAGCGTGTCCTTTTTATATGTAAACGGCTGGTGTCCTAACACCCCCCGCCACACGCCTATTGAGGCGGCTTGCGGGGTAGTATGTAGATGTAGATTCTTTACGAAAATATCCGATACTTAAAAGTTTCAGACATATGCCACAGAAAGATACGAGTCCGAAAAGGTATGTAACGATCATTTACTGGAAAGTTTGCAACATTACGGTCCGAAACAGCAAGGCAACATTCGCCAACACATCTGAATAAATAAGATGCATATTCTCGGTAAGAAATCTCGGTAACATTCTGAGCTCAAGTACGGCACGTCCAAAGGGGTTTATAACATCTCATGGGAGATAAACAAGGGCCCCTTGTGTTGTCCGTGGGAAAGGATTGGGATGGGAGAGTATGGGGGGACCTTGGAGCAGACAGGGACCAGGAAGTGAACTTTCTCTTTTCTGCCTCCATTACGCGCCCTCTGGTTAGCCACCCACCACCTATCTGAGAGCTAAGAGAAAGAAAAAGGAGACAAAGGCTTTTATGAATTCCCCGGCGAGCATGATAAGTGGAGAGAGGAGGAAAGGGAGGCGTTTGAGAAGCCTTACCGACGAAAGTAGTGACCTGGAAATATACAACTTCAACAGGGTCCAGAGTGCACGTCTTAGGAGTAAGGCCCGAGGGCAGCTTCTTGGAAGGGTCACAATGTGAAGATTGGGGAGGGTTGAAGGATGGACAATGGGAAATTGAGTGCGAGATGACGACGTAATCTTGGAATGCAATTTTCGCCTCCCTTTCTTGATTCCAAGGTAGTGGAGGGCCTATGAGGAAGTTGTCAGGGAACATAACAAAAGCAGTTCCCCATTACCACCAGGTGGCGAAAGTGCAGCCAGTGCATCTGAAATATGGTCGTGCCACAAAACGATTGCTGCACATAATGCAACAGATGCACTCTGTCATGGATCAGGTGTAATAACACATGAGGGGACGCTATACCTTAAATAGAATAGTCTATGAAGGAAAAAAGACCCTGAATCCATGAGCCTCGCAGCAGGGTCTCGCCTCACACCACTGAACAGCGGCAGTGGGAGTGACATCCGGACGGCTCGTCGGACGGTCCAGCCCTCGAGGTGACGAAAGATCGCTCGTCGCTACGCACACCAGCTACCCCTCAACGCAGCACGGCGAGCGGAGTGTGGTGAATCAAGATAAGTACTATTGCTCAGACTCATTTATTCATCAACCATTCCTTATTGACCATTGTTCATTTACCAACCATTCCTTCCTTTACATACCAATTATTGTTTTCCTTCAGTCAACTACCAATTTATTCCCTTACCTATCGACTGACTATTATTTCCTAAATTATGTCATCAAACACTGCTTTGATAAAAAGAAGGGATCTGGCAAATGCCAAACTGACACGCATGAAAAATTACGTAGACAGTTTCGATGATGGCTCAGATCACATACAAATACGTCTGAGAGCAGAGAAAATGCCTGGTATTTGGCAGGAGTACGACGAAATTCAATTGCAACTCTAAATGGAAGAGGAATATCAGGATTCTGAACGAGGTGACTTTGAAACCAATTACTTCGAAGTTTTTGGGAAAATGAATCGAATTTTGGAAATGCATTCTGGAATCGAAGCTTGGCTACCACATTCAGATTCACAGTCAGATAATGGAAGTGTGCGGTCAAGCCGAGTCAAGTCAAAAAGCTGTCAGCGAGTTAACGATCCAAACGTCCATTTTAGCCTTGAAGAGATTCATATCAAGACGTGGCCGCAACCAATTTTGTTGCGGCCACCAAGGAACTTCGGGAATTAGGCAACCATTTCAAGTCCGTTCAGCAATCAGTTCAGGTGAAGGATTACGTCGCTCAGCAAAGCATAAAATGGCATTTTAAACCGGCCCGAGCTCCCCACTTCGGAGGCATTTGGGAGGCAGGAGTAAAATCCTTCAAGCACCATCTCAGAAGAGTTATGGGGACTACCTCTCTAACATTTGGGGAGTTAGTGACCCTTGTTACCCAGATCGAAGCATGTTTGAATTCTCGACCATTGATTCCCCTATCAGACGATCCCAATGACCCTTTACCATTGACACCTTATCACTTTCCTCATTGGAACTTCTCTGTCATCCCTTCCCGAAACAGATCTGAGTAATACTCGAATTGGTTTGCTTTCCAGATGGCAGCAAGTTCACCAGAGAATTCAACAGTTCTGAAAAATTTGGTCAAATGACTATTGGACACACCTGCAGCAGCGAGCCAAGTGGTCCAGCACCAAACAAAATGTAGAACCAGATTTGGTGGTAAATTTCAAGGAAGATAATACACCACGAGTGACCTGGAAATTGGCAGTGGTCGCAAAAGTTCACCCAGGTGTTGATGGTCTTGTACGTGTGGAGACCGTTCGCACTTCACAAGGAACATACAAAAGACCAATTGCTAAGTTATGTCCTCTCCCTGTTTTAAATAACGAAAAAGAATTGTGATCCTTTTTGGCGGGCGGTATGTTTGGGATTTGAAACAGCCGCCGCTAGTGCAGTGGTGGTGGCATCTGGAGGGAGGATGCTGGAGGGTATGGACCAGGAGTGCGTGCCTAGACGTCGTGAGGGACGGACGCGTGTGCGGTGTGAGGGTTTAGATGAGGGAACGGGGAAGGGGTACACCACCAAAGAAGAAGAGGGGTCCAGCGAACTGTGAACTTGTGACCTCATTGTAATTTTTTTATTTGTTTAATATACAGTCCACTACATACCAAGTTTGTCATTTATTTAATTGCACCCTCGTTAATTTCGGGGAATCACAACAGCAACTAATATATAAAAGTAAACAGTCAAAAATAGCGGTATGCCTATAATATTGCGTCGGTTCTACCGGTCCTGTCCAAGTAGTGCTTTAAAACACTCGTCGCTTGCATACAGGTACTTTTTTATGCATTACCCATGCCTATCCAGAGGTTTCATGACAGTTTAAGTATTTAACTTCGATGTATGTTTAAACTCTTGGATATATAATCCCTAAAGTGGGAAGTGATTCGTAAATTACGTACTATTGTCGGACTACCTGCCAGCCAACTTTCGTCGAAATCCATGATTAGACCATTGCATACTCTCACTGTGAGTAGTATGAAGAAAAGTAATCAAGGGCCGGGGGGATTAGTCCACATACATACAAATACCAATGACGCGAGGCGGTTACCTCTGCGTCGAACTGAGTGACGTCACGAGGAAGCGTCTGCGAAGGACTGGGATACGGGTTTGATGTCAAAAGAATGTCTCTCTCTCTCTCTCTCTGAGAAAAAGACGGGATTTAAGGGTAAAACGAGGTCCTCTCATCCCTTCTACCCATTTTATTTACCCACCTACACCCCCAAACCCCTCCCATACCCCCTACGCTGCCACTCCAACGAAAAAAGGATTATGTATATGAATGTCGGTGATTGTGTCGTTACTAGTGAAGGTGCACGTTGAATATCAGCGGGAAGAATACTATCAATATGAGAACACGTCTCCAGCGTAACTCTGTGGAAATTTGCAATATGCAAGAATATTATCATATTTACATACATTGTAATAAACCATTTGTAAGTTGATAGGCATATTGCTGCAATGTATATGGAAATCTGTGTCTGTAGAAACAAAATAAAAAATACCCATTATCGACCCCGCCTTTGGCGATTGACAAGCTTGCGAGGGAATTCTACAAAAATATACGAACACCGAAGTTAAGACTGTCGCGTTACTTAAAGAAAGTAATAGAAGATGATCTCGAACATTCGATGGCTTTCTGAGAGATTTGGAAAGAGTTTATAGAAAGCCAAGCTGCTATTCAATTAATCATTTATTTAATACAGAATTTATGATACATTTTTTGCTAAAATACATTTTTTTTGACAAAGTGGTAATAAAAAGTATTCAGACAGTAAACATAGTGCTCTACGTTCATTGCATTTTATGTAAACGTATCGTTGATCGCAAAAAACCTGTAGGCCGCATATAACATGAACATTGAGGTTTTATTGTTTGCTGGTCCTGTCACCCCAAGAATCCTACACAGATTCAACCTTAGACATACTCTGTGCGTATATACGAGAAGAAGAAAATTGAACTCCACACAGACTAAAGGCGGTGTTCGACATGAATGCACGCGTTATCAAGTGACCTCGTTTCCACATCTCTCCTTGCAACCCCACCTCTTTCACGTGTTCAATGGGGCCAGCAGTGAGCGAACGAAGCGTCTTGAAAGAAATAGAGAGATAGAGAGAGAGGAAGACGAATGTCTTCTGCAGCAGTCTCTACCGCAAGGGACGAATGGAAAGATAAAATGTCTTTATTTCGACGGGGGGGGGGGGTGAAATTGAAGAGACACTTCCACCCAACCCTATTTTCACATGGCACACCGACACACACAGGTACTACATTCACACTTATCACGCGTCCATCCCATTCTGGGTAAATACATTTAATAAGGCTTAATTATCGGTTTCTAACCTGAGAAGCTGGTTCTCTATGAAAGAAATTATACCCCAGTGTCAAAATAAAGAAAAAACTTATTAAAAAGTATTTAAACACAAAAATTTATTTATACCGACCAAGATTTAAAAGGGTTACCGTTAAGTTCTAGGCGTCGAACCACAGGACAACGCTCTCGGCTGTGATCCGCATGCATAAAAAATAATACTGTTACACTTTTAAAACACAGAAACACGTGAGGGCACTTAAAAATAATCTTGGGACGTTTCGACGGTCAATCCGTCGTCGTCGGGGGTAGAAGATTGGCTCATTCCATATGCTTCTCGTAAGAGGGAGTTATAATAATGAAACGACTTTATTGGGGCGAGATTGTAAGAAGTATATAAAAATAAATACAACGGGAGCTGATACGCACAAACAAATACGAAATAAAACATTTTTGTTAATTACGGATCAATAATTAAAAAATAAGTCATAAATAATGTAAAAAAATGAAAAATGGTTTGATACCATTCAATGATAACTTTAATAACGGAATGGGACACTTAGGAGTCGGCGGTGAAATTATAGAGAGTGAGCAAGGATAGGGAGGTGGGGAAAGTTTGCGTAAAGGGAAAAAAACAATCACCATTGTAATTTGGGGGGTAACCACCAGATACAGATACCGAGCACTACACCAGATACCGAATACTCAAACTCAACAATGCAAAAAAAACGGTTAAGGGCAAGGAGTGGGGGGAGAGGGGGTGAATTACTCATGGTGAACATTATAGAGGCTGCAAGGGCAACGGACTGCAGAGGAAAGTGAAAAACAAACAAGCAATAAACAAATGCATTCCTAAATAAAACTACAGTAATTGTACTGTCCACTTAAAATTTAATGTAAAAATACACAACACGTGTTTCAACGTTCCTTAGGACGTCATCATCAGGTCTCAGGACGTCATCATCTGGCAGACCTGATGATGACGTCCTAAGGAAAGTTGAAACACGTGTTGTGTATTTTTTACATTAAATTTTAAGTGGACAGTACAATTACTGTAGTTTTATTTAAAATGCTGTTCCACCATAGTTCGCCCGACACTGTCGAATTTATTAAATGCATTCCTGTTGCTCGACATCTTGAAAATGACAATGACCCGTTGTAACATTGGTTGTAATTTATAAATTTGTGTGAATAAATACTATTTGAAGTTTATTCTTCCTTTTTACGATGAATTATTTCCAGGCATGGCCAGACCAACGAGGCAAGCTCATTTCAGGCATGCTCATCGCTGGTGAGTCCATTCCAAATTATTATTAAATGACCCACTCATTTCTAATTCAATTCCTACTACTTTAACCGCAAACACACTTTCGTGCTTCCTTGGGTTCGGATATGTCAAGAGAATGGATGGACGAGAGTCGGATCACAAATGACAGATTGAAGACGAGGGGTGAATGAATGTTGCCAGTGGAAGGAGCAGGAGAAGCAGATCCAGAAAATCGTAGAATTCAAATCCAGTGGAGGGCATTCATTGAAGAAGAAGAAGAGGAATACATATAATATTTAAAGTATTTTGAGTGAAAAATCACTTCACCTAGAATTTGATGGATTTGACCTCCTTTTAAAGATTTAAACTTTCCAATAATATCAAAATATATAACCCCTTGCCGAACTACATTTCGAGCAACTTGCCTGAAAATACAATCTGTTTTACATGGGATAGATTACGGCTGTGCGCTCCAGAGGGAGAATATTGAACAAATAAGAAATTTATAACACCTAGATTTTGTCAAAGAACGAATGGTGTGTAGTTTGTACTACATACTCACCGCAGTAATTGTTACAGAATCACGAAAAAAAACCTGTTGTTTAGAAGGCTTTTTAGCCGTACGGCGTGAAACATTGAGTCAAGTTAGAGACTTATGTAGATATATTAATTTAATTACTGAGAAGTTTTATCATATGTAACTATATTTTTGCAGCATTAGCATTAATATTACGATATTTAATTCACACTTCATAGAGACGCTGATATTAAAATATAAAATTCAAATACGGTCTCCATAATGACTAGGGAACTATCTCGCTCGGACTACCTTAAGAGGCAAAGCATGAGTGCAATAGAAACAAAATAGCTACATGAGAATGGGGAAGTATGGAAGAAATTATTGAAAGAGATCAAGTTTTCTAGCCCTTGCACCGAGAGTTGATCTCTTTTGACATTTCTTACTGTGAAAAGGAACTATTAGTGTGTACGCGTGCGAGTAAAAGATAATGTGAAGGGAAAAAAGGGAAACTGCAAAAATGGAGTAAGGTGGACGGAACTGATATTGGATGAAAGAAGAAGAGGAGGAGTTGAAAGCCGATTTGGACAAATGACGACAGGTGACGACGGGCTGAAACACTTTCGGAAAAAAAGGTCTTTAACTAAAATGGACCAATTGGGCTCAGAAAACGCGCGAAAGGAATCATCTACTCTTTCGGATCGAGCCACAGAAAAACAACAGACGCATACGTTTCCATGGATACCGTAGAAAAACAAACAATCGCTCACCACTGCGGATATAGACATAACAATCGAGCCTGGCCACGGATGAAACTATAAAAACAATACAGCAACGCACTATTGCTGAAATAGTTGGTGTGGCGAAAAATTCGTTTTAATTGTGAAACAATCACTAAAATTGAATTGCATTTTATATATATATCGTACATTATATATCTGTATAGATAAAAATTCAAAAGTATCTGCTTATCTATTAGTCTGTCAGTAACGCCTATTCTAAGTACTTCAGGATAAGTTAGGAAGTTTATTTTTGGCAGGAATACGGTTAATGACCTAAAACTGATCGAAAATATATTAAAAATACTGCGAATAACAATTCAAAGGGATTTTTCATACTCCATATTAGGGAACTTGTTTCTCCATGAACAGAAAATCTTAGGATTGGGCTTAGGGTTTTCTTTTATTGTTTTCTTTAATTACTCTCATTCCTGATTTAGCTTTATAATGTTTTATTATCGGATTGATTTTCAAAATTGAGCTTGAAATTATTTCGTTCGATTTCCTGTGCGTTTTTTGTCGAAAATACGGTTTTTGCACCAAAAGCGGCAATTTGTCCCTCTCAGCAAAATAAATTTATCTTCCTAATTAAACGGAGCATAGGCTTTAGAGGGGAGTTAATGCCTTGTAAGGTCTTTTATGCCTTGGTTAAAATGATCAACATGAAAATTGCAATAATGGTTTGGGTCAAGGTACTACCAGGGAGTTCCCGTGACCGAAAGGAGTGCGTTTTGCGCATGACGTCATTTGGATGTCTCGGGGAAGCGGACGACTCGAGAACTAATATAAGAATAATGGATAAAAGCTCCGAAAATTTAGTTTTTTGTAAGTGACAGAATGGAGTGAAGTAGATATTTGCAACCTTAAGTACAGGAATACAACATGTTTCATCGATTTTCAATAGTAAATCTGTACTTTGAGAATTTGTACTTTACAGCTGAAATAACCATAGCAACAACTTATTTACAAATGAAAGTTGAAACAATTACCTTTTCAGCATAAAATCTGTCATGTATTCGGCAAACCTGGACCCGCCTTCAACCTTGTAGATGTTTCAATGGGATATCTAAAAAAATGCTCTTACCTCACTTGTTTTCTAGCATATCTGTTGTATCCAAATATCACACAAGTATCAAATACACGATGCACTTCGTACCTATCTAGCTCTCAAGGAAATCTTTAGTAGATACGTCACAGCGCTTCACCCAAGCGATGCACAACGACCTACCTTGTATAAGTAGTACCATGTTTTGAGGTATTTCCCCAACATAAATGTATTTGATCCACTCCCGCACTAACCTCGTAAACCATGGAATGATTGAAATAAATTTAGTTTCTTTCGACTAGTTACAAAAAATATGGCCTTGGCCATATTTGGCCTATGGCCTTGGCCTTGACCTTGAATCGGTGCCGCTCATGCGCGAGGTGCGAGTGGAGTTTGGCGGCCATTATGGCCGTGAGTGAAACTTTTCGCGCTGTATTCCTCGCTACTCCGATGTTTAAGCGCGTTGATTCTGGTGTAAAACGAGAGATCTTGCCCTTATCTGTAGATTCGACTTGAAAACTTGACTAAACACGATAATTTGTTTTTGGGATTTAAAAAACAAATTATGAAACACCAGGTAACATGGCATACAGCAGCCTAATGCCGCCGAAAGTCTACAGGGTAACCAACAGAGCACATCTTATTGAGAAGAGCGTCTCATTATCTTTCGATCGGTAGCACTTTGTTCGCGGTTGAACGATTTTGATGAACGGCTTCAGGAACATCGGAAGTTTGATGCGGAGCGCTTCGCAAAAGACAACCGGTATTCGTTACACGCTATCGCAAACGTAGGTAATGCCTCCTCGTTTAAGACAAGACAACACACAACTTGATTAATTGCTGAATGAACTTTTTGGTTTTCTTCTTTTCTAAAGGCCGTTTTACATTATGAAAGATTTTGTACAAACGAATGTACGAGAAATTATACGTTTGACTCAACGAAATTAGAGCAGGTTCTATTTTCCGTTCATGCATTGAGACATTCGCACAAGTGTTCATACAATTTTCCGCTTTACACGATACATTTTTCCTCATGCAAGAGTTCACGGAAGAGTTTGTACAAACAAATGTACCGTGTAAAACGGCCATAAGAAGCCTCGCCTTAGACTTACAAAATCTTCGCTCTTCGAACTACAATAGCGGCAATTCATAACTTCTAAAAATTGGAAAGCATCTGTAGAGAGTCCTACATTCAGTATGCAGTAGGTGACGAATGGGGAAAACTGTAGCCAAGCGTATTATCCCTGTGCTCTGCTCAAGACCACGAAGGCAAACGTTTATAATACAACGCCATATTGAAGCAAATTTCTTCAGAAAATAATACTTGCAAAATGGAAAATTCCTCAATGTTCAGTTAGAACACTGCATAGCAATACTTCCTACTGCTTTTGGCAGAATCATGACTCCATCCTACTGGATATATATATATATATATATATATATATACAACAAGAGATTATACTGTGAACTAAATGAGTAAATCCCCATTTCAATAAAATATATCGAAAAACTAGCAACTCAAACACATGAAGGTACCGCAGGGTCCACAAAATTCACCGAATTTAAGACGATGCTAAACTGAAGGTCGTGTGAATGCCACAATGCCTTAGAGTAAGATTAGAAATTGACGCGGTATGATTTTGGATCACGAGAGTGAACTTTGATTCGCTGAACATACCTCAAGACCTTTCCGCAAGAATTGGCGTAAGTAGTAACGCTATAAAGTATATATAAAGAGTAAAGAGGGAATCTCATAACAACCTCTAGATGAAGTGAACCGTGTTAGAATCACGAAGCAAGAAGCGTAACTTTTGAGGAGCCGAAAGGGTGCCCTCAAACTCATGAGATTATATCTTATTTCCGATACACGAAAGCTTTTCCAATCACTGAACTCTGATCCGTATTTCGACTGCGCAGAGCATCTCCATCACTCAATTTGAATGTAAATATAAATTGCATTTTTTTAGTAACACGGGAAAGGGGCTTAATCGGATAGGGATTTGAAGAAAATTTATGGGAAAAAATCTGCTGACACCAATGAAATCCTTTCTCTTTGCCGTGATTATTAATTGTTAGCCATATTGTACATAATTGTTGGATAACAACGTGAAATATGAAATTGGCATATTAATATCATTTCATCCGTATTCATCCAATTTTTATATTTGAGAAAAATATTTTATACGGGAAAGATATCTTAAAATTTCATCTAATTTTTTCTGTATTTAGCATTTTTTCGATTTCTTGCTTTCGATAACCACTGATGGTATTTTTTTTTAAAGAGCAAGAAGCTCTCGCCGATCCTTCTGTCGGTTTTGCCAGTCAATGACGAATTTCTTTATCTGCTGAACTTTATTTTTAAAGATATATTTATCGGACCACTCACTAGGTTGCCAGGTTCTCCAACACGCATGTATAAATTAACATATGAACATGAAAATGGATATCAAACATAATTGAGAATACGATTATTATCGTGAATGAAACGGTTCTGAAAGATTTCTCATCCGTATTTTCAAATATAATGTCACCGTGAGCAACGTCTATGTATCTAAGTACATAGAAGTCAGATAAACGATAACTATGATACATCGTTGTATCAACTAAAAAGATTGACATGTCATTATGGAAGGGAAATTCCGAGAAATTCGATGTACCCAGTACATATAGAGAATCACGTTATCTTAATACAGTGCGACGAATAGATTCAAAATTTGAACGTCAATAATTAAATTGATGAAACATACCCTGAGAACATGCACCCTTAGTTTTACCATCGTTTGAAGCATTCCTGATTGCCTGGAAAATCAAAAATAATCATCTCTTGATCAGAGAACGGCCGAACTACATTTATCCTTTTTTCTAAATTTCATACTTATTTTAGCCAATTTTTAGCCTCTGGCAGATGATCCTTGAGCGTGGTGGCCAAGTGGGTAGAGCGCTTGGCTACTGATCGAAGGGTCCCGGGTTCAAATCCAGGTGAAGCCTTTGGACGCCCCTGAAAAAAATCCTCGGAGTGCGAGGTGGCCCAGGGAAAGGAACTGGTGGCCCCCCTACCCTGAATGTGTGGAATTCACACGCCTGTGGCTTAGTCTGGGGTGAGCTCTATCCTCACCTATCCAAACCAACCTTCGGGTTAAATCACTGGTGAGTTTAGCCTCTAAACTTAAAAAAAAAACTAGAGAGAAAACTCAATTAAAGAATAACAGTAAAACCCCAGACCGATATATTTTTAAAATTGTCCGATCAAAGTTTCGACAGATGAAGCGTGAGAAAGGTGCTTTTTGAAATAGGGATGTAAACTTGCTCTGGTTGTGACACATCTCGAAAACGCCGCCAGCATTTTGGACCCTTCACATAAAAAAGTAATGCCAGAATTAAAATACAAAGGAAAGCTGCATGCTTCGTTTAAACACTTCAGCGAGCGAACAGAGAGAGTAACACAACTGAATGGAAGAACTACTGTCCTATATATACCCGAGTTTGAAGTAACGTAGTTACATAACGACTAGTCCGATTACAATGTAGTTTACATAAAAATGTAGCTATTTTAATCTGCGTTGATAATATGTAATGAATATTTTTTATTCAATTTTAAAAGGTGTGTTCTTGAAGTGAGGAGAGAAAAAGTACCCGTTTTTCGGGACTCTCCGTGCAATCACTGATTCGACGGGCCTCTAAAACCAAAACCAATAAATATATCAACGTTTTATTCTAACCACGGCTAGACCGCACTTTTATAAATTCGATTCCGAAAGTTTGGTCCAATAACCTTATTTTAACATGAGTTATTGTTAGTAATGTGACGTAACTTTTCCGTAAGATACGAGAAACGCGCGCGTTGCACCGTCGTCTTTGTCTTGGCGTTGTCTGAGTGATCTTGGTGTGCTTTTGATAGTAAATAAATTAGTTTATTTTATATCGATTTAAGATTAGCATCAATTTTTCACTGGAGCTACTGGCTGCCGTCGAGAGGCGACAGCCTGCCCGGCGTAACTTCCTCTTTCGCCGCAGCTCTCACTGTTGCAGTTTCTACCCCAGATACAATGAGTCTGCGTAGTTTGGGAGAAAATGAGTAGTTTTGTAGCCGCCACATATTTGATTGCTACAATCTAGGCTAAGACTTGAACAATATAGATAAGACGAGTTCCGGGGTGACGCGAAGGATGTAATTTTGACCTCGCACGACGTAATTTGTCTCTCTCTCTAGAACTGATGGAAGCCATGGTACTACTAATGCAAGGCAGGACCAAGGAATTGACACTCACATTACTACTCCAATGGTTATACATTTCACCCAGAATACAGGGTATAACGGTCAGAGGCAACAGCGCCACATGTAAAAGGATTTACTTATTTAATCCTGTGACAACAAGTACATGTTGATTAGTACAAGTCTGCAAAGTACAACGTAGTTAAGAAAAATTTTCAATTTCAATTCATTGTCCATTAGGAATTCGTCAACCGAATAACACAATTTGCCAAATAAAATGCTTTAAGCTTCGGCATGAAGGAAGCAGTACTGTTTGCACCTTATAAGTTTTCTTTAACATTTTCTTAAGCCCTTCTGCAGTATTTATTTTGCTGATTGAGACCTGACAAAACATGTACTCTTTAATTGAATATCTGGCAGATTTTAGTAAGAAGTAACCTATTTATTTCTCAGGGGAAACTTAAAAAGGTAATTTTATAACCAATTCTGCATCCTGAAAAATTATGTCACCAGCTTGAAGGACAATAATGCCACTCAGCCCTTTTTTTGGCGTTTTCGCAGTATTCCTACATTCTCGGCAATCTTTCTCGTTTACTTACGGTTGTGATGGTGATATCTCGTGTGATCACAGGCGTATTTGAAATATACGCTGATAGATGTTCTATAACAAAAGAAATAATTCCTACATTTAACAAAAAAAGATAAAATATTTATTACTTAAGCATAAAAACCTTTACTATTTCACGCATACTAATTTTTCCATTTTTCCACGAGATATCGCAATCCCATCTGACCTTTGAGCAGGAGGTTCCCGTGACCAAAAGGAGTCCGTTCTGCGCATGACGTCATCCCGATGACACGAGCAGCGGACGAATCAAGAATTAGCGCGGGAACAGTGGCTGAAAGCTCCGATAATTTTGTTTTTAACCTACGATAGAATGGAGTCAAGTAGATTTTTGTATTCTCAAGTACTGATTTACAACATATTTCATCGGTTATAATAAGTAAAAGTGTAGTTGGATAATACGATCTTGTTTACATCGGATGTAGCCCTAGCAACAATTATTTACAAATGAAAGTGAAACTATAAACTTCCTCATCATAGAAGCTGTCTCTTCTTCTCCAAATCTGGACCCGCTTCACCCGTGTACTTAGATGTTGGAAATGGGGTCGATAGTCATTTGTTTGCGCGCGCGTGCCGTCGAGGTCGTAAATCTCGCGGTTTTTTCGTCGGCAATGGAGACCCCGTTAAAACGGAACTTAATCTGAGTCGACTAATTCTTTCTTTTTAATAATTAACACCAGATCGTTTTTTTTTTGTTTAATGTGTGAGTTGACAAGTCGAGTCATGAGAACACGGCGAGAGTTGAGCGACGACTGACGCTCTGTAGTCCACGCCAAGCGAAGCGCCTCCTCCCCCCACCCTTGCATCTGGTGACAGGGAAAACTCTTTCCAGAAGGGGGAGCAGGGGCGGGGAGAGCAATAAATCTCCATGTACGGCCTCTTTCATGGCCTTCACCTTCTTTGTCTGCAGGGCCGGCAAACCCCGGCTCATTATATTTGGAAATCCCAAGGATGCCTGGCCGCGCGGCGATGGGAACCCTTTTTCGCCGGTCGAAGATCCCTGATTTTGAGAATAAACATACCAAGAAATGCGACGGAACAGATGTTTCAATCAAAATAAACAAATTCTCTTCCCTTAAATGTTTCTTTGCATTGCTGTTGTATCCAAATTCCACACTATTATCAAATACACAATGCGCTCCGCATCTATGGCCGGGTTCACACGAGGCCTCTCAGCAGCGCTTCGAAGTGGTTGGTTAGTCACTATTGAGCGTCGAACCGGCATTTTCAGAAACGCGCGTGCGTGGCGCTGCTAACGGGCGTGAGAAGCGCTTCCAACTAGCGTGAACCTGCAACATTTGCTTTACTTGAAATTCGAACGCTCGTTAGCAGCGCTTCTGCAGGGCCACGAACGCGCTGCTTGAGCAGTGGCGTGGCAGCCGCTCCGTGATAACACCGCCACCATTTAGATGTACGGCTAAACTCACTAGATGCGCCACTTTTCTACGCCGGCGTCTGCGGCGGAGGGAACCACTGAAACCGTCTGTGGCGCTTCCATCCGGTGGCTGTGTCTCTGTGTGAGCACACTTCCATTCTACCCTATTAGTAGCCAACGGCAGCGCTGCTAAGGAGCGCTGCTGAGTGGCTCCGTGTGAACGGACACTATAGCTAGCACCCTTACTGAAACCCTTACTACATCACAGCATTTGACTCAAACGATGCGCAATCCTACCTTGTATTGGTAGCATCATGATAGAATCGGAATAATGTAAATGATACACTGTCGAATTTATGCAAAAATTCATTTTTTCCACGCACCATTAGTGGCTATTAGAAAAACAGATAGACACTCCATTTAAGCATACAATTCACCTTAGTACTCCTCGCCACACTCTTCCCCTTCCCATCCATTTCCCCGATCAGCTCCCTTTTTCACGGCTGTTACCCAGAAACACACGCCTCTGCACGGTGATTCACAGGGTAGTATGTACATACGTGGATGAGTGAGTTAACTGTTATTTTCAGGAAAAATACAGAAACCATGGCAGACATAATTTAAAATAATAGAGGCAACTCTTTTCGTGGTTCCTAAATAACTACATATATATATTTCCGGTAAAATATTGAGGATATCAATTTTTTGGCGCAAAAAAATAAATTTATCTTTCCAAAGCCGTTGGTGAATGAAAGGATAAATGGTGGATGAAGTGATAAATGGAGAGGAAGAGGGTGTGGGTGTGTGTTCGACGAGAACGAGAGAGAGGAGTTGTAAATGAATGCACATTTATATGGAAGATGCGAAATTATCGGGGCGGGAAAATCGCACGTGCGTCCCCAGCGCCACTATAATTAATTCGCCATTTTAACGGGCAGGCGACTCGGCGCTGAACCAACTCTCCTTCCTCCCTTCTCCTCCTCTACCCTCCCCCAACCTTCCCCCCCTCCCCCTTTTCCCTCACCCCTTCCCGACTCACCATGCAACGACCTTCACCCCTTATAAAAAAGTCCACGTGCAGATCGAACAAACGACGCCCTTGACAACGAGTCGTCAATTGCAGAATGAATTGCAAGAAAAATTACATTGCCTTGCAATAGTTCACCCAAAATTCAGAATAGGTTTAGCCCTGTTTCACACGATATTTGAGCCAGCAAGAATTCATTCGATGATTATCCGCCATTATTATAGCTTTTAAGAAATTTCCGTTGTCACGGGCGTGACTTCGCGGAATTTGCTTAGCATTCTAAATGAAAAGTATAACTTAGTTTTTCCACAAAGATTAAGACTAATTTTTAATTAAGATTTAACTAGGAAATCTATGTGGATAATTCGATGAGAAGAATCTATGAGTATGATACGAGATTAAGATTAAATTATAGAAATCTTTGTGGAAAAACTAAGTTATACACTCATCCTTTACAATAGGAGGGATCACTCAACATCGATTTTGAACCGTTTGACGGAATAAAGTATGCATAAAACACACACACCCTCCAAATTTTGGTGTTTTTGATCGATTTTTACGGGAGATATACAGCCTTAAAAGTCGCCGCGGAGCTGTTAACACGCCCACCCCGCGAAACGCATTTCTATTGGCTGGCTCCAACCGTGACGTGGGAAGTGCATGAAGTCGCCCAGAGAGGCAGTGAAGGAACGGACTTCAGCAGGCTGCTCAACGTTGAGTCGTCTACTGAATCTTACATCTTTCATAATTTAAAGCACCTTGGCATTTGCATGTTAAAAAGCGTAAAAGTTAATTGAACAATTATTTTATTACATAATAGCATAAAAAAGTCGCCGTGTTTCTCACCCATTGTTCATGTGTGGGTGAGAAACACGGCGACTTTGTTTATGCTCTTATGTTATAATAAAATAACTGTTCAATGTAACATTTACGCTTTTTGACATGCAAGTGCCATTGTGCTTTAAATTATTAAAGATGTATGTAAGCTAAACGAGATATATGATGGTCTCAATTGACGGTAAAATATTTCTAGTGACGGAAGGAAAACAAGGACAATCTCTCACCTCGTATTTTGAAAGAACTTACATTAGCGTATTTAGGCGTACAATAATGATTTCTGCATGTTTATTAATAATTGATATCGTGCTTAATATTTATGAAACGTCAACTGTTGGCACAATAAGAACTTAATAGACAAATTTCGCTCACAGAATTTCCAGGCAAGAAGGGGACACCGTCGAAGAATTTATGATAACTTTCGACTTCTATACTAGTTTCTCGCAACATATGAGACCTGACTGTATATCTTTAAATAACAATTGTTTTTGTGTACAAATAAGATCTTCAGAAGGAATGTAGTGAATATTTTGTAACAAAACATGACTAGCCGTCGACAAGCACGAAAGCCTGCTAAAGGCCATGTACGGACCATGAAACTTCTTCGTTCCGGGTTCTTAGGAACCAATAAGAAATATTTCTCGGGTGTTTTCTGTGACATAGATTTACAACTCGGCACACAACAGTACATATACGATTTTCTATCACTCATATTTAACACACACGGCCACGCTAACCACTTTAGACTCTTATAACTGTTTGTGACCGACACCAGCAATGCATTCCATGGGATAAGAGTAGCGATATCATAAACTTTCCACGTCATCAACATGGCGTCGGCCGAGAAATACGTTTTTGGTGCGGATTTCAAATTGAAATTTCAAACGGCTCTAAGAGCGTAATTATTTGGTTTTCGAGGGTAAAACTCGGTAAGTGACCTTTTTAGGTCTCAAATATTATAACCCAAACGTAATCTGAAGTAGTGTGAGCCCTCCTATTTGAGCATTTTGTTATACTGAACAAGCATGGTGGCCACACAAGCACGATCGCTATAATATTCGCGGAGCTACTTATCTCACAATTGAGTCAAACGGAGTCAAAATTGCTTGTCTTTAGAAAATGATGCTCAAATTGGAACAAATTAAAAATTAAACCCCAAGTGCTGCTTTCTTGTATTACAAAATCCCTTTACGCGTCCTAGAGGCACAGGTAGACTTCGAAGTTTACATATATAGTGTGTATAGTAGGTATAGGTTAAAGGAGGCAGCACATTTTGCTCACCCCTCGCAATGTTAGTCGTATCAAAAATTGTATCATACAAAAGTTTAAGATAATATTTTGAAGATCTACAACAACTTTGAACAAATCTAATATTGTATCTACAAAAATACAGAATTTGATAGCATAATTATTCCACAGATTCCTGTTCAAATCTGTGTAATAGTGAGTGCTATCAAATTCTGTGTTTAATTATGATATCCTTCCAATTACGTTTTGTGTCTTCTAATTTGATTTATGTCCGAAAAATCCTTTTTCATCGCCTTGAATTATAGGTATAGCGAAACTTGGTGCCACTCACCAGCGGATGATTAGAGGACACAGACCGTAAACCAAGCGTTGATTATCGAAGGACTCCCATAGTGTCGTCCTCTGGAAAAAGGCACGGTCGCTTCAACCCGCATGCATCATGCATGCTTTCCTCTCCTATGCGTCATGATCTTCTCAAGTGAGTGCCACCAAGTTCCGCTACGTCTTTATAATGGTTAATATTATCAAAAAATCTTTGTAAAATAAGTTTTTGTAGGCAGCCTCAGGAAGTATGATAAACTCAAAACGAAAGCAAAATATTTCATATCGAGGAAGTTATACTAGCGATTTTTCAGTTTTTCAAAAAACCCTCCACATGTCCAGCCCAATTAGTCCGTTGGTCCAATCATGGGGCCTTGACCCGATTTTGCCAATTAACGAACTTAACTGAGATTTTCCACCTTAATGTACATATTTACGTTTAGGGGTCTCATGACCATGCAATGAAAAACCATGTAGAAATTTTCTTATTTGCAACAGCGTGAGGTTGAAGGTTAAAAACAAAATTACAACTCGTGAGGATCTTTAGGTTCAATAATGTCTGCAAAATTGCTATTTGTTTCTACACTAGGACTTAGATACCGAACTGCCCAAGAAGTCCACAGGAAGTGGTCGTAGATAACAATTTTCAGACCGGTTTTGTAAATTAAAAGAGTTGTACTACAAGTCTTTTATTCAAAACATTTTACTTACCTGTTAGAAACGAGGTTGAAAATGGGGTTATATTTTTTATTTTAAGAAATAGCCGAATCAGGGGTTTTTGTTGCTCGATTCGATTTGTGACTACAATAACACGATAACTGTCATTTTCCAAAATGTTTGAGCTAATTTCGTGGAGAGTAGATATTTTAATGCAAATTTACGAGTTATTAGAATTTATGTCCTCATAAATAAATATTTCTTCATGAATATGGTCATTTTCTTCATGTATACCTTATGATATCATCGCCAGTAAAATTAGCAATGATTACGTAATTATATCAGTAATTGTGTATCCGTGGAAATCATTGTTTAAAATGAACATTTAGAGAAATAAATTATATCTAAATATAGTTCAATATATTGCCAATAAACGCTCTATGATAGATCATCAATGATACATCTGAATGTGAGAAAAAGTCTCACACGCGACCGCTCGCGTGATAGGTTGTAGCTTAGCGACCACTCCCAGGTCAAAGAGAGAGGCAGTGGCAAGGTAGTCATTTGGAAACAGCACTAGAAGATGAAGAAAAGAACAGAACAGTAGGCATTCAAACAGTATTCGGATTGGAAACCAAAGTTAACGATTCGCATAAAAGGAAGACAAACGTATTAGGATAGAAGGGAAAGATGAAGGAAGGAATGGGAAATATGAAATCACCCGAAGGTCGTTACCCGCGTTACAAGGAGCGTCTGTAGTTTTTAATGGCCATCCTTTTGTTGATTCGGTCGTCTTGATGTCCCATAAATGGCTCGAGGATTGATCGTCGTCAGATCAAAGGGCATCTCAGACAGCGTGTTAAGTAAGGGTTTGTGTTTCCTCTCCCCTGTTTCGTGAAGAATCAATTAACCGCTTCGTATTTCATTGCCTCAAACGACCGAGATATTGCTTCTTTGCTCAGGGAAAATAAAACCTCTCGGCAAACAATCTGGAGTAGGCACCTCTCGAAGATTCCATTTCGGAGAAAATGTCTCCCTCAAATACCAGCCTAAGACTTCGCCAAGGCATTGCTTAATTCGGAAAATTAAATTAATATAACACATTGTACACTATTAAGTTTTGTTTACCACAATCAATTAATCTTTTAAAATATTCTTGAGGATTATGGTCAATTCAATTTAACTTCAGCTCTTTACCAACTTTTTTGTTTATTATTAATGTATTGTCTACATGTTAAGCAGGATTTTAAATGTGGCTTAATTTTTTGACAAACAAATAGTATGTTGTGGTTTTATGTATACATACTGTATTCAAACAAAGTTTAAGTTGTGAATGAAAAGAATAAGTTTTTTTTATAATGTCTTTATGTTTTTCCTTCTCTCTGTCAATTTTCAAACCTTGAAGATGGTTTTAAAATAAACTGAAACGTTAGAAAAAAGGTAAATTGAAATTTAAATGACCAATAGCCTCAAGAATATTTTAATAGTATAAAACATTGTCTTCTACACGTGTAAAACAAATCAAATTTCGGAGTATCTCCAATATTCCTTTGCATGCATTTTTATCTGTTATTTTTATCAATTAGAATTATTTTAAAATGTAAACATGAACTTTGAATGATAAACAATACAATATACATATGTTATAATATTTTTTCCATGCTTCGAAAACTAGTGAAGGAAAATAATAAATGTCCAAACAAGGCAGGTAGAAAGCAATTATAACTATTATTTAAACAAATAAATTTGATATTTATTCCCAAACCACGCTTTCATTGGAGGGTTTGGCGTGATATTTTGTGATATTTTTAAATAACTTTTCGAGCCAAATTGAAAAAAAGAATCCACAAAATCGATCAATAACAAGCCGAAATATTGAAGCCTCCATAGATTGGAATTCACTTCATCAATTATTGGCCCACCTTTTTTCCTGGATTCATTTTTCATCCAATCAATTTTAAATAATATAACTTCATACATCATCAGTCCAAATTTATTTATATATTCATTAACAAAGCTACGGTGATTATTCGTAAACAAAAATATATATCTCCGGTGCTATAGTGCACCCACACACGTTTTTTTTTCAAAATCTGCAAAAAAAATGACAGTTATCGTGTTATTGTAGACACAAATCGAATCGAACAACAAAAATCCCTAATTCGGCTATTTCTTAAAATAAAAAATGTAACCCCATTTTCAACCTCGTTTCTAACAGGTAAGTAAAATGTTTTGAATAAAAGACTTGTAGTACAACTCTTTTAATTTACAAAACCGGTCTGAAAATTGTTATCTACGACCACTTCCTGGGGACTTCTTGGGCAGTTCGGTATCTAAGTCCTAGTGTAGAAACAAATAGCAATTTTGCAGACATTATTGAACCTAGAGATCCCCACGAGTTGGAATTTTGTTTTAACCTCACGCTGTTGCAAACACATCGGTTTTGTATTGCAAATTTAATTGAAATAATCAATCGTGATACCTCTCATTCGGTAGGTGTTTCTATTTTCTACGTTATATCAATCTAAAATATCCTCATATAATCAATAGTTCTCCGTAAAAATATGAATTGAACTGAGAAAAGTCGCTTGTTCCCCCTAAATCGTCGTGTACAACAATCCGGCACACGATTTCGATCCGTAAAATAGTGAATTTTCATCTTTATGTGCCCTTTAACATACATGGATGGTATAATACATGGATGTCTGTTTACCACTCTGTCAAAATCGATGCATTTTATATGCAATAAATACTGGTCTATATATGATTTTATAAAAGCATCGAGCTCCGCTAATTTGACTGGACATAGTAACTATGTGTTGGTTAACTTAATTTTTACGGAATGGCTACTGATAAATCCAATAAAAAATATAGATGGAACAATTATTAAACTGGGTCTGGGAAACATAAGAGGTGAAAGTCCCTTAAAATTTAAAGGCATCAAGAAAAAATATTAGTTGTAATTTCCGTGAGAGGTTATTTTCCATAATAGTTTTCTTTCTATAATTAATTCTGTCTTCAGATAGTTTCAAGTTTTTACCACCGTTTTTTTTTTATTTTTAATAACATCAGATGCTAACTGTTATTTGCTGTCAACATGAATGTTTTCAGCGAAAATTATTTTACACCATTATGCTTCTCAGTCCTCTCAGTTCATAGTTGGTACTTTCAGACCTACACGCCCGCCAAATATAATTACTACCCTCTGTTTAAGAACCCGATGCGGAAACATAGATATTCCTCACTCTACGAGAGCAGACAATTGCCGCATTGCAGGGCCATTTACGTTTAGTAATATACGTTATTTATGACGGCAACTTCAGAATATAGGAAACAGTAAAAGTAACAACTGTGTATTATTTCTTTATGCAACCGCATTCCACAACAGCATAAAATGGAGGACACATGAAGCCAGACTTACGGACAATTGATATGCAGAGTATTTGACCTAGATGAGAAAAATCGAATAAAGATAATAATAAGCCTGATTTTGAGACGAACGTTCACGTTAAAAAGAACTTTTTCCTGCTCCGGGGTTGAAAGAAATAAAATCAAAACGACTACCTCCTCCTTTAACGAGGTCCCACTCAATCGAAACAAGGCGAAAAATCAAAATGGTGCCTCGAACATGCGGAATAAATGGAAACGTGCTCGAAATATCTTTACGAACAACGATCACAAAGCACTATTCCCCCTGCGACAAAAAGCACTTTTATCTCAAAGGACTTTCCAAAGCCACTCCGGAATACTGAGGGTGGGCGAGAGACACATCGATAGATATATATATTCGAATCGTGGAATATTTTTCCACACACGCAGACCGACCCTAGCTTTCTCGTGCGGGCAGAAATGAGGAAAAATCTGTGTCTATTAAAAAAAAACAGAAATCTCTCCTGCGCGTTTTAAAAGCGTAGAATATTCTGCATCAGGTCTTTTGGTTTTTAGCAGGGAGTGTCTTTTATTTCAGCGCAGAATCGTGGTGTGTTTATAGATTGCCTCCCATCTTGAAAGCCTAAGCTAGTGACCGCGCTCTCAAGTACCTGCGGGTGAAACAGCCATACCTCATGTCACATGACTGATGTGGTTGCTGGAAACATCTAGAACAGCGTATTCGTTTACGCTGGATATTTAAACTATGAAAAATTTAGTCAAAAATTTTGCATTATAATATTTCATACTCTGAAATGTCCTCAACAACGTTTTATTCACTTCAATTGTTTGTTACGAGGGAGGAATTGTTTACGGCAAGAGAGTGAACGTTCGGTGATTGGTCGATCCATATTCGCTCCGCAATACTGTCAACCTGTCCTTTTGTTGTTCACTTCGGGAAGCTTTTTTTTTGGTCGGCGGTGTGTATGATCTCCTCTGCGCTGACTCGGCTGACACTTTGCCATACAGTCACTTGTTCTGGAAAGTTCCGTAGATAAAATTCAGGGCTTCTTAAATTTATAATACGACTCTCTATCATATACAGTAATCTCCTTCAGCAGGAATTCACCTTCCAGCTTCGGTGTTAGCAAGACATTTTCCCTAAAATTCAGAAATGCTTCAATATTTAAAAACATAAATATCTCAAACCCTTAAATCCTGAGTTAATAAAGTTTTTTCTTCTTGATTTCATTTGTTTTTAACAATCAAAATCCTTTCAAATTAATCAAATCGTGAACTCCTTCAACATTATAACGTCAAGCCACATTAAGTTTACACTTGACGCTCCTTGCAATTTTATACCCATATAAATGGAAGTCATCTTCCTCTGTATGATTACGATATTTAATCCAAGATGGTCATTTATTTTACTCTTTTTATCTTTCCCTGTCAAGTGGCTCGTTCGAATACCTGTTATACTTTCCGAGTCACAAACATATATTGGGTATATACAAAGCTGTAGCATCGTCGCCAAACATTAATTTCCTTTAATCCATTATGGTTCATGGGACATTTCACGTTAAAAGGCAATGCGTACCACCGCCTCTGAAAAAAATAGCCCCAAAAAGGCCCGAATTCGAGTTAAAAATTATTGAAAAAATAAAATTCAACTACTGAAGCAAAAAGAAAAAGGAAGAAGCATTGAAAGCGTTCCTAGAGTTTTTATATTTTTGGGGAACACCGCAGAAACAACTCAATGTAGTAGGAGTATGTTTACAAAGGCTCCAAGCTCGAAGAAATTAGAGATATGTGCTCGCTCACCTTAAAAATGCGGAAACGGGAGTTCGGTGGAGGAGAATGAAATGCGCTCATTAAGACGAAATTTCCTCTCTCTAACACCAATTACTCCCCGTAAAGAAAAAAAAAATACTCGAGTAATCTGATAGCGTTCTCCAGTAAGAGCCGTTGATTATTTGCTCATTCGGCGAGGATTCGTCGGTCATGTTTACTTTTTCTGGCTTGAAGATACGGGGAAGTGTGCGCGGAGTAACATAACCTAGCAGGAAATTTGTAAAAAAGGAAAAAAAAACTTAATCTAAATTCTACCTTGAAATTGCAATGAGATACTTCACCTTTTAGATTTAATACGACGACCCTATCACAGTGGATTTGACGAGGGGTTGTGGCTTCGTTAAACTACTTTCCTGAAGGAACAACATGATGATGACGTTGATATGAACATGAAAAATAAAATCACAGCCTAATGCCTACAAAAAATAATAAAAACAACGAAACGGGATAAAACTCCTGTGCCATGGGAACAACCGTCATTTGTTCCTGTTTACCAGATAGCCTTGAGCATTAATGCTAATGAGCAACTGATTACCATGCATTACTACTTAAAGTTAGCAAATTTATCCGAATCAGGATAAATATTTCTAGCAACTGCAATGGCTAAAATTATTTCCAAGTGCCAATGATTAATTTTATTTAACAGATAACCATGCGACTAAGAGTGATTTTGATTTCACGATAACAGTTGACTATGTTTGAGTCATATTAAGTTTAGCCCTACCGAATAGCATCGATGCTTTACAAGCACCGGTATTATTGGTTTTTAATACAATAGGGCAATAAGTGACATAATAAAGGCAAATTATCATTTCGATATGTAATACAAATTTATGTAATAATATAATCTAATATAAAACCTAATAATGCAACTTTAGCTAATTGTAGCCCAAGATATCTCTGATTTGTAGATATATCCGAATATTTTGGTGCTCTTTCTCCTCGAGGCGAGTCAATCGGCAACAAAGAAAATACGAATGCCGATTTGCGCGATATTGGGTGATTTGCGTGACAGGCTAGTTCATAAAGAGGAAGCATCTTCGTACCATTTTTCACGAAGATATATTTATTACATTTCAATTCCTTGAGCAATACAGAATACGAATATCTCCTAATTGACTCCTATTCATATCTATCTGAATTCTATACGGCGTGAGAATAGGCGGAAAGCCATTTTGTTCATTGATTTATTTCAGTCAGCCGCCTTGCAATCATTGCCCGCTGCTGCCTACGGTAAAAAAACGGAAAACGAAGCCACACACTGAACAAAAACGAACTGTAATATTATTAAAAATGAGTTAAATGCATCAAAAAGAGACACTCGATGGAATCTCTTTATTTACTAAATACTTTTTAATCAGTGTCACGTTTGATGCTTCAGCGTTATGTTTTTTAAACTTGTTCTTATAATTTTTATTGTATTTTTATTAAAATAAAAGAGTTGTTGTTTTCTTAATTTTTGCCATGTTTTTTGCTGGTTGGTTGTGAGGGGTTTGTTTACGGCGTAGCGGAGAGGAGATTGTTGGAATGGCTGAGACTAAGATGGGATGTGCTTCGAACTCCCGTCAAAAACTTACTTTGTATTCCAAAGACAATAAAGAAATAGCTGCATATCATATTGCAGAATTCATTGAAAGCGGTCCAACGTTACATCGGATATCGTCTATGCTTTGACGTGATAGACAACAATTTACAATTTATTTCCATAAGATCGTTTTACAGGATGCTCAGGTCAGCAGTGAAATCGTCGCCGAAAACTCGGAACAAAATTCGGGACTTAAATCTAATTCGATGCCTCAGAGCCTGTGTTTAACACGATGCTGATTTCAGTGCGTATTAGTGCTATCCGGGCCTCTCCCAGTACTACGCAGTGTAACATTATCGCAAAAAAAAGTTTACAAACTACCATTTTTTGTAATAATGTTTTCGATCGTTCATTTCCACAAGTTGTTGCCTGATACTTAACGCAATGCAAATAAACTGCGCCATATTGTTTTGGCATACTTTAGGGACATTATGGCTTTTTTTCTGGTTTCAACAATTTTGAGAAATTCCTCGAAAGAGTATTTTGGTTTTGTTATTGTGATAGATTCCTGCGCCACCACCGGTATTATCTCAAAACGCTCGACTCACCTGCTTGCCTACCATTTGTCGTTGCATCCGAGAATGTGATGGAAGATAAGAATCGTATTTATTTCTCTTTTCAGTATGTATGATCGAATTCGATGTCGTAATCGGTTGCGAACACACCCTTTGCACGGTAGGTACGATTACGAGTATAAGAATACTGATTTCAGAGCTATTTCCAATACTGAAATACGCATTGTTTAAAACGGACTTCAGCATGAAAGTCGATGCAAGTTGGTTATTTTGGGGAAGTGGTGAACAAACGATTCAACTGCAGCCTTTACAGATTGTTTTCTTTGTTTGTAAAGCAAAGACTTAGAGTGGCGAAACGGAGGACGGATGGGGAGAAAACACTTTGGCATAGCCGAGAACGAGAAAGCTTATTTAGCAGAAAATGAATCCTTTTGCAAAATGGAATGTAGGATTGAAACATGTACCGTCTCACGACCTAAGAAGTTCCTTTTAAACTGAACCTGTGTCAGAGTAGAACACAACCTGACATGAATTAAATAATAATGGTTTGCGTAGGTCTCACTTTCCCAGAGTCGCAGACCTAGGGTTTACTTCGTAGACCTAGGGTCTCGCTTTGGTCATCTTCTATGAGATGCAGTCGACGGGAGGAGGAGGAGGTGGTGGTTATCGCGTCTTTGGCACTCTACACTCAGTCGTTCGTATTTTTTCATGGAAGGCAAAGTTCCACCCCGCTGCTGTGATATTGAGTCACCTACTCACAGAGTGTGAGAATTACAGAGCTCAACGCGGTGGGCTTAAATATTTAAGGGTTCTTGGACATTATTCTCGGCAATGGCCCTATGACACACTGCGCTCGTAATGACTGAATGTTTGGTTTTTATTTTTTATTCTATTTCATTTTCGACGAAGGAATTTACATAAAATGACTTAACTTGTATTTCAAATTTCTAAATTGGTATCAGTGAGTTGCAAATGACCTAAGCTTTTGAGGCACCCTTACCTTTTAGCAATTCTACCAGTATTAGACTAGTGAGCGTAATAAGTAGCTTTCACATTTATAAATATTTATAAAGAGATTATAAAACATGGCCCTAAAAGTGCTCTCCACACAAAAACCAATCAGAGACCGGGATTCAAACCCGGCCTGGCCTTAAAATTGTGCTGTCCGCGTCAGAGTCCGTGAAAATTATAAAATGACGGTTACTAAATTTAGCATTGCAAAGAGCTACTTTTATTGCAGTCATCTCCACTGTGTAAATTCTACACGTATGATGCAATTTGACATGTATAAAGCCATGATGAGAAGTTACTGCGCACGCAGTTCCGAAGGCTGATTTATAACCGGGGATTCTTCTTCAAAATTGGAGGCCAATATATAGTTTTGCCACCACACCAACCCCATCCACAAGAGCTTTAAATACGACAAATTATCCCAAAGAGTCTCTTTTATTCTCGGAATGTTGGGAATCTAAAGTATTCTTGGAATTTCGGACTTCCTTGAATGGAAATGGCTGGGTAATCTGGAGCTTATTTCTTCACAAATAACTCATTCATTCACTCGCAAATGGTTCCCAAAGTTTTCTCAAGGCAATATACGAATGCGTTGAACCCTGCCATACCTCGAATGTTCAGTGAATTTTTAAAAAAATTCTGAAGACTGTATGGCTTCGTGTGATGAAAATTTTATTCAGCAAATTCAACCGTCAATGTTCAGTTTTCAGTTTTCTGCTGGTTTTTAGTGATAAGATGATAAATAATTGAAAAATGCTTGACATCCGTGCCTCAGTTATAAATTATGGATGTAAATGTCACCTAAAACACATTAAAAAGCCTTTATTTCGCTCTTGAGAAAGGAGTAATTACCACATGAGTTAATTTCAGTCATTTACATCCATCGACCCTGGGTACTGCTCCAAAAAATAGACAATTAAAATGTTCCATAAATGATACTTGCTGCCCCCACATTCCACGCCACAGTTAATTCCTCAACAAAAGTATTCATTCGTACAATTTCAAATATAAAACCTCAATTTCCAATAAAACTTTTCTGCGATAAAACCACAATCTAATGCTTTCCCCGTACATGTTAATAACTGATCTCAGTCTCATTATGCAACAATTAGTTTCATTTTCCGACTTCTGTAATACGTCTATTTTGAGCTTAAGTTTCCTTTAAAAAATTTAAAGGTTTTTAAATGTGAATAAGTAGTTTTAAGTCTAAAAATACAACGAACATTCACATTTACAAGGTGTAAATCAGCAAACAAATACATTTACACAAACATCTCTGCACATATCCTCGTGAACAGAACAGCGAATCATTCGCTAACAATCGGATCCATGGAAGTTGGAACTGCAGTCTTTTAATCATGGAATTCGATTTGTTCATGGAATGCCAACATTAAAATTCACGGTACCAACAATTTTGAAATTTCATAATCATTCGCATTGCAATGAACGGCTGGAATTTTCATTTGCTAGCCATTGACGCAACAAAAATTAGGAATTTATCTCGGAGAAAATTGAAATTGGGCCTGCTAACAACAAAGATATATATTAAAATGAACTTTCTGATGAAAAATTGCCGTAATTTAAATGATGGAATTAAATTACTCACTGCTTTGTCGCAAAAGAGCAATTCCGAGAAATTATTAGACTGGAATATAGGAGAGAATTTTAGGCCTCAATCATTACGTTCGGCAAAACGTGGCAATATAACGTGGCTTGCCCTTCGTTACAAAATAGGGCTTGGTATTGCAATGAGTCGAAAATCGAGGGAAAAAAACAAAATTAAAACATTCTAAAAAAATGATTTTGTATTCATTGGCACAGCTAAAGACGACGCATACCAATCTCGAGTAAAAGAGGAAAACTCCTCCAGGTGAAAGTGTTATTGGAATACTTTAAAATCACCTGACTGACACGTGACATGAGTTTTAATGAAATGGCACGGGACGATCATACGAGAAGTTGTTCGAGATTATGGTCAGCGTAAGCACCATTTTCTCCGCTTTTTAAATGTAACTACCAAACCGTTGTTTATCAGAGTGCATGCTCTCCGAATTGTTGAAGGAATTAGGGTGGGAATCTCTAACTGATCGAAGGGAGAAATAGAGGTTAAACCTTTTGCGCAAGGTCAAAGCAGACTTTTTTTGCCAGACGTTCAACATATTTCGCTAGAGCCAACGGATTACGGTAGAAACGATCACAGGAATAAGACAAAGGAAATAGACTGCACAACCGTTACATGTAAAATGCCATTTTTTGGCGTACAATAAGGGGTCATAATTGTTGCGATAGATCAATAATATGAAACTCCCACCAACACTAGGTAGAGTAGACTTGTTACTTAATTACTTAATTAATTAATTAATAACATAAACTCATTATTAAAACCACACACTGCTTGAAGTGCTGGGAACTATTTTGTTTTCTGCATGAAAAAGTTTCTCGTAGCATTCATAAATTAATACTATTAGTAATATTAACCACTAGTTATCTATTAACTAGTGTACTGCATGTTCGTTTACGTAGCACTCTCCTAGTTTCAGGTTCCACTGGGAATTATTACTGTCCTCTAACATCTTCCCATTTTTTAATTTGGTATGGATTGTGAGAAGCTACCCACGTACGAAAACCAGCTTGCAGCAGGCTAATCACAAGTTTGTCAGACGAAGATTGACAGCATGCAGCAAACCTGCAACTACAAGGTTCAATTTTGCTGCAAGACTGCTATGGCACCTTCATCAAGATACTTGCAAGGTTCCACTTCTATTCTCACGAATCTTACAGCACTTTGTCATGACAATTTTGATCTTTGCTTGAATCTTGCAGCACCTTGTCATGAACAGAATGAAATTTGCTGGAATCGTTGACAGTGATAACACTGGCATGGTTACAGCAAGGCTGCCGCAAGATTAGTAATCCTGGCAAGCTCAATTAAATAATAATTAAATATTGCAAAAACCTTGCAGGCTATGTGGATATACCTGGCGTCTATGCAGAAAAATTGTGTACACCAAAAACTTCATCACAACTCAGATAGTTTATGAGATATTCGAAAACGCAATGTGTCATTCGAAATAAAAAAGTTAAATGAGTAAAATGAACATTCATATAGGAATTCTCAACGTGAGAATATAAGAGAATATGGCCGCCAAAATGATGGTATAAAATCACGAGTCACAGCCAGTGTAAAATTTGTGTAGCTTGACGTAAAACCGCACGAGAAGTTTGAATAATGGTGAATTTTATGGCGATTAGGCAAATTAAAGTGATAAAACCACGAAACAAGACGAATTCACAAAAGTTTAAAAATTTGAGATGCATAAGTTTTAAAATATTAAAATATCTGTTCACTCTGCCAAGTGTCCAAGAAACTGTCCAAGTATCACCAATAGAGGGAAGTGAATGCCTAAAGAAATAGGTGACAGGAAGAAATATAATCGAGATCTGATAAATAAGGAGCTCAGAATGTTATCCAAGGAAGGTTTTGAAAAATATCGGGAGCGACAGAAATTTTAAATAAATTTGGGTGACTACGTAAAGTTAATGATGGTTTTAAACAGAAGTTTAAAGCAATTAAAACGTAATGAACATTTTACGAACGCTAACCTTCATTCAATTTGTAATTCATTCGTTCTATTCTTTCTTATATAGCAAGCAGACGAAAACGAGGGAAATTTCTAACGTTTTCATTTATGAAATAATTTAACCTTCAAGCACATAACAGTACGCACGAGGTAAAACAGCTTTTTTATGTTTAATAGCTCAAAACACACCAATGAGATCTTTATCTACGTAAATGAAGTTTCTTTCACAAAATGAATCGTCATATTATTTTGACGAAGTCGGCCTAGGCTTGCGACGCTGGATGAAGTTGTTCGTGAAGGTCGGTGAGGGCGTCATTGCGTGACCAACAAAGCTCTATATATTTCAGTTGATATATATCACCTTTTTCGTTTTTAAAAAAATTGACATGATAATGTCCAGCCCTTGGATTTTTATCAAGACTGCAATGAAATCATAATTACACACCTTGTGTATGCATTATGGCCTATGAAATATAATTAATGGCCTTAGGACCGGAGAAGTTAGCGTGCTACCCAACCATCCATACTACTCTATCATCCTCATATTAGTTTAAGGTGGCTGGAGCGATAATCGTGAGTCGTTGAAGGCTCATTCTAATAACTTTTCAAGCAAGTCGAAAAAAATATTCTTGGACCACATTTCACTCAAGTACACCTGTTTATACGTTGGAAATCACCATGCATGCAGTAATGTAT
This sequence comes from Pyrrhosoma nymphula, assembly GCA_963573305.1. Lineage (NCBI taxonomy): Eukaryota > Metazoa > Arthropoda > Insecta > Odonata > Coenagrionidae > Pyrrhosoma > Pyrrhosoma nymphula. The sequence goes on along the minus strand of OY754329.1, from coordinate 171,385,874 downwards.
ATGATGCACGAGTTATATTTCAAATTTCGCCTTAATTAACGCATTGTTTTGGCTTGGATTTCCGGCGCGAAATTCGAAATTAACGAGAAAATCATATCTAAATATTCTTTTCTTACTCGGCATAATACTTTGATATTTGTTAGCAGCTATTATAATAATATGAAACTTATTATTTCGCATTTAGGAGAAAATCTGTACATAAGTAATCTGATTGTTTCAAAATATATGCCGTGTGCCATAAGAGTACTTGTTAAAATATCATTGAATTGTTAGGAAACCAAATCGGTAGCATGCAGTTTTTTTTTTCACTTTTATCGATAGATATTACTAATAAGGACACATATGCAAATTTTCACGCAAATCTGTACATAAACAAAAATCGCTCCAGCCACCTTAACCAGAAATATAGGCAAAACACTCGCGTCTTTTTCGAACAGATAGATGCAATGTTCTTCTCATTATGAGAATAAAATGTTCGTGCTTGAGGACGTTTTTTATACCTCTTTCTTTCATTTTTAGGATGAAAATATCAAAAACAACAATGTCTCCAATATATTTACGTGAAATTTAAAAAAACGTATTGATTATGCTATTATTTATGAACAGTTCAAACAAAAATTGAAAATGGGCCTCGCATATTGCTTTTAACGTTGATTTTTATCAGGTCAAAGAACGAAAACGAGAAGTACAAATCTGACTTCGTAACGGGAACCAGTAGATACCTACTTTAACATGCATAGAAAATTCATATTTTAATTACTTCACCGTACTCTCAAGTATATTCTGAAACCAGAAGTATCTCAAAATGCGTACTAAACAGGGTTGTAAACTAAATGTCCCTTGCTACAGTCAAAAGTTAGCGTCGACCAAGAAATACTGATGATGATGCTGTGGTTATATTTAGAACGCAAAGTTAGCTTTAAATTGAATGAGAGGGACATCCTTCGTGTACACCGCGCTGAAAAAGGCATCATGCTAAATTTGGATCTGATAGTGACGTTGTGAGGCAGTAAACACCATGCTGTACCGCATGATATGTTAAACTCATACATAATGTCACTCATGCGCTTAGACTATAGTAACTATTTATTACGATAAAGTTTACCTTCACTCCTCTAACCCTCGCTACGTGCAATCTTTTGCCTTGTTGAAGAAACTCCGATACCATGTATCTATAATTGTGAATCATTGTTAGAATTGGACTGTTCATAGCCACAGTTAACTTCTTTGAAGTCACTGCCTGACATTCTTTCCTCTTTAAGCGTGTGTGCAGTTCCTGATAGCTTCGTACTTCATAATTTAAACAAAGGCGTAGACACAATCCTGCTGAGTGACGACACCAAACGTGGCTACCCGTTTTTTTCTTCTTTTGAATTTTTAAAACATTTAGCCATCTTCTTCGGGCAAGCGAAATATTTCTTGGGTTTCAAATAGCACATTGCTCGTACAATTTTTATAACTAATAATCTTTACGAAGACATTAACGTCATTGAAAATTGCACCAGGAATAAGTTACTGGAATGTTCTGCTTCGCGTTACTGGCAGCGGTAATCGAGAAGGCTGATTCCCTCACATATAAATCGGAGAAGAGATCTTTTAGACCCGATTTTTAAATGCCCAGTTACTGCTAACGAATACATGCTACAAAATGTTTATCTTGATGTTAGCTGAGAATCTGACTTTAAGTCAGTTAAGGTGAGCGTTATCGATTGGAGAATATATTCACTTCGGTTTTCATGACGAAAAATTATTGAACCAAAGATTATAAATCCGGGCCGTAATGTGCCCGGCTGTGATGGCTGTTGGAGAAGATTGGGCCAACCATAAAACCTGGGGTTGTGATGGACTGAGTGAAGCTCAAATCTCAACATCGCTTTCAGACTTAAATTTTTCATCGCAAAAACAAGGAATGCGTCGCATATAATATATGGCATCATATGCATCAATCGGAATATCACATTGCATCGATAGCCACCACAGGGAATGGCATTACATCGCCAATAAAATTGCATAGTACAGGTGGCATTACACATGGAAGTTAATTCTCTAACAGTAGATTTATTAGTACGGTCACCATATGTCCGAAAACTGTGGCATATCTAGTTAAGAGTAGACAAAAACCGGAATAATATTGGGATGTTGATTCTAAAACATGTGCTAATGGTGAACAGTAGTTTCTTTTGTATTGCAATTAAAAAACAATATGGTTACTGGCAGCTGCGGTGGCTTGTTTTAGTTCCAAGCTCTAGAGTACCGAGTTCGATTCTCATTACTAGTGGGGTGGCTGAACACTTCTTTGACCTCGTTGATCAGTTCCTCTGCCCACCATTTCCAATCAGGAGTTCTTCCCTTCAAGCAAGTGATAGACACTCCATAGTCAGACAAAAGTCATCGAGTATGCGTGATGATTACGATGTTTTAGATTTACTCAGTTCTCACAATACGATTGTCACTACGCATTTCTCCGTTCAGTGGACAGCGGACCTCAACGGAGACATTCCTTCCACATCTCATTGTCAGCCGGGTCAAACTTGCCCACCGAGCGGGATACCAGGACAGATACTTCAACCCGAGACTGTCCCGGCCAAACAGGGACGTAGTGTAAGCCCAGTTATGAGCTTAGAGAGAGAGAGAGAGCTTTATATGTGTGGAGGGGTGATATTCGGTAAGCCGCAAAAGGCCCTGAGCCAAAAATTCTCCCCTCAGCTCACTCACACACACACACATAATGCCTTCCATTTGGATACTATATTCCTATGGTGAATGCAACCTCATATGCCTGTTCCCGCGAATAATTTATTATTCGGGACTTGGGATTCGCAGCAGACGGAGTGTTTGTAGCCAAGGTGTGGAAGGAGAATGCTGAAGAGTTGACCAAAATGTGGTGAAATATTTAGTCACGAATGCGATGGATTAAAGTTAAATTTTTCAGGCTCTTCTATGAATAATTGAATCATATCAAATGATGTATCATTTTTTAAATTCTAAATACTCTTTTATTATCACTGTCTGTGATTTTGACACAATTTCATCATCAAGGTGTATATAAACTTTTCAAGTGACCTTATATTATTCAGCTCCAAAGGAAAGTAAATGGGAAGTTTATTGTTTAGAATGAGTGCCTGTATAGGTAGGGGTGAGATGAAGGAATAAAATTAACAAAGCACTGCTTGTAACACATATATCCAACAACATGCCAAACAATCTCCGGAAAGGTTACCGACATTGGAGGCGAATTGTCTGTCAAAACTCAAATAGTATGCATGATTAAAGTTATTTGCTGCAATCATAAACTCGTACTGTTCTATTAAGTCCAGTTTTTCCCATGAATCGTATATTAAAAACACCAGGTTTCAATAGCAATAGTTTCACTCCTCCCCCCCTCGAAGCTGTAGAATATAAGAACCCTAAAAAATAGTTAAATGTACAGTAAAGATGACATTCCATGTCGACACTATCATTAGTGAGCATAAATAAGCGTGGAATTTACAAAGTAATCCATCATTTTATAGTCTGTGTCATCTTGCAACTTCCGTACCGATTGTTTCCAGAGCATTAATCGATATTTACGTCACAGTCGAGCGGAACTTCCGAACCACAGTACGAGCGAGGCAACTTTCTTCCGAAAAACTTCCTAATTTTTGGCCCGACTTTTCGATATCCTCTCCTCTATAAACCGGATCTATTTTTAGATTTAGATTCGAAAAGTCACAGAAATTGAAACAGCGAAAAGAAATGATCTTGCATTCGGTCAATTCCTTCCTTTTCGTTTCCAAGCTACCGTCATTTTTTTGCTGGTATTTGATTGAAATTTATGCACACTCCTTGAAATTTCCATCAATTTTTAACTAGTTAATATGCTAATGAGAATTAAAAGCCATAAAGTAGTTATCTTTGCTTTCTCTCCTCATTCCATTGGTCATGCCAACTTTGGGCAAGTTGCATCACGTTTTCTACTTGGATTTTAACCAATAAATATATATATATGCCAGATCTCATAAATCGATTTGCGGGTTTTCAGGTTAGATGCATCATATTTATCATTTTGTTCGTCGTTTTAGCACATATCTCAATTGTTCAAATCATCAGGTAATTTAACTTTTAAACTATTTTTAAACGGGATACTTTGAGTAATTCCAAAATGATTTTAAAATGGATTACAAATATGTTCATGGGCTTTGTGTGGAATCCCAGATTTACGAGATTCCAAAATTACATCTTCATATTTTCACGTTTACTACGAGGGTACTCACATAGTTTGGTCGATGGATAGATTGGTGGAGATTTCAAAAGGTTTGTTTCTCACCTGAAAGAGAAATAAGATATATTTAGAACAGGTTCTGACTAAAAGGCAAGACGCTAAAAACAAACATAAAATAACCTGGTGCATCATTTCTTGGAATAATGCCCCAGTGTCATTCATGCATGTCATCAAGTTTAAATAAATCGGACTAATGGATACACAGAATCAAAAGTTTAACTGTTAAGGTCGATTAAAATCCACAATAGTTGGGAAATTATAGTGGGGGATCTTAAAATGGTTCTTAAACAATAATATTTCAAACACGGGGAGTTTTTACAGATAATAAGGTGTGTAACACTGCAACTGTGTGATATTCAAACCAAACACTGGCGTCCACTTGCTCGAATATATATTGTTTGAAAATACTTCATTCGCTATGGAAATAATTAGCATGGAGAGGTAGGATTTTGTTGTTCAAATCGAATAGAGGACACGTTCTCCTATAAATAGTCAGAATATGATTAAAATGTCATATGGTTCATTTTCAGGTGGAACCACATTTAGGCCTGGCATTATAATCTCTTGCTAATTATTGTATTGGTAGGAAAAATGAAATCAATACGATCTCCCATTGACAATGCTCAAGTCAACTATCTGAATTCAGGTGTAGAAAGCTCAAACTCTTAGTTAAGTAAACGAAAAGGTGCGTAGAGTACATATAGGCGGGATAGGTGAAGGGTGGAATAATCAAATCCGCTTCTACTCCCACCTATGTTTATTTGAGAGAATGGAATTACACCAGGACGCGCGGGGTCGAGCACTGAGTCAGAACTGCTCTGCGCCACGCAGGGCGCCTTTTTATACATCCGCCTCCGAGGCTTCTAGAATGCGTCGCAGGCGGCTTCTCGAAAGTTCGAGACACTTCGTGGAGGAAAAGCGGCAACTCGTGGCCGGCGTCAAAAAGTGGCCCTCGCGAACGTCGCCACATACATTTCAATTGGAATAAATATCCTACAGAGATTACAGTGAAACCCATAAAAATAAGAAAACTGCAGTATACATTTAATTTAAAAAGGTCTTTGCTCCTGAAGACACTCGCTGCACACCTGGGTTCGAATCCCATTCCAGGCGAATGATTTTTCAACTTTGAATTTCACACAATCGTGCGACCATCAGCGAGTGACTCCGTCAAATTTACTGCCAGTTCCGCAGTTCCTTGAATTTGTCAAAGTAAACACCTTTGTGTTTATAGTTGGGCTTAAGCTCATTGACAGTAGCACTTAACGTACGCACACGGGAATTACATGGCATTGTATGCACGGTATCTTTGAGGAAAACTCAGCTACTTAATACCTCCATGAAATTCACACTGGAAGAGCACGCCTGGGTAGCTGTAGTAATATCCTCCGTGTGCTGCAGAAACTCCTCTGATCTGAATTTTTCAAGAAATCTGAGCCTATCTTGTTAACTTCCGAGTCTCTTATGGTAGTTTGAGCGAGATATTTCCCATTTAGTCATAGCGGATACCATATTCGAATTTTATTTTGTAATTTAAGTGTATGTAAGAAGTATGAAGTGTATATTGTAATATTAATGGTGCAACAATATAGTTATACATGAAAGATCTAAGGCCTTTCCGGCGCGTAGCGATATTGGTAGTTCTTCGGGTTTCCGACCGGGTCAAACTCTGCTCCATTTCTGCCGATGCTCCGATGAACGAATCGTCCATCATCCCAGGGCATGATGCCCTGAGGTCTGATGAACGACTCGTTCATCGAAACGTCTGCAGAAATGGAGAATACGACACGGTCGGAAACCCGAAGAACCACCAATTATAGTTACACATGACAATAATTCTCAGTAATTAAATAAATATAACCACATTGAGTATCTAACTTGACTCATTTTTTCACGCCATTCGGTGAAATCGCCTTCACCATAGGTTTTTTTGTGTTTCTGTAATAAGTACTTGGGGGTGTTATTGATTAATTTTTATAAATAGTTTAGAAAGCATAAAAACTACACACAGTTAGTTTCTTTGACGAAATCCAGGCGTTATAAATTTCTAATTTTGTCAATATTCTCCCTCTGGAGCGCAACACTACCATTCACATGTAAAACAGTTTATATTTTTAGGCAAATCGCTCGAAAAGTAGTTCGGCAAGGGGTTTATTATTTTGTCATAATTAAAAAGATGGAAGATGTTTTATTTAAAATGACGTTAAATCCATCGAATTCTATGCGAATTGATTTATCGCTCAAACTGGGAAGCACCCGGCGCGAAATCGAGGAGGTCTGGTTTAGAATCCAGGTCCACGGGGGGATTGTGTTTGAACTGCTCGACATGATTTCGATCACGTAACCAAGGGTCACGCGGCACGATAACCAAAGCTTCGAGATTTTGGTGTGTTCAAAATATTCGCATGGATAACTTGAGCGTCTTAAATGTTGATTATTGCGACTTTAATCGAGATATTCGACTCCATTAGCGACATACCGGTGAAAACCTCGGTCGGAAAGGTCGCGTGAGATTTTTTACGAATGCTTTAAATACACCAAAATCTCGAAACATTTCTGATTGTACCACGTGACTCCTTAGTTACTTGACCGGAATTGTCTCGAAAGGTTCAAAACCACAACCCCCATAAGGTGAATGATATTTCCGTTGTGAATTTTACACAATTGTGTGACCATCAGCGGTTGAATCCGTTTTAGTCACTGCGCGGCCAGTTCCACAGTTCTTTGACTTTCTTCTAGGTACATATGCCGGCGGCAGCGGTATTACTATTTACTTAACAGGTTTTTTTCTTCAATTATCTCCATAGTTAACTTATAACTATGGTAAAGATACAAATGTGTAGAATTTGAACTTAAGGGTCATTTTTTTGGGGCTTCTCTTCTAAAAAATACATTTATCAAGAGGAAAAATGATATTTTTATCAACTTGTCATCCATTTTTGCATTTAAAACCAAATAATTTCAAGCTTAGTGTGAGAGAAAAATAGTAAGGCAGGATAGGAGCAAGTAGTCAAAATCAAAGGAGGACAAGTAATTCTATAATTAGCTTGAATATGAATTAAATGACTTTACAATCATTTTACTGTATTTACTGAATCAGCAAAATCTCACCAATGAAATCGTTTCCCGGAACAAAAATTCTCCTAATTGTATTCTTGAGCATGTGGCGTAGTTACGCGGGCGTCGATGCAACAATGGCCATAAATTTCACGAAACAGCCGCGGGAGGACATCAGCTGAACAACCGTCATCAACCGTCCATCCCGTCCATAGTATATTCCCCATTCGTCCACCGCCCACGCGAGGGAAATGGATTGCGAGGCGCAATTGTCAATTGTTCGCGCGAACATCAAATGAACTCCCGCTTTTGCGAATGCCGAAACAACAACGAATATATGTAAATACTCCTCCACTACGAGGGAACCGGATTTAGTAGTCAATCCGTAAAAAAAACGGGAAAGAGAGAAAAATCATATAAAACAAAATAAAAATCAATCGATCCCTACACATTGTTGCGCGGCCGCTGCGTAATTTAAATCCTCTTTTTTTATTCCGACGAAAAAAAGAAAGATCTGAGAAAATATAAAAAGCCGCTGCCACGGGTAATTAATCCGAAAAGACTAAATAAAAACGGTGGACGGGACGCACGAACAGAAGAGGAGCGAAATAAGAAAAAAACAATAGACGGACAAATACGCGGCATATCGTCCCGAGTTACGTAATTGCGCAATCGGGTGGGATCTCCTCCTTACGACACGTGGAAAAAAAAACAAATGAGTTGCATCGGGCGCCGTGTTGCGAAATGAACAGCGGAGTACGTCAGTCGTTGCTTATCTCTCTTGGATAGGCTTTCTAATCAACGCAGGGGTTGTGACGCGGGCGAATCAAGGGGGATTTGTACAAGGACCTAATTTCTATGGACGTTTTGAGTAAAGCGATATCTCAAAGCGTATTGCGGCTTACGAAGCATTGCTCTACTTACACGTAACTTCTGACTTTTACTTAAAAAATATTAATGAAAGGAAATGAAACTAACAATTTCGAAAATCGCGGGATTTCGACGATCTATTCGCTGTACGCCATACTCCCCAAGTTCCACAGGCATTCGTGCAATGCGAATATGTATTAATTTAGTAGGGAAATTATATGAATATTCAGCACAGCGTTTTCCACATGTTGTTTTATTTATCATGACCATGGTTTCGTTACAGAGTAGCATCTTCAGGACCTGAGGACGTTACTCTGTAATGAAACCATGGTCATGATAAATAAAACAACATCTGGACAAAGCTGCGATGAAAATTCATCTAACTTTCTTATTATGAAAGACTTCCACAACGATTCGCCCGGAACCGATTCTTATGTAATAATTTAAATATACGTTGTATATATAGCGTATAAATTTCTAAAATTATTTTAATCATTACTACTTAAGACAAAAGTGGTTACAAGTCTTTCTTTTGTGTAGAAAATCTATCATAAGAGCAATCATCTGTAAGTTAACCTTAATATTAATATTTCAGACAACAAGTCCTTATCCGGGAAAACATTTTGTCGAGTAGATTTTCAATTACCACTCGTAGTCATGCGACCCAGATGTCATTCGATATAACAAAAGAATCGAAATGCCAATTGCAGTAAAAATAGGAAGTTGACTGCTGTCCATAGATCGCGAACTGTGATTGATTTTGTACAGATTACTCCTTCAACAGACCCCGGGTGCCATAGATGTCCATGATTGTAGTGCTATATCTAAGTGCTACTCATAACTTATTTGTAATGCTACTATGTAAAATAACTCCCATGTGTGGAGCCAACATTCAATTCACAGACCTCCCTCCTCTTCCAAACAAACGAGTCCATCAGTTCACCGATCGATTCATCGCAACGGATAAGAGAGGGAATCGTTAAAATCAATTCAACTCCCGTATCACACCGGAAAATCCAGTCGTGAACAGGGGGGCTATTCTGTATGTTCTCGGAATTTCTGAATCTCAAAAGTGACGACATTTTGACGTCATAGCTCCTAAAATTTCAAATAGGGCCATTCAATTGTTGAGATTTGTCGGGGGAAGTGACGACACATTCACGGACTTTCCGAGGTTCGACCAAGTTGAGTCCATACTGAATAAGACCCCAGGGGGGCTATTCTGTATGTTCTCGGAATTTCCGAGCCTCGAAAGTGACGAAAATTTGACATTAGTCACAGCCCCTAAAATTTCAAATAGGGCCATTCTAAAATTTGAGATTTGTCGGGGGAAGTGACGTCACATTCACGGATTTTCCGCAAGTAGGTTAAAATGAAATGGATGAGGCATGACCGTGGACGCTCATGGGCGAGAGTGAAGCAAGAATAGGGGTGCTTGGGAAGGATTTTGTGCCGAGTAAGGGTTGCCAAATCAGTCACAAAACATCGCCTTGTCTGTGGTTTTTTAAACTTAGATTTGAGGAAAATCGAACACGACCGCCGGACACCATGTAAGCCAAAAGGAATGCCTAAACTGTGCCGACTGCAATGGCGGAATTGGCTCCTAGAATCAAGTGGTATATGTCGCCTCCATTTCTTTTCTAACCTCTTTGATTTTCCGAGATTCGAGCGTGTCGAGTCCTTCGAGTGAATAAGGTCCATGAACACTGAACGATGAGTCGTAAATCTTTTTGACTGCCATTATCCATATAGGAAACACTTTTAAGTGCACAATTCAAAAAATCTCGAGTCAGATGCTCAGTGGACTACCATGGGACTGGAAAGATTCATTTCCTACAAAACACTCGCTGCAGTTGAATGAGTCGAGGGCGTAGTAGGCCTTTGTTAACTTTTGACTATCCTGCGTGAAATTCGCCCTCAACTACTCGTAAAATCCAAGGAGACGTAAATACATACTGTCGAGGGATCTGGGAAGGGAAGTGGGAGCGAGGTAGAAATAGGAATGCTTGAGACATTTGGGAAGGCCGCGTTTGATTCGACCAAAAAAATCGAAAGACGCGATGATAGGTTTATAAGACAACTTGAACATCCAGCCAAATACCGGTTGAATTGTAAGCTGGCACATTAATTTACAGTTATAAAATAAAATATTTATTCTATATTTTATTAATTAATGAAACTGTATTGGATTTAGTTTTGTTATGCAAAACCATAAGGACGATTGTTGCCGTCCAAGGTGCTCAAATAAGATTTTTGGTGAGTCAAAAATTCCGTATCATATGCAGGGCTTTAATATTTGGTAGTATTGTTTAAACTTGACTAAACAGTGGTTAAACTTCATAGTACCATGGTTATAATTCTTTCAAAAGACGAGAAAGCCCACTTTAATGTGGAATCAGTTGAAAAACCAAATTGGTTGACACTTATCTCCACAAAAATCTCCTAGATATCGCCTCCAACACAAATCAATGTCCTTAGCCAAATCCGACTTCCAAAGATTATGATGTCTGCACTTCCAGTTCCTTACTCTACACGTCATTTCCTTCTCACTGCTCCTTCCACTAGACTAACTCCCATCGTGGCATTCTGTCCATCCTTGGGCCACCAGGTTTAGCGATAGCTGCATTTTGCATAGCCCCTTACAAGATACATTTTTCATTGGTACTTCACTCACAATCAGAGCACTGAATATTCTAGTACTCCTTATGAAACTCTGAATTCTCCGTCAAAACTTAAATCTGACAATACAATCGTCGTAGTCACTTTATAAAAAACATTAATACTTCATATCTTTACATATAAATTTTGAATAGAATAATTAGTAACTTCCAAACTTTGCTTAATTTCAAGGTTTCTAACATGATTTCCGATACATAAATTATTATGAGTGCGATATTCCACAGAGGAAAAATCATTCGCCTTGACCGGGACTCGAACCCGAATCTCTCGATTTCACGCCGAGTGCTTTAACCAGTTAAGCTACCGAGACGTCCTTCTCCCCTGTGGATTATTTGGTGGCTTTAAATCGAGGGATCCGGGTTCGAATCCCGGTCAAGGCTTATGTGCACTTGCGGGTGACTCCGTAAAGGTTACTACCGTGGCTAGTCCCGGTATCCTCAAAATTAGTATTAACTATTATGGTACACATTTAAATTGGTATAAACGCATTAGCGAGAACTGGTTCATAAAATCATTTTTTTAAATTTTCCACTCAATCACAGGACTTCTGTCATTTATTTTACGAAATATTCGTTGAATAGTAGATAATAGTGATAGTGGCGAATGGCGTAAAACTATCACGATACCGCGTTCGATCGCGGCATAGGTTACGTTGGCTCTATAAGTGATATACGTAGATAAAACTACCAGGTTGACCGTCCCAGGCATTTCTGTCACGAACTCCCGAGTTATTGAAAGCAATTCAACAATTTTTGTAACACCCCACCTCCATGTTTACAGACCATAAGAAACCTTTTCTCTTCAATTTCTCATCGCGCATCATGATTGGCCTTCACTTAAAAGAGTCATAAAAAACTCAAATTATTGCAGGATCGAAATATTATGTATTAAAACGTACAGGCAATGTGAGAAACTCCAATTGTGCAGTAGCTTCAGAAACATTTTACTTTTTCTTGAACGCTACAAGTTTTTTAAATGATCGTTAATCATGTGTAAGGTGACGTCACGAATTATTTACAATCAGATAGTAGAAAACACATAATAGGAGTTGAGGAGAGAGAAAGAAGAACAGCGTAAATTCCAAGCTTTTCTTCGCGCACTCCTCCACAATTCAAGACTTGAATTGATAACGTGAGTTTGAATGAGCCAGAATAAGAGAGGGACGGAAAACTTGGCAACAATGTGTGCCTTAACATTTGTTTTTGGTGCAAGTCAAACCTTTCCTCCAATGGAAGGAAGAGGATGATGTTCGAAGAGAGGATTTCAGCCAGAATTATCGCCGTGCACTTCCGAAAGGAATTAACGATTATCGAGAAGGAGAGTGAAGGAAAAAGTGCGCGTTCAATTTGGCATCACTGGGCGAAAATTCACAGTGACGTCACTCTTTTAACCAGCGAAACTTATACATTCAGCGTGACGACAATGGAGGAACGGAAGAAAAAATAAACACTCGAATCATTTCCCTCTCTGGAAGGCGTTATCGCTCGAAAAACAGCTCCGCTTCCCGTCCTCCCACGTCTGTAGATAATAAAAAACGAGGAGAAAAGAGGAAATAATAACAACGCGCTTACGCTATCATTCACGTGCGATTGAAAGCGAGAAGGTTTTTATAAGACTCTCCCGTCCCGCCATTCCGTGACGTCATTTCGAATCGATCCATTCGAAAACAACTCACATGCGACTATTTCTCCGTCCACAAAAAGTGAACGCTGCAGAGCGAAATCGGCCTAAAGACAGTTTTACTTTCCTGATTACGACGAAAAACAGAAAAATTCTACATCTACATCTACATATTACCCCGCAAGCCGCCTCAATAGGCGTGTGGCGGGGGGTGTTAGGACACCAGCCGTTTAAAGATAAAAAGGAAACGCTCTAATGAAATTACGCCTAGCATTTATTATAGTCCCTTATTGTTCGGGGGAAAAACGAATTCCCATACCTATCCGTTCGGCAAAATATCTCTCTTAATTTATCGTTTCTGTCGGACCTGGAAATATAGTGGGGTTCTAATATGATGTTCTCCGTGTCGCTCTGAAAGATATCTATTCTAAATTGCTCAAGCAATCTAAGCCTAGCGCGTAGCCTCCGAGTCTCTAGCGGTTCCCAGCCTAATTCGTTTAACATCTGTGTAACGCTGTCTGTACGCCCGTAGCTGTTTTTGACGAATCGCGCAGCTTTCCTTTGTATTTTATTAAGTTCCCGGACTAAGTCTTTCTGCACCGGATCCCATATGCTCGCTGCATATTCAAGGTGTGGCCGGACGAGTGCGAAATAGCACCTCTCTTTTACTTTTTCATCCGAAAATCTTCCCACATCCCAAAATTGAGGATTAAGTCCTCCGCCTTGGGCGTATTAGTCCGTAACATAGATATCGACAGTTTAAAGGGCGAATAATCCATGCCTACGTCGTGTGGAATGTCCGAGCCGTTCAATTCTGTAACTTTCTATCGATTAAGCTGGTTCCACCGTTAAATGACTTAAATGTCATTTTATTAATATTCTGTCTACTTGTAGAAAAAGTCGTCCTCTATCTGATATGAAACAACAAAACAACACCTTTCCACGATATTTTATTCTATAATTGAACTTGAAATTACATGGTGTTCAATGGGAGAATGAGAGAAACACGGGGAAAAATAGTATTTATCCATAAAATATAAATGCCATTTTTGTGGAAAACTATTTACAAGAAGGAAATAATCCGGAGAAATTGAATAAAAATAAAATATAGGCGTCTTACCACCTTATTTTTCTAGTTATTGAAGAATTAATGCCGTAATTGAAGTCAAAATGCGGTAATTCGTAGGAAATGGCGCTGAAGTCGGCTCCTATGGCTGGAAAAAAGTGCTCATTTAAAATAAATTCGTGGAATAATCTGTACATGTTGTACCTTACTATTGAGTTTCTATAGGTAACGCATTTCATCAGCGAAAGCAGGATTTTCTTAAACAAAATATCAAAAATGTGGAATAAAGTATTTGTTTTTACTCACACGGTCACGGCGGAACCTCCTTAAACTCCACTATCGTTCAAAATAAAGAAATCAAAAGTCCCACTGTTTACGCCAGTATTTATGAAATTCTAACCGTAGATAAGCAATAGAATCTATTTTTCGAGTCAGTTCCGTGAATTTACAAAAAAAAACATTTTTTTATTTAAAAATAATTTTTCTCCCCACGTTTTTTATGCGTGTGAGCTTCGTTCCTCACTTATGAAACTGTACTTTCACGCAAAACGTCTTTTAACAGAATTTTTAAACAATATTTCCTCTAATTTTATCGATGTTAACGGGAAAAAAAATAACTCGCTAGCAGAGTTGACTGCATCCCTCTCAAACTCTTGTACGCTATTCTGATCCAATTTATCTATCCTAGATTCTCCCCACAAAGAATTCTTATACCACTCATAACTCAATTAAAGAAATAACCAAGTGACCTCCCTCGTGACGCCTCTATTCCAATTTTCAACGATTTATCTGACTAAATCCTCTCTTTCTACAAGTTTCTTGCTTATTATAATAAGAATGGGCAATGTGATCACTATTGCAGAAGGTCATGCACAAAAGAACGAATAAAAGTCACGTTAAATTTTCATGAATAAGTTAACTTTTTCTTTTTATAAAAACAAGCAAGTGTTTCAGTCCAAGGATATTACTTTCAGATGAATGGATGACGAAATAAGAAGAGTTTAATGCAGTTATTAATATGATGAAAATTTTGAAACTTTTTTCTCTCATCCAACCCCAGAATGAATGGATTATGTTTTCAAGAAGTTCCAACCACCTTCTGGCGAACTTGCCGTGAGGCTCCGGTTGTTTTAGAGGTTCCGGTGAAATCCCTACGCAGTCCCTTCACTGAATCCAACACTCAATATCAGAAAGTAATCTCAAAAGTTTTTCCACCGTTGAGGGAAGGAGGGACGCCGAGAAATTTAAAGGGGGGAGTGCAAACTTAAGACCTTAAGACGAAATGGTTGAGAAGAATCACGCGAGGTAACGGAACTTCCGACGTCTCAAAGAGCAGCCAGCTGAACTTCCGACGTTTATATTCTATTACTTTTCCGTTTCATATGTTGGACAACAGCATACTACACGGATTTTTCACAATGTCTGGTTTATGTTTATCACAAGAGATGTCGCCTGTGCGTTAAAATCATGATAACTGTATTATTTTTAATGAAAGGATATTTCTATAGAGTTTATCATCAATAAATGTGATCACATGTGTACCTCTTTATATCGAAAATTTATGTTTTCATCTTCCGGGCTAGAATAGTAACATAGCGTACGATTTGTGAACAATTATGCTCTACTCATGAATTTTTGACAAAAAACTATATTTTTACTAATTTAAGAATTCGTAAAATTTGCTATGGACATTGAAATTTGGTATGGTAACTGTAATTAATTTAATATTTCTAATTAACTAAAACATGTTGATCAACGAATAACTATACTTAAATGGAATCTTTAAAGAGACTTTAAAGGTTACAATTGTACAGGAAGGTTGGATTTACAGGTTATTCCAAATGGAACGCTCTAATTTTGTTGTGTTCTCAGGAGAAAATTAATGGAGATTTGGCTAGTTTTTTTAACGTTCATGGGTAGCACAACATTTCAAATTAGAAAAAAAGTCAGTCGACTTCTGAAGTGAGCCCCTTTAGATAACACGCAATTTGTCTACTAGTGGTAGTCTGTACTCCATCTCCATCCAAGTGCGATCCTACATGCCGAGAGTAACGGTTCAGATTGCTTCCATAATCCTGACACGGCGTTCATTTGTTGTGCATTTATGCCTATCGTGACGTAAACCTTCTCCTCAAACGTATTCCCCAAAAAATGATATTCAACAGAGTGATTTCCGGTGAACGAGGAGGCTGTTAAATAAAAATCCATTTACCAAATGTTAGTACCCCAACGCAATTACGGCGTTCCATTTGAGACACCCTGTGTATCACTTATCTAGGAATTTCGATCGTATGAAAGAAACATTATATTAGTTTGAGCGAAGTTTTACTCTAGTAGTAAAGAAAATCAGACCCGGACTTCATTTTTTAAATATAACAAATTTTAGGGAGTAATAAGTAATTGATTTTTATTTTTACGGCTAGAGCTTCTCAGTAATTATTTTAGGCTTTAACTTGGCTTATGTTTTTCACTTGGCGCCTGAGAAGTTCTTCACAACCGAAGTTTTTTTCTTAAATCTTTTGAAAGGTAACACGGTAAGTTATAAATGTATTTTTTGTAAATACTTGGGAAAACATGCGAAATACACTTCGTTACATTTCCAACGCTATCTGTGCGTCAGAAAATCTTCATGGTATTCATTGACGTCTCTATGGAGCCCACAGCCATGCCATATCCCATTAATAACGGCTTCCAATTCTTGGAAAATATTTCGAAATGTGTTGCAATAAATGGCCTATATGTTGATACCAAGAAATTCTTACAAGAAGAAAAAACCTCTATTAAGCTTATGTATATAGTGATAATAACTGATTGTACCGGCGTGTGAAAACGCCAGCGTCAATTGCTTAATTGCTGCGACAGAGAAGGGGTAGGGGTACCCGAGCCGTAGCCTCGTTTAAAGGGTGGTTAAACAGTACTTTTATTACTGTGGACCAAGGCTTTAAACAGAAATTTAGCACGTAATTACTCAATGAAACGCAATTTCAAACGTGTAAAACATTTCGTATCGCAGAAAAATTGTAGAGCTTAACCGTAAAGTCCTAGTTTAAAAAAACGGGTTGCCATGTTTGGTGACAACTTTAGGCAGTATTACGTCTACACGCTGTATTACCAACTTATTTATAACAACGGAGTTTCTTCGACTCGCACATCGCGCAAATGAAAATATTTTTACAAAATAATTAGGTAACGGCTCTGAGAAAAAACTGGGGTTGAATAAAGTCCAGTTCCAGTAATATTCCAAAAACCAATGCGAAGTTATGGAGTTTCCGAAACAAAGCGAAATGCTGATATTTGCCGAGATTAGATAAATTAAGGCAGGCTCATAAGTAATAAGTAGTCAATAATCTCCAGCTGCAAACTATATGTAAAAAGTGCAATGTTTTACTGAGTGTTACGGTACGGTGTCTACTGTCTAGTGACATTAAAACCAATGCCAATAATACAGGGTAGCTTTTTCAGCCCAGTGTCACAATATATGTCCTTTTTAAAGCGTTTAAGAACTAATTTAACATTTTAGATATCACCATTATTCATTTTTATCTTCATTTCTCTGTCATCATGATCGATAGCAAAAATAAAAAAGTAATACCATCGTCCTATTGTTGTAGTAACTAGCAACGAATGGATGCCAGTTTATGTCTTTCTGTATAACTGAATTGAACAAGGTAAACGGACTTTGAGAAAAGATACAGTTTACATTACTAAGCACGGTATTTTTGTGTGCATTTAATTAATTAGTGAATTGCACTGATATTTCGCTTCGGGAAAGGGAAACGGCGAAAATGCAATTAGGGGTACGGGGTAACACAGAGCAGCAGGATAGAGATTCTTTCATTAAAAACCCTTTGCATGCCGCTGCATTGAACGGGGACAATGAAAGCGTACTCCGCCTGTCCCTGGACATCGGCCAACACTCTGCTCAAGACCCATACATCCACCTCTCCACTCTGCCTTCGGATTTAAATTCTCTCTCTCACGAGGATATGTTCGACGTAAATTCCAAGCTGATTGTGAAGCCGGCGGACAAAGGCTGGATTACTCAATGGAAGAAAAAGCATGGAAGAGCACAAAAAATAACTATTCTGTTCACATTTAACGGTCTCGATTTACGTAAGTTCCGCACAATTTGAGTTGAGGTTACAGTTCAGACTCGATCATCCGAGATCTGACTTACTAAGATCTACACCTATTATCCGAAGTGCAGATGCATGACGACTCCTCGATTATCCAAACAACGATTTATCGATGTTCCGTATCATCCGAGGAGAATATAAAGTATGTACACTATAGTACAGTCTCGATTATCCGAGACTCGACTTGCAATGGTTCCGTATCATCCAGGGTGCAGATACGTTAGTCCCCATTGTACGAGTTCTTATTTACCGATGCTGCATATTTAAGTTAGTTTGAGCGAAAAAAGACTTCACCTAGAATTTTATGAATTTTATCTCATTTTGAATAAAACACTCTCATCTTTCCAATGATATAAAAATATCAACCCCTTGCCAAACTACTTTTAGAGCAATTTGCCTCAAAATATACAAGCTGTTTTACATTTAGGATAGATTACGGCTGTGCGCTCCAGAGGGAGAATATTATTCAAATTAGGGACTTCTAGCAACTAGATTTCGTCAAAGAACTAACGGAGTGTAGATTGCATGTTTTGTCAACTATTTATAAAAAATAAATTATAACTCACCTCAGTAATTTTTACAGAATCGCAAAAACACCTGCTGTTTTGAAGAGTTTTCAGCCGTACGGCGGGAAAAATTGAGTCAAGTTAGAGACTTACATAGCTTTATTTATTTAATTACTGAGAATTTTGGTCATATATAACTATATCTTTGCGCCATTAATATTACAATATTTATTTCATACTTCTTACAGACGCTTAAATAAAAAAGTAATATTTGAATTTGGTCTCCATTATGACTAGGGAACTATCTCGCTCAACCTATCTTAAGCGAGGTAAAGATACAATACAGCACCGACTTTCTTATTTTCCCATTTACTGATATTCCGCATTACCCGTTGGACGTAAAATTGTGTTTACTGCACCAGGCCAGTTCAACTCATGGAAACAAACACCTAAATTCAGCAGTGGAAGCGATTTTAATTTACATATCGAGTGAAGGCACAAAGTCATTCCTATTAAGATGCAAGCTGGATCGCAGCAAAGCATCGAGATATCTTACATTTATCGCAACTTATTAATATCGCTCATTATACCGTCTATATCATCCGAGTTTTTCATTATACGAGCTAGATTCAGTTCACTTCGAATAATCCAGACTGTACTATTGATCAAAACCAAAAAAACCCTACAGTGGTGACATTTAGGTCATCACTGGATACTAATAATCTGTAGCTGTAGCTGTAGTTGCCTATTTCCTGCTTCGGGTATGAAGTTCATCAGCTACCTATCTAATTTAGTCAAATTAAAAATACAAATTTCCCGGAGCATTTATGAGCAATAAAAATGTCATCAGTAACCTGAAATAGTATTTTTCTTACTTTGCTTATTACTTTAAAGAAAAGAAGGTAAAAGAGCGTGCATAATTTAAATTTGATGACAAATATTATTTAAATCCTGAAAGAGTTCTCTTCAATTAGATAAATTGAATCTGAGATACAACTTGATGTTCATAAGTAACAAGTGAAACAAACAAAAAGGGGAAATATCAGGCGAGATGTTGTGGAACATGAACATAATAAGAACTTAGAAGTAGCAATTTTCCACAGATAAATACTTTAATTCGACCCGGGTTTCGATGCACTGGATCATCATCAGGTACATAAATTTGTAAATCAAGGTACATTTATATATACAAGAGAAGCGCCGCGGTACATCACCTCAACGAACTTTAAGTTTTTTTCAAATTTCAAATGTTAAAGATATTCTTGTGTAAATAAAACTCCCTCCCCCCCTTTGAAATTTTTCCCCTTCCCCCACTCCCTCCCTCCACTTTCCTCCTAACCTCCCCTCACCCACCTCTTCTCTTGTATATATACCTTGATTTACAAATTTATGTACCTGATGATGATGCAGTGCATCGAAACCCGGGTCGAATTAAAATATTTATCTGTGGAAAATTGCTACTTCTAAGTTCAAATAAAATGATATAAAAATATCAAATAATTGGTATATTTACATTAAATTAGAAAATATACGTTGCATTTCATATTTTGATCCGATTCCATTCACTTCCCGCTTGCGTGACGTACTTATGGATTCATTGGCTGACTCGGCGAAATAAAACTCTCAAATACAGTTTCAACTATAATGATAGAAAATGCAATACAAACTGTTACGTCCTTATCTGAATTACAAGGGACTGCAAACATCAAGATTAAACCTACCTCACTTCCCAGGAACGAAGAATTCCATTTTCTGAGGAGACTGAGACATTTCAACTCTACATCTTGCACCACGCTAAAATAAAAAGAGTAGGCGAGGTATAACCGAGTTTCGCAGTGGAAATTGCATGGACATAGTCTCATTGTGACATGGAAGAATAGTCTAGCAGAAAATGCCGCTTCACAAAAGCTTCTTCCGCCGTTGGTTACAATCCTCAAACAACTCTTTTCTAGGTCACCATATATGCAGATGATAAATTTTTAAGCTAATCTTGAACAAAAGGACCTACAGTGAGGAATAAAGGTTAGGTGAGTCACCCAATTTTTGTTGGATAGCAAAATGTTGGTCCAAATGGCAGCTCTAATCTAATGCGACATCTAAGGAGCTTGCGTGTGTCGCTGATTTCAAAGTTTAATAGTTGCTAGGTTACCATCCACATCATGGTATTGGCAATTCGTTACGAAATTCGCGGAGAGCCTACAGGGACATCTTGATGGTTCAAACAGCCAACTCGTTTGATATTTGAGCTATTCGGCAAGATGGCGGTAGGCAGAAGACCCTGACCCAGCAGAAGGCTGGTTATTACATTTCGATTCGATTCTAAGAAATTATAAAAAATATTTCGCAACGGTGGTAAAAATTGAGCAACTTGGAAGAGAAGCTTTTATAAATATGTCTTAGTTATTCTTTCAAATGAGAGTGATTGATTAAGAGCTTTTATCAAACGCGAGAGAGCTTTAAAGTAAGTATACTTATGCGGAAAATAAAAAATACCCGCGAAGTGTCTCGTTTCTTAGTCTCGGCGGAAATAGCAAGGCAAAGTCGTTTACACTTCGGAATTACAGATGGAGCCAGGGACGTTGCGGTCGAATGCGTAACCGGGCTGTGTTACGTAATAACATTCACCTCTTTATTCAAGCGGTTCCGTAATTTTCTCCATTTCTGGAAATAGTTGAAGATGAACTGCGAAATGCGATGGACTCAACCCAGGACAATGACACTTATGACTAAATGGAGGAACAGATAAAAAGTAAACGATTGTGATGACGTGTTATTTTCAGTGATACTCCAAAAGTTAACATTCTCATTACGTATTATTTCTCAAGAATTCGGTTAAAGAATAATTACATTATGATCGAAGACCGGTCACCGGTCTGCATTATATATGTGCATAAAATAACTGTTTCTCTTAGACAGGGTCGCTAGATCTCCAGTTTTTACGGACATTTTCATCTTCAGGCAGTTTGAGCGAAAAATCAATTCACCTAGAATTTGATTAAATTGACCTCATTTTAAATAAATAACTCCCATCTTTCTAATGATGTAAAAATATTAACCCTTTGCTGAACTACTTTTAGAGCAGTTTGTCTGATAATACAAACTGTTTTACACGGGATAGATTACGGCTGTGTGCTCCAGAGGGAGATTTTGAAAAAATTAAGAATGTATAACGCCTATATTTCGTCAAAAAACTTACGGTGTGTAGTGTGTATGTTTTCTCCACTATTTAAAAAAATTAATCAATTACTCACCGCAGTAATTTTTACAGAATCGCGAGAAAAAAAACCTGCTGTTTGGAAGGCTTCTTCGCAGTACGGCGTGAAAAAAATAGTCATGTTGGAGACTTAAGTCGATATATTTATTTAGTCACTGAATATTTTTATTATATATAACATTATGTTTGCGCCATTATAATTACAATATTTACTTCTTACAGGCGCTGAAATAAAAAAATAAAATTCGAATATGGTCTCCATTATGACTACTAGGGAAATATGTCGCTCAAACTACCTCAAAAGAAAGATTTATAATTTTTTTGTGAAAAAACAACTGCCTTTTTTCAAAATGTATTTCATTGGCACTTAATCAGAATTTAGCATCACGATTCGAGAAAAATACGTGAAAATGGAGTGAGTTTTGGCGGAGTTATCGATAAAAATCAAAGTTACTCCTCTTTGCACATCTAACGTAACATGTAAATAGTTTAACTTCCTATCCAATGACTAAGATGAGTCTTTGTTGAAGCAGAAGCAGTTTATGTGCACAGACATGTGTTCAGCTATGGGGCTGAAGTTTGCAATATCGCGTATCACTGGAGTCGAATTTATTTTTTACATTCTCGACTTAAATTCCCTTTCATTTATTTGAGACGCTATTCACGGTAACTGTGCATCATAATGTCGCACATTCTAAAATAAAAATTCGAAGGATCTTTCATTTTGAACCGTGCAAACAAAAGAAGCGAGACAAAATTGAAGCGGAATTCTAATTCGTTAAGAATTTACTTTAGCCTAACGGTTGAGGAGTAAAATACACAAAAATATAATGAGACAAGTAGAGCAAAAAAAACCTGGGAATCACCGCAAATTCAGACCTAGAAAAGGAAAGAACACAAAATATTTGCGACGCTGCTTTAAAGAAACTATGCATGATTAACGCAGCATACAGTAGAAAGATTCTCCGGCTAAAAAAACGGAAAACAAGACGGTAGTCCGATATTTGTTAGGCCCCATATCGATTAAACCGCGAGCAATTGAGACCCAGCTCAGAAAGACTAAATTCACGTAATGAATAAAATAAGAAGGAAAGCCACACACGTTTCCTTACAAACTACTACGAGAGAACAGAGAGAATAAAACAGCTGGGGGAAGGACAAGGTTGGGAGACGTAAAGGGTAGTTTGAGCGAGATATATCACTAGTCATAATAGAGACCATATTCGAATGTTATTTTTTTAATTTCAGCGTCTGTAAAAATTATGAAGTAAATATTGTAACATAAATGGCACAAAAATAAAGTTATAAAAGACAAAAATTCTCAGTAATTAAATAGATATTTCTAAATATATAAGTCTCTAACTTGACTCATTTTTTCAAGCCATACAGCTAAAAATCCTTCAAAACAGCACGCTATTTGCGATTCTGTAAATATTACTGCGGTGAGTAATAGATTAATTTTTATAAATTGTTGAGAAAACATACAAATCACTCACAGTTTTTTGTTAAAAATTCCTATTTTTTCAATATTCTCCTTCTGGAGCGAACAGCCGTAATTTATCCTATGTAACACAGTTTATTTTTTTTTCTCAGGCAAACTGCTCGAAATGTAGTTCGGCAAGGGGTTTATATTTTGATATCATTGGAAAGATGAAAGTTTTTTTCTTTAAAATGAGATAAAATTCATCAAATTATAGGTGAAGTGATTTTTAGCTCGAACTATCTTTAGAGATCCGGAATTTTCACGCTAGGCTTCAGATTACTTGAAAAGTTCAGATAGTGCGAGTTTCAGTAGAAATAGCAAAGATGATATTATTTTCACCCCGCGCTATATCTCTGGAAGTGAAAACGACAAAATAAGCAAGATACACGGCCGAGCTCAAGAGGTTCAAAAACTCCTTCCTCCGACGCGTGACTACAAACTGAAATTGACTAAATTTATTAAATGACTAAATTAGTGTCTATAAAAAACAGAGGTAGACACTAATACACCTTCATTCTTTCATCCTTCCTACTTATTTTGCTTACAACCCCGTTCAATTCTATGTATTCTATTATACATATGCAGGCCTCTTTATTTTTTTTATACACCCGTTTCCATGGGAGACTTCCTAACACCCCCTGTCTCACGGGTGCCCTGTGGCGTCTCGCAGGGTTCTGGATAAAATGTAGATGCTAATATAGATGTATTCATGGAGTTCAAAATATTGCACCCTTAGCAAGTGGCTCACAGGGGAGAAATCGCGTGAATATTTTTCATGAATTTTGATTAGTGGTGGAATAAAGTTTTGGACAGACAACTGTTTCAAATAACTTTTGCAAACAATATGTTAGTTTCGTGATCGTTCCGCAGCCGCGAAGTTACGCTCTGTGCTGTGCAGCGGCAACTGATGGAGCTGAAGCTGACTGTTTCGTCTTGTATTCTCTTCCATTTGCACTGCACGTGTGGCTGCGTTCCAATTATAAGGTGCAATTATTTGGATTTTAATATGTTGAAGGCGGTTGCTGGTTTATTCAGCCAAAACATATCCGCCTGTCGTTGCAGACAGAATTAAAACTGTGAAGCACCTATCTTTCATGAATCCTAACGAAGTTTACTTTATTTAAGTGAAGGATTTCCAATTAGATAGAACACAGGAATACCAGCCATGATGTAACAGTGCCGAACAATCGCCTGTTGTTTGGTGTGTCTTATACCTGTTGTCTGCAACAGGGAGTTTCACGGGCCTGTTTCGTTTTGAAACTGTTTCGGGTGCAAAACAGTTACAATGAAACTGTTGTGATCTTTTAGTTCCACCACTAATTTAGATTGTTATATACGCATGCTTGAATTTTATTTAATAACTCCAAACAGGAAATTTAAATTTACCCTAGGAACAGGAATGACAATGGAAGGAAATAAGGGTTGCTCATTGGCGTGAATGGACAACAACGCGACATGTCACGTGAAAAACACGGGTTGTGGGAAACGTCAACACACAGAAATTTCCCTTTCGCCCAAATAAACGAAGAGTGAGCTCATTTGAACATCGGAAATTGTGATATTTCAGGAAAATATTGAAGCTAATTTTATAGCGTGTGAATGTTTTACTAGATGGTATGCCCTGTAATGCCATCAGCGATTTATTCTTTCTTTTAAACTGTATTTGTAAAGGGAATCGTCTCTCGCAACAGAGCAGAGCCAACGTGCGGTGATTAGCCGAACCACATTTGTTCCATTATACTCTCAATTCGTCCACTGTTTGTTTGCTGCACATTAATGTAATCATTGTTCAACGGGAACTACGCTTTGAATTGATATACCTCCATGTTGATTATTTTATACCCACTGTTATTAAATCCAGGGGAAGGATAAAGCGATGCATTCCAGCATTTAAATACAGACGAAAAAACAAACAAAATTATTCACGGAAATTCACATCCCTAACACGATAAAAAAAACTCTACGTAAAAAAACGTAGAGTGGAAGTTCATTTTCTAACGGAAAATAGCATGATTTACCCCAACGAGAAAAATATATCAAAGGCACGTGTCATAGATTATAGAAGAGAATAGATGAAAGCATACGGTACAATAGCATAGTGGATTATCGAAGCCGTAAAAATGCGCAATCGGTCATATTGAATGGATCTGAGTCGCAATTATTACCCCTAAAACAGCGATTTTTAACGAGTTGTCGCATAACCGTAATGATTCACCGAGAAAAATACATAATATAAATCATTTCCACAACAGCACAGCATTATTCATTTTAAAAATAGGAATAAATATAGCACGATACGATGTCTTTTATTTTTTTTTGCATAAAACCTTTACAATTATGTTGGAATGTCCCTAAATGTATTGTCTGACTTTAAATACATTGAAACTAAAAAACTGAAAACTCCTAAATATAAATTCTGATATGTTGGTTTACCTTATTATATAAAATATGTGATTCATTGATGTTTTTAGTGAATTTTACTGAGCCACAAACACTTTTATAACTATGCTGGAATGTTTCAAGATGCATTGTCTAACTTGAAATGTATTAATCAAGATTTGATAATGTTTCTCATGAGCCAAAGCCTCCACAGAACATTCATGCCTGCGACTGATGTTTGTAAATGCATCATCATAGTATTACAATCCTAGGATTGGTATATTGCAGCCCTCCATTTCGCCCTATCCATTTCCTTCACTTCCCTATGGTTCTTCTTCCCCGTATCCCTCTTGACTTGCCCTAAGTACTTGTCTCTTGGTCTTCCTCTGGGGATTATCCCTTCAATTTTTCCCTCCATTATGCTTCCTATATAATCGTTGTGTCTCATAACATGGCCTACCCACCGTGTTCTTCTTTGGCGTATGGTGTTTCACAGTGTCCTTTCTTCTCCAATTCTTCTGTGTACCTCCTCGTTTCTCACCCTATCCGTCCATTTTATCTTTAGCATCCTCCTCCAGCACCAGGTCTCGAAGGCTTCTATTCTTTTCTGCTCAGTTTTTCCAATGGTTCATGCTTCTGATCATTAGAGTGCCACTGCCCACACGAATGTTTTCACGTACTGTTTCCTTGTCTCCAGTCTTATGCTCTTCGAGCAGAGTAGCGACCTTTTGACCATGAATGCCGTCTTAGCTTGGGCTATTCGACGTTTGATGTCTGTCGTGCTTCTTCCATCCCAGGTAATGGTGCTCCCGAGGTAGGTGAATGATTCCACTTGCTTTGCAATCTTTCTCCTTTGAGGCGGACGTCGGCCACGACTTTCTCTCTTCCGCACACAAGTATCTTGGTTTTCTTCTTATTGAGTTTCATGTTGTATTCCTGGAACACTTTTTCAATTGTGTTCAGTGAGTTCTGTAGGTCTTCCTCGTTTCCTGCTACGATGGCGATGTCATCAGTGAAGCGTAGCATGTTGGTTTCTTCTCCATTCACTTTGATTCCTTGTTCTTCTATTTATTTTATTGCTTCCTCCATGATATATTGAAGAATGCTGGTGGCAGGTTACATCCTTGTCGGACCCCTTTGTTAATTTTTGCCTCCACATTTCTTCCATCTTGCGTGCTTATTGTGGCCACCTGGTCCTTGTAGAGCTGGTAGATGATTCTTCCGCCATTGTAGTCCAAGCCAGGTTTTTCCATAGTATGGAACATCTTATTCCATTCGACATTATCGAATGCCTTCTCCAAGTCCACGAAGGCTATATACAATGGCTTGCTCACGTGGATCATTTTCTCTACCAGTAGTCTCAGGCATAGTATTGCCTCCCTTGTCCTCCTATTCTTCCTAAATCCAAATTGGTTTTCTGACAAGTTTTCTTCAATTTTTTCTTCAATTCTTCTGCCTACTATCCGAGTAAGGTTTGTAAATTAAGAATTTGAATTAAAATTGAATTGAATTTATAGACATGTAAGGTGGATCATTTTTCGCGAAAAGAACGGGCTTCATTTTCCTGCACATCGATGCCATCTACTCTCGTATTAAATCAATGGCACGTGTAATTGAGTCCTTGGCCGTTTACCGCGTCTTTTTTTTGTGTGTGTGTGTGTGTGTGTATATATATAGTGTAATATATATACATATATGCAGTGTAATATATTCGTCGAGTTGACACAGAGGGCTCACTCTTTCAGTGTCCAATTAAACGGAGTGAAACTAATGGAGCAAGAGTTAGTTGGAACGAGTTCTCCCGCCCCGTGCCGTAAAATTTCAAGACCTCGTTGATCCGAGTGCTTTGCTTAAAGCGAGAGAGTGTTTTGTTTTTTTCTCCCCGGCTCCATCCCGGATCCTCGAGAGTTTCCAAATTAACAACCGCGTCTCTCCAAGTCAATCAACCACCTCATCCTGCAGCGCAAGTCCTTCGCACGGCCGTGTTAGTCAGAAATCTTTTCCAATGCAATACAGTCGTGAATGAAGTGCGAAAATGAAGGTATAGTAAGAATGACCGGGTCTTGTGTAATGTAACCTTGTAAATGTAATTATTAGGCATTGCGTTAAAGTATCACACGGCACGAGAGCTTCTCTAAAGAGTCGTGTAGAGCGCGCCCTTTTGTTCAATATTTCATCTTGAGGGTTAGCAAGATGCTTCGAACGCAATAGTCTGAGACACTAATTTAAGGATCGGCCACTATTTTTTTATACATAAATATTTTTAAAAACTTTTTTTTAAACTGGTATTATTTCTAAATGCACTAAAAAGTAAAAAATAAAAATGCACTCACAAGTAGAAAATAAATTTGGATTGAAATTAACAAAGTTAAGAGACCTACTCCAAATTTATAAATATGTACTTAAGTTGAAAGTGAAATTGACTATTTGTTTACTTTATATGTGCAATTCGTCGATGATTATGAGGCAAGAACGTATAATCGTACGTCTAATCTAGTTGATCATCATGATTATAAGAATAAGGTGCAAAGTAATTTTCTAAGTTGAATTTGAGCACCCTGGTCTCATAATCATGATGATCAACTAGATGATCAATTAGACGAACGATTATACGTTCTTGCGTCATAATCATCGACGAATTGCACAGAAAAAGTTGACAAATATTCATTTTCACTTTCAACTTGAATATATTTATAAATTTGGAGTAGAAGATCTCTTATCTTGGTAAATCTCAATCTAAAATTTATTTTATACTTTTCAGTGCATTTTTATTTTTTACTTTTTAGTGCATTTTGAAATAAGACCAGTTTTTAAAAAGTGTTTTTTTTTTTTTTCCACGTTTTAGTCTTCACACTTTCATTAATTTAACAAATTAAGTAAAATTTCTAACGGTTCCATGGGAAGGGGTTCAAAAATTGGGTAATAGATATACGATTAAACTCACGAAGCAAGTTGAAAATTCGTCTTCATATTAATTGCGCAACGGTTCTTTGAAATATAAATTATTAGCATTTATTCTCAATATAATCGCTAAAATGATGGTCGCAATGAATTGCAACAGCGCTGCCTGCGAGTAGACAATGCAATGCGGGTTGCGTAATGTTAGGATAAAGAAATATAAAATGTAATTTTTTTAATTTTAGTAGATTAACTTGGTAATTAATGAATATAATGATTGATTCATGTACTTTCGTCGAGATTAAACATGTATGCAAAATGTGGGAAAGATTGAACAACGGAAAGGGGTTTAAAAATTGGGTAATATATATATGCGATTAAACTCAAGAAGCAAGTTAATATAAGACCAGTAAAAATGTTCATGCAATTTCCAATCGGCAATACCTAAGTATGAAGTCCAAACGCCGCCCGTCGGAAGGAATCGAAATACACACAAAATCATATTTATTTACCTATCAAGTAATAACAAAAAAGGCGGATCACTGAGAAAAAGGATAGAGAAACAAAAAAGGAGCACAAGGCATTTTTCAGCATCCAAAAATCGGCATTGGCGGAGCAGAGCCTCCACCCTATTGGGTACCATATGCTATTAAAAAAAACTAAGCTTCTCTGCCGCAAGAATGGATATTGGAATAGGATGGATATAGAATTCATTATATTTAAAATTGAATTTTTTTAATACAATACCAACCGATAAACTTAAGCAATACGTGGAAACCATTTATTTATCAGTACCATTCTAACGACGCGTAATACAGCAGCAATAGACCACTCTGCCATATAAATAACCGTCTATTTCCCCGCTCTGTCGAACCTCAAGACGATGAATTGGAGTGTCTTCCGGTTTTATTTCCGCGTAGGTCCATTGTGCTGGAACTACAGTTTCGCCAACGTTGCATTCGGCTTCTATAGGTTAGTAAAGCGAGCCCGGAGGATATACATCTTCAAATTCATTATGCCACGCTTCATTCACACGGACCTCAAGACGATGGTTGAGCTGTTGAAACGTCGTCGGTTTCTATTTATTTATCCCGGTGTGAAACCCCTTGAAAATAATATTTAATATATTCGCAGGGGAAGCATTAAATCCATGAGTGCAAAGAAGACATTTTCATTCATTTTACACATATTCTCGATAACTCAGCATTTGCAGAGCTATGTTCTCTAATACGCAGTCAGCAGCGAAATTTTGAAGTTCAGTCTGCATTGGGTACACTAATAATTTGGAGCATGTAAGCAATAAGGGGTAAGTTAAAAAAAACCATTTACAGTTCACTTCGATAATCCTCTCATAGTTTCTCACATCATAGGAAATCTATGTAATAATTATTGAGCGAGAACTCGTGTAAGTTATATTTGGTGTCAGAGGAACTCTAAATGACGTAAAACTAACTGGATGATATTTTTTACTAACTCTGTGTACTCAGAAAAAAACATGCTCTCTGTTTGATATGCACAACAAATGTCCTGTAATTCCACGCCATCATTTTAAACAAATTCAACTTGAAATTACATGATATCAAATACGAGAATGGATTAAACATATTATAGGAAAATAGAAGTCGCGTATTTTTTCTATTATTATACCAGCAATTTTAGTGCAAAACGTTTTATAACCAAACACTCCCAGGAAATTGAATGCTAATAAATGGTAGGGGTTTACCATTCATATATTTTTATTTCGGATGACCAGTTTTCTGTAAAATCACAACATAGCACATATATATGTGCAAATAGTGCTAGCTTTATAGTATGGGATTCATCGAGTAATTCGCATATTTATAACCTATTTTTTTCTAATAACTTAGGCATTTCGACAGGTAAAATTGTTTCATTAAAAAATGGGTAATAAAAATAGGGATTTAAAATCTGTTTTGACTTATGTAGTGGCAGTGGACCCTCCTTAATTCTAGTTTAACTGATCGATTGAGTTGGAATGCAGGTCAGACTGCACTTTCAGATGGAATCAATCTAGATAGAGCAATACGACCATTTGAGAGGAAATATGAGGGAGCATGGCCAGATGGCTCTATTGAAGAAAAGAATTTTACAACGCACTTCCTTCCAGGGAAGGCAATAGCGATTCCATTATCCCGTTTTACGAAGGATGGAGCGAATTGAACGGGATTCGCCTCTTACTGTGAGACCGATCGACCGATCCGTATATATATATTCATTCTCGCACAAACATTACACGCATGCAATTGGGCTTTACTTATGGAAGTTGACTTCCACGGACGCCTCTCAAGTGTGATAATATCTCGACAAGTATCGCTACTTTCGGCCTCTCTGCATAAAAAACGACGAAAATAACGAAAGGAAAGGATGTAAAAAATGAAAGATGGACATTTCGAATATTTCCGCAGTTCGGAAATATTAACGGGAATTATCGCGGTTTTTAGTTCGTCGTTTCTTCGAGCACCTCGAGATTCGTGGAGTAAAATACTTGTATGAATTAAATCAAGGTAGATGAGCTCTACGGCCTCTATAGGTTAACCAGATAAGATATTTCTCCTAATGTCGTAAAATATATGCACCACTCGTCAAAACAAACACTTACTGTGTTGGTTTGCGGGAATGGGGACTCCGCAACAGGGACCAACCAGAATACAGAATTGTGGTGGTTTACGGGAAAGTAATTTCCTCGCCAGGGACTACCACAGACACACACACTCACAACCCAATTGGAATCCTTTGTAGGCTAATGAGACCCAGCTAAGGATTCCTGGGTTATAACCTGGGATCCTTCGCAGAGCTGAAGTGACTCTACTAAGGCTGCCAAGTTATTAACACAACCGCACACGAAATCACACAAAACACTCACTCACACACACAGCAGGGCCCCAGATTTCTGGGAGAACAGCTCAGAACTGGGAGAACAGATCTCTGGGAGAACAGAAATCTGGGGCCCGGCTGTGTGTGTGAGTGAGTGTTTTGTGTGATTGCGTGTGCGGTTGTATTAATAACTTGGCAGCCTTAGTAGAGTCACTAGAGCTCTCCGAATGATCCCAGGTTATAACCCAGGAATCCTTAGCTGGGTCTCATTAGCCTACAAAGGATTCCAATTGGGTTGTGTGTGTGTGTGTGTCTGTGGTGGTCCCTGGCGAGGAAATAACTTTCCCGTAAACTACCACAGGAGTGTATTCTGGCGGAGAGGCTGTGGTTGGTCCCTGTTGCGGAGTCCCCATTCCCGCAAACCAACACAGTAAGTGTTTGATTTTTTTGACGAGTGGTGCCGACGACCATTGCAGAAATATCTTATCTGGTTAATTGTATGAATTAAATTAACAAAAATTATTATGTATCTATGAAGCGATTCATATTATATATTTTTTCAGGATTTCACCGTATGTTATGCAATATTATTACTGCAGAATCTACATGCCAATCTGCTTCCTCATTTCATGTAACTCGACCTCTTTCAGCCATTTAAATTTCAAAGATCACTACTATGTGGCTTCTATTTGAAAAGAGGATTATTCAGACGTTACCGTCCGACGCAATTTTAAGCTACATTAAATAGTTATTATTCCAAAATTGAAAGCGCGCATGAGAGAAATGAGGAAAAAAAAGTCATTCCCTTCAATCATTTTGTATGTTAATAATAATTTAATAACCAACACATTGTATATTTTCCGAGGAATATTGAAATCACTGCAGTGTTAATGAAATAAAATATCTGTCCATATGGGTCCGCTGTGACCGATGCCTTGAACGTCAAAATTCGAATTCCATTCCACATCAATCGCTTTTCCCTCGCCAATTTTTCCTTTCGCCGTCTCGGTCCAATTTGAATTGCAAGAACGCAATTGTTCAAATTAAAATTTTCACCGACTCACGTGCGACCAACCTGATGGGAATCTCGCCGAAAGTACTTTACTGATAGGCCGCCCGCCACTCCTAGGTGCATGGAAGGCGTCATTCAATTCGCGTTTCTTTTTTTTCGAACGTTTTTGTTTTAATCTGTGTGTTGCGGCAATTTCTATTTCACACTGCCACACCATCGACCCTCGGAGTCCAGGCGGCGCTGTCTGAACTCGCGTTCGTACCATAAATTAAGATGATTTTGGTTTATGCACAGAGTTGCGTCCAACTTTAGATTCGTCTTCTTATTAGTAATATCTATAGATAAAAGTGAAAAAAATTGCATATTATTGAGTTGGTTTCTTGGCAACTCGATACTATTTTAACACGTACCCTTATTGCATATGACATATTTTGAAATAATTAGATTGCAGGTGTACAGATTCTCTCATATCCACGAAATAATACCTACGCTTCATATCATTAGAATGGTTGCTAACAATTAACAAGGTATCATGCCGAGTAAAAAAACGTATTTAGATGTAATTTTCACTTAAATGTCGAATTACACGCCAAACACCCAAGTCATAGTAATATATATAACTATATATACCTATATATACACCAATATAATTCATAAATAAATATATACACCAATATAATTCATAAATAAATGTATACACCAATATAATTCATAAATAAATATATATACACCAATATAATTCTTGCATCGTTTAAATTGCTGCATGCATGGTGATTTCCACTGTAAAAGCTTGAGTGAATGTACTCCAAGAATTCTTTCTTTTGTTTCTTACATGAAAAGTTATTAACAATGTGCACTCAATGACTCACAATTACCGCAGCAGCCACCTTCAAGAAGAGAATAGCTGGAGACATATGGTTCGATAACACACGGGGAGTAATGAACCTATTAAAATGCGCAATCTGCCATATTGAATGGATCAGTTGTTCAGTTAATATGGTGAACCTTAGTAATTAGTTGCGCATTTTCCACGGTTCACAAATGACTTATATAGAAAAGTGAAGGATGGATATAATTTCCTTAAACAGCACCGTATGTTTTAAATAATATTTAGACAAAGTGCGCGTGATAGCCATGCCAGATAGATTATTTTTCACGTAAAACACAGATTCCCCTTCAGAGCTTCAAGACACTATCCAAAAAACTCTTTTTTTTAATTAACCTGTGAATCGGACGCTATAGGATGCGTGGGAATTGTGTCAAAGGAAAAAGATGTCCTACAATCCCCGCAATCAGAAGACAATTATTCCAAACAGAAGTTCGGAAACCGATAATTCTACGGATATTCCAGAGGCGGTAGGGGCTAATCGGATCTTGGCTCCGGGTTAGGGCGTCCGAACCTTAGTATCGGGGAAATTTTCAATGTTGTTGCGGGGGGGATTTCCACGACAGCTGGGAAAGAAAAACTTGTCCATTCTTAATATGCGCAAGGTTACTGCGTCATTGTAAAAGTTTGTAAAAAAATACATATTTTCCGACTCATACGCATCTGTTTTTCTTCGCTAATAATTTTAAGAGTTAGGGCATAACATTAGTATTTTCAAATATAATGAATAAAAATAATATCTATAAATAAGTATGTTACTTTTATGCCCATTGCCTGTATTACGGCAAAATGTATTCGCTCAAACGTTTTTGATCAAAAACCTCATTTTCCACGATGCATTTGGTTAAATTAAGACTTTGCTGGATTTCAAATCTCACCATTACTGATTTCACTAACGAGCAATAATAACAATGATTGAATTGCTGTTTGCAAACGAGAACGGCTCGAGCTTGGAAATTTGACAAGAATACTAATAGTAGCGTCCGTTCGAAAGAATTTTACGAATATTTGAATCAAGTTCGATTATTGAAAGCACAGAATATTTCACTTAACATTCGTTTTGAGGAATACTTGGCCTTCGTAACAACTGTTATAGTTTTTTTGGGATACAACGCTGTGATATAAATGAAAAAAACGGGGGTTGATTGTTAGATCTTAGAGAGAAAAGATATGAGCTACAGTTTTCAATTGCTACGTATCATATGTGATCAAATAATATGATCAACAGTTTATAATTTCGATTGTTTTGAAAACAGGTAATCAGTCACACAATATATTTGTTTGGATGAAGTATTTGGCCTTATAACAACTACAGATTGAAAAAGTGTAGATGGTGTCGTTATATATGTTTTTTTGCGAAAAAAGACCCACTTAACGTGGCAATCTCGCGCAAATTTGTTCGTAAATTTAATAGATAATGGAATACTTTTTTGGAAGTTATTTCCGTTTAGCATTTCTCCTGATAAATTCTTTCGGTACATTCAGCTACAAATTCATTTTCTTTCAGCTCATTAATTGTGCTACTGGTCCATTCAATATGGACGATCGGGCTTTTATTGGCTTCATTATTCCCCTCTCCACTCTTACAGTATGATTATTTTTACTGCCATCTTTTATCTATTGTAGCAACCTTTGACTTTCTCTCTGATGCAACTGGCAGGCCCTTAAATGAAAGCAGTAATTTGAAACGATATAATATTGCGACGGCGACAATGGATTAGGCTTAACGACACTTAACGAGAATTCAAACTACAACTAGTAGGTAATCCTTCAACTTCCTTGAGTTTGGCTCATAGTATACTTTCTCCTCAGCCAGCGCATCCCACAAACAAGATTTTTTTCCACGTATTGCTTGCGCCATGAGTTGAAGTGAATGCTCATTTTTTTAAGCAGAAGTAAAACGAAAAAGACTTTATTACCGGGAGATCGCGTCCTATAGTTAACGAAGGCGTTATGACGGCGAAGTAATAGGCTTAATATATATAAAAAGGTGGACATGCTTCGTCAGGGATCAATGCGGAACGCCCTGAGGGATAATTACTCTCATTTCCGCGTCTAACGGAACGCCAGGCAACCAATGGGAGTTCACAGAGGGAAAGGAGACTTGAGCTGAAGTTTTTTTTATTTATTGAAAAAAAACAACAGAAGAGAGAAAATCCATAGCACGCACGGGCGCGCTTGCGTGAACGGGTGCTTTAAGAGACGAGCGCCAAAAACAAAAGCCTCGCGATAATAAAGGGAATATTGCACGAGTTCCTCCTCTTCCGGCGGAAAATTGAATTACGGACATTTTCCTCAAAGTAGAAGATACATACATACACGACTTTAGAGGGCAAACGCCTGTCTTTGAGTGAAAAAAGATGGTTCCGCCCGAAGCGATAAAGGGTTAGTTAACAAACTTCACGAAGTTTTGAGTTGGGTCCCTTAGGGGAAGCCATTACCATTAAACACTGTGCCGACAAACACAGCGACAGTCGCTATTTAGAAGCAATTGTTGCAATCTCACGGTTGTCACGACTATATACGCCACAGTTTGTTTGCGATGAAAACTTCGACGGTCACATCTCCTAAATAAATAGTCTAACCACCCTAATTTTATTTTTCAATTGTTGCTAAACATCAATTCTTAAGTTTTTAATTTCCTTGTGGAACAATGGGGAAAATGTTCGATTTTAAGGTTTTTATGACCAATAAATATTGGCTAGTAGGCAATGCAATTTTTTTCAGAACATAGTAAATAATAACTGGTCGCTGAACTGATTAGTAACCATTGTAATGTGATGTTATAACAACAATAGGACGCTAAATCTAAGGGTGGTCGTTCTAAGTGAAGATATTTTCATTTGTGATTATTATAGATCATACCTATTTCATAGCTTTGAAATAGTAGAATTTTGCGTTAGATGGAAACGGCAATAGGCTGTGATTTACAGGGAGCCCTTTGACAGGAATAGATAAAGTATGCACTTTATGACAAGGAAATTGGCTTGTGCTGCCACCAACCAAAACTTCTGTGTCCTCTTAAACTCCAAGATTACATAGCAATCAGAAGCCAATGTACATTTTCCACAATCTGTTCTACTGCTTACTGTCAAATCATCTCACCATCCCATGTATCCCATCCAATTAGGCGTCAGGTCGAATTTGCCGATCAAGAATGAGATGAAATAAATTTACTTCATCGTTTTCTTAATAATTGCCTAAAAAGTCTCGTCAAAGGTATGATTTTCGCCCAGATAAGAGTAATTCCTTATCTTTGAAACATTGAGTGTGCATGAAAACAATTTCAAATTCGAACGAAAATTCCGTATCTGAAAAAATAGATCGTTTTATTTGATGACGTTATTACACAGTATCGCGTCCTTTTGCTTATTTTTATCTTTTGCAACGGAGCTGTCGGGAGAAGCAAATGCTTGCATAAAATGGGAATAAAACAACAACAAGGGAATGGCTAAAAGGCAACGGCAACTTTTAGTGGTTAAAGACAATTTCTAACAATATTCCAAAATAAGATACAGATGGTAACGGAGTTCTTAAAAACAAGGCGAAAGACTGAACTGTAATGAGATTAAAGAAGTGATGGCAAACTCGTTAGTAATTAGTAGTGGATAAAGTATCTATGCATATTTACAGAGTGATTACAAAAGAATGCGTCGGTTAAAACATCTGTATTTTTCAAAGCGTACGAGCTACAGAGCTGCGCGACCTCTTAAAATAACCGGTACATTCTCTAGTTTTGTTGAAAAAATAACATTATAAATGTTCAATGTGTCCTCCTTGAGTACCCCGAACAATATCAAGTCAATATTCAAATTCCTCCCACTCTCTATGAAGCATGTCAGCAGTTACTGTCACCCTGTATAATGTGCAAGTTTAATTCTATATAAAGAAATGAATTACGGTGTTAATTGCCTAGTGACGCCAAAACCTTAGCCAAAATGGCGGCGTCCCTTATTCAGCACCGCATTAAAATTTGTTCTTGAAAAGCGTGAAATGGTTGACTTGACGCTTAGGAAAAATTAACTAGATAATCGATAATTACTTTGCAAATCATGAACTTTGGATTGCAATTATGAAAAAGATACTACCCTATATAGAAATGAGTCGTTTCAAGCATGTGGAGATAGCGCACCGCTTCTGATTTTAAATTTTGCATGCCAAGTGACAAAAGAGTTAACTTTCTCCGTTCTCTGAGGGAGAACATGTGCTCATACAATGTGCGGAAATAATTACCACCGGTCAGTATACAAGATCGTGAACGTTTTACACATCGACTAAATGAGTAACAACTATTATTAAGTTTCACATTTTCGCATTTATTGCTTTAAAAAAATAATGCTTTCCTTGATGACATGTCTTTTTTATTAAAATTTTAACTAAGGAATAAAATGCCGAGCAATCGACAGCAACAGAGTTTTCAATTTTCACATTTTCCAGGCATGACATCCAACTGCGGCGCCATTTGAATTAAACAAACGAAATGTAGCCGCAAATATCGTATCAATTTGCTAAATGATAAAATATAGTCTGTGCAGATGCCTACGTTTTGGTACAATTCATTTCACTGGGAGAATTCGCCACTTACACCTAAACAGTATCTCGCGCAAAGTGCATTTATATCATATGAGCATTCCGGCTTCAATCACTGCAGTAATTTGCTAATAGCTTAAAACATATGCTCGGCAGGCACCTGCCTTTTATTATCTCTGAGTCACAAAGAAGAATTCGTCTCAGACAAACAATTTTTTAACAAAATGGCATTTACTTCAGACATAAAAATATTCTTTAGCAGTATCATTCATCCATTCTGGAATTTAAAGCCACATAGTTTCAAGTTAAATTTTCTAAAGAAATTGTATTGTAATGCATGTTCATATTATACAAACGGAAGTTTTTCTATACGTAGCTATATTTAGAATTTAAAGACATTTAAGGTATTTTACGCCGAAACGACGTTAAATGAAAAAGTGAGAACCTTTTTTGAAACGCAAATTTTCAGAGGGACGTCATTACGGAGGCTTTTGTTTACTACGCATTAAGTTCCGGGCGGCCGAAGGCCTGCGACAGTGAATCCAATTGTTCCCACTCAGTTCGTCGACCACCTCCCCACTTCACACTTGCTACACATCCCACGGGCTATGCACGGCGATCCAGCTTTGCATATATATCCACAAGGAGGCGTAATCGGCCCCCTTATGTTCATTATATACATAAATGACCTATGATCTCGAATTAGCTGTAAAATACGTCTATTCGCCGACGACGCTGTCATCTATCGCGAAATTAGTGATCACTCTGACTTTGAAACTCTATCATCGGATTTAAACAACGTTAATGTGTGGAGCCAAGAGTGGGGACTCGAACTTAATCTGAGCAAATGCACGGCGGTACATTTCTTGCGTAGGTTGTCCAACTATCCCCATGTATATGCTGTGGATGGTGTTAACATAAAGGCGACAGATGAAGTGAAGCATCTGGGAGTTACGATAACTTCGGACCTATCGTGGGGAGCACACATAGAAATATTTGTGGCAGAGCTCTGAAGAAGCTAGGATTCGTCAAGCTTATTGTGGGAAGATTTTCGGATGAAAAAGTAAAAGAGAGGAGC
Source organism: Pyrrhosoma nymphula (assembly GCA_963573305.1). NCBI lineage: Eukaryota > Metazoa > Arthropoda > Insecta > Odonata > Coenagrionidae > Pyrrhosoma > Pyrrhosoma nymphula. Next base: position 171,347,364 of record OY754329.1, on the reverse strand, counting down.
TATTTCGCACTCGTCCGGTCACACCTTGAATATGCAGCGAGCATATGGGATCCGGTGCAGAAAGACTTAGTCCGGGAACTTAATAAAATACAAAGGAAAGCTGCGCGATTCGTCAAAAACTGCTACGGGCGTACAGACAGCGTTACACAGATGTTAAACGAATTAGGCTGGGAGCCGCTAGAGACTCGGAGGCTGCGCGCTAGGCTTAGATTGCTTGAGCAATTGAGAATTGATATCTTCAAGAGTGACACGGAGAACATCCTATTAGAACCCCACTATATTTCCAGGTCCGACAGAAACGATAAATTAAGAGAGATATTTTGCCGAACGGATAGGTATGGGAATTCGTTTTTCCCCCGAACAATAAGGGACTTTAATGAATGCAAGGCGTAATTTCATTAGAGCGTTTCCTTTGTTATATGTAAACAGCTGGTGTCCTAACACCCCCCGCCACACGCCTATTGAGGCGGCTTGCGGGGTAGTACGTAGATGTAGATGTACATGTATTTATAACTGAGGATTAGCGTATATACACCTCAGCGGCCGACCTCGATCGCACCCAAGGCAAAAAATGTCACGGTCTCCTCCCTGGAAACTCATAAGTAGGTATTGTTTTCGGTTTAGTTTCGCTTCCTAGTCCTTGTAGTGACCCAGCAAATTGTGGATTCCGATTATGATTCTGAATGAAAGTGTGTCCCAAGTCTAAAGATATTTTAAAAATTTAATCCAAAATACTCTAGGGACGCATATCTGAAGTTGGAAATAATCCGCAACGTGTTTTTTTTTAGTGATTTAACATTGTTTTCTAAACAATCCTCGTTTTTTCGCTCGTTTCTTGTCATACTATTCAAAGTCGAGAGAAAAATACATAAAATTTGAGTAGGTATAATTGTGCTTAAGTGTCTAAGATTTGTAGAGCTTTAAAAAAGTTTTAGACTATAGCACAATCTACAGAAAATTAAAAATCACCGAAAAATAGCTTTTTAACTTATATTGATTAAAAGCGAAAAATATGAAGAGCTTGAGTTACAAAATATTTATCACAGTGTTTAACCTGTGTGTCAAATTCGGTCAAACAAAGCAACAAAATCGACTGCACGTAGTCTTATTTCTTAACTAATTTTCGATCGCTCCTTTTATGAAGCAAACAAATTGTAGGCAATCATTTATTTATTCCTAATATTTGAATAAATATTCATAAAATAGTTAAGTTTACAATAAAGGTTTTTCTGAATTTTCGATTTTTGGCAAACAAAAATAGAAACATTTCGACGCGTTTATCAGTATTAAAAACCTTATTTCATACTTTGTTTTCAAGTAAAAAAAACTCATTTTCACAATTACTTATTAACTCACGTTTTTTCGTAATTTGACTTCGCTATAAAGCACGTGTGACGTTTCCTAAGCTACGTAAAATTCTCTCAGCCACATTCGATTACTATAACAAAAAGTTAAGATTTTTACCAATGTAGTAATATTAGTATATCCACAGAGGCTATTTGAAATTCTTAGGGACCAGCGAACTGCTCTGGTTCTAAGGGTTTCACCGAACAGCAGTGCTTTTCAGCATGGCAATATGATACGTTCCCCTACCTTAAATAAATATTAAGAACACATGACAATTTCCTGAGAAAATTTCAATAAATTTAAGGGGAAATTATATTACGCGTAAAATAAAATGTAAATAGTTTTGTATGTTTTTATTACTGTGTATATGAATACAATGCAGCTCGATAATAAACAAATAACTTCTGTTCAGCTATGAAAAAGTCTTAATAATCTCCGGCCCCGCTTTCGATGCTGTTTTCAAAGTTATGACGTACGTTTTATGAAGAACTATAAAAAGGATGACAGGAGAGAAGATTTAAAAGAATGAAATGAAAAAAAATAAGCAGAAAAATGGACTTGGTACACTTGCGCGTTCCTCATGACATTCGTCGACGGCGTCTGCTTTTGAAACCAATCGAATAATCGAAAACAACGGTGAATGTCGTCAGAATGCTTACGCAACGGATTGCTGCAAAATGTTCGGAATTCAGTTATTTCGAATGCACTATAAGTGCGAATATTTTGAAAAACCAATAGTGTGAAAACTACTCTGTTCCTGACATAAATCAAAGATAATGTCGTCAAATTTTAGTGTGTTTTGTTTTTGTTGTTTTACTTGCATATAAGTTCCACGGGGATCAGCGCATTGGCAAATGGCAAGTGGAGCTCTAAAAAAAATGCTGAATTTAAGGACATTTTGGACTATTTTGTAAATCTCACAATTTGGAATTGAACGCCTAATTTAATGATAAAAAAGGAAGTTAACTCAATATTTTCTTATTTAACTTCTCTCAACTTTGCGTGACCAATGTTTTTGAGTTAATTATACAAAATAAATTAAACCTGCAAGCGATTAAAATGAACTTAGACATGCATTTCTTCTTCTTATTTCTAATGTAACATCAGGAGCGAAAACTGAGACTTTAGATGAATAAGAAGTAGCTCATTAATTGGGGAGTAGAAACATTAAATAATGTAAAAATTTTGAAAATTGTTTAACTTCTGGTTCTGAAAAAAACTAATTGCTGTAGTTGCATAATGAACGTATAAATTTTAGACTAACCTTTTTTCATAATGTATGATTCTTTTTTCGAATAACACTCTCAGTCCTGACCATAGTTTATAATGTTACAAATACGTATTTAAAACATGTTATCACGCTGTAATTCACCCGTTTAAAAAATTAATTATCGACTTAGAATATGTTTTAATGAGCATAGGTATGTAGGAAGCGTATCATACTCCATATCCCTGTAATTTTAATTTCACTCATAAACTTGTTATATTGCAGTTCAACCCGTAGCATAAAAAGGACATCGATAGTTCAACTTATGCAGCTGAAATATAATTTCATGGTCATATAATTACAGAATTAATTCAACTGGCGCTCTTTCGACAAACATATTCGTCATTATCAATTTATCAGGTCAAACAAATTAAATTCAATTACTACTTAAAAGTTATTCAAATAAAACAGTAAGCTGGGAGATAGTCCACCTTACAGAATCTCACGCTGCAGTGTGTCCTCCTGATATATATGAACGAAAGAGAAGTCCGTCAGTGTTATGTAGACTTTTCTAATGATGCGATTTTAAAGAAATTCAATTTGCTGCCGACTCAACGTACAGAAGACGAAATAACCGTTCTCTCTCTCTCTCTCTCTCTTTCTCCACTGGTTTTTATTTTAACGTGGGAGTCATTCACCGGAGCTAATCCTCAAAAACGTTGAACACACCCTCATATGTATCGGAAAGCTCTTCTGGCGAATGCGGTTTCATGTCAGGAGCCGTAATTCCCGTCCTTACGGATGATGAACCAAGAAAAATGTCATTTTTCGCCCTGCCTCGGAACGGATCGTCACGTGAGGGTAGTGTTATTCGACAGAAATGTTTTTTTTTCTGTGACAACGAAGCGAGAAGCCTCAGAAGTGAGACACGAGGGGACACGAAATGCGTGCTAGGAATACGTATCGGATTATGGGAGGAAAAAATAAGCACAAACCCAAATACATATTCGGAGGGTGGCTTCACATGTAGACACATACGTTGGTGGTTGGAGAGGAACCTGCAATTCTTTTGGAGGTGGTAGGTGAGGTGATTTTTAAGCTTTGTTTTCCTGTAAACATGCGGTCGCAACTCCTTAGTTACGGAGCTATGGCAACGCCAACATTTTGTCAGAAGAATTCTGCTGTTACCACGAAAATGCCAAAAAGTAATGTAGGTACATATACGATAATGAGGTTTAATGATATTTGTAACTTCCTTTGCCTTTCGTATTTTTTTCCCTACTGCTAACAACACTCTGTGAAGATATTCATGACTGCCGCTAAACGCGGCGATTGAATAATGGATATATTGCCAAATAAATGTTTTCCAAATTGCCAAAATAAATTATTAAATAAATTTGCAATTTATTAATTATTTAAAAATATTAATAAATTGCCAAAAAAATTTATCCATTACTAACTGTTGGAAGTTGATAAATTGTCACAGGAAAAAATCGGCCTGGACTGGGAATCGAACCACGCACCTTTGGCTTGCCGGGCCAATTGCGCAGACCACTACGCTACCTAGGCTTCCTGACTTTTATATCCTGTGGCAATTTATCAACTTCCAACAGTTAGTAATGCATAAATTGCCAATTGCAAATAACCAAAATTGGCAAAAAAAAACATTTCTTTGAAAAGTTAAAGTTTAATACTACCTTTTTACTTTAGGTTTACGAAAAAATTTGAGCGGCACAATATTAATCAAATTTTACTTTCTACCTTCTCTCGGCAAATAATATTTTCTAAATGAATTATTATTAGTGAAGATGCTGCATCTTTAGTTTTAGCGATATATGAGCTGACGACTCTACCGTATGCATGGACCAGGCAGTTATTTACCGGAAAAGGAAATGGAAACGCCGATTGAATCTCATATATTTCCTTAAATTTCCTTCCTTATCCTTTTCTAAATCAACCGCTGAAACCTGACTAGAGGTATTTTTGTGTGCTAAAAGTGTGCGATTCACTCGCCAACAAAGTTCTCTCGAGATATCCTCTAAACGCACGTGACCAATCTCCTTAAAAGAGAGGAATATATATGCATAACATGCCTAAAATACTCTGCCAAGGAACTGCTATTGATTAAGGGACACAGATATCAAGTTTCACATGGCTATAGCGCATACGGTATAAAATAAGTGCAGACTCTGTTTGGAGATAATATGCAGTTGAAAAAGCAGAGGTAACTACATAACGATTTGAAAATACACAATAAAACACAATATGAAGCATTTAAATGAAGCCTCACAGTTTTAATTCGAGGAAGTCCATCGGATGTAACAATACCGCAACCATAGTTACAGTTAACGTAAAGCAAAAAAATAATTTCGCCCACCTTTTTTTTCTAGGTATGTAAAAAGTCGACATAATAATAGAAAGTTCAATTTTTCACGCATTATATAGTACCCTATCTCAATTATTTCATACTTTCATGAGCGTAGGCGCATTTTTCAGTAATGGAAAATTTAAATTTCACGCTTTAAATCCAGTTGAAAAAGGTTAATCCTCCCTGGGCTCGGACCCACGATACTACCTCAGAGTTTTTTTTTAATTCTCTTGTCTCACCAGGGAAACAAGGACGTCCCACAGAAAAATTACAACCCTCGCATTATAATTTAAAACGCTTAGAAATGTGCATCAACGACTCACTGAGTCAGTTCTGTAGTTACATAAATAATAAATTATATAATGTGCGATTCTCTCGACTGCGCGTGACAGCCATGTTCCTCGTCACAAAAGTGTGGTGGGCGTAGGGATTTAATCACTCCGGGAAAAATGTCGCAAAACCAGAGGAGCTCCAAAAAAAATCCTCAATCAGAAAAACAGACGGTGGGGAGAAATGAAAGGGGATTAGGTTCGTGGTTTGGAAATAAAAATGAAAAGAGAAAGAGATGGATCGCACCAACGAACCAGTCACGTCACGAGGTGGTCGTTGCTATCATTAACAAAATGTATGCTATCGATTTTTGCAAACAGAAAATTCATGTTTTCTCGTTACATTCATGGGAAACGAGTATTACTTCCTTGATTACAAATATTTATTCTCTTATTTTGCAACATAAAATATCACCTATCGGAATATTTAAAGGTTTTATTATGTTATCAAGTATATAATGAAAATTCTCGAGTCAGAAGATGCAACCATTTCGTTTGGAATAGCACCACTCTCATAGACGAATGTAAAAATCCTCTTTTATAATAATTAATCGCTGAAAACATGTCCTTCAACTGCCGTTAAACTAATTGCTTCCTAAGCGGGAATAACAGAAGAATGTCATATATTTTAGAATAAACCCTGTCGGTTAATATAAAGAGTCAAATAATTTAAAACGCAGAAGTAACGGCTCTCATTGGAGCTTGATTTCGTGTTGCTACGAGAAACATAGTACAGACATTTTTCGCGATTAAGGTGCCATCTTTATGATATGATCTACATGCATGTTATGAGCAAAATTAGGAAGAATCTATTCGACCAAATCACATTTAATTACTTTCACTGTATCCATATTGAACTTGCTACAACATGCAATTGTAAAATTAGACACGCATAGTTATTGTTTTCAAACCAGCAAATCCAGGTTATTATGTGTTGGCAAAGCGCTCTCCCTTATACAGATGCATTGCGTTAAAATGTTAAACGCTCACAACAATTATGTTCAGTAAAAAGAATACTTCAGTATTACGAGCAATTAGTTTCATAAATGGCTATTGTGTGACTCTATGCAAAATAATTGGCTGCGTTTGTGTGCTCCACTGTGCAATGCCATAAAAATCACACCGTATCCTTTAGGAGTATGCAAAATTACAAAAGCCGAAGAATTGGATGGAAATAGGAACAGTTTTAATAATTTCTTCCATTCTCTGACCCATTATTATTTCATTTCCCTTTACCTTCTGTCACATTCATTCATTACTTCACACACACTCTCTTGTTCATAAGAGTACAATTAAAACTCTTCTTTATCTTTCATCCCATTCACATTCCTTGACTTTCTCGGCCTACCTCATCTTCTCACGTAACTCACTTTTGTGCCAGCATAAATGTGTTACTCCACTCTCATTAATTCCCTTTTCATAGCCAAATCAACGAAGTACGCTCCTTTCATACGCGTCCATTAACAGAGAACATAAATAAACAAATATTAATTTCCATCTAACGATGAGAAAGAAGACTCATCACAGGCCTCACTCTGTATTTGAATAGCTACTGCTAAATAAACGCTATTATTATTATTATAGAGAACCCATTCAAATTTATTTCACCGTCCACCATTTCCTTTCTTTATCGTTCCTTTTTTGACAAAAATACTTCTCAGATACCAGCTATATTTAGCTTACACTAAACTTAATTCCAACACACACAAATATCATTATACACAACGAATTATTCTTCCCCTCCCTCAGTTGAAAAACCATATATTTGGTTTTTGACGCATTAAAACACAATTTCATTTTTTCTATCGCTTCACAAAAGTTAAACACAGGAGCCCCGATAATACATGTGGCCTGTCAGAATGTAAAACAGCATTATCGGCGTACAGTATGCATGCATTCTATTTAGATTCGTAGTCACAAATTTGCATCTCTAACTACTACACTGATGTTATCACAGCATTCGTGTATAACAACTTTATCTACGAGGACATTGAATAGCCACGGTGACATAACGAATCCTCGCTATAAGCCCGGTCTTCTTTCAAAATAATCACTTGAGGTCTCATTGACTCTGGCACGAAATCACAATAAAATATTTTAAAACTAAATACAAATGAAGACAAAACGCATAATCTGCGTAAGTACGGTAGAGACAGCTTTACGTACCGTCATTTGAATAATATGTAACAATGTGTATTCCTTTCATATATATATATAGATGTGTCATATATGCATGTTTTCAATACGTGCTGAATTGCAACTGCGTGACTATATAAGTAAAAATAGTACCTTTTTTTAATTATGCCGTTTGGAAAAATGCTTCTTGCTTTTAAGCTCGTTTTACACGGGGCACGTAATTGCACAATCTGATTACATACGTACGAACTTGCATTTCAAATTACATCGTGTAAAGCCGTGAATTGCAAGAACGCATGCACGAATGCATGAACGCGAGGTGGCAAAATAACCCCTGCTCTAATTCGAAAACGATTGCACGCCCGATTGAGAAAAAAATGCAGTTTGAAGTTGTGCAATTTCGTGCCCCGAGTAAAACGTAATTTTTTTCTCGACCAATAATTGATTTTTTTTATTGAGGTGTTAATTATCAATGCAGTACTTAAAATACGAATTTCATTGTAACTACTTAATTCGATACCTCCTTATTCTGATACACTTTATCAGAGCTCTGACTGCTACTCTGACAACTTAGCTGACAGGTCATTCTCTTTTCGTTCAAGCAACTCATGTTTCAATCTCTTAAAGCCAGTTTCTTAGTTTTCCTGCTCCCCCTTCCACTTCTTCATAATTGCTTCAAAGGGACGATGCCTAGCCATAAATACCGTTTCCCTCAGAGGAGTTGATGTCCATCTTCTTCCATGGAAACGCCAAAGTAAAGCTGTCCAAATCTACTCGTCCCACATAAATCATTCTTTAATTACGTGAGAATTTTCACCATTTTTCTTTCCCCACCTCAGCTGCCAACAAACCTCTCTCCGATGAAAAGGAACATGCTTTCAACACGTGCGGTTGGATGAACTTTTCCAACTCCGGATTGCCAAACCGGCTTTCCCACCCCCTTGACTTGAATAAATTGATGTTTATGAAGATCTATAACTGACTTCCTGAAGAGATACTCTTTTTAGAATATTTTAATTTGAAAATTACTGTAGTTTTCAAGAGAGAATGCCACAAGAACTTCCATTCTAGGCTTTTAAAGAAGCATTATCCAATTTGAAGTCATCCTCATGCATTTGTTGTTCTCCGTTCTCATTAAATCTTATAGTCGGATTATCTCAACTACGAGTTTCAAGAATAAGAGAGCACTTATGAAGCAGAGGATACGTGAAGGAGGCATCAATGAAACTGACAATGAGAGAGTTTCCTAAGCCTAATACCAATAAATAAGTACGGCATTTGACTGTGCCTACCCTGAAAAGGAACCACGTAATGTGCATTTATTTTGGTGGCCATTATTTTTCAACTTTCAAAAATTTTGCTCCAACCAACCTTGTTATCTTGTTCCAACCAACAAAAAAAAAGATCTGTGAAAAGTTTTAGCTCAGAGGCAACCCTCATCCGTCATGAAATTTTTTATGCTTACCGAGGGAATTATACTATGCGATTTTTCATCATTTTCATTAGATAAACTTATTTTATAACCTCTGCGTTTTTATAATGTTTATGATGATAATATATTACTATATTGTTAATATATTTTAATATATAACTAATTTATAATATTTCATTTATTACTCATTGCCTCAGAATTATCTGTTATATTAATATATTGGTGAAAATTGGCTTTCGTGATGTGTTCTTCCTAGAATTGTCAAATGGCATCGAGGTAGTCCATCAGGCTACTTCAGGTAGTTCATCAGGCTACTTCAGGTAGTTCATCAGGCTACTTCAGGTAGTTCATCACGCAAGTTATGAAAAGATTTTCATGTCTCTCCTATTGGCTACATTTCCAATGAAATGGTTGGAGCCAAAATAACTTTGATCCAGCAAGTTTTAAGCGTTTTTTCTACAATGTAAGAGTTGTAAGTCTTTCAACGGAGGTCAAGTGCAGCATTTGTGATTCACGAAGTTTCCCTTTTTGGCAAAAACTATGAATTCCCACTGAAAAAAAAGGAACCACTGCGTTTATGCGTCACTCAAACTTTATGATGAATGGAAAGGTTTCCAGAAAAAAAATAGTAGAATTGCAGATAAAGAAAAATAAAAAAAGAGATCTTTTTGTGGAAAATATGGACGATCGTTTTGACATAACTTATTCAGATGCTTTGAGAGGGATGAAGAATGAAGAGGATAAGAATTTTTTAACGCTTCAGCGCCAAAAAGAACGACCACGGTTGGTGTATATCGAAAACTAAAACTCAAGGAAAAATAGCTTGAGACGCACAACAAATTAAAACTACCAGGAAATAGAAGGACTTGTGAAGAAATAGAACAACTTTTTGCTACTCATTAGCTTGCTACATCAGAAACTAATTATCCAACATCAAGCACTAGGCAAAGCAGTAATGGTGATGATGACAGTAAATCTTTCTCAGTCATCTTTCATAAAAATATCAGCAATAGCACCGACCGCAGCAGCAAGGAAAGTTACAGCAACTCGAGACACATTTCAGTTCAGCCGGCTGTCGGTGGCTTTCTCTGCTCCGAGGTGAGTCGAACAAATGAAAAGATGCTGGCGTAATATGATGTCACGTGAAACCATAGAGTTATGAAAGTACCAGTGGTGGCGCTGCGTATACGCGGCCGTGAGCGACTGTTAAGCCGCCTCCTGTTTGCTGCATATAAAATGTTTTATGAAGATGAAATACGGAAGTAGGAGCAATGAAAAGCATATCGTCTGCTCTTGAGTGCCGATGCTATATATATATATATATATATAAACTTTGTCACAAGTGTGACTAAAAGGTAAACACATAAAAAGACACACGGGTTGTAAATTTTTCGGTGGATCGCCGCCACCTTCTTCAGCGAAAGGTATAAGGTGAAGTCACCATTTCGTCTTTTCCATTTCTCTTACCTCCATTCCACCCCTCCTTTACTTTTCACCTTTCCCCTCCTCACTGCTCTCTTCCCATCACCATCCCAAACATTTCCTCTTAATTCTTCCTATACCTTTCGCTGAAGAAGGTGGCGGCGATCCACCGAAAAATTTACAACCCGTGTGAGTGTCTTTTTATGTGTTTACCTTTTAGTCGCACTTGTGACAAAGTTTTTATATATTTGTGTTCACGCTCGTGAATGCTTCCAATTATATATATATATATATATATATATATATATTTCGTTCAAACATCCACATCTCCACATCTCCACATCACCATTGTGTTGTCCAATTTTATATGTTTCCTATCCTCTTTCTTTCACCACCTGTTTGAACGAAATATTTATTATTTACGCCTGTGAGCGGTTTGAGTGAATGAATGATTGGTATATATATATATATATATATATATATATATATATATATATATATATCTACGTACAGTGTTTCAAATTAACAAGAATGAAATACAGGAAGTGATCAGGAAATACAACAAACATTACCATTTCAGTATTATTTATTGAAACAGCGAAAGCTATCGATCTATAGCACGATCTATGAAATAAGCACGCAGTTCTGATCGCGTCGAAGGCGCGTAGATTATACCGTTCCGGTGAGTGCGAGACTCAGCCCTACCGGTGTATTGACAAGTGGCGCACTTGACATGGGAAGAGTGTAATGTCGTGTTTGTGTGAAAGAGGAAACTATAAAAAACTAAGTAATATTGTAAATACACAGCAGAAAATATGAATTACAGGCTAAGAGATTACATGATATGACAATGAACAATATATAGGGCAGCCTCACAACAAAACAAAACAAGAGGGTGTCTATGAAATAAGCATATTTTTCAAATTATTGTTCGCTTCGATCCTTACAGTACATTGTACAATTAATTTTAAAATAAATTAAGTTTTTATGTACCTCAGGTATTTCACTTTAAAGCAGGAAACACAAAAACTCGTCGTTATAATATCCGTCCAGTTGCACGATTTCATGATGGCGTCAATCACAGTATTTATTCTGGGGACGCTCGATATGGCGGAAATGGCTTCACCTCAAGTTCATCTCGCCACCTCTGCTTAACTACATACTCTAAGCGTGAAACACTGAATCAACAAATTAAGATTATTGAAGATTTTATCAAAATCAAATACCGACGCCAAAGGATACATTTACCGAATTATATAATGCATTATGATAAACATCAGCATTATTTTTTTTGTTAACTCACAAATACGGAAAAGGTAATCTACGATGTTTATCAATCAGAACCAAAACATACTGCTGTTCTATATTCCACTCAAATACCTACGTAAAATATACATAAAATCAATCATAATACATTTTACCGAGCGAATTTGGGGAATTATCTCACTGACTAGAAGTTTACTGGGCGGTTCCCTTCGTTGCCACATTTTATATTTACTCCCAATTCTATGAAATGAACTCCAAATTCTACGCATGCGAGAAAAGTCGCTGCTAGCCGCTGTATTTCATTTCATTTGCATTCTGGCGATCGAAGGCAACAGCGTTCGATAATCGGCTATCGGCGTACGTAAATGAAAAGCACCATACAACGGAATTTTATCGATAAATTATCGAACACCATAATTTATTTTGAAACTAAACTAAACTTTGCAACACTGGTTTATTGATAACAGCCTCCCGACTAGTTTAAACACTTTCGGGTCATTATCAAGGGGATTAGTCCTTCTTGGTACAGTAGTCCATGACTAGTACTAATCTCTTGATAATGAGACAAAAGATTTGAAACCGGTCGTGGGATGTTACAAATAAACCAGTGTGGAAGTTACAAAGTTTATTTAATTTCATAATGAACTTTAAATTCCACAATGTTAACTCGAGTACCATTTCACCTATACCCTGGTTTCGCCAAAAAAATAAACCCAAATCAATAAATATTCTTGAACATAAGTTATTTAAGCTTACACCCAGGACATGCGGCGGAAATTGAACGACACGAGGAGTCTACACACATACATATTTCATCGATCTCTGCAACGAGGCCGCGCAATCGGTCCGACGGAATAAACCAAATAAAGCGAGTGGAACCAGACAGTACTTCTTTTTTTTTCGCATGGGGCAAATATTAATGGAAATTAAAAATTCCTCCGCAGCAAAAGCAAGAGCCGACGGGATGGATAGAGGTGAGGTTTTTTTTTAATTTTTGAAACGATGGGAGAAATGGACCATTAAAATGCAAACACACGACCAGCGAAAAGGCCAAGACGCCTTTGAGTCGGATCGATTGGCTCCACCTCCAGCCGTGTGAAAATTTGAATAGACAAAAAAAAATATTATCCCTACCGGTAGGGGTCTATCGAGGGGGTATGAACACACACACGGGAGCAAACAGAGGAAATGAAAATAGAAAGGGAAAAATATACTTTTTTTAATATTCCTGTTTTAGGAAATGGGGGAGTTTGCACTAGAGCATAGAATCTGCTCATGAATTACTTCCGGCCATAGCGAGAGCAAACATTAAGCCCTTATACTAGTGTTTTTTAGACTAGATCAACAATACGTGAAAAAAATATTCTATGGAGAAAGAATTTTCAAATATTCGGTATTGAACAATTGGCTCAGTATGATCGGATTGGAATTGTCAGAAGGCAGAAGACGACCCCAAATTGTCAAATTTCATCGAGTCACTTGTCCGAACATTAGCGTAATCCTTTGTCCAAGAGTTTTTCAAGCTGGCAATCACAAATGAGTTAAATTGTAAGGTTAGTAGGCAGAAGGAGAATGCAATAGTTGTAACAGTGATTAACATTATGTGACCAACCCTCCATAAAATACATTCGATTAGCATCATGTGGATAGAGAGAGCAAATAGGAGCACCTAGAATAACAAAACATGGTCGACTTGTGAGGAATGAATTCTGCAAGGAAATTAGCACAGAAGCCAACGGGATTTTCCCATATGAAAAACTTGAAAATTTATTCAACAACTACTAAACTCCTTAAAGAAACAACACAACAGAGTTCCGCTGAATTGACGAGTTAGTCTACGTTAAAAAAATACGATTATTACTGAAATTTATACAAATTGACACTAACGAATACCTTCATAATTTCATTATTATTTATCAGTAAAACTAGGGAGTGGTGTAAAAGGTAGGGAATGGTGGGGGCTGGGTAAAAAGATGGGGAGGGGCGAAGAGAGGGTGGGGTGGGGGAAGGTTGCGCAAGAACAAGAAACAGAAAAACCGATAGAGACTGATAAAGCAGAGCAATGCAACGAAAACAAAGCAGAGAGTAAGAAGTGGAGTGGAATCACAGGGTGAGTGACCCATACATGACTTCTAAACGGAAGAGCAACGAGCAGCATAAAGGAAATGAAATTCAAACAAGAGGGCCACTTAACAAATGTGTAGTGGATGCGTCAACAATGTCGTACATCTCCAAAATAGTTAGCTTACCTCCTTCTACGTTCAATATTCATTATATCAGGTTACAAGTCACTGTTGTGTCCACATTCCAACTGGTGCTTTGCAAAATTGGAAGGTAAGTCACACTTTTCCAAACACTTAAAATTCTCATTGACTCTCGTCTTACTGATTCTGCCCGTTTGTCCAGTGTATCTTACTCAACAACCATTGCAGGATAGAGCATACACTCCACTGCTCTCCATGGGGTCGTATTTGTTTTTTGAACTACCGAAACTCTTCCCGACATTGAAGGATTATAAGACGAAAACTTAAACTTATCTCTAGGTTTAAACTTTCAATGAACTATGCGCTTACTTCTCCAGAAAAGGTAGCCTACACAAGCGGTTGGGCACTTCAGTCTTGCAGGGTGATAAAGAGCTACAGGAAGAACAAAGAGGAGCAAAAATGGAGTAGCCTATTTAAATGTCAAAAATGCAAATGTTTTGCCCAATAGCTTGTATAAAAGAGCTTTCCCGGAGTCAAGACCTAGGTAAAACAGGTAAATAGGTAAACTAGGTAAATTTCGTAACAATGCCAAGTTCCTAGCGGCCAAGTTTTTTTTTGTCCACGTGCTCTGAATCATTGATTTATGGCTCCAGTCTGCAGGAATTACATTAATTATATGGAACATGGAAACAAGTGAGTTGGTAGTAAAGAAACCCCATATTTATTTAAATTCGCTACGATTTCCTCTGTAGACTTCCTACCATCGTGAGAACGCACAGCTAGGTTTTTGGTGCGAGGTCATGTTTGCTATAGAAAGCTGCAGAGAAACTCAAGTCGTGAGACATTAGGCCTTCCGTATTTTCCATTTAATTCTCAAGAGGACTTAAATTTTTCAATGAAGACCTCAATTACCTTTAGCATTGAAAATGGATTCCGATGGATTCGGCACTTCCGATGGATCTCAAAGAGGGCAGCAGGAGAGAAGCATTTCTCACGCTAATGGGCAATGCCAAAACCTTTTTTTTCTTTCTTTTGAACGTACGAGCGCATCTCAGGAACTTAGCAATTGAACTTTTTTTTCAGGGGAAGGAGAATCCTTGGGAATCCCGTTTGGTCGTCCATACGACCTTCATCTTCCGTTCCGCTCGATAGAGCGAAAGAAAAAATAAAATGGTAAAAATAAAGAGAACAGGAAGCAGAAGTCGGGGTCCAGATCAAGGCATCCATCCATCCAGGGGGGGGGGAACGTGGCCGAACTTTATGGCACTGAGGAGAGAAGTGTGGGAAAAATAGACACATACCTACACACTGAGAGCCGCATTGTGAAGGGGTGGTCGATATTTTTAGCCGGTTTCACAAGACACTTGGTCAAGAAAAAGTTCTAGGATGCTCGCTAATATCATGGTGAAATTCAACAGAAAAAGGAAGACTAACATTTAAGTTCTTCCCCAGCATTGAAAATTGACTGAAATGTTAGCTCCAAATGGACAGATACATAACCGAAATCCTAGTGGGACATAGAGGACTCAAGACCTATCCTAAGAAAATAGGAAAAGAAGAAAATGAAGAATGGGAATGCAACCTAGGACCAGAGGATGTAAAGCATTGGTTGTACGTTTGTCCAAATGCACAAAAGGAAGAAATGAACTGTAGAAAATCTTCGAAAAATGGCCAGTCACACTGGAAGAATTTAGAAAAGGACTGGGGAATAAGGAGGCAGTCGAAGCAGTTTCAAACTTCACAAGACAGCGAGAAGGAGAAGGGACGTAGACGAAATCAAGAAAAGAAAAGGAGGAGAGAGGAGAAGAAAAGAAAAAAGAAGTGGAAGGAATGCTGTGAATTCTGAGGAGGAAAAATAAAGAAGGCAACTATGTAATAGAAATACTAAGAAGAAAATTCCTATTGTAAAGCAAGCAAAGAAGACCACAAGACACCCGATGAAGAAATCGACGGAGAAAACAAAACAAAATTTGTAAATAAAATATACACTTCCAGAAAGTCAAGAAAGCATTAGAGTTAGTTCAAAACATCTATAACAAACAAATCCATGTCAAGACAAACAAAAATTCGGCATTTCAACACTGTAATAAAACCAGCAGTCCTTTACGCAAGTGAAACACTGACACTTAACAGAAAACAAGAACTGGAATAAATCAAAAAACAAGAGGGGAAAATCATCAGAAAAATCCTAGGAGCAAGATATACACAAGACAGTTACACGCTACAGTCAATCAAAACAACAGAAAAATGTTCAAACATTGAATGTGACATTAAGAAAAGACGAATGAGATTCTTTGGTCATCTCAGTAGACTACCGGAAAATCGATTGACAAAAAAGATTCTATATTATGTAACCTCACTTAAGAATTCAACACCTCGGCTAGAAGAACTTCGAAAGGATCTCGAAAACGCGAACATGTGTGCAACAGACATTTTAGAAAGAGACACCTTCACACCCAAAGTAAACAAATGGGAAGTTAAATCAGAGCAACCAAAGGAGAAATAATATAGACCGAAGTGGTCGGAAGAACGAAAACAAGCCCACTCGGAAAGAATGAAACCTATTGGAGCAACAAGAAGAACCCGAAGAAATCTTGATTGAGTTGCTTGCTTAACGTCTTCCATTATTGGGAGAATGCGCTAATAATAATAATAATACACTTGGTAAAATTAAATATAATGAAAAACATTGAAACTTGAATTACACTAGAAATATATTAACCCTTTGTTAAAAAGTTAAATGTATGAAATTGGGGGTTAAATAATAGGTACCCCAAATATTATTGTAATTTAAAACAACAAAGAGGAACTCCACCCTACCCTTTGCAAGGGAAGACGGAGTGGGGGAGGCAATTGGAACACAGAGTGTGAACTGTGGAGCGCGTCGGGGGCCTCCATAGGAGAAGGCGTGTCCATCTAGCGGCAGTGTTCCAATTCTCTCCCTTCTTATTAGTTTGCCAGTGTCGTATAATACCGAAACAAGATGCTGGCTGACATGAATCATCGCCATCATACTCCCTCAGCAAATTGATTTCATCATTCATGCAGTATTATTTTACTACTCGATCTCATTGTCAGTAGGATCTAGTAGCTGCCAACCATTTATTTTACCATTTACAGCCGCCGTGCGATGATGAATTTTTGTAATCAGTGCCACCTATACCACCTTGTAGCTATTAATAATAATAGTACGACTTTATTGGGGCGAAATTGAGACTGGGGGAAGCCCCTACTACCATCTAACCCTTCGTCAAACACATCTATGAAACAATTACAACTTGAATTATCAGAATTCTATTGAAAAAGAACGAATAAATGACCAAGAATATTTTAAAATAAAGCAACTGGAATGTAAAGAGTGTAGAAAGATATACAATATTATGGGAAAAACGTTAGGAATGAATGAGCTACTCACTCAAAAACAGTGGACAGCATAAACAAGATTTCAAGGGTTGATGTCTTACCTGCAGGGAAAAAAGTATGTTTTAGAACAGGAGTATGCAAAAGTACAAAGAATAACACAGACAGTTTTAGAACTAAGGAATATCGTATTCTGCCCCATTGTATTGTAACCGTAAAAAGAACTTCATTATTTTTTTTAATGACATCTCTCTGCAGCGCACAGCAGCACCACATTTCATGGGAAACGATTTTATTGGCAAATATGTCGAGCGAGAGTGTGATAATTGGACTGATATTTTGGTATCACTAAAAAGATGGCATCTTTTTCTAATAATAAAACCAAATTCATTCCATTTTTTGAGTGACGGCATCTCACTCAATCTACCTTAATCAGTTAGCAAATTTATGTTAGCATTCTCCAATTTAAAAAACCAGATCAAATTCCAAAATTCAACGAGCGTAACTAGAATAGTAATATATGTGTACACAATTACAGTGCCTTCAAGTTAATTTCACTCCAATGTTTTCCGAGACATAACATCGGTTCTAGGCTAAGTGATCCCGCAGCCGGTACTATTTTCACTTGAAAGTCCTTAGGAGCTCGCGCGAAGTCAACGTTAGCGCTAATAAGGTAAGGGCGTGGATTACGATCCGAGTTTTCTGGCGTTACGGAAACGGACGGTAAGCGAAATTATTGATTGCCGACGGTGCGGTTAACGTCCGGTCATCGTAATAGGTTCAAATACGTAACAATCAACAAACTTTAAGAACGCTACGGTCCGTTCCCGTCACGCTATAAAATGATGATGGTGGTAATCCCGCCCTAAGACAGGGAAGAATAACGCCTCGATACCTTTAACTGGCTAAGGAACTCGGGACGATATCGACGGATCCGGGTTCGAGTCCCGGCCAAGGTGAAAGATTTCTTCTCCGTGGAATTATCTCCCTTATGAACACTTACGGGTGACTGCGTACAGATTATTCCGTGGATATTCCTATATCCTCAAATTTTGGCCAAATATACGCCAAAGACGGTGTAATTCGCCATGAAAAACTCATTTGACTTGACCGGGATTCGAACCCGGATCTCCCAATTGCCGGTCAGGGGGGTTATTTTGTAATCTCACTTATGTGAGTATACGTCAAAAAAAGGTGGAAAATTACGTCATTATTCGTAGTTCAACTCCGCCACCCAGGCGGTGTGAACATCTTCGGCTCTCAAGTGGTGAACTGCCGGTCTAGTTATTTGATTCATCCGCTCTATCGACTCTTGATCCGTATCTTTCGACTCTTGATCCGTTTCGTTTGGCTCCGCATTTCATTAGTTCGATCTCACCTGTCGTTAGGAATGGAGCCATCATCGTACCTTGGCCGATCGTGAGCCGATCATTAAGAGAGCGAAACGGATCTCCCGCAAAGAGTCATTAAAAAGGTGAGATTACAAAATAACCCCCTAGCAGGTGTGTTAGCCAGTTACACCACCAAGCCATCTTAATTCAAGTCGAATTTCAATCGGGAGTTTATCAGAACAGAACAGTAGTTCTCGCCCCCAGTCTACATCGTAGCACAGGAAACGTTGTCCTGCATGACACTGCACAGTCGAGGAGAATAAACCCAACATTGGTGTTTATATCTTCACACCCGTGCGCGTGACTGGTTAGCATATTATTTGTGCACTCGCAAGGATTGGAAAACTTGGCCAAATAGTTTAATTGATAAAATTTTCAGACTACATTCGTCCATTTGGAGATTAGGAACTCCCTCCCAATAAGAAACGTCCTCATTTTGAAAAAAAGACGCGAGGCAGATCTCTTGCGCAACGCAAGAGGAATAACGGTCCATCCTCCTTCTTCGTACTCCTCTTTATGTCCTGGGAATAAGGAAAGTCTCTGGACTGCGCATGCACTTTGGTCGCCGGGTGCAGAAGTATATTTCCACGACGAGTCGGCAATTGCGCGACAATTGAGGGGTTCGCACCCCTACCAAACTCCTCCGCGTCGCCAGGCAACGACGATCCCACGAGACGCCGGCGGCGCAAAGTGGAGCAACCACTCTACTGTCATCCCTCGTTTTAGTAGGTGAGAATAAAACGACACACGTGCTTTGAGAATGTACGGGGGAGAACCTACTTTAAGTAGGTCTCTTTATTCTCCGGGGGGCTAAAACCTAATCACTCGTTAGCACGACACAACGACTCGATTCTCCACCATTTTGTTCTTATCATCATCAGCATATTTCCATACGACCCGCCGTAATAGTGTGTGGCAGGCGATGTCAGGATAGCAGTCATGAAAAACGGAGGGAAGAGGGAAAAGAAATAGGAAGATAGAAGTGACGAAAGCGAATTGTATGTCAAAGGAGTGTATTATGTGTGTCTGTTACTCTGTTTTTGTGGAGGTCATAAATGGTACGAGGGATTGCGGAGTTTCTCTGTCGGCCATTTCGGCGATTTATCTCTATTATCTCGTCGATTCTATCAGCTTTAGATATGTATACGGTGTCACAGTAATATCATCCGTATGTATGGGTAAAAATAAGCGCAGTGTTCTAAAATTACAAGCAACATAAATGACGACCGAGGTTTCAATGTAAAAAAATCATTACCATCATCATTACCTGACAATGATGCAATACATTAAACTAAGGTCGTGTTTAAAGCTGTATTTATTTTTGATATATTTTGCATATTTTCACTGATTTTTAAAGTTGTTTGTCAACGCATTTCGTCAGATTCTTCTGAATATCATCTGTGTCACCTCCATGAACTCGCATTATTTGAATTTTTCAAGTAATTAAAGCCTCCAATCTCGATA
Organism: Pyrrhosoma nymphula; assembly: GCA_963573305.1. Taxonomy (NCBI): domain Eukaryota; kingdom Metazoa; phylum Arthropoda; class Insecta; order Odonata; family Coenagrionidae; genus Pyrrhosoma; species Pyrrhosoma nymphula. The sequence goes on along the minus strand of OY754329.1, from coordinate 171,327,438 downwards.
ACTTTTTCTCGAACTAACTAACGAATTCCCTCGAATTTCGAAAACTAAGCGGCACCCTATAATTCATATCCTAACCATAAGAATACGATTAATATAGCACTCTAATGGCCGTAAAAAAAGAGATTTGAGTATCAGACACGAGGAATCGCCAGGAGAACTGAGCAGGAACACACACATTGGAAACCAAAGGCTTAACTCCGACAAGGGAGGGGCTGCTGATAGTTGGCTTGGTTGGGATGTCCTGTGGTTTGGTCACTGGCGAGGATTTGGCATTCCCGTACACCACAACAGAATGATTGATTGAGAATAATTTCTCAAAACTGTATGCCTACGGCCGTTGGAGTGCTTTATTACTCGTATTCTTCCATTAGAGGCCGTGGCGAAGCAATAGGTGGGCAGAGCAAGGGGTGGGCAGAGCAAGGGGTGGGCAGAGCAAGGGGTGGGCAGAGCAAGGGGTGGGCAGAGCTAGGGGGTACGCCCTGGGTGACACTTTTTTTGAGGCGGCATATTGAGGGCGGCGGTGGGACACTGAATATAAGAGGAAGTAGGCAAAAAGAAATGAACGTTTTCAACCAATACTCCAAGCCTTGATAAAGCAAAAATAAATTTGCAAACTGAAGGTTAATGGGTAAATAGCATCTATGATTTAGCCAATACCTATATTCTCCTGAAAAAATATAAATATTTATTCATAGTAAGAAGTATTGTACAAGTCACAAAAATATAACATAGAGGCTTAATTGCTGGGATTAAAAACTTAAATAAACATTATAATTAGTAATAAGAGTAAACTGTCACCTCTATCTAGACTTAAAAATCACCATTTATTACAATTAAAGAAAATCTCAATATACAGATAATCAAATACGTAACAAAAGAGAAATAGATGTTGATACTATGGTAAGAGATTTCGCCATGAGATATTATGAAAAGTATGTTTTCAATTTTCACTTAAATATGTAAATAAAATAAATTGAATGATTTATTAAGCTTAGTTTACTAATCGTGACTAAATATGTTTGATGCGTATTTTGTTGTTCCTAAAGTGAGGATGGCAATTGTCAGACCGCCCTGGGAGGATTAAATTGTATCATAACGCAACTGATTAGAGGTCGTAGATTTAATCTACCTGCCTAAACCTATTGCATATATATCCAAACGTCGCGATTTCTAATTTCCTCCCCACCGTCCCAACCACCCCGTGACATGCCACCTTCCTTCCACCCCCCCTACACTCCGTCGTTCCCTCACCCTCGCCCCTCTCGATAGAGGTAGTTTGAGCGACATACCTCACCACCTCACCTAGAATTTGATGAATTTGACCTCATGTTGTCGAAAAAACTCCCATATTCCCGATGATATCAAAATATCAACCCCTTACCGAACTACATTTCGAGCAATTTGCCTAAAAATACAAGCTGTTTCACGTGGGATATAGATTACGACTGTGCGCTCCAGAGGGAGAATATTGAAAAAAATAGGAATTTATAACACCTAGATTTTTTCAAAAAAACTAACGGTGTGTAAAGTTGGTGGATTCCGGCGTGGCTTTGTGGAATTTACTGATCATTGGGAATGAAAAAAGTAGTGTTTTGTTTTTCCACATAAATTTAATACAGTACATGGTTTCGACATCTTCCTGAAGATGACGTCAAGTCGAAACACAATGGTCGTACTTTTTATGGTAGACCATAACGGTTTGTAGTTTTTTATGTTTTCTCAACTATTTATAAAAGTTAATCAATTACTCACCACAGACATTTTTACAGAATCGCAAAAAAAACCTATTGTGAGACAACGTTTTCACCGTACGGCGTAAAAAAATGAGTCAAGTAAGAAATTTATATAGTCAAATTTATTTAATTATCAAGAATTATTTTCATATATAACTACATTATTGAGCCATTTACGTTACAATAATTACTTCATACTTCTTACACACACGCTGGAATCAAAAAATAAAATTCGAATATGGTCTCCATTATGACTAGGGAATTATCTCACTCAAACTACCTTAAAGGGTCCTGCCCTCAATACACACACACACACAACCAACCGCACCACACTTCCCGCGGCCAGACGTACACCGACCTAATCGCATTACTTGGTGGCACACACGGTACACGACAGCAGGCGTCTGGGATGGGCCTTGTGTTGGGGCTTATATTAGCGATGCGCCCCTCACGCGACGCGAAGAAACTAGACTAAACTATAAGGGCGGAGAACCCTCGGGAGTCCTGCCAGGGAAGCATTTTAAGACGCCCCTTTTATAACTCCTTGGACACCACGTGCATGTGCCCCGTATTTCTACCGATATCCCGCTCATTGACACGGCCCTGGAACTAGCTTAGGGGGAAACACATTCGAAAAACATTGGCCGAGCTGCATTGGAGAAACAAGGATTTAGCAAGCGATAAGTAGGAAGCTTCACCGGTGAAAAAAAAATGAAATTATAATTCTACTTTGCTCTTTGTTGGGCCATATCTTAAATACATCGCGTGAATTTCGGACCCTGCTGAATAATATTCGCGAAGTAAACAAAATAGTCCAGGGATGTGACCCGATATAAGGCAATTTACGTTTCGTGCCGCACCTGGGAGGTGAACCCGAACTCGGAGTCCGAGCCTCGGCGTTGAAGGAGACCCAACCCTTCACCAACTGACCAGTTTATGGCACCAACTGACCAGTCACACTCTAGTTTATGAATTCTTAAAGTAGATACATAAACCGCACAATTATGTTCGCCTTTGTGTTGTACTAGTCACGCTGATGAAAATGGTTTTTTCATCGCAGTTATACGATATATATTAACCATTTTACGTGCATTAGTAAACCAAGCCAGTTCAATGTACATTAAATTACTAAAGCACGTAAAATGGTTAATATCTATCGTATGACTGCGATGAAAAAACCTTTTCATCAGCGTGACTAGTACAACACAAAGGCGAACATAATTGTGCGGTTTATGTATCTACTTTAAGAATTCATAAACTAGAGAGTGACTGGTCAGTTGGTGCCATAAACTGGTCAGTTGGTGAAGGGTTGGGTCTCCTTCAACGCCAAGGCTCGAACTACGAGTTCGGGTTCACCTCCCAGGTACGGCACGAAACGTAAATTGCCTTATATCGGGTCACGTCACGGGAAGGACAAGGCTGGGAGCCGTTAAGGTAGTTTGAGCGATATACGTACCCATCAATTCAAATATAAATTTGATAAATTTGACGTAATTTTAAAGGAAAAGCTCCCATCTTTCCAATGATATCAAAGTATCAACCCTTTGCCGAAACACTTTTCGAACAATTTGCCTAAACATATAATCTGTTTTACGTGGGATAGATTGCGGCTGTACGCTCCAGAGGGAGAATATTGAAAGAATTAGGAACATCTAACACCTGTATTTCGTTAAAAAAAACTAACGGTGTGTAGTTTGTATGTTTCTCAACTATTTATAAAAATCAATCAATTACTCACCGCAGTAATTTTCACAGAATCGCAACAAAAAACTATTTTAAAGGCGATTTCAGTGCACGACGTGAAAAAATGAGTCAAGTTCGAGACTTTTGTGGTTATATTTATTTAATTACTTTGAGTTTTGATTATTTATAACTATATTTTTGCACCCTTAATATTACAACATTTACTTCATTCTTCTCACAGACGCTTAAATTAAAAAACAAATAATTAATGTATATATTGACCACTCTTATAAATAACCTCTTCTTTTTTAACTTATTCAGTTTTGGTCAAAAAAAATTCTTTTCTTTTCCTGCCAACGTTTCGGCAATTTATTGCCATCCTCATGTTGCTAATTGAAAACCATAAAACAAAATTAACAACATAAACAGGTATAAACAAGAAAATAACAATTGTTAACAAATTTGGCGATAATTACACTGTACATTCTTTTACATCGGGCACATTAATTTGACAAATGTCAACAAACCTGTGAATTTTAATTACTCTAACATGATGTCAACCATTCCAATTTAGCAAACAAAAATCGAACATGATCTCCATTTTGACAAGGGAAATATCTCGCTGAACCTAAAACAAGAGACTCAGAAGTTAACAGGCCGGGCTTAGATTACTTAAAAAATTCAGGACAGGAGAGTTTCTGTATGAATTGGAGGATATTATTATGACTCCGTTCTATGGCTCTAGGACTGATGGAAGCGACATAATAAGAGAGAGATATACCGAATCCCGAAATGAAAGGTACCTAAAAATCCCTTCCATCCACGCACTGTTAGTGATTATAACAAAATAATTGTGACACTAGCATAAGACACGTCGTTAACATATAATTCACCAATCTGTCCTCTCTCCCCTCCTCTCCCCTATTTCATCTCCTTTAATGGCTGGTGTCCAAAAACACCCTCTGCCACACGCTTCTGCGGCGGATCGAGGGTTATTATATCTAGTCCATCCGTGGCCTCTTCGAATGATAATTGGTAAAATAAGTGCAAGAATCAATAAAACAAAACTGTCCTTTCTAAACAAATAAGAGTATCAGGTATGTCTTAGTTCTGTTATATTCATCTCTAGAGAAATCCGCGTGCGATCCAAGACATTAAATTATGTGTACGAAATTATATCTGGCTTGACTTAAAATTCACTCACTGATTTGTGTTAATGTTTCGGCTTCTCTTTCATGTGGATTGCGATATTTAAATGTGGTGCGTGTGTGTGTGAAGGGTTCATTTGTGACGTGACACCACCTAGAAAATTCAAACATTTCAGAGAAAAGATATTTTGTCTCGAACGAGAAAATCATAGCAATCAAAGAGAAATTGAAGGAAATTCATTTTATTTTACGACTTTAAAGCATGAGGTATCTATTTGCACTTGAACTGATTTGATACTTATTGTTAGAGATTTAGAGACAGACTTGGAGATTATTTTTCTTTTCTGGCAAACTTTTTCATTACACTACCCACAAATTACGATATTGTAGTTCAAACCCAAAATTTTAGTATTTTATTCTCCTGTTCAAGATTAGATCTATTAAAAATACCGTTATACCGGTCAAATATGTGTATTAATATGTTCACAAACAAATGGCGTGTCATTGATATTTATATATGCCGGGATGTTTGATGTTTTTTTTTAATCCCACTATTGCTATGAATTATATTTGAGAAATTATTCAGCAACCGACATGCACATAGGCTGTTTAAGCATGGCATCGCGAATAATTGGCTAACAAGGTATTATTTTCCAAATAAATGCGAAAAAATGATAAATATACGAAAACAGGCATTGTTTGGAAATTAATTTAACGTCACGGCTTTGCAAGTCAATTGGTTAAATATACTAATGTAAATTAATTGATGATGATATTATAAGGAAAAAAACGGAAAAAGAAAAACAAATATCCCAAAAGGAATTTTAGTTCTAAATTATGATTCCTGAATTATTTTCTTTGCGTGATGTTGTTATATTCACTCATTCCGTAATATTTATTTTCCAGTCGGTAGAGCATGAGACTTAAATTTACATACTAATAGGATTTCACACATTTATAAGGTGGTACATTTAATCAATACCTTGCTCCCCACTTATCTTATCTTCTGTCTTCTTGGCTCATTTAAAAAAGGCCATAGCACACATGTGCACACTTGAGCCATCACCTTACACGCATTTATAATGCACTCACTTATTTTCACTGTTCACTTTTTATACAGAGAAACATAAAACATGTACACGTACATTAGGCCACTCCTATGACGCACAGGTACGAAAGGCGATTCCTTGCCACGCTTCTCCTTGGTCACTCCTTTCTCCTCTCACAAACAAAAACAACGCAGGATGCAAACGCAACTCTGATGCGCGATCCTCCTCCGTATTTCACTCTGCTCCCAACTTAATCAGCGCATAGATAGTGATATCCATCACTATATCTCACTTCCCATACTTTGATTCGAACTTCTCCTCGGAATCCATCTTGACCGCGTGCGTTATTCCCAATCGCTCCTTCCTCTCTTCTTGTTTAAAATCTCGCCGTTACTAGGCGTTGGTGCTTCGCTATTATTGCTCCGCTTGCCCTCTATTGGCTGTTGTGTCTCTCCACTCCTCATTATTGTGTATTCGCCCCGAGTTCGTGCCATACACGCCGAATATGGCGTACCTTTTCGTCTGCCTCGACTTTTGACAATAAATGCCAAATATGTTATGTTACAATGTGTTCAAGCACCTCCTACTGTTGAAAACTACATATGTTTACAAAACAAAGTTCTCATTAGTTGATATTTATTATCGATATCGGAACCGGCCCAATAAGTGTTGGGACCAGTCAAAATGGCAGGATGCTTACGAATATTTTTACCCATTCAAACCAAACTAACCCGATTTCCTGAGTAGAATAAATAATTACTAGGTAACCCGTGCGAAAATTTCGCACTTTCACGCTATCAGGGATTAAGTATGTTAAGGAAACGGTGTAATTGGGTTTTAAAAAGAAAAGAAGGTGTATCATGAAGTACTTTCTTTATACTTGTTTTCTTTCAAAAATATACAAAACATATGAATAAAATAAAGGCAAGAGAGTTTATCGAAACTTTTAAGTCAAATTAATGGGTAAATAGTGAACTTTGAGAATGAGATTGTATTTTTCGTCAGAAGCCGGTGATTCAACGTTTAAAATGATACCTCATTTATCACTGTAGGTGCAGTATTAACGGAGCATATTCGGAATGAGAGAAAAAGACCTTTCTGTAATAATATATATGATTAGCTATCCTTCCTTATCCAATTGGCTCGTTCCCCCGCGATAGGGTTTACGGAATGGCATTCACGTGGCGAGAACTGCTTTCGTGACCCTCTTGCAAACGACACACTTCTCGCAGCACCAATATACACCCACGTGAGGTCACCTCACTGAGTGAGAGATTTACGGCCCGATACAAACGACCAAAAACTGAAGCCAGAATGGACCGATCCAAGGCCAAGAAGAAGAAGGAGGAAGAAGGTCTGGAGCCAAAAACATGCCAGCATCTCTTCTACTTCAGATACTCCTCCTCTTGGGACCGATTCGATTTACATCCGGCCGTCTATCGGGAAGATTAAGACGCAGTGTGAGGATGCCTGAGGAATGGATGCTTCCACGCCATTCGGCCCTCCCATATGACCCACCCCGTTCCCGTGCCAACCATATTAGCAGTCTAGAATAATAAAATAAATTCCTTAGACTGTGGCGTTTCTCTAAGGCCGTTTTTGAAATGTCAACCTGTGCTACCTTTGCTTCAAACCTATAGACTACCGGGTGGAGAAGACGTCAAAGCCACGTCATGACTTACGCCGTACATATGTACATTATCTACATGCAGAGGGAGCATTCCGAGTGAATGAAAAAGCAGTCTTCTTATCCTCGCTGTATGTAATAACTTTAAGAAATCTTTGGTTGTTCGTTCACAGTGGAATATTATATCTGTAATGTTTTTCTGCTTAATGTCTTTCCTTGTGCATTGAGATGTCATTTCAGAAGTAAAGTTGCTTGACCGTTTGTTGCAATCCCCAGGAATCAAAACATAATCATTTATTTGTCATTTTACTTATCATTTGTCTTATAATTATTTGCTATACATGAATTAATAGAATTATGTGATGCATCATATGAAAGGTTTTGCAAATAAAATTACCTTCTGAATTGTCGCAGAAGAAAGATAAGCATTTTAGGGAAGTGATTCATTCTACGCAAGTCACACGTACCCCCAGGAAATCAATAGAACTTGTATAGTAGTTAACTATGAGAAAGCCGAGTTCTAAAATGACCTAAGACACAGGAAGTTTTCCATTCAAGGAGTTCACGTCACTGAATAGTTCTACAAGCTCCAGACTTTGCTCTCGAACTTTAATGACTAACCCCGATTTCTTCGTTCTATATAATGCCATCACTTCAGTTCTAAAGACTCCTGCGGATCTTGCGATATATCTTCATCCCGTGTGTCTCTTTTTATCTGATATTCTCACGCGACCACCAATTATTGCAGCTCTTTAAATGGCTGACTGATGCCTGAACTTGCGTAAATCTAACCGACTTTATCAGCGGTTCACCAACTTTTCTTTCGACACCCATCTCCAATGCTGCTAATAAGTAAATTGTTGTTATTTTGCTCCTATAATGAGGTGGGTTCACACAATGAATCACTCTTAAGCTATTTGAAGCTAATACCTTCCTATTAATTGCCTTTTTATGATTTTAGTACAAATGAATAATAATATACCTCTCCAGTAATCTCATTTGTCACCAAAAATATTCCTATAAATCATATTTATTCACAGCAAATAATAATCTCACTTCTCACTTAGGTGGCCAATTTAAATCGTAAGAGGTTTTTGGCCTCGTCAACCGCTTGTCTCCACCTTGGCTTGTCCTGCATATTGTATTCATCCGCTCCTTATTTTCCTCCTCATGTCCCTCTGCATCTGCTTGGTCCACCTCAGCATTGGTCTTCCTGGAGGTCTTTTTCCTATTAGTATCCCATTCATTTTGGTTTTCAAATGATGAACTATTCTCCTCTCTTCTATTTACATGACCCGCCCATCTCAGTCTTCTACATTTTGCTTCTGCCACGATGTCTGCTTCCTTGTACAGTTCTCTTAGCTCCTTGTTATTCCTAATTCGCCTCTGTTCCTCTTCTTTTATTGGTCCATATATTTTCCTAAGAATTTCATTTTCAAAGGTGATAAGTTTCTTTTCCGTCTTTTTACTGATTGCCCATATCTCTGAGCCGTATATGACTACTGGCCTTATAATTGTTTTGTACACTGTTTCTTTAGTCTTTCTAGATATAATAACGAAATAATAATAACGAAAGAAAATACTGCTCCAGAGCGTGCCAATCCTTACTACACCGTGACAAACATCCAGTTTTCAATTCCCAATTTCCAGTCATTTAGCGACATCCCACCATACTTCAACCTACGTGATGGAACCAGAGCAGTCATTATGGAACTGTGCTAAGGGTTGTCATCAAGTGAAATTTCCTCTGAGATTGCAACATTTTTAAGGTTATCAAGACGAGGTCCTCGACCCGAATTTGTTGGAAAGTCAAACGCGGCAACAATGGAATTCATAACACTCGATACTTAACGATCGAAAAGTTCCGTTATAGACCAACGGAGGAGTAATTGTGGATCTTCACGAACGATAGGTATCGAGTGAATTTGCACATGATCTTGCAGCACTTTCTCGGGTTATCAAGACAAGGTTACAGAGTAGTACATATTTACGGAGAGGGCTAATGGGTTGCTGCCAACGCTACGAGTATTTTATGCAATGATTGTTATGCACATCCACCATACTCTCACCAGCAATTTTTTTCCGCACAAAGCTTAAAAGCATTGCCGTGTGCTGATCGATTTTTAAGGAATTGCATATGTTTTAAGTGGTTCGACAAGAAAATTTTGTACATCGCTCATTAAGACCTAATACATAATAATGATTCATATGGGCACGAGTAATAGGTAACTCCGAATAAAAAAGATTACTAGAAACTCTGAAAGCCCGTCATATTATAATAGAGATGCATGGTTAACTTGTTTATGCCTTGTTTACGCGAGAGAAATGTAACGTGGTATTGCAAAACTATTAAATCTAGTGATTACCTAAGTGAGCTCTCCGTGTAGTCTTCTTAGGGGTGCATTAAAATATTGCAAAAGCTCCATAATACATTAGTCTAATTAATTACAGGAAAAGACGCAGCATACGAAAAAGGTAGTAGTTACAGAAAGAAAAGTCGCATTTTGTAGTTAAAAATCTAAAACTAGTCGAGCTACCATAATATGCGTAAATGCGCAGTTAGGGACTACCAATGGCGCCAAAGAAAAAGGAAAATGTTTCAAAACTCGCTAAAGGGAAGATGTCTAAAACTATGTGGTAAGCCGTCGACTTCAGAAAAGGATCTTGTATACTTGTAATAACACTTCTATTTACCAAGAGAGATGATTCGTTGAAACTTCTCGTGACGTTAATAGCCGTAATAGCGACGATATGCAGTGTGGTGGATCGAAATAGTTTAACCATAAGTGAGCTCCTCCCTTTAGTTCCATTTCCTTAAAAAAAATTTCGCCTTCTCTGATCGTACGCCGAAACACTTCGAAATGCGTAGAATCTACGCCGTCGATCCTTCGCGACAGATTTGGACTGTTCTGGAAAATCTTTCGGACGGAATATATCAGCAAGCGTTACCACCTTGATTCAGTCAATTGATAGTCAAAGCAGAGTGAAGATGAACTCCGCGCGATACATAAATAGAGAAAGTGATATAAATTAGTGATAATGGACCGATTTTAGAACAGTAATAAAAGTGAAAGTGCAGTTGAAGAACAAGTGCACTCACCAGTGGCACGACAGTGAAAAAAAAACAAAAACCTCGTAAATATGATGGCGATTATATAGAGTTTTGGTTTTACGTTGAGAGAAAATAATGGTGTGGAGAGACCACAATGTGTAATGCGTATGAAAGTTTTGGCACCAGAGTGTATGCTCCCAAGTAAATTGAAGTGCCATTTAGAAACTTATCACCACGCCACTGTTGGCAACCCTCGTGACTTCTTTCCCAGAAAGTCGAAAAAACTGAAACAGCAAAAAAAAATAAGTTTTTCTAGATTAGATCAATACCAACCAAGGATTTGCTAGTATCTTACAAGGTGGCAAATAGAATTGCGAAAATAAACGATCAATTAATTGAAAAAATCAAAGTAATGGAATTCGGATAGCAGCTAGATGAGGCTACGGATAGTAATAATTCTCATTTGATATGCGATGTACGGTTCATGGACGGTAATAAAATTTCAGAAGACCTTCTGTTTTTCAAAAATATCACTTCCGGAGCGAAGGCTCAGGACTTGCTCGAAACCTTTGATACAATTATATCTTAAAACATTTAGATTTTACTAACTGCGTTGGTGTATGTACTGATGGACCTCATTCTATGTTTAGTTGCTATGAAGGATTACAGGCCCTTATTCGAAGCAAAGCCCCTGATGAACTGTAGACCCATTGCATCATTCACAGAGAAACGCTTGCGTCAAAGCATCTTGAGTCCTGCACGGAATCAGGTGTTAGAATGTATACAGTTAGAATGTAGTAAATTTGATAAAAAGTCATCCATTGAAGGCGAGGTTTTTCAAAAATATGTGCGAGGATATGGCAGCCGAACAATAGTCGTTGTTGTAACACAGCAGTGCACGATGGCTCGTCGTGATTTTTTATCAAGTACCTTTGAACTGCGGCAGCAAATGTTTCATTTCCTTTAAGAAGAAGGACACAAAGATGCCGAATACTTTGCCAATGCAGTTTTTTTATAAAACTAGTATATTTATGCGACAATTTTGAAAAATTGAAATCCCTGAATCTCTCTCGGAAGGGAATAAATATGCACCTTTTGGAATCAATGGAAAAAAAATTCAGCTTTTAAAAAAACTCATTCTATGGAGAAGAAAATGGAAAAAAGTTTCAATCAAGGACTGTTTTTTAATATTGCAGCAATGTTTGTACTAAATATTACAGAAAAAATCAACTTGGAAATGCAAATAAGAGCGGTAGTGTCTAGTTTTATTCCACGAATTGAGAAAATGTGAAGTGAATTGCAGGCTCATCCATCCCATAAATTATTAATTTAATGATAATGAAATGAAAAACAAATAAATGAACGAATTTGTTCAATAATCCAGGTACAAGAGTTTTATTTATGTAATCACATACTTATGATTATTCATACCTTTACTTGGGGTAGGTTGCCGCGCCGTGGGAAAATCTAAATTCAAAAAAGGCGCCGCGACTCGATAAAGTTTGGGAACCATAGATTTAATCAGTTCATGCCTAAGAATACATTCAAACACATAGCTTATCGATTTTTCTATCGGTAATTTTGGGTTTTAGTCCAATGATTTATGGATTAGACTAAAATAATCAAAATTAGACATGATTCTCAAGTTAGGCATTACTTCCGAGTACTCTTTTCTCATTAAAAAGTAATTTTCTCAAACTGCTCGCCACTAATTAACCATCAAAAATGGCCGGAACGGAACACCCTCCAAACATGGTGGACTGCGCAAAAAATTGTTGAAGCCATTGTCGTTTTTAGCCCCTCTGTATGTACACGGTGAATTGATCCACGAGCCTTATTCCGTGGTGTGTGAAATGTGGCAACGGTGGGCTTCTTACACCTCGAAAGTTAACAAACAAAAGGTATCGTAATGGACACCCAGTTTATGTAACTATGGCATCTCTCCACTCCTTTTTCAACCCTCCATCGAGTTTGAACCCTTTCGCGGCAAGAGCAAGGGGAGAATATGAATGCCACAGGATACGATACGCCCCTTCATATCGTTTGAAACCAAAATATCCGTATAGGAAACCCAGAATCTAAGGCCCTAGCATTTCCTGCCTGTCCTCCAACCCTCCATAGAGCGCAAACTCTATCGCGGCACGAGCAAGGGGCGATGGGGGGCGAATATATATGTATGCCGGCCGGAGGAGACCCGCCCCGCTTTCATCCCAGCAGACGAGGAGCGAGCAAGATGGGACAGCGGAATCGATGATGGAGGCAGCTGAGGGCCAAGCCAAGATATATCCAAGCACAGCCTCATGATGCGAGCGAGAGAGAAAAACCAGAGGGGTGGAGTGACGAGGTGACGACATTTCTGTTATTTATTTTTTTAGAAGGCTTCCAACGGATGACCTCCCATGCTCCCCCACCAGTGAATCCCCCCCAGAAGATACTTCTACAAGCTTGGACTTTATCCAGGGAGGCATCGGAATTTTCAAGCCTCGAAAATGATAGAATTTTTACGTCACAACCTCGAAAAATCCCAATTGTTACAATGTAAAAGCTGAACTATGTCAAGGATGTGATGTTACAACCTCAATGATGATTTCTAGTTCTTTTTTTATAATAAGAACTATTTTACACTAAGGAGTTGACTTTAAATAGCAGTAGCCTCTAATGTCGCTTACAAGTAGTACATCGATTAGTAAGCACGGACTTATGTGGTGGTAGGAATCGATAAGACTCATAAACTATCCAACATGTCTGGCAATTCTGCTTTTATTAGATAGATAGCTTTATATTTTTCCGGCAAGTGAAATTTTGATTCGGCTTATTAGCATGGCACATAATCCAGTAAAATCCTGATCAAATGATTGCGAGCTGGGAAAACAAATCTCAACTACGAATCAATTTTTCGGAGGAGGTGTTATTGTTAAAAAAAGGTAAATTTTTCATTCACAAAGTTTGATGTAGTTGGAGATCACTTTGCCTGTCCTTATAATGAATGATGAAAAAAAAATATTTTTTAAACTTACTACACTTCATAGATGCACGTATATATACACAGTTTTATTCACGCCAATTGATATTTTTATTCCACGACTGCCTTATGAGCTCGAAGATAACGATGTACAAACCATAGATTGGCCATATATATTTTCAAAATTTGGCGATTTTTTTTTTAATCGCCATGCTCATTGTTTTCTTCCCTGAATTTCAACCTTCCAATTCTTTCCATCCTTTCATCCTTTCCATCCTTTCATCCAATTTTTGGAAAAAAAAGCCGGAAATAACTTGTAAGCAGAAGGATGTCTCGAAAGTAGCGGTGCGGACGATTTTGGCGTTCCGGAGCTTCAAATCGCGGCAGAACGCCCCTCGCGATTACGTATCGGTTGTTTGCACATCGCCGGCGCTCCGTGACGTCCACCCGTGATGCGTCTGCGCTTGAAGCGATCACGTAACTGGAAAGGACGATGCAGAACGCCAAAAACGAGGCGCTTCATGAGGCTGAGGTGGAAGTCTGTCTATCGTAACGCCTAGTAGAAGTATATATGCAAATAAGAGCCAGTTGCCTAATATTTCGTCTTTTAATGACAGCAGTCGGATGCAATAAGAACTCAGGGAGGCTGCCATCCAAGGAATTTCAATGAAATTTTATTTTTGGTTAATGTAACTAATCTTTTTTTGATGTCACGTCAAACGTTCAAGCTCCTGCGTAAATGTTATTTTTGCACTTCATTCGCATTATTCCTTCACATTAATAATGGCCGGATTTGGCAGTGTGCCTGTGTGAAATTTCGTAGAAAGTAGACGATTTTTAAACTTCGTCAAAAATTTGAGGATGTTGCTAAGGCAGTCAGGCAAAAATTTTCCAGTTTGTCTATTCGGATGGCAAAATTTGCGCGCCGGAGGGTTTTTATTTACGATCGTGTTATGTGTGTACACATATTGTTGCGATTGTGCGCGTGTTGTATTCGATATACGCAAGATATCGTTCATTTCTAGGATTTAATGCTAGACTACTTTCATCTGCAAAGCCGCCTAAACCTTTTCCCTCGCAGCAATGAATAATTTATTGGCTGACTTAAAACATTTCATCATTTTCGATGATCGAAAATTTCGATTTTTTCCTGGGAAAGTCCTCATGATGACGGTTACACAGACGATATCCCACGGGCCACCGTAATCCCTACGGATGTACCATGTCCTAATTCCCAACCTTCGTTCCCAGGCAACCCAAGGTCCGTCAAAACGATCCTGTAGTCAGCCAGGGAAGGATTCGTTTGAAATCTCTTGACACAATCTTTAAAACGCACCACGTTACTTTTCTTGACAATGCCGTAAAATTATGAAACTCACTGCCCAGAAGTATAATTTGCATCCATCCCATATCAATGTTGAAAATGAAATATTACGAATATCTAATGAATAAATCATGCCATTAAATGTTTCCTACAACATAGGGTTCTAATTTTCTTCTTTTTAAACCTGGAAGACCTGTGATGTACTTTTTCATTCATAGTTTATGATAAAATGTGGAGATTTTTTTAAATACTAATTATTATACTACTTATATTTATGTGACCCTAAATAATATTTGCAATTTTTGTTTTCTATTTCGTTTTTGCTTGTGCCATACTAGTCGACAGTGATGTGACAACTGTACACTTTGTATATGTTCTTACGTGGATTGCCAAAGAACAATAAACTTATGAATATTATTAAAACGTGAGTATTTTAAACTATATTTAGGAATAAATGGGGTGATGAAAGAGCATGGAATGGATGCTTCAGTGATGACAACACTTGAAAATCGTGTGCTCTGTTGGTTTGGCCATGTTGAGATGTTGGATGAGAGTCGAATATAAGTAAACAGATTTGTCATTTAGGAGCAGATGGTGGAAGAGACACTTATGAGAAGAAATATTAGGAGAAATAATATTAATACTATGAAGTCCCTAAGTATTTTAATGTATGTGGTGCAAACAGAATGGTGTTGAGTGTACTTAGATTGTTTAACCAATTACCAAGGGACATGCATGGACTAAACACGTATATACGGAGGTTAAAAGAAAACTTTGGAAGTATTTGTTGGAGGACTGACATCTATAGGGAGGTTGAGAGACTGATTTTATGGCGATACATATTTATACTGTTCGGTGTGAATATGACAATGTGAGCGTTTCATTGTATTATTTGTTTTATTATATTATATCGACAATAGAGAGTAGTACCTTCTGATGAGCCTGTTGTGGCTCAAGAGGGTCTCCTAAGGTTAAAAATATTAATGAAACTATCTACTCTGGTTGAGGTGTTTTTCTCTTTCCTTGTGTTTTAATGCAAATGTGTATTTGTTATATGGGGTGAAGAGTATTTCATATTTTGTACAGTGGATAGTCCGGATGTTTTTACTGTCTTTTTATTTCTTTTGTTTTGTGACCAATGTACTTCAATATGAGATAATTAATAAATAATTGTATTATTTCAGTGAAAAAAAATATTATTAAGATTATGTGAACATGTGAAAAGAAAATATGTATGACACAATGCCTGAAAGTAAAAGAAGCAAACGAGGTATGTAAGAGTGGGAAAGTGTGGAAGAAACTATTAAAACAGAGCCCCAGCCTTCATAACCTAACACACATAAGAATGTTTGACCACACCTATCTTGAATGGAATTAATGAGAAATGAAAAGTAATCGCTACAGGATTGTTCCCTCTATTTTCAATTTTCAACACGCGATACGATTTTATTAATAGTAATTTTTTTATTTAGCCATCTTCAAGTACAATGGCTAAGTTAAAATAGCAGAAACACGTGTTGTAAATTTAAAATAAAGTGGATAGAACTACATCGATTACCTACTTTTAATTTTATACAATGCAGTTTCACCACATCTCGCCGGAAACAGTTGACTTCAATTGGAATTGGTGAAATATATACTACGTACTTATCGTATTAACATAATAAGATGCCCACTTGCTACAATTTTATCATTCCATTATTATTTGAGCTCTCACACATCAATGATTCAATTGATGTTTTTGACGTCATTCATGCCATTGTTTGAGACATTGTTATCCATTGATCACTTTTTTGCCATGTTATGATAATAAAAAACACTCTTCTATAGTTTTATAAAGAAAGCTTTCCATTCTAAGGTGTAGAAGTGAGCGCAGATGGGAGCACTTTAGCGACAAGAGCAATGATGAATGCTACCGCGATGCGCGTATGCGAAAAGTACGGTAATCTGCCGGTAGGTAGCATCCTGCATGTACGCAATAGTCACCGCCGAAAATTTTCGCTAAATATCAACGAATTCGATCAAACAAGCCCATTAAGGTATGCTTTTCATTGCAGAGTAATTGAAAACTTAATTTCGCCCATTTTAGACACATTGACAGAAAATCAACACATCATATGCGGTTATCGACGTTCTTTTCTTTTCAAGCGCTCATCAACACTAAATTATATCGAAGATTTCCCCGGTGAATCTGATATATAAATGTTTCACGGGAATTCCACCAGGTTATAAGACTTCATATCTATCGACGTTTCGACGACCGACTTGTTCGTCTACATCTGGGCTTCTGAATGCCGCACGAGTCAAATTTGGCCGTTATTTACATCCAACAATGGGGATCAGGTGATTCCTGATTGGTTCGTTTTTCTGATTTACCGTTGACCGATTCTCTCGTCTTCCCTTTCATTTTTAATGCATTTGATGATAAGATTCCAGGCACTTCTTAATTGAAAACCAGTGTCTTGGTTAAAATTTCTTTTCTCAGAAAAAAGATGCATTCAGAAGGGTATTCAGAATGCTCTGATGATGACGAAACGTTTGCACATTCCACCACGCATTCCACCTGGTGGAATACACGTGAAACATTTATAAATGCTCATCAAAAATGTTCCCACTCGGTTTTTATGTGCGCAGGGTCTGAAACAAATGAAATGGCAACTGCGCTGTTGTATTGTGAGTCGAATGGAAATAGCTCGCATTCAATTTACGAATTCCTGAGTCCAAAACTGAACCTTGATAGCAAATATTCCTTTCCGCTTAGGGTGACCAGACGTCCGAATTTCGCCGGATATGTCCTGCTTTTTTTATTAATATGTGAGCGTCCGGCCGTCTTTTTTTCGATAAAGCCAAATCGTCCGGCTTTCTGCCTTTCAAAAACCTTACGCACCAAATGCTGAAATACAGCATATAAGATAATATCCGAGGGCAACAGTATTATTTTGTTACCATATTTGTATGAGAAATATGTATTTTAAAGGGAGTTCTGCTGCTTGTACAAAGACGAGTATCAGTCTTGCTTCAGGTTAACAGCCACAACGCTCGCGACAGAGTCTGGCTATTCTGACACTTTGATCAATTTCCGCTTCCTGCTCTAGTTTACGTAACATAGTTCTAACCCACGATAGCACGCGCTTTCTTTGTCACGCGAGAACAAGCGGGGTGGGGGGAAAAACACCGAATTGGGAGGACTTGCAATCAGACAGGCATTACTAAATAATTAAAATAATAGTTATAAGACACTTTAACAGAAAAAAATGTTTGACTTACAAAATATGTTGAACTTGAAGTTACAAAGTTGCGAAATGTTTCACGAAGGACATTAAAAATGCAACATTTTCTGATTTTTAGTCCGAAGCATTTTTGTTTACTCATCGTCTCTCTATTGACATTTTGGCCACGTGATATGCAAGTGAAAAGCAAATGAAAAGGAATTTAACGTGTTGTCAGGTTTTTTTTCAAATGTCCAACTGTTTTCCTTCAAATGATCTGCTTTTGAAAATTTTGATCTGGTAACCCTGCATTTCCGCTGTAATCTTTTTTAGTTGTAGGGCAATGGAGTATAAACTCCTAAGGGGGTAGGTGGCAGAAAATACGGTCAAACAAGTGCAGCACGTCAATTTATTTGGGAACGTAGGCTTCATTCAGCTCTCCCGATAGACTTTTCAATTATTCAGGTCACCACAAGCCTTGGCGGAGAATGTGAGTTGCATTTCGGCCATCTCGTTGAGAGTAGATGAAAAAAAAAAAATATTTTCTCGGCTAACATTTAAAAGCTTCTAGGAAGCTCCATGTCCTTGGAGCACGAGGATACCTTAAAATAAATCTTGTCTCTAACCTAATTAGCTCTGAAAGCCTTTTGAAAAATGCTCCCAGCCATCGCCACAAAACTCTCTCCGGAGTCTGTATTCAAGTCTTAAATGGATGAATGCCATTGCAGGCACATCTGTTTTTTTAACAGAACAACGAAGTCTCACGAGAAAGAAATCTGTTCCTTGGATAGAACGATAAGTTCTTTGTTGTTGGATACTAAAATAGTCCCGTTGGAAGATAACTTCCTGGGAAGACGGAATAAGTATGACTGACTGACGCCCACGGGGAAGATTACCAGCTAATTGTCTTAGCTGCCACTGCACTATAAAATATAATATATCAGCAGCACTGTCCAGGTCAGTAAGATCCTTAAAATGAGTTTAGTCTGTTCAAATAGTAAACTTTCCAATTTTTTCAAATTAAAACCTTATTTTTTTTAATAATTTACATTGCCAAAAAAAGTTTAGTTTCAAGTGCGTATGTTGCACTATGGCATAAGATGAGGACAGATCTGCGAATAGAATATAAGTGGCTAAGAAGAAACCGGGTAAGTATACAAAAAAAGGTTAGTCTAAACTAGTGAATTTCCTAAATATTTTCGGCCCACCGCACGTTGGTTCCATAAACATATACTCAACGCCCCCAACCGTAAGCTTTAAAAACATAGACTACATGACCAAATCAGGAAGCTTATAAAAATACATTTAAAACCAATTACGATTTTTGTCATGTGTATTTCAAATACAATATATATATTTTAAAAGTTACACAAAAATAAATTATCAAAACAAATAAATTTAAGAAAAAAATCACTTTTAATCCAAATCAGGAAGCTTATAAAAATACATTTAAAACCAATTACGATTTTTGTCATGTGTATTTCAAATACAATATATATATTTTAAAAGTTACACAAAAATAAATTATCAAAACAAATAAATTTAAGAAAAAAATCACTTTTAATATAATGTGTCCTTACTTTCCAATATAAAGTATAAGTAATAGTATATTTCCAATATAAGTAAGGCTAAAAAGGACATTCTACATAAGAAGTGTGAACACAAATTATTGTATGAATGCACCTATTAATAGGTTATGTATCTCATTCAACACACTTTCAAATGAGTTAAATATAAATCTAACTAAGGAAATGTTTCGCGGACAGATATCGTCGATGTTATCGACATTATAAATTTGTTCAGAATTTTGAATGAAAAGTTCAGCCAGCCTAGACTGTTTTGTTAATTATTTGTATTATTATTGTATTAAGTTCTTTTGAAATTTTTTGTTATAATGTTTAACTGTGAAAATAGTTTACCCTGTTATTGTGTTTCATGTTGAGTGAACTTAAAATTAAATGAATAAAATAAATAAATAAATAAAGTATGAAGTGTGGAGAACAATGTTAAATTTAAATTGTTCTCAACGTCTGGAAAACATTAAACGCAGTTTTTCTCTTTGCCCTTTTTCACGGAGGTAAAGGAAGGTTGTCAAATACCATCGCCTCTGGTTACCGTTCCTTCAGGACCCTGCCTTCAGCACCCCCTCTACATTACTGCATCACCCACTAGGCGGTGCTGTAATGTAGGGTGGCAAAGTTAGCGCCCACTTTGGGTACCACTGGTCTAAACTTAAAAATTGGGTGTAGGGAAATACGGTTCGGAAATGTGTTTTTTGCGTTTAGATGTACGTAGATGTGAGGCTATTGATATGTAGGTAAGAGCGGGGGAGAATGTCGGCCAAGTCAATAGAAGAGGGTGCTTTCTGAATATGCAAATGGAAATTTGCCAAAACGGACAAGGAAGATAGAGCAAAGGTGGTTGAAGCGAGACGATTTGGGCGGACTGCGGGGCCCTGGCGGAAAACGTTGCCGCCTGCAAGGCATCCCGCAAGGATAGATGCATCACGGTTATCACCATCACAAACGTTCTATAAAATTTAAAATCTCGGAAAATGACTGAATTCAAAGACGAAGGACCATCACATGATCACGTGTCCAAAGTTTCACGCAAATCTGTACATCTGTACAAAAATCGCTCCAACCACCTTCAATCGCCGAATGGTGAAAATGAGACCATTTTTATCTATTAGTATGCGACCGTGGCGAAGTAAACACCAGAGGCCAGAAAACCCTTTACTAGCACCTTAAATACCCTCTTGGTAATGCACAAAACTTAAGTGCTAGGCATGATAGGGAAGGAAAAGAAATAGGCTTCGGGGAATTTGCAGTAGGAACGAATGTGATTTAAGGTGGAATAGGTCATTGCGAAGGGAGGATGTGCGTAGCCTTGAGGCGTTTGATATGTGGGTTTGGAGTAGGATGGAGAAGGTGAGCTGGGTGGCGAGACGAACGAGGAGGTATTGGATATGGTTTGAGATGATAGGAAGCTTGTGGCAGAGGTGCGGAGAAGGCAGAAGAGATGGATGGAGGAGGTTTTGAGAGGAGAGGGCATGTTGAAGAGAGTGATAGAGGGGAGAACACTGGGGAAGCGTGGAAGAGGATAGGAATTCTCGACGAAATAAGAGGAGGTAGAAGATATGAAGAATTAAAGAGGGATCTAATTATGGGACATCCTTAGGAGGAAAAGCGAGACAATTTGTATGAAATTGGGACGCAGAATGGGGACTGTCCAAGAACCTACCAATCAGCTGGTAGAATACTCGAATGGAAAAACAGAGGTCAGAGCATGTTGAAGAGAGTAATAAAAAGGAAGAATGCTGGGCAAGGTCAGATTTCATTCATCACCATCAGGAACCATTCAATGCTAAGATTGTTTGACTGCACCAATACTTAACACTCTACCCTGTCAACTTCTTTATGCCCGTTTAGCTCTTCTGTTTTACATACCGTTTCACCTACCCTATTTAGGAATGCAACCGGAACCCCTGTTTTAATCGTTTGCTTTTCCTTATATATATATACCCATCAATTACGCTCCTTACAACTTCGGAGTCTCGAAATGTGACCTATTTTCTTGGGCCTAGTCTTCCTGAGATTGCTTCATATGGTTTCTTCTCTTCTATTCTTCTATTCACTCCCTCCATTCTAATATTACCTGTATTTCATTCTCAATAAGTGTGAATTATGCACACAGAAATTAAATGTATAGATTTTCACTTTTTCATGCGTTTCATATTAAAAACTGTAGTTGTTTCATATCGAAATGGCATATTTTTTTCTTAAGCATAGGTAGTCGAATGGTAGCAAATTTGCCGAAATATTCAAGCTAAGTAGTTAAATTCTAATTTTCTAAATTCTCACTTGTAAATATTGCGGTTTTTGGGTCGATTGGAAATTTGACTGCTACCCGTTGTTATTATTTACGTTGAAAGCTACAAGATCGTAAGTAAAATAAGGACCAAATATCTAAGCTCATTGAAGCTGTGAACCGTAGAATTTCTATGGAGTCTTCCACATATCTTGAGTTTGCAATGGACGCGTTGAACGACTACATCACCCGTCACTTGACTGCACGGGTTGATAGAAACATAAACAAACAGAAATTCACTAGAGCCAGAATAAACAAAAGAGCGAGCTCACTTTCAGCGTTGATTATCTTGATGGTTAATTGTAAAATGTCAAAGCTAGTACAAAAGCTATAATGCTATAAATGCTAAAAGCTATAAATGCTATCATTTGTGTTTTCTCAACTGCAACGGTGCTTGCAAACGCCATTGTTTCCCACAAAATAGTAGAGCCAGACGTACGGTGATTGGTCAAACGACATCCCTCCCCCCCGCCATATTGTTCACCCGTCTATTCTTCGCGGTAACAATATTTTTTTTTGCCTTCTGGACGGTCCCCATTGATCGTTCGCTCCTGATATACTAATAAGTCACTTATGTTTTAATTGGGTTCCCCATGGGCCAAACCAACTGAACATGGCAGACACACCCATGCCCTTGGTGGGAAAAACCAACGAAGGCAACAATCGAACCCGCGACCCCAGGATAAAGAGACGAGGACTTTACCCCGCCGTCAACAAGGCCGGCATCGAAATAGTAGTAATAGTATTTTGGTTCGCTTAGCTTCGACGGCTAAGGTCATTTCGCATTTAAACTGTCTGCCACGCGCAGACAGGGTCAACAGCACTCGGACGAATCAGAGGATCACCCGTATCCAAACTCGAGCCGAACCCAACGATGCTTAACTTGGGTGACTGATCGGGAACCGGTGTTTCCATCGTGCCGGGCTGTTGCCCGCTGACATCGAATACACAGGACATCGACAGCTGAGGGGTTATTTTGTAACCTCACTCAAGTGAGAATACGTCATAAAATGTGGAAAATTACGTCATTTTTCGTATCTCAACTCCGCCACCCAGGCGGCGTGACCATCTTCGGCTCTCAAGTGGTGAGCTCCCGGTCTATTTATTTGATTCATCCGCTCTTTCGACTCTTGATCCGTTTCTTTCGACTCTTGATCCGTTTCGTTCGGCTCGGCATTTCATTAGTTCCATCTCACCTGTCGTTAGGAACGTGAAATGGAGCCACCATCGGACCTTGGCCTATCGTGAGCCGATCATTAAGAGAGCGAAACGGATCTCCCGCCTTCCCGCAAAAGAGTCATTGAAAAGGTGAGATTACTAAATAACCTCCCTGGTGGCAGATTCCATTATTGCGATTGGTTCACGTAATTTACGAAATTAAGAAACTGCTAATTTGACACAAAACTGTTCTCCTCCCGGCGCTTTTACGAGTCGTGAAATAATGTGGGTTTTATGCTTTAGCACCTAATGGACACCATAGCTGTGATTAACGATTTAAAAAAATTAACTATTAAAATTAATTGTTAAAAATGCAGTTTACCATTTAACTTAATCGTTACTTTTTTAGAAGAGTTAACTTTTAACTTTTAATCGTTTAAGTTATACATTAACTGATGCAAAACTAACTTCAGTTAATTTTTTTCCAAAGTTTTGGAACGCACCAAAGTTCTCCTTCATCCAACATAGTGACCAAGAATGAAAGTTCTTCTAAGATGGATGCATTTTTTTTTAAATTAAAATACCAAACGACTTCTATCAGTCGAAAAACACTTTTCATCGCCGATGCAGAAGCAGTGACATTTTCACGAGTGTAGAAGCTCTCTCTCAAGCTCAATGAACTCTCAAACACTATGAGAAATCTTTTCATCAATTACAAGACTGGCATTCCATCATCAGGGCAGTGTGAAAGGATGCTTAGTGCTGCAGGGCTTCTTTTTTCAGACAAGAGAGGACATATGTCCGATACAAATTTTGAAATGAGAATGTTATTAAAGTTTAATGACTTTTAAGTAAAATTAATAAATAAATTTTTCTTGAATTTTGAAGTTTGTATTCATTTTATCCCGATGCTAAAAATAGCTAACTTTTGAAAATTTTCTTAAAAGTAACTGACAAAGTAACTTTTAACGGAAAAGTTACTTTCTTTAAATTTAAACTTAGTCAGTTACTTTTTCATAAAATTAACTTTTTACTGACACTAGTAACTCTTTACAGAGATTAACTTTAATCAGTTAATTTTTTTGGTAACTTTCCCAACTGTGATGGACAACTGTGATGAAAGTAACGTGTTCCGCGTGTTTGGCCAAGTTAAGACAACTAGTGAGAGTCGAATAACCTAAACATATAGGTACCTATATGATAGTGGAGTGAATGGTGTGAGAAAGAATCCGTGTACCACGGAAGTCGCGGATGAATGCGGCGGAAGATACTCTTGAAGAGGATGAGTTTTTAAGAGTCTTTAAGAATAGGACAACGCGTATGGAAGTTTTCTAGGCCTAACATCAATAACTCGTTATTTTATACCCAGGAAGGGAATGGTATGATGGGCATCGCCGATTTTTTTTTACGATTTTTCGATAATTTGAACGCGACGAGTGACTCCTCCTCCCCCAAAAAGATGGATAATTATATTTTTTAAGACAAAGAATCTTTATAAGAGGCCACATACCGATTTTATACGCAATCCAATTACTGTAACTAATTTTTTTTAAATCCCGAAAAAGTCATATTTTTTACCATTTTTCGAAACTTCGAACGAGATGTGCGACCGGAAGATGTGGTCCGATTTCAAAAATATTTCATTCTTTGTGATCAGGGGGACGAGAAGCAACTTTTCCGCACTATTACGATTCGATTCGGACACTGCCGTGTTATTCGGCCCACCCTAATTGGCATGTATGCACGAATGCTTGTATATTTGCAAATCCCCTATTTCAGCAAAGCTTTGACCGTTGGACATTTGACAAATTCGAAATTTATCTCCTTTGTGAAATCCAGACTCCTCCGATTCATCTGGGATATAAGAGAATCTCCTCTTAACCAGTTCAGCTCTCACAACGTCATAATCCCGAGGATTCATTCCCCAACTGGGACATTCCACGTAATGCTGTTGTGGGCCGCCTCCGCTTTCGGTATTTGCACTCCCCCCTTGCCTTGCCTTCGGAGAGCGATAGCACACGAACTTGCTATCCTCCCACGTGGCCTCGGATTAGCCTTGCCTCGTCCTCCTTGCAGCATATGGACCACCGCACGGATGTATATCACGGATATGTTAACAGCACCCGGGGGAAAAAAAGAGTCCTAAAGCCACCGAGATAATCTCTATTACGTAACAAGGGGCAGTGACGTCCGACTCTTTCTGAGCAAGGGAGGAAGCGAATAAAAAAACGGACCTCACTTGGGAGGGAAACTTAAGTTTTTTAACGAGCCTTAAAAAAATTACTTGATTTTTTAACCAACCACAAATAAATCCTACAATGGCACTTAAAGAGGATAATACAGTGTCAAAATGCGGCAAAATGTCGATTTTGGAAAATCGATGCATTCCCAGTTTTGAACGCATCCATCTATTGTTGCCCAACCTGTGACGTTGTGAATTTTGTCACAACCGGAAGCCGGACTTCCTGAATACCTTTTTTTTTGTTTTTAGAGGTGGTTCCACCGCAAAATGGCTTAAATGTCTTTTAATTCATATTCTAGATAAGCACTTTAGGAAACTCGGGTTCTATGTTTGACAGGTGTCCTAACTTTCCAGTGCTAATTTTTTTCTGAAAATTAAGCATAATAGAAGTCATCATCATAGTATTACACAATCCTAGGATTGGTATACTGCAGCCCTCCATTTCGCCCTATCCCATGCCAGTTCCTTCTCTTCCCTATGGTTCTTCTTCCCCGTATCTCTCTTGACATGCCCCAAGTACTTGTCTCTTGGTCTTCCTCTGGGGACTTTCCCTTCAAATTTTCCCTCCATTAAGCTTCCTATGTAATTGTTGTGTCTCATAACATGGCCAACCCACTGTGTTCTTCTTTGGCGTATGGTGCTCCACAGTGCCCTTTCTTCTCCAATTCTTCTGTATACCTCCTTGTTTCTCACCTTATCCGTCCATTTGATCTTTAGCATCCTCCTCCAGCACCATGTCTCGAAAGCTTCTATTCTTTTCTGCTCAGTTTTTCCAATGGTCCATGCTTCTGATCCGTAGAGTGCCACTGCCCACACGAATGTTTTCACGTACTGTTTCCTTGTATACAGTCTTATACTCTTCGAGCAGAGTAGCGGCCTTTTGACCATGAATGCCGTCTTAGCTTGGGCTATTCGACGCTGGATGTCTGTCGTGCTTCTTCCATCCCAGGTAATGGTGCTCCCGAGGTAGGTGAATGATTCCACTTACTCAAATCTTTCTCCTTTGAGGAGGACGTCGGCCACTACTTTCTCTCTTCCGCACACAAGTATCTTGGTTTTCTTCTTATTTACTTTCATGTTGTGTTCCTGGAACACTTTTCCAATTGTGTTCAGTGAGTTCTGTAGGTTTTCCTCGTTTCCTGCTACGATTGCGATATCATCAGTGAAGCGTAGCATGTTGAATTTTCTCCATTCACTTTGATTCCTTGTTCTTCTATTTTTTTATTGCTTCCTCCATGTACTTATTGAAGAGTGCTGGTGACAGGTTACATCCTTGTCGGACCCCTTTGTTAATTGTTGCCTCCACATTTCTTCCATCTTGCGTGCTTATTGTGGCCACCTGGTCCTTGTAGAGCTGGCAGATGATTCTTCCGCCATTGTAGTCCAAGCCAAGTTTTTCCATAGTATTGAACATGTTATTCCATTCGACATTATCGAATGCCTTCTCCAAGTCCACGAAGGCTATATACAATGGCTTGCTCACGTGGATCATTTTCTCTACCAGTAGTCTCAGGCATAGTATTGCCTCCCTTGTCCCGCTATTCTTCCTAAATCCACGTTGGTTTTCTGACAGGTTTTCTTTAATTTTTCCTTCAATTCTTCTGCCTACTATCCGAGTAAGGATTTTGGAGGCATGTGACACCAGACTCAAGGTTCGGTGCTCCTCGCATTTCTCAGCCCTTGCTCACTTCGGTATGGTCAACATTGACTCGGTATGGTATGGTCTCCTCTCTGAGCTAGTGAAGCTGAGGCAGATATTTCACTTCAAGGATAGGTGCTTGAGCAAGTGGAATCCTTCATCTTACTTACAACCTGCATGGCATTGGATGAATGAAGTTCAATGAACATAAAGCGAAGAAAGAATTCTTGATGGAAAACTAAGTTGCGTTAATAAAATAGGATTGGCAATTGGGAAGTAGAAAGTAGGTGCATGAAAATATTCGTGAGGAGCGTTGCCCTATTTTTCGTTTCGAAATTTCGTTCCGTATTCGTGAGGGTTCGAGTTTTGCCTTGATTCCGAGAGAGGGACCATTGGAAAGCTGGAACAGAAGAAAGTATATAGTGGCATTCGAAATTTAGAGCTGGAGGCAGATGTTGAAGATCAAATTGACGGATAGGATCATAAACGAGGAATGATACGGAATAGTAGGGGAATAGAAAAACCATGTGGAGCACTTTGTATGGAAGACAAGGTCCAGATGGGTGAGCAACACTTAAGAGAGGCAACGGATTAGTAAGGAACATTATAAAAGGGAGAACCCGACGAGAAAAATATCGAGGAACAAAAAATAGGCCGACTGAAACGGGATGTGTAACAAAAGAGTTACAAGGACATTAAGTAGTTAGAAGGGTACAGGACAGAATGAAGGGTTGGAGTAACCCAATCTTAGGATTGAATGACAAAGGTTCTGTTTTATGTCTGATTTATGCTAACTATGAGATGTCGTAGCCTTTACATTTATGCTAGGTTAACAGGGAGGTTCATAATACTTCACTAGGTTACCGAATACTCAACGTGGGCGTCATCGATATGTGACCTTAACCGAGTGATATATTCAACCAAGAAAGAGCTGAACAATAATAAAACAGGGCCCAAATTATGAGTGGGACGAGAGGTGTCATAATCGGAACTTATCGATCGTTAGTTTGAAGATCTTATCGAGCGATAACCAGTTCAATGTTGCCACATTTCACATTCTACCGAATTCGAATTGAAGGCATTGTATTTATTGAGGCAAATATCTGGCAACATAAAGTGCAACACCACTCGCTACCAACGCATTGTTCACTTAGTTCCATAATTACAGCTCAGGAACGCTACCACTGGATTCAAACTTTGCTTCAAATTGCATAAATTAATGGCACACAACCTTTGAAGAACATAGTTCCATAATTACAGCTCAGGAACGCTAGCATTGGATTCAAACTTAGCTTCACATTGCATAAATCAATGGCACACAACCTATGAAGGACATAGTTCCATAATTACAGCTCAGGAACGCTACCATTGGATTCAAACTTAGCTTCACATTGCATAAATCAATGGCACACAACCTATGAAGGACATAGTTCCATAATTACAGCTCAGGAACGCTACCATTGGATTCA
The DNA here is from genome assembly GCA_963573305.1 of Pyrrhosoma nymphula. Lineage (NCBI taxonomy): Eukaryota > Metazoa > Arthropoda > Insecta > Odonata > Coenagrionidae > Pyrrhosoma > Pyrrhosoma nymphula. The sequence goes on along the minus strand of OY754329.1, from coordinate 171,299,273 downwards.
AACTTTGCTTCAAATTGCATAAATTAATGGCACACAACCTATGAAGGAATACGTGTGAAAACGGCTTTCGGCTCACTCTCCCCTCGTGTTTTGAAATATCGCAAGGCCATCTCCCCTTATATTGGCCTTCGCCGCATTCCGCCTCCGCGTCAGTCGCAGTGCACTCTGGGATCGATCCTGGCGAGTTTCCTCGTCGTTGGGACGTGACGCGATGCGGGCGTGACAATGACGAAGCGGCGCGATGCTGAAGTGTCACGTGTGACGATCTGCATTGGAATGCATGCGCAAGGTGCGATGGGCCTCCCTCCGAAAAAACTTAAGAGAGGTTTTTTATTGTAAATTACGTGCAAACTATTAAAATGCAAATTAATTCGCCACTCAATGAGCATTCAATTTTATTTGTCGGTCGGTTTTTCAATGGTGATGACAGCTGAGTCACCATTTAATATCCACAAAGGCAAAGGTTTCTCTGATTTGGCCGAGTTCGATTGATTGATCGGCATTTTGTTGTCAATTTAAGTCGATAAAAAAATCGATCACAGATAACAGAAAAATTATAAAAAATTTAGGTAATAGGCATTTTTTTACGGCTTCTCTCAATAATTCAAATTTCATGAAAATCAAATGTGATCGCTTCGTGTGAATGGTTGATTTGACCAGGAATAACATGAATGAGGAATAAGTTAGATGAACCGTTAGGAATAACGTGCTTGCTAACGTGATTTCAAGACGGTCTCATAACAATACGAGTAAACTACTAAATCATGTTTGCTTCTGGCCATAAGAGGTTTTCATCACCATTTATACACAAAAACGGAGCAACGCTAGCAGTTTCTGAAGGAATCAAGATCTAAATGCTAGAGGAACGAATTGAGTAAAAAATCCCGGTTTCCCATTGTTTCCTAATCACGATACCAGAATAGGCCTTTAGACAACCGTGTTGCCAATTCTACCACAATAATGAATAGTGTTAGTTGTTCTCAACTATAATGCAACCAATGCAATTTACTTCAACGACCAAATATTTGGCAACGCAGAGATAAATCGTAGCCAATGAAATTCCTAATTTTCGGGCAGCACTGGATACAAATAAAAAGGCTCGCAGAGTCGATACTAGATATTAACAATCTGGATCAGTGTTTTGACAATATTAAAACACTGGAGACATGTAAAGTAAGATTAGATTTTCAACATGATTACGGTAACTGAAGGGTACAGCAAGGTGAAACAATAAGAGGAAAAAGGATAAAAACAAAAAAAATAAATACAACGCAGGAATTAGAAATGAGAAAATATTAAATAATAAAATGGAGCATAAAGGCATGAAGAATACGCATTTGTACAGACACAACCCGGGAAATGAAAAAGGGGAGAAGGTACATACTAACTAACTAAGCAGCGCGGTAGACTGAAGCCGATTCCACCGTAAATTGGCATAAGCGCCGTTTAATTCTAACGCTACGCATAGAAAAGCGTGTTTTTCATTCGATATGGACCGAAAAAATCATTCCTTTCCACGTCATTTTTTCTAATATTGAACCCAAAATTGCATGGTGTTCAATGCGGGAATGGGTAAAGATATCAATTCTCTATCTAATGAAAATAGAACTATCGAGAAAAACTGTTAATAACTAGAGAATTTTGCCTGGGGAATTTTGCCTAATTTTGCAAAACTAAGCGCACTATTATGCGAATGGAAGGCACCCATTATACTCGTCAAATGATCTGCATAGGTATTTTGTGACCTAATTACATTGATTGTAATAGCTAACGCTAGGGGTTTACAACGGCAAGTTACTTCCGCAAATTTCTTCTGCAAGATCTTGCGGGGGAATATTATTTTGACGAAATATTTCCCACAAGTTAGTGCAGAGACATATTGTTAGCCATTTACGTTGGAGTTACTTATACGAGTGACTTACCAATAGCTTTACAGGTTCTGAAAGAGGACTTTCAGAGCCGTTTTCATCTAAAATTTACATCCCAAGTCACTTGCTGCATGCTACTTGCGCAATGAACTTGCCGGCGTAAACCCACCTTAAGTGATGTAGTGAGTCATTAGAAAAAAAGGGCCTATTAACTTTTGACTCACCAAGTATGGCAGCAGGTACTTAAACACAAAGAACGAAATATTGTATGATTTGAGCCGTCCAAGAAAGTTCACTGCAATTGTACTGATGAGGAAGCAGTATTTTCATTCACATCGTACCTCATGTCCACAGTAATTTTCAATTAAGCAATCTTGGGTAAGCAGTGGACGAAAACAACAGCCGGGACATTCAGTTATTATTGATTTCACTGCGAACAATTACTGACATCCGCGAGGAGGAATAGTAAACGCTGATTTTAAAAAAAGTTAAGATTGCACAGCTACTGTAAAGGCTAGCGTTAAAGGTGGGCCATTGCTAGACAACGACTGGGATCGAACAGCGGGCAAGCAGCGCATGAAATAAGTAGCTCAGCGAGTATGATTGCTATCGTGCCTGTTAGCCTGTTGCATGCATATTTCAGTATCTCACTACAATGGTAAGCCATCATGCTAGCAAGCATCTCCGTACTTATTGTTGATTCAAGTACCGCGTGGTACAGGCACTTTGGAAGCAAATGTTCACTAGAATTCAATATAATTTATTCCATTCCATGCATCTCAATATTTAAAAAATAGGATCTCGCAACATAAAGCATCAATTAAGACTAAAGTTCAACTTTGTGCATTAGCAAATCATGCAATTACAAATAGTCACTCATTTAATTTCGAAGAAGCCAACATGTTAGACAGAGAACCAAAATTATCAAAAAGATTATTCAAATAAATGAACCATATCTCCAGAAATAAAAACAGTTGCAATAAAAGAACAGACATTACTTATCTAAGCAAAATTTATCATAATTTAATAAATGACACATAACTTTTCAACAAAGAAATATATCCAAGCAACCAAATTAAAATTGTAAATAAATAAAAACAGCACCAAACTTTAAAGGTAAAAATCTTGAATGCCTATGTATTTTTATATTTAATATCTGTAAATTTACAATTATGTAACCAAAACAGAACTGTCAATCATTTATCATCATGCATCATTGTTTATAGCCCAGAAGATGGATGAATAAACATCCGAAACGTCGGCAAAAGTTTAAAAATAAAAAATTATTTGACCTATACTCATGAAATTCGCACCATTCACTAGAATTGTATACTTCTAAACCCACGACAACAGGTCGAGAGATTATACATGCGAGTTCCGGACATCCTTCCGTCGAAACTAGGACTCACTCACTCAGAGATTCAACCCGAACTAGGACATGGTATTAAAAAATGTTCGTCGTGCACGCATCGTGCATTTTAATGCGCAATTAAAATCACGCGGAATTGAAAAAAATCGCTTAAAGAAAAAAAAACTTTTTTTACACCTCAAAGATCTGAGAAGTTTTTGAAAATTTAAGAGTGCCTATTAGAAAAGTTGGAACTCCCGTTTTCTGTTAAGAGAGTCAATTTGTGCATTTCAATGAGGAATTAATGCACCACGTAAAGAGGCCTTTTAAGGAAGAGAGGAAACGTGGACCAGACACGCAAACCCTCAACTCACTGGACAGCAACGCAAGAGACACCTGCTTGCTTGGGTGAACTCTTGAAATGCTGTTTTCAACAAATCAATACTTAAATATGTGTGCTACGTACTGCAAAAGGTTTTCTCTGCACTCAAAAAGAAAGGAAATAAAAGAGACATATCAATAAGCGTAACATTCAATGGGGTTTTGCCTCATTCTACAAAAAAAATGTTACCTATCTAAAATATTTCAGTCATTTCTCGCACAAGTTTTTATGATATTTGCCGAAAGGTAAAAGCCACTTTCATTTCATATATCTTCTTCCATTTTTAAAAATTGCAAAATAAACCTTGGATTGGAAGGCTTTGTCAGCGTATGGAGTGAAACAAATATGTTGTATTCACTCAGTGATTCAACCCGAAGGTTGGTTTGGATAGTTGAGGGTAGAGCTCAAACCGGACTAAGCCACAGGCGTGTGAATATCACACATTCAGGGTAGTGGGGTCACACCTCGCACTCCGGGGATTTTTCGGGGGCGTTCAAAGCTTCACCCGGATTTGAACCCGGGACCCTTCGATCAGTAGCCAAGAACTATACCCACTAGGCCACCACGCTCCCCTTATGTTGTATTAAAGCCCGACAAAAATCATCTTTGGTTGAATAAAGTTATTTTGAACTGGGGAGAGAGGGAAGAAATTAATGAATTGGTCAGCTATAATGCGCGTTGTGGCAGGAATATATATAGTGTACAGGGTCTATCCTTTTATGGGCAGTAATGGTATGCGATAGCTACTTCCGTTACATATCCTCCAAAAAATATTTTTAGGATGGGAATCCTTGGTAATGTAGTGGTACATTGACACGATTAGCCTAAGACTTGTTTATCCCAAAACGTTTAACTTGTTTATTCCGTAAGCGTGACATATTTTGTAAAAGATATTCTATTAGCAGGTACTGAGAGACGCCAGCCCAACACCGCGCATAAACGTAATGCAAATCAACACTAAATAACAGAGGAAAGGTCTAAAAAATAAAGGATAAGCTGCACATATCCGCAAAAAAAAACTCACAGAAACAAGTCTGAAAGTCAGATAATGTCATATCAGTTGGGAGAAAATGATCGAAATGTTTCTTTATCGCACCAAACCAGTTATTTATTCATTATTTTGGCAGGTGCCAACAGTACCAATAAACCAACAGTGTCAGGTGAGATGTGGCGGAACTTCAATATCAATAAAGAAAGTAATCGATATAGTACGTCCACTTTTATTTTAAAATTCATAACACGTGTTAAGTTTAGAAAACAAAGGACGTCGTATGGATGCCTTTGAACAGTGGATGATCATTAAAAGGAAGAAAAAGAAAATAAAGTTTTTAAATTATATTCGATTACCGATTAGCGATATTTGAAAGAAGAGTATTAAGGAAGGTTTTTGGTCCAGTCCTTGATTTAGAAACAGGAGCTAAAATAAAACTGGGAAATAAAGTAACAGAAAGTTTTATGTTTAGGACAAGTTTGAGGCAGGGAGACGGTCTGTCTCCAATTTTGTTTAATGTTGTTATAGAGAAAATTAAGAGGGAAATTGACAAATATGATATGGGAGGTGTTATGATGAATGGGAGAAGAATTTCATTTTAAGCATATGCAGATGACTGTGTTATCATTGGCGAATCAAAGGCAGAGTTAAGAGGAGTAATGCAATTAGTAGAAGCAGTAGCAAGAAAAGTGGGATTGTTGGTCAACCCTTCAAAAACTGAATATTTAATTGTTGGAAGGAGAATAAATCATGATAGAAACATTACATTTGGCAATAATGACTACAAGAGAGTACAAGAAGTTAAATATCTAGGTACCATTTTGACCGAAAACTCCTCAAATAAAACGGAAATAAAATCCAGACTGCAAACAGCAAATAGAAGCCTCTATGCACTTAATAAAATACTAAGCTCAAGAAGCGTTTCCCGTGAACTTAAAATAAGATTATACAAAACACTGATCCGTCCCGTTATTTTGTATGGATGCCAATCATGGAGCACACGGAAAATAGACCTGAACCGATTAGCGATATTTGAAAGAAGAGTACTAAGGAAGGTTTTTGGCCCAGTCCTTGATTTAGAAACAGGAGAATTGAGAAGACGACATAATGAAGAATTATACAATCTGTATCAAGAACCGAATATTATAGGAGTGTTAAGGAGTAGGAGATTGGAATGGGCTGGACATGTGGTTAGAATGAGTGGGGAAAGATTTCCTAAGATGGCTATGGATATGACAATAGAAGGAAGGAGACCAGTGGGGAGACCTCGCAAGAGATGGATAGATGGAGTAAGGGAAGACTTGCAACAGCTAGAAACCTGGCCGAACTGGCGGAACATAGCGGAGGACAGAAGAGAATGGAAGGCCCTAGTTGTATCATCGCGCGGTCCTCTGGGCCTGATCGCGTAAAGTAAATTAAGTAAGTAAATTATATTGAATTTGAAAGCCACTCCCCCATCCTAAACCCCTCCTACCGAGAACCCAAAACATGACACCACCCCTCCAAACCAACCCACTCCCACCCCTACTCTTCTCCTTCACCTACATGACGAATGGCACTGGGATGACCTAAACCATCGTGCTATTATGTTAACCCACATACCTCCATTTCCCCCCCCCCTTCCTTTATTCCTCCTCAATACCGGTAAATCTTAACCCCCAAACCTCCCCTCTTCCCCCCCTTCCTCTCCCCCTGCCTTCCTCCCCCCCACTTCTGTTGGATTTCATTTGTATATATACTAACCGCAAAATTGGAATGTTATTATACCTGAGGATGGCTTAGTGAAAAGAGCCGAAACACTTGTTGTGAATTTTAAATAAAAGTGGACGTACTATATCGATTACTTTCTTCAGTGCCAATAAAATCAAATGTATCCATAATGAACTAGTATAATTTAACGTACCGTTATATATATTTTTTTAAACTCATTACATCATGGATTAATTGCAGACTGGTACCGTTGAGTTGGCAGTAAAGGGCTGACGCCGCAATGGGTTGCGTATAATCCCCATCCTTCACTTGATATTCAATATTTTTCGCACGAAATTCCAACAACCGCATGAAAGAAGAACTCAAGCCGGCGCTCTTTTGTCCTGGCCTCCTCCAGTAATCCTCCGTTTGTTCTCCTACGGACGCCGTGCATTGTGTGTCGCCATGGTGATTATAACGCGTTCGCAGGATTCGGACAATTGGAAAAAAAATAACCACCAAATAGAAAAAGAATGGAGGATTTAATATTTAAAAAAAACGACAGCGGAATACCGTGATGCCTGAATAGGGGCAAGATTTGCAACCTTTTATTGAAAAACAAGTGGAAGAGAAAAAAAACAAAAATAGGTTGCTTACAGACACAATCCGTCAGCAAAACAAAAATGAATTGAAGGCACAGCTGAAAGGCGATTTTTTTAAATCGAAAAATAACCTCCACTATACAAAAAAATGCCCACAGCTCTAAAAGCACACAAAAAAGGTTGATTTATAAATTTAAAAGTATTTATAAAAATTCGCAATCTATAATCAAAGTAAAACTTTAAAAAACGAGAAATAATACTCTACAATAAATCATGTCTAGCAAAATCATAGTTTTTTTGCTTTTGTCATTTGCGAGGTTACTACAGAAAATACAAAGCTCATAAATAATAATAATATGTAGAATGAACAAACACATCATCTTCAAAAGTGAAAATGTCTATCGTTTTATGTTGGTCTTACCATACAATGAAAAATGTCATTTCATTTATATTCCGACTACTAAAAGAAAAACATGGTCTTTGTTTCATATGATTAAAAAAAACATTCCTTTCCACGCTACTTAAGTCGCAAATTCAACTTGAATTTACATGGTTTTATATGCGTAAATGGTTTAAACATAGGGGGAAACAGCTATTTTTTTAACTGGTAAAAATAAATACCATTTTAGCGTGAAACTGTTTGTGAGAAGCAAATTTATCCATGTAATAGAACGCTAATGAAATTTAGGTGCCGACCCAACTTTTTTTAGTTAATAGGAAATAACTTCATAGACGAAGTCACAATTGAGACTAAAATGAAGTCAATTCAATGCAATCGATTCCTAATTCTGGCAAAATTGTTCATAAAAAAATATATTACTCGACTAATCTGCACATTTTTGTGCTTTTTTATAGCATGTCATCCGTGAAAGCAGGGTTTTTTAAACAATGCAGAAAAAATGTAATTTCGTAGATTTTTTTCACTCATTTAGTCGCAGTAGAACCTCCTTAGGCTAAAATGTGTGAAAATGTCGCATTTCCGAAACGAGTGAAACTTTATGCCTTCGTAGTGATTGTGGAGATATACTCTATCTTGGTGAGAGTAAAAATTGAATCATCTCATGATTTCTCGAATTAAATTTATCGCCACCAAGCAACCGTAGCTCGCAACAAGAAATTCTTAATGTTAAAGTATATTTAGCTTCATGTTTAAAATGTAGACGCAATCTATTATGTAAGTTCCAAACCAATCTATTCTCTGACGACGTTGATAATATTTTACGAAATCCGACATACTACGGTAGATCAGATCATGAGAATAAAATTAGGGAACTAGACTGCAGAACGGACAGATTTAAAATGTCATTTTTCCCACGAACTACAAGGGACCATAACAGCTGCCAATGAGACTTTTATCTAGGTTTGTCGATAGGTAGTGTAGCTCTTAGTAGTAGCTCCCTAATACTTGAATCCTTATCTGTTACCTAGTACTAACAGCACGCCGTGCATGTCTTCTACTTAAGTCTTGAGACACTGTCCGTTTGTGTTGTTGCAAAATACTTATATGTTAATGGACCCTCTCCATTGTGATAATATCTGTAGTGTAGTAGTGGATGCTTGTGAGGCTTCGCCTCGAGACAAGTATTGGCGATTTATGCTAATGCATAATTAGTCGTAGTTACACTAACTTTAGGGTATAGTGTAATGCATGTCGGTGAATATTCACCCCCTGCCATATACCCCTGAGGTGGCTTGCAGGGTATTTTGTAGATGTAGATGTTGTAGATGTAGATGTTATTGGGTTTCATATATCTTTCGCCTAAAATGAAGTAGAAGTCATGACCCTCTAATGTAGAAAACATATATGACTTTCGACAATTGCAATTTCGTTCGGCACGGCTATTTTCGCTAGTCTCTCTCTTCATCTTAAACAGTTTCATAAGCCGAACCTTTCATTTCGCGTTGTGGCATATTCTGTGCATCTATCAGAAATTCACCAGTTATTTCCCCAAAACACTGAGGGGTATATTTCTAATAAATGCACAAGGAAACAGTAAAAACATTTTTATTCCTCAGTAAATTGAAATGAAAATTTTACGTAAGCCGTTCAGAAAATGTAATTCGAGAGTTTTTTTTCGAAAAATTCAAACTGAATTTAATTGATTTTTTTAACGGTAATCAATGTAACTTACAATAGAAAAGGAGATATCAAGAGACAAATAACATTTAGATTTGAATCAAACTTCTCTTATGTCATCAGCCGTTCGTCACCACCAGCAATGCACCAAATCCTTTTGGAATTTTGTTAAGGGTCATTTCAAGGTTGATCTCGTGATTACAGTAGCAAAGTAAAACTAAAATACTTATGACCTGAACTTTCATGCTCCGAATTGACGAAAGGCACTACAATAAAAGATGTGAAAAAATATAAACCATGACATCGTTCATAAAAATTTTTAATCTGATAATTCAAAAAAATCATTTAAAAAATGATTAATCTATGCATATTTAGGCTTTAAATTACATGAAAACAGTCTATGTTAGGTATCCACAACGTTATTATCAAGGGGATATGAGTGTACGTGAGACAATTTTCAGATGTAGGTATGGAGAGACTGATGAGCAAGGTAAGTTGGACACAGAGAAAGCAGTCGATTTTGTAAAGTAAAGAATAGTAGATAAAAAGAGTCTCCAGTCCTGGAGGAATATCATAAACCTCATTCCCCCAAATAGGATAAGCCCACGATAAATAGATATAAGGCCACGGTGCGAGGAATGTACAAGCAATGTACAAATGCCGGAAATGCTGGCGCATTCGTAAGCATTTCTGGCACACTGGCCTATCACCATCCCAGTAACTGCCTTTTGAGGAATTCAAGGACAAAGCGAAGGAAAAACCAAAACAAATCAAGATATTTCCCCTCAGCCGAAAACGGCAGTGAAAACACGCTGCATTTGCAACTTTGGAAAAAATTGGACTGTACCTGGAATCGATTCACGGACCTTGGCTTGGCGTTAACCAGTAAAAATGTTCGTAATTCGATTGGCAATGAAAAAAACAATGCGTCCGTATTTGAGAAGAAAAATAACATTAAAATTCAAGCGTCAGCTTAGCGGAAGTCAGCAAGCCAGGATTTTGGTTTTTCCCGGGGAGTAGATTGTATCAAGAGTTCTCGGGATTCGCCCCGGGTGATACTATTGACCAACGTTATTGCATAGTTACCGTGTGAGTGCGGTAAAGCGTATGTTGGAGACACAGGGCGGACAACTGAGGAAAATATAAATTAACGCGAAAGTAGCATAAAGCTTTTCAAGAATTAAAATATTGGCACTGGCGGAACATAATCTCACCCATGGGCATCACGTGGATTACCCAAAATACTATGTTTCTCTGCCACGCGAATGGAAATTGAGACAAGGTTCGCTAAAGAACCCAATGAAATTATAATTGGAGAGAAACCCATTTGACCATGACAAAGGCTTCAGCTTACGCAACACATTGAAACCAGTCATCAAAACTATTCGAATGACGTGTCCTCCATCAACAATGGGCCCCCTGCTACATACATCCGTCAATATCCTCGCTAAGCCAGACTTAACCCTGATGAAGATGGCTGGCAATGAGTTAGCTGTCGAAACGTTGGTTCTTTATGACCTAACATGTTACGAGACCCGAGGGAACTATATTCATCTACATCTACGGAGTACCGTGCAAGCCACCACTAGGGTGTGTGGCACGGGGTGATTCCACACCAGGCATGCAGCACTCTCCGTTCAGCACAAATCAGAACCTCGCACGCTCCCCCTGCCGCTAGGCGCAGGCCAAAAAGCAGTCAGGAGAACAGTGCGCAGTCCAACCGGAAACTGGGAGAGTGATACTCAAGACAGCTTAATCAAGAAAGATCTCGTATCTACAAGGATGCATTCTGAATCGTTCTAGCCCAATGTTTTACACTCTTCGTGAATTTTAAAATGGGAAATCAATTAAATGTGGACTTGATCCAAGAAACTTTTTCGGCCGCCTTCCTGAACACGTACCGTTGGGTCAAAGGAAAAGAAGGAGGTCTCATTCGCCTCAAGATGCGGTTTTGCAATGGTAAACCTCTTCTAGTAGTTTCCTGTCGTCCTTATCTCGTCTCTCTGCCCGTGTTCTTCCTCCCCTTGCAACAACCTCAGCAACTCCCCGACATTTTTCGACTTCTGGAAGATTTCGGGGAAGGCTGTGTGAAAATGGCAATCAGATATGTCGTGGCCTACTGTGAGATAACTCATAAACTGATATGTTAAATGAAAAGTAGCAGTTCTCTTGTTTTTGATACGCAAAATATTGATGGAAATACGGTATCAATGCATAGCATGATGAAATTGAAGCTAATATTCCTTGTTACATCCAAAGTAATTCACATGCTTTTGGGGTATTTCATATTTACTAAGGTACATCATTTGAAGTTTTGTCTTATTTCTTTAAGTTCTTTGTTTGTTTATTAATACTGTCTGCTTCTTCTTTAATGTTAATAAATTAATAAATCTTTTAACTCTTCAATGGAAAAGCATATATTAAACAATTGTCATTGTGTAAATAACATTTTAAGACACATTTTCCGTTTTAATATCGGGAGGTCATATTGTAGCGTGAGTTACTAACCAGCTTGTTGTATATCTTAATTAGCACAGATATATTTTATAAATTTAATTAGTTTGACCAGCTATGCTGTTATTATTAAATGTTTTTGTTTCAAGAACAGCAGTGGCATTTGTTCAGTATTTATGTGACCAGATAATTGAATAGAAGCTGAATGAGCTGTAGTGTCACGTCCTTTTTATTAAACGTGATTTGCCTGAGATAAAATTGGTACACGGAAAGCGATAATCTTCCAACAGATGTAAATAACAACACGCATTTAATAGATATTCTACTCATTATGTGGCCAATCCATTTCAAATCACCCAATATCAATAAAATTTGTTGCTCAACATTTTTTATTTCCCTGAATTTTTATTCCATTTGTTCCCATCAGATAGTCACAAAACACTATTTGAAAAAAATTTATAAGTCATAGTTTTTTTCTGGAAGCCTTTTTAAAATGCCGTTTGGGCAAATTTTAATGAAAAAAGTGGTTTGCGGAAAGTTTCAATTGCTAAGCTATTTTTAAAGATATCAGAATAATTCAAAAACCAATTTGTTCAGCATGAAATGAACTTTAGGTATACACTTGCAATGAATGTAAAGGGGGGGGGGGGTTGAGTTCATGTCACCACTTGCAGAGACATGTAAAAACAGGAAAGTTTTAGGCTGTACAGACAATTGCAGATGGGAGAGTTCAAGTCTACACTTGCAAAACTCTAACTGACTTGTTGAAACATGATAACTGATAAATATCATTTAAGAAAGGTTATTGAGTTAAAACGTATTCCTATTATATTTTGATTATTTTATATATATATATTTAAGTATACATAATTGATATGATAAATACTTTTTCTTGTAATAAGTGTTATAACTTAAAGCTATGTTATGGTTGAGTATTGTATTTTGTTGATATATTTTATTTCTGGTTTAAAATCAGTTTTAATTATAAATATTAGGTAGGCCTAGATAAAAAAATAAAAAAAAAATAATTTTAGATATAAAACCATTGTTTAAGATAAAATTAATTGTAAATTTAATGATTTAAACAAGCCCTTGTTTGCTTACTTGGCACTGCACGAGCGTGTATAAGGGTAGCGTTTTAAGTGAAATTCACTGCTCTTTTGCTCTAAATGTAGTTAAGTCTCAGTCATTACGTTTTTGTGAGATATTTCTGTGTGTATTAAGAACATTCTGTAAAATGTTCACTTGTTTTCATTGAGTCCCTTTTTAGATATTGACCTGAGAAAATTGACGTTAAAAGGCCTTCTGCCGCTTTTGAAAAGCTCTGGAAAAATAAGTATTGCATTCCCAGGACTAAAACTTATACTGCAGGTATTTCTGTAAGTATTAAACACAGAAATAACATATTATTAGTAAGTCTCGTTTCCTTCATAAAAATGTATGGTCTTAAAAAGTAACGATTGATAATTTAATTCCGAGTTTTTACAGAAAGAGTTTGACTGACTCTCTTGCACGATAGAAAAATTAAAAAAAATACCTTAAGCTCAATTCATGATGAACACACTGGTGTTTAGATTATTCTGATATCATTAAAACCAACTTAGCAATTAAACTTTCCGCAAACCACGTTTTTCATTTAAATTTGCCCAAACGCCATTTTAATAAGGCTGCCAGAAAAAAACTAAGGCTTATAAATTTTTTTCAAATAGTGTTTTGTGACTGTCTACCTATAGAGAACACTTGGAAAAAAATCCAGGGAAATAAAAAACGTTGAGCAACATTGCCCAATTGGTGATTTGAAATGGATTGACCCAAGTTGAGTGCTATTGCAAGGATGGACGGGTATTACGATGACGTCACAGATCACTTGACCTCACAGGTTGTTAGAAACACGGGCAAACAACAATACGCATGCACCGGAATAAACAGAGAGCGAGAACAATTGAACAATGAAATTTTAATAGTTAATCCAAAATAAATAAATGTATCGGTAAAGTAGCGCTTAATTTGAAGCCTTGTGACGTCGCGTCATCAGTCGTATTTCCTTCATTTCAGCAATACCTTTAAATGGAATTGTTTCCCACAGCAGAGTGGTTAGCAAAAGTGCTGAGTATTGATCGAACTATATTGGCCACGCCATATTACTCTCTACACCATTTAGTATCCGATAAATATGAGTGAAACGGAGTTACTCTGGTGATGGTTTTTCAAGTTTTCTACTGCTTTCATCCATGTCCCTGGCAACATTGTCGCCAGCTAACTTCTTGAGGCCTGAAGTAACGATGTAGCTATTTTTCCCGCATTATCCATCGGCCTGCGATATTCCACAGAGGAATAATCATTCGCCTTGACCGGGATACGAACCCGGATCCCTCGATTTCGCGCCGAGTGCTTTAACCAGTTAAGCTACCGAGGCGTCCTTCTCTCCTGTGAATAATTTGGTGGCCTTATAGGGGCATGGTGGTCAGGACTGCTAGACATATGATGTCATTAGCAGTCCAGGTCGTGTGCTAAGCGCCACAGTCCGCGAGGTTAAAGCCATACATTGAACACATTGAGGTGTTCGCTCTTAGGACCAATTTTGAGGAAACCGGGACTAGCCACGGTAGGAACCTTTTAAGGAGTCACCCGCAAGTGCACATAAGTGCGATATTCCACAGAGTAAAAACCATCGCCTTGACCAGGATTGATTTTTGATCCATCGTCCTACCTACTGGCTTTTTTGTGATTGGCTGGTTTTTTGTGAAATTTCGCTTTCAAGAATTGGAGTGCGGATTTGAGTAACCATCGTCTCTTATCATGTTGTTTATTTGGTCTTCTGTTTTTCTTCTTTTTCTGCTTCGTTTGTCTTACTAACCAGCCAGGGGAAGAACGGCTTTCTAAGGCGATAGATTTGGCTTCTTAGAAACATAGCTGCATCTTTACTTCAGACTTGGAGATGCTATCTGGAATGCGGGAGAAACTGTCGTTTAAGGATATAAAACAACGCTGTAGAATTACTGGAAATGTTTCACCATCTGGACATTTCAGCGGAAGCCTTCACTTCAACATCGAAATTTTTATATGATCGGAATGTAAAAGAAATCAGGCGCTGGTAAAAAAACGAGAATATATTTGCGAAAGGTCGTCCCTATTTTACCGGGTCTATAATTCCCTTCCACAACACTGTGAGTGATCTGTGATACTATTTACAAATCACCCAATGATGATTCTATGACCACTGACAAAATATGATATATTCGATAACGCTTAGAGATTTAAAGCTGAAAGGTGTACAAAAGGGTCATGAACTACGGAGATATTAATTATTTAAATACAAAATAATTTTAAAAAAACACGTCTTTAAAACGGACCAAACAGTATAAAATAATTTCTCCTATCCCCACAAACATTTATATCATCCATACTGATTCATAACCTCATACATATTGTCCTGAATAATGGTGATTGTGAATTTTTAATAGCTATGATAATAATTTTAAGATTGATAACGAAAAACGTGGCGCGCATGAATAAGATAGTTGATGAATTCACCTTAGACACTAACAATTTTGTTACACCGCAAATAACATGAACTGTCAAGTGAGTTTTCTCAACGACAGCAACTCCCTATAATCCTTAATATTATCTACAGCATGCGCCCCACGTTTTTTGTTTTCAATCTTAAAAGTATTTTCATAGCGCTATTAAAATTCACAATTACAAATGTTCAGGACAGTCTGTATTGAGGTTATGAATCTGTACTATGGGGATCTAATTGTGTTTAATGGGGCTAGGAGAATTAATTATTTTACACTTTTTGGTCCGTTTTATAAACGTAATTTTTTAAAAATATTTTTTATTTTTAATAATCATTAAAATCGGTTACAAAATTTTTAAGTAAAATACTTTGCAGATATAACAAAGGAAACTTCAGAAAAGAAAGGGGTTTAAGAAGAGTAAAATTGAAATTAAGAGCATAGGAATCGCCATTAGAGTGACAGGCTAGCTTGGTTATCTTGACCTCGAATTAGTCTCTTTGGGAAGGACCGTAACTTCGCACCCACTGCCTCTCTCTAAAAAGGCAAGGCGTGCAAGGGCCTTATTCTTAAAGGATGTCTCCTCCCTCATTCTTCCCACAACACGGTAATCCTCTTCCCCGCTAGCCGAGTGCACCCCATTTACCTTCCTCCTTGACGCTACGCTCTCCCTTCCTCGATGCATGCAGGTTAAGGTGGTTGGAGCGAAAAACCACTTCACCTAGAATTTGATGAATTTGGCCTCATTTCAAAGAAAAAACTCTCATCTTTCCAATGATATCAAAATATCAACTATTTGCCGAACTATTTTTCGAGCCGAACTATTTTGCCGAGCTCTTGCCGAACTATTTATCGAGCAATTTGCCTGTACATATAAGCTGTTCTAAATACATAGATTACGGCTGTGCGCTCCAGAGGGAGAATATTTAAGGAAATAGGAATTTATAACACCTTGATTTCGTCAAAAAACTAACGGTGTATAGGTTGCATGTTTTCGCAACTATTTTTAAAAATTAATCTATTACTCACCACAGTAACTATAATAAAACAGAATATACAGAATAGCAAATAAACCTGCGGTTTTGAAGGGTTTTCAGCCGCACGGCGGGGAAAAAAATGAGTCAAGATGGAGACTTATGTTGCTTTATTTACTTAATTACTGCGAATTTTGATCATATATAACTATATCTTTGCGCCATTAAAATTACAATATTTATTTCATACTTCTTACAGACGCTTAAATAAAAAGTTTAAAATTTGAATATTGTCTCCATTATGACTGTATGGGAACTATGTCGCTCAAACCACCTTTATAGGCCGAGCGTGGCAGTGAAAATTCCCCAACACCCCCGCTTGAACTCCCAAAACCCTTGGGAACCTGGGGTCTTATTCAGTAAGGACTCGACGCGGTCGAACTTCGGGAAATCCGTGAGTGCGACGTCAAAGTCCCCGAACAAATCTCAACATTTGAATGGCCCTATTTGAAATATTTGTGACTATTACTACGTTAAATATCGTCACTATCGAGACTCGGGAATCCCGAAGCCATACAGAATAGCCCTGGCTCTGCCCATGCTCTTCCACGTCGAGAATGGTGACATTGCAATTTTTGTGGCTCGAAGCAGGATAAGGAGCCGATGGGAGCCTTTCAATTCACTATTTTTTATTTTCCGAAGAGAAGATTGAATCTTAAAGGGGAAGGGAGGGAGGAATGCAAGAAGGTTCTAAGACGAGTTCAAGATTGCTCTCTGCACTGTGCAGGTTACCCTCTCCTCCCTGCGGGTCGCTCTAGCCAAAAAAGGAAAACGAATATATGGTCCCACGTTCCCTAGGTGCCCTCATGTGCTAGTATAAGGGAGAGAGGGCCGTACCAACAAACCCCTCGAGGGATCGCGTCCCCTCGCATTTACTCCCCCTCTACATATAGCCTCGTCTTCCTATGCGCACGGGCGAAGATCAACCTTCTTTTTTTTATTTTGGATGCACATCCTTCACAATTCGAGCACAAGGCCAATTTTTTGAAAGGAAAGGAGTGGGAAGCACAGAAGGAGGAGGAAGTAGGAGTAGGAGGAATACCAACAAAAAAAAGGAAAAACAAATGCAGCGAGGCAGTCTACTCCCGCCGCCACCTCTCGACCCTGTTTTGCGGCACTCCCACGGGAGGGAAAGAGCGGAGATCGTCAGTCTTTTGTTTTAGTTCAATTTTTCGTCATTTTTTTAATTCACGAGCAAGCGGAGAGCGACAGTCTTTTTTATTTTTTGTCTATTTTTTCCGTTGTTCTTTTTTTTCCTCTTCCCTCTCCCTTCTTCTTCTTCGAATCCTTCCTTTGTCGTCCCCCAGACGCTCACACTTCTCCCACCACCCCCCACTCCTCCTTCCTCCTACTCAGGGCGTCCTGTAAATTTCCGTTCGCGAAAGCAGTGGATGCATCTTTTAAGGTTTGGAAAAAAAAAGCCGTGAGGAGGCGGAATAGAAATTAAATGAAAAAATACACACAGATCTCTATTTCGTGAAAGTTAAATTACATACGTTACTCTCGTTATTGGGAGGTTCTTTTGTTTTGTTTGTCAGGAAGAAAGTTTTAATGAAAGAAAGAAAATCACGCTACACATAACATTTATTCATCGAAATCATTAGCACTAATGGCTAACCTATGAACAATTGGTCGAAGGTAGTAACTAGTATTTTCTACTTTCCAATGTTAATTTTATATTTCTTGTGTTATTGACGTCTAACTCACGTTCTCAGCTCTCTGTAGACACTTTGATCACCAAAATCTACCAACTCGTTCCGGAGATACAACTGAACTGAACATGCGCGCCGTGCCCACACAAGCCCAAATTTAGACCCCCATGCACTGCTGCGCTGTGACGTCACCTAGCAAATCCCCCCCCCTTTCGCTCGCGAAAAAACATTTCCGGTATTCAACAAAACGGGTTATCCAGTCATAGTTTTAAGACCGTTTTACGCGGGGCACGAAATTGTACAACTTCGAACTGCATTTTTTCTCAATCGGGCGTGCAATCGTTTTCGAATTAGAGCAGGGGCTATTTTGCAATCTCGCGTTCATGCATTCGCGCATGCGCGTTTTTGCAATTCACGGCTTTACACGATGCAATATAAAATGCACGCTCGTGCGTACATCAGATTGTGCAATTGCGTGCCCCGTGTAAGACGGGCTTTAGGTATTCTGTAATCCGTATAGTTTTTGCACACGAGGCCCTCGAAATTATACAAATATTGGTCGCGGCAAAACCTTGTCCACGACACCGAGAACGAACCATATAAGATGTTCATTCGCATTCACTTCAATATTCAAAACATATGAGTTAATATAAATATATGCGCACATACAAAGGTCAGTTCGTTGAAAAATCACACGTGGTGAATACCCTACCTATATAAAAAAAGACGTTGCAGGTGTAGCAAAGCACAAACATAAACACAGGTTTAAAGAAAACACTAACGCGTAGGTTAACATTTTAGGCAGCAGAACCGCCTTCGTCTGAAACAAGAAAAAAATACCACATACATATTCTTGCTTCACGTCATCTCATCTGTTGCTATTTGTTAATTTTCCCACGAAAAATATAATTCTTTTTCTTTTTTCAATGGGAGGAGGTTTCTAAATATGTACCCCGACGGTATTATGATAGCTTATCTCAATAGAACCTGCTTTGTCACAATAAGTATTATATCATATCATTTTAGTACGCAATGTACCCTGGAAAAAAGGAAATTCTATATTTCATTAGATGACGGAGAATCTCCACATAATTTGGTAACAATTTTTTCTATTCATTGTGTCATGTATCTACGGATAACTTTTGAAGTTATTTTGTAAGTTTTTTGTTCTTATACTAAAGTACTGTACGCTTAACGTAAGAGAGAAGTTAATTATGAATTTTCTTTGTTTTTTTTTCGCTGAAAAAGTAAAAGAAGAAATTAATCGGCGTTCCGTTAAGAACTTTTTTATTTTTACCCGGAGTTATCGGAGGAATTTATAAAGAAAAAGTTCAGTTTTTACGCCCAAAACTGCGCCGAAAACTAGTATTTTTGTCTCACCATATATACCGCGAACAATTCCTCTGAAACTCGGCTCTTTAATCCCATACTTTTCCCAAATAGAGAACCCTTAAATGTCCATAAACTTTGCATTAGTGGAAATTGTGGTTCTTTGGTGGTGGCTGTTGCGTTAATTTGCCCCATAATTGGCGGAATGGTAATTAGGGGCTCTGGCGTGATTCACATTTTTAGAGTGAAAATGGAGTTAAACAATGCGACGTCGAAATTAGCCTAACTCCATCTTTTGACGAATAATGGCGCCAAGGGGGCAGCGAGCTAACTTATCGCGCTTCAGACTCTGATCAAAAATTACGTATCAAGTTAGTTACTCCAAGTTATCTCCTATGCTAAGGATGAACATGAGTCGTTCCTGATAATTAAATGTCCTTCCTCAGTTGCATGACATGAATTTAAGCTTCTCATTCGCCCAATTTAGCGTTGCAGCAGACAGCGCAGCCAATCGGAAGCGAGATAACCAACAAGGCCGCATTGCCGTGGAAGTGACCATTTCTTTAATTTACTTAAAGCGTTGGGTACCTGCGTTGCGGCAAGCTAAAGATGTATTTCTACCCTCGTGGCCGTCGTAATTAAAAACTCGTTGAAGGTCAATCTCATTCATGACTGAGCCAACGCCACCCCCAGAGCTCCATTTGGGAACATGTCCAGTTGGTCTTTATTTTTAAAATTGCAAACTACAAATTGTAGCTGCATAGCACATAGAAGCCTCGATACACCGTCTCAAATTATTTCATTCCAACTATTTATTTCATATAGTAATATAAGGACCATCAGATTTCAGGAATTTTACCGAAATCATACATTTAACATTACTCAGAATTGCTTTATCCGATGCATCAGAACGACAAGAAAGACCTGTAATACTTTTCTTCCGTTTTTGTTTTTCAAATATTCTACATTTTACCATTCATGAACCAGACAAACCCAGAAAGATTTTCCACGCGAGGATTTTTTGAAATAATTTCTGCACGGGGTCAATGTTTCCTAATGATTCCATTGCCTAGAATTACTTTATCAAGTGCATCAGAACGACAAGAAAGACCTGTAAAACTTTTGAAAGATATCAAAACGAATAAAACTAAAGTTGTCAGATCATCTCTCAGTTCTGATACCGTTAAAATATTTCTGCGGAGACTTTCAACTGTACTCTTCCGCCATACTGTTCATTGGGATCACAGGGGTTGATTTATGAGAAGAAAAAAAGCCACGGGCCTTGCGCATTCTGACAAGTTGTAGTACTCAAAACATTTCTATTATCGCTTAAGTACCATGCAAAGGAGGAGTGATATACTCTTCAAGTAGTTCCTGACCAACAGGCTTCTTAACGTTATTAGGCTACAGCGGAAGGTTGCCAAGGTACATAACATCAGCTTATTCTTAGCTTTCACACCATCAATGGACGATGCAATAATAATATTCCCATAAGCAAACAACAAATCCTCTGCTACGTAAACGATACTCTTCTAAATTGCGCAAATACAACTGATTAAGTGGGTTTTCGTGTTAAAATCATGACGTGTTTATGAATATAAATTATACTGACGATATATCGAGAGTGATTCATGCAAACCTTGACGTCCAAATGGTCACTGTCAACATTTTTACATCTAGATACTCAACGTAATTCACTCAGGAGTTGGCCTCTAAACGCTACACTGCACATCTACATGTCGTGGGATTAAATCAAGTTGGACAAGCGATACATAATTCCTTACTATCCCTAACTCACCATTCGTATTAAATAAGGCGCATAGTGATTCAGTTCAATGCGGCTCATCGATGCACTACAGCCCAGAGAACTGTGGATTTGAGTTTCATATCGGCTTCGGTATATCGAGTGAATGTTGGAAACATAAAATTGTGCCATAATCGGTGCCAGAGATGGAGACTAAATTTATCTCGCAGCACGACAATACCAGGCACTAGCCCGATTGGAAAAAGTGATGCACATGAATGGCATGGCCTTCCATAATCACCATTCACAGCTACTTCTGACTTCCTTCTATTTGGACAGATATAGACTGACAGCAAAAATTAGCTGTACTGACTTGTAAGGAGAATGCAGCGTACCGTGGAAAATATCTTCTACGCCACGCGGGAAACCATGCTGGTAACACTGTAAATTTAACTACACATTCAATAACAGGTGCTGAAACCATGATCGGTTAACTTGTACTAAACTTGTTAAGATATATTGAGCATGGAAAGTTACTGTTGTTTTACATTTGAAATGGATGCACTCATTTATGACACGTGATAAAAAAACATATATTCGTAAACCAGAATTGGTGCCAAACTTCGCAGAGAAAAATGGGGCACATAAAGACTATTCAGCGGTTTTTGGCATCTTTGAAGTTGAACTAACACTTCGAAAAATCTGCAAACAAAATCATAGTTACTGGCAATATTTAAGTGCGCAATTGACTAAAATCTAATAGAGGTAACTCTTCCAGAATAGAACATATAGCAAAAACAATGAAATTACTCTTAACTCATGTCGAGGTTTTCGCTCATATATTCGCTTATACGGCACTATAGGAGATTGCAATATCTTCCAAAATCCCAAAATATTGGGTTGCATGATTTTATGGCTGAAAATAAAAACAAATATAGAGTTTTTTAGGGTTAATAATCGCTAGACGTCACCATGACAAACAAAATTTGAAAATGTAGTATTTTTTTATGTCGAGCATAGAAACAATGTCCTAGACTCAAAAGCGTCGGTGATATTTTCGAATTTTCTTGTCTCATTATTATTTATTAGACGAACCATAGAAGCTTTACGCGTTTTTTTCCTTAATTTTTAGATGACCAAGGTAATTAAACTCGCGCAGTTGGCAGCTCCGGGTGCCGTATTGAAAGTTGGCTCGGCGATGCATTGTTGGAACGGTGAAATCAGGCTCAAAAGGGGGGAGGAAACACGAATGTGGGTTGGTGGCCGAGGTGAGTTTTGAGTTGAGGGAAGGGAAGATTGAAAGAAGCCTTATATGCACACCCCACTCGTGAAAGAACTTCTTTGGTGTCCAAGATGCGGTGAAACTCACTCCCTAGTTGGAGTTCCTAGACGGCACTTAGAATAAGGAAGAATGATATGGAGGAAAGACGAAGGCAAAACGGAGAGTAAGTTTTGCTTACCTATTTTTAAAAAAATCAATGCATGAAGAATTTTTTATCAAATGCGACTTACGCTCGGTTATATAATGCCTGGTTAACCGCAAGGTGAAGCAGCATTTTCGCAAAGTTGATGTTACCTGAGAGATCAGGTGTGTTGTAGATATATTCCATCAGATTGTCGGCACGTTTGCGTGAGCGTTATGGATGGGAGAAAGTTTTAACTTCTCTTTTAATACCGATAAATTATTCCATCAGGGATTATGAAACTACTTAAGGAGGCGATTGAGATTCCACTGTCAACTATTTTCCAGCTCAATGTTCTGCAAGATTAATCCAACCCAGAGTAATTGATCATAAAAAGCAATTTAAAAAATAAGATCAAAATAAAAAGTAACGGGCGCAAGAGGAAAAAAAGCATTAAAAGCATGCAACTGTGAGTTGTTAGATCCCCACGTGCAAAGTTAAAAGATTCCTACCGGTCAAACTTCTTTCTCTCGAACTCATAAAATAGGACCGAAGTTCTCCTCGAAGCACTTTATACAAACTTCATACCTATGGTAAAAATTGAATGGATCAAACACAAGTTGTTGGATGTTGGTTTTAAACATAAACGCATACGTCAATGAGAAATAACAACATACTTCCTTTGTAGTACCTACTTGTAGTCTAAGAGTGTTTGAAAGAGAGAAACTTCGAATGTTTTTTTGCACAAAAAATAGAATGACATCAATTCCAAGTCGTTCGAACTGTTTTCGATGCTAATTTACTTCGGCTTTCAAAATTAAAAAAAAAAGATCCAATTTCTTAGCGATTAATCTCAAGATCAAGAACTAGTTTCAAAAGGTAAAATAAATGTTCATCAATTTCTCTAAAGGTGTTGTTCTCTTGTATCGTAAACATTTTCTGTCTTCTTTCTTAAATTATAAGGTTCGACATGTTGTAACCATATAAATGCACAATTGGCCTTATTTAATGAATCAGTTGCGCAGCTGATTCACCCTTATGTATTAGAAGGGGGAATTGTCGTGGTACCGTAGTGATTTATCTAGAAAAATGCAAAGTATATGTAAATAATTTCCAAAAAAGCATAGCTCTAATGATAAACTTAACGGACAAATTGCAATCTATAGCCATATTACGTTGTAAGATTTGTATCTCGAGGATAGATCAAAAATTTACAAACTATAACTCCTTGCCAACGTTTCGGTGTATAATTGACCACACCATCTTCAGGGCTACGATATTACGGTACAACAACATTATTAATGAAGAAACATAAAAAATATCACAAGTTTCACCTTTACAAATCAATGTATCATACACGTCATTATTACAATATATACAAATAAGAATTACCTCGGAGTTAGCCAGGAACATCATGTTTCAACAATACACATCTCCAAATAAAACTGCATAATATTTTTCCGGATAAGGAGCTATCAGAACCATTTTATGGAATGGTACATTACTATATAGTGACTATATATCATTATGGGTACCAATTCCATAAACACAATGATCTTTTAAAACAATTGACAAAAAAAAATAAAAAGTGACATTTATGTATACAGCCAAAAAATAATCCAACAAAATCAAATCATTAACACTATAAATAACTTTTTCCGATCTTATAAATAACTTTTTTTTAATTTTGAAAATCAAACACTAAAGTGTACTTTTACAATCATTGTGGTTATGGAATTGGTACCCATAATGATATATAGTCACTATATAGTAATGTACCATTCCATAAAATGGTTCTGATAGCTCCTTATCCGGAAAAATATTATGCAGTTTTATTTGGAGATGTGTATTGTTGAAACATGATGTTCCTGGCTAACTCCGAGGTAATTCTTATTTGTATATATTGTAATAATGACGTGTATGATACATTGATTTGTAAAGGTGAACTTGTGATATTTTTATGTTACTTCATTAATAATACTGTTGTACCGTAATATTGTAGCCCTTGAAGATGGTGTGGTCAATTATACACCGAAACGTTGGCAAGGAGTTATAGTTTGAAAATGTTTGACGTATCCTCGAGATACAAATCTTACATTCCATGAAGAGGACGATAATACAATACTTCATATTACGTTGACCATTTTTCGCAAAAAAATCTTTACTTTCGAGCGTAAAGTCACGATCTACACCCTTTTCTTTAATATCTGGTAAATATCCCTTTTATTTTCTTTCCCCATTCCACTCCGAAAATCATGTCCCACTCCCCTTAATTAATCTGTCTGGCAGGGAACCATTTAACCTGCCTTTGAACTCTGGGGAACCCAGGCCGAGGACTGCCCCCAATTGGCGACCCCCGCCGACTGACCTTGCCCCATGACATGAGGGGCAGACCGGAACCTTAGCCGCTCTTGAATAATCAAAAAGGTGCCTAATGGACGCCGCCTGAAATCCCCGCGGGAGTATATGAGTGTGAGGGGAAATCCTCTCTAGACTCGTCTGACATTCCAACCGATGATCGTCCAGACTTGTCCCGGTGACTAATTAAAAAACAAAGAACGCTCTGCATGAACTCTCTCACCCTACTAATAACTACATTTAGATGCACTCCAACATGTTCCGAATTACAATTACACTTTGATTAGTACTAAGCATTGAAAAAGTAGGAACTAACAAAATGTCAAATTTTCAATGCGTTGAAATAATTAATGAAAAACCGTCAAATTTTTAACTCAGTCTATTGGCCCTAGATAAAAAAAACGAATTTTCCTGGCATCATTAAGGTAGAACCTGCTTTTCCATGCTCTATCTTCACAAGATAGTTGAATTCAGCCGGAACTAGATTACATTCCTAAAAATAATATTACTTGAAAACTAGTTTTACATCACTCTACATGGTTATGTTCAATAAGAATTTCCTTCAAGGTGAAATAATTCACTGGTTTAAAAACTAGTCGTTTACATTGACGCTGTGTTATTCGGGAACTTTCTAGCCCATAACAATAAAATAACATAATGATAAAATAAGCAGTAAAATCATGTTAAAAAATCAAAAAAGTCTTTGCTGTTTTTGGTAGAAAAGTAACTAAAATCATTTTCTTTGAAATCAATGTCAAAGATGATCTTCACAACTCTGTTAAAAAAACTACAAATGACTCAATAACATACGAAGCAGCATGAGCCACCTGCTTTGGTGATGCGATGGATGGATTACGGAAGTTGAGGGCCAGTTTTTTTTATAATTACCGTAACAGTATAGCCAGGTTTGTGTTGGTACGAAGCCTACAGATGGAAAAATAGTCGCTTTTAAATATTATAAATTAGACGTCTTTAGTGATCAGTAAGGGATTCCGAAAAAAATTCCTGTACTTCACACTTTCATCATTTAGTAAAAAAAATGAATTCGAGATATTCGGTGAATATTTCGAAAAATAAATATGTATCAATCGCACGACATATATTATTCGAAGGGAAAGATGTCACTATTCTGAGGTAAGAAGTATGTAGCGCCAATTTTTGCGAAGCAAATGTGTGGTTCGACCAATCATTTTGCGTTTGCTCTGCTCTGTGGTGGGAAAAAATCCCCTCGCAAAAAAAACGTTAAAATGACGAAAACGCTATTGATGACATCACAGGGCACGAAATGTTAAAAATGCGAAACTTTTACAATAGCTTAGATATTTGGATGAATCAAATTTATATAAAGCTCAAATGAGCTCGTTCTTCGTTTATTTGGGCAGAAGCGAATTGATTTTAATCGATATTTCACTCAACTCTCGCGATCATCGTATGACGCGCTGTCGTTCAACCCGTCCGTTTGCGGTTGAAAATTACGATTCTCAAATCTTGCTACTGGCGACCATAGGTCTACTATACCCAGTTACTATTCACAGAGAGGCGAAGAAATATTCAATGAACAAATATTGTAAAAATCATAGCAAGTATAGATCATACCATAGAATACCATAAGTTGTAATAGATCATGCCATAAACCATATTATTGTACCATATTGTATCCCCAGGACAATTAATACATATTCATTCGTAAATCAGAGAATTAATTAATTTACTATGTATATTAGAAGGTAAAATAAAAGTTACATAGTATTATTTCGTAATCGTAGTTTCTTTTGAAAAAGAGGCCTCAATCATTTTAAGCAGGTAAATTGATTTCACCCTTTCCATCGCATTTATGCTACAAATTAAAATTTGAAAATGCACAGGTTAACATGCATGTGGAAAACAAGACACGATTCTGAAGTAAGGGATGAATATTTCCTGATTTCAGTGCGGAAGGGAATCATTTCTCTAATGGCCGGTTGCGGGAAAGACACCTCATCTACATATTACCCCGCAAGCCGCCTCAATAGACGTGTGGCGGGGGGTGTTAGGTCACCAGCCGTTTACATATAAAAAAAGGAAACGCTCTAATGAAATTACGCCTAGCATTTATTAAAGTCCCTTATTGTTCGGGGGAAAAACGAATTCACATACCTATCCGTTCGGCAAAATATCTCTCGTAATTTATCGTTTCTGTCGGACCTGGAAATATAGTGGGGTTTTAATATGATGTTCTCCGTGTCGCTCTGAAAGATATCTATTCTCAATTGTTCAAGTAATCTAAGCCTAGCGCGCAGCCTCCGAGTCTCTAGCGGCTCCCAGCCTAATTCGTTTAACATCTGTGAAACGCTGTCTGTACGTCCGTAGCAGTTTTTGACGAATCGCGCAGCTTTCCTTTGTATTTTATTAAGTTCCCGGATTAAGTCTTTCTGCACCGGATCCCATATGCTCGCTGCATATTCAAGGTGTGGCCGGACGAGTGCGAAATAGCACCTCTCTTTTACTTTTTCATCTGAAAATCTTCCCACAATACGCTTGAAGAACCCTAGCTTCTTCAGAGCTCTGCCAAAAATATTTCTTATATGTGTTCCCCACGATAGGTCCGAAGTTATCGTAACTCCCAGATATTTCACTTCATCTGTCGCCAAGTATCTACTAAACACCTATGTGTTTAGTAGATACTTGAGATCTACAATTCAAGGTATTCGTTCATTATGCGTTGCAGAAACATTCGATTAATGTGTTGGTTTTTATAAATGGCCTCAGACTGATAGGTACTGTTAAAAACGAATTACAAAAGTTTACAAAATGGCGGATTTGAAATGAACCGATACGCTTCGAAGCTTCATTACCTGGAAAAAGAGTTACCTCGTGACGAATGACGAGTTTGTGTTTTCTCACCGACTATTTCTGACGCACAAAGTTAAAAATATTTGCATTAAATAAACAAACAAAGGATAACTGGTGGGAAAAATTCATTCAAATAGTCAAAGCAGTTACCGAACTGGGAGTTAATTTACGAAAGCGATTTTTCATGCAACCTGAATTTTTGAATGAGTTCCACAACTTTATGGATCTCATAAATATCGATTTAATGGCTAAATGAATCTCCAACCAGTAATGAGGTATTCTTCTTCCTCTCAATCCCTTTTCACTACCCCGTCCGTCAGACTTATATCCCTCCGTGACTCAACGTTCTGCACAACGGCCTGCCATCTGCATCCGCGTAAGTTATAAAACGTGAAATTGGACGAACGAAGATTACTGGACAGCTTTTGGAAGAATGCAAAACAAATTAGAAAATCATCTCGATACTGTATTCAGATTGGCGATGGATGAGGAAGAAACTTTCCAAACCTCAACTTGTCATGTTAGAACAAGAGTCAAAACTACCTGCCTACTTGACAGAGAAGCCACTAACCCGGACGGAAACCCGTGAACAATTTACTGCAAGAGTCAAAACTTTTTTCGATGACTAAGTGCGTAGCAGGCAGAAGTCCCTCCAGACGCCTTGCCTTTAATGAAGGGCTTTTCCTTTAGGTTACGAAAGTCCCGTCCATGAATATACATATGGATCTAAATCATCAGCACCACTGTAAGGTCAAAGGTGTTACCTAGCTTTCCGCAAAAGATAGGTCGCGCTGCAGTCGGCATGGTTCCGCTTCTGTGTGTCAAAAAAGGTCGGTGTTAATAGGGAGACCAATTCCGGTACCTTTATTTCTAGTATCTCCATTTGAAACACGGCCTTTCCTTCGGCATGGTTCGCTTCTGTGTGTCAAAAATGGCCGGTGTTAATAGGGAGGCCAATTCCATACCCTCTATTTCCAGTATCTCCATTTAAATCACGGCATTTCCTTCTTAGAACCATCTAGCTACAGTCTGCTTGGTCCTGATTTTTCGATTCATGCGGAATGTTTGGCAACACACACTGGGGCCAAGTTTAGGATCCATATGTATATTCATGGTCCCGTCCTTTCTTCAAGTGGTTTCACCTTAATCTAACTTAATGAAATTCATAATCCGGATACTTATAGAAATATTTGTCCTATTTTCGGTAAGGACAACAAAACCATTCGATCCCGCGCTATTTATTTCGCAAATTTAACTTGAATTTACAGTTTTAAAGGCAAGAATGTACGAATTATGGAGAAAAAATATTTTTTTCAAATATAGATGCCGATTTCGTGAGAAAAAACTGTTTGCAGGAAGCAATTACACCCAGGGAATTGAGTGGTAATGAAATGCGATTACAGGTCAATTTATTTTTTGTTTTTTAAACAAATGACTGCAATAACTGAAGTCAAAATTCGTTAATTCAATATAACGTATTCGATTCCTATGGTAGGAAAAAACCCAAAAAAAATAAATTCGTCTACAAATCTGCATATTTTGTAACTAAATTTTGCTAATTATGTCAGGCATGTCAACAGTGAAAAGGGTATATTTATAAAAACTCATACGGAAGGGCGGAAAATTCAGTACCTTTTGTGTTTGATCCACAGAGTCGCGATGAAAGCTTAAAATGACCGAACCCGTAATGGCTTTCCACAGCAAAAACATGAAAGTCTATTTTTAGCCTTCCATTATACCCTAAAGGGAAAATTCGACAAAACTTAAGAATGGCTTTTTGGCACGAACTGCGTCAAATGAACGGAGAACGACTATAAATAGCCAGGAAGAAAATGCCAGGTTCAGTTTAGAGCGACTTAAAAAAGAAAAGCCGACTTGGACTTGTTTTTATTTTTTACTCAAAATAAACAAGTTCACATTGACCTCGATTTTAGGAATTCCGATGGAGGATTTCAAATCCACTATTATACTGTCACGTGATATTTTGCTCTCAAGTTTCCATTACCAGTGCAGTCAATGAGTTTCAAATTTCAGAATAATGGAGTATTCAAGGTTTTTCGTGGGGAATACACGACAGCATAGTGTACCATTCCAATTGAAATTAATTGGATTTGGCGGTGCTACGACAAGTGAAAAGAACTCCGTGAATCCGAGCTTCAGGAAATTAAGTCCTTTTCACTGCCCTTGATTTGTTATGTACGCGTGTTGTGTACGCAAATAGGGCTCTGGCTTCGATTGGAAAGCAGCAAAATAAATGTACCAAGAGGTCGTTTTTCACCATTTCCCTTTAATGCACAGTCTGATGCACGAATGGGTAACCAGGATGAGAAAATGATTCGTGTAAAGCGGAAAACAGCTAAACTGCGGAAATGCATTAGCGACAGATAGAAGGATAACGCGCCCTCGCAATTTCTGAGCTTCAACCAGCGAAATAGTGTCTAGAGTTAAACGGTCTTAATTAGCAGCTAGGATGCTTCTATGTAGGTAAGCATGTGTAACAAAATTATTTGCGTGCCGAAAAGAACGTGGGTTAGTGGAACAATTTCGCCATCTGGGAAACACGATAACCACCGAAAGAAGAACCAAGACAGAGATATTGCGAGAAGAGTAGCTGAGGAAAATGAGGCATTCTACAGGCCATTTTGCACAATCTGACGCATGTATGGATGTGCATTGAAAATTGAGTCGTGTAAAGTGGCGAATTGCAAGAATGCATGCATACGCAAATGCATGAACGAGAGAGATGGGAAAAATAGACCCTGCTCTAATTCCATGCTCGAGTTATCGCAATTTCTGCATGTGCATCAAATTGTGCAATTAAGTGCCTCGTGTAAAACGGCCTTACCAGAAGCGCAGTCTGCTTACAGCTAGAAGCACAAGCCTGTTTAGTGAGGAAGCATTTCTTTAAACGTATATTTGGAGCGTGATCTCATATAGTTGGACAATAACCGTTGCAGACAAAAAGAAATTGAAAGCAATTAAGTTTTGGTGTTGCATCCAAGAATAACCACTAACAAAGAAATTCTACAAAGAGTTGGAGAGAAAAGACTTATTATGAAAACTCCGAAAAGGAGATAGAACAAACTTATAGCGCACACTTTGCCACATGGAAAATAATAACGAAATGAGAGAAGAACGGGAAAAATTAAAGAGGAAGACCGAGGATAGAATAATCAGGCAAATGAAGGACGTTCCAGCGTAGGTTTCCGAAACGTTGAGATGAATGTTTCTGCATTTTCGGGTGTCCACCGCGTACGTTGTTTTCCATGACAACGGTTGTTACAGTAAAGAGGAATGTGTAGGAATGACACGGTTCTCTGAGAGAGGATTGGTGGCACAGCTGTAGCGAACCAATGTCAGGATAAATGACTGTAGGTGATCATGATGAAACAAAATTAGGGAAATAACAAAAAATGAATAGGCTAATTGCGTAAATATTTAAGTATGGGCATAAGCACATATGTATAAGTAACATATATGTATCTTCTTCTCTTTTGGGATCTATCACCACGTGCGTTGACTTTGGTAGACAACAGTTTCGCTGCTGTTCCAACCAGGGTCTTAAGGCCGAAGGTGTCGGATTAGGTTGTTTGGCCACCTTTATGTATCCTGCGAACTCACTGCTTTCTTGTTGGCTCTTTCTCGGAGAACTCTCTTCCAAGCACTATGGACAGGGTATCCGTCTTCTCTTTTGATGTTCAATTGGGCGTTTTGGTGATCTCGGTGGCCTCTTGTGATTCTCTCTTCTTCTCAATCGCTTCTTCTGATAGGTGATCTTAATGCTTGGCTTGGGGTAGTATTGTATTTTTGCTTCGTCAAAAAGGATGTCATGGCCGGGCTTGGCCATGTTTTTTTTTCATCCTCATGTGTTTCTACAGGCATGCTTTCATTGCTCAGCAAGTCTCTTTTATGAATTCTTAATAAAATCGAGGAAAATTCCTTGATTTCTCTTAGAAGGCCAGATTTCAAGGAGTTTTCTCCGGATTTCTAGGAGGGGTATGGCGACCCCGATTACGAACGACGTGAAACAGTCTTATATCAGAGCCTAGGAGGCTGAGGGGAAAATAATTATGCATTAAATCGTTGGCACTCCCATTACGGCTGCCGAATTAGCTCACTCTAGCCGCTCGGTAACTGGTTCCTTTTCCAATTTTGAAAGTTAAATTGTAGAAAAACTATCACTATCTGTAAAATATTTCTAATGAAAATTCATCTTAGATGTAAGATTTAAGGCTTTTCCGTTGAATTCTTGTAATGTAGAGTAATCGAGTTTCCATCCGGGTGATGTTGGTGAGTTACGCCGTCGGTGCAACTCACCAACATCACACCCAGATGGAAACCCGAAAACTCTTCGTCTTAGATTATCACGATCTATCCAGTGACATAGAGGTGTCACTTGTTTTTTCAATACCCTCTACTTTATTTTCTCCCAACGAAAATATTTTTACTTTTCCATTGCCTGTACCACGAAAGGTCTAGAGGAGCGTACCTAGGATATTTGGCGTCCATGACAGAGGGGGTCAGAAAATTTTTATAGTTTGCATTACTCATTGCCTCAGTTTTTGGGCTACTTTAAAGGTTTTGCAGTGCATAATTAGAAAGCCTGTTTAATGCCTTTGCAAGTACAATTCAAGGGAATAAGAAAATGTACTAGGTTTATATACTATTTGTGTATATTTTGCGCAGTGTAAACTCTGAGAGTGTTTTCAGTTACTGTTTAATTTTTAAAAAATAGAGTACCTATTTTGGCGCCCCCTTCAAATGGCGCTCAGGGCATCTTCCCCTACCTGCCGTATCCTAGCTACTCCCCTCAAGGTCTAGCGTGAGAGTCTCGGAGACTAAGGGAAAAAAGCAAACACACACACGCACACATGCACACTAACTTAGCGTGCGACTTATTGCGACCATTTCGAAAGTGGGTCTTGTGACTCAAAACATTTGAAAGGCTTCGCAACTCCCTCAGCCAACCCAACACCACCACCGTTCGATTTTCCTATTTTTTCCAAACACGATTGATCTCAAAATGATTGATCTTTTTTCTCTTCTTCTCCTACTCCTTCCTTCTCTCAAGGACGCTTCCATTGGCTGCGCGACTCTCTTGTCTCTCAAAGCACGGGACCACAAGTTCCAAGAACATGGATTTAAGTAGAGACTGGATGGAATTATACGGTGCGATAGCACAAGGGGAGTATTGAAGCCATTAAAATGCGCAAACAGCCATATTGAATGGATCAGTTGTGCAGATAATACGCCAAAAGATCGCAGCATTCGCCGCACCGTTATATAGGGGTTATATGGAAGAAGGGACTTTTAAAGTCTCAATATCGCCCCAATCAAGACGTTTATCTAGCTATCTACCGTACCACACGGTGCCGAAATGATTCATCCATAAAAATGCAGCACGAAAATTATTTCCAAAAATGCATTGCATAATTCGTAAAATTTTATGGACAATTTTGGCGCGATGGTCAATGTTTGGAGTATCATTATTCTCAAGAAAAAAAAGTCTTTAATTTCGTACGTCAAGACATTATCTACTCTCTTATTTATTCCATGTTCGAAAACAGAAACTTCTCTGAATTTCCAACTCTCGCAAATTCCGAAATGTGCGCGAACGACCGAGTTTGTTGGCTTGAGGGGACGGAAGGAAATGAGTAAAAGACTGACGATCTGCACGACGAAGGATTAAGCACTTTGGTTTGTTTACTTTTCGGTTTTGTAACTTCCGTGAGCCACCACCGCAAGGCGCTTAAGGCGTTGCGTGGGCGCTTCTTGGAAGAGCGCGACGCTCGGGCGGCCAACCGACCAACCACACCGACGGCGGCAATTTCTGGAACCGGCGGCTAGCAGATTGGGAGCAGCGGCAGGACTTGGACTGGGGAGGGATTATAAGGGTATGCAGAGGGAAACAGGGATGCGCCCACGCCACGCAAGGGTTTCAGGGTTTTTTTTCCAGGGCATGGACTCAAGGGGGATTCACATTCAAGCATTTCACGCGTCTCGCGCGTACAGTTTACGTGCGAAACGCACGAAAGGTCCACATTCAAGCGGAGGCAACGTCGACGTACGCGTGAACTGCACATGGTGACACCTATTGGAGGATGAATGAAGTTGTAAAAATAAGTCGAGCCTCTGCGTGCGTGGACGCGCCGGGATCCTGCGAGCAGCGAGGTGGTACGAGGAGAGCGACTAGACAAGTCTTTCTTTCATTATGAGGACATGTAATAGCACGGTGGGCTTCGATCGACTTAAAATTAAAAGTGCTTGCACCGATGAAATCTTTTCAAATTTCATTTCTACGATGTCTCACGAATATTTTTATCCCCGAAAGAAAATAATTGGTAGAGCGATTTGTGAGAAAATTGATTTTTATTGTTTACATGGCATTTTTCCGTCAGAATTTTTCTGTGATGAAAATTCCACGTTCGGACTTTGTTCACGTATATTCAATTATGGTAATTTTATAATACATTTCTAATGATATTGAATTGGAAATATAAATTAAATTGAATTTAATTTGAATTAATTTTCGCCTGTTTTCTGCTCATGCCGAAGACCATTGAATTTAATGTACTAACGTATAAGCTATCGTTCTGTAGGTATCGCAAGTACCTATTCAAATTATCATTGGTTTCGTAACACTAGGCACATGGGCAGTAACTGCTATGCGACATTATACCAACCAGAATGTAGGCAAATTTAAGATCGGTTGCGATAGTTGATAATAAATAATGCCCGAAAAGTTGATAGTATTTACTGCAGACCAGAAGGATACATTCCCATAATTTTCCTAAGAACAAGGTGCGAGATATTTTATCATTATTTTATATAATAACTATCATTAATTTATAACCCGCCCGACCCTTAACCAATTATAATATATAAAACCACCCGAATCCTTATAGCGTTTAGCGGAAATACCATATTAAAATATCTTCTTATAATAGTTTTAGTCAAGATCTCCAAAACGCGTAGTTAAGATGCATTTATGAGATAGTCCTTTTCCAACCAATGAAAAACATTAACCGCAACGACTTTCAATAGAACGTAATTGCATTTTATCTAAAAAATAATACGTTTCATTAGGAGAAGGAATGCACGTATTCGCACAGGGAATTACGAGGAAAAGAATGTTTCAAATGTTACTCATGCAACATTAACTAGGAATTAGTTCGAAAACTAAGGCAGAAAAATATCCTGCATAAGATTATTCACTACTTTTAAAATATATCGCTATAGTAGTGGCTAAATTAAATGTTTACGTTAAATATTGAGGGTAAAAAAATTTACACCGCTTGGGATTGAACCTCCGACCTTCGCGCTAGCAGTCAAGCGCCCTACCGACCGGTCTACCGTAGTCTTGTTCAGAACGGGTTATGTATACAATTTTCTATGAACCTCGGGTTATGGCCTGAGAATGTCGGTCCCCACCTTGAGGAGTTTTTTGTTGTTATTTTGCTCATTGTTCACGTATTGAGGTTCTTATTTACACTAAAACAATTATTAATAGCTCGTATCTGATCCAACTTCACATTTTTGGGGGGCATTAATGGGGAAATCGTTAATTATAATGAATACTGCGACGGTGTCCCGTTGTCGCCTGGGATGTTAATGCACGAAAGTTAGCCCATAAAATTCTCAATGTGCCAATAATACAACTAATATATATCCAGCACTGTAGCAATGATTAACAGAAATGGACGATTCATGTATGCATGCTAATATATCCCAGTGAATCTTATAAGTAAATACGAAATGACTCCATGTGTCCGCCATTTGTTTCACGCGTCAGGCGCGTCGCGCGCGTAGAAAGTTGAGCAAAATTCAACTTCGCTCGCACGTACTCAGGCGTACGAAGCGAAGCATCTGATTGGCTGCGCGCGAAACGCTTCGCTTAGTACGCGTGAAATGCTTGAATGTGAATCCCCCTTCACAACCCCTCAAAAAACCAACCCCATCTGGTTTGCTTATCCGCTTACGTCACAAACCTCCCATCTTCGCATGGGATTCCGTTTTTGTTCATTTTCATTACTCCTCTTTTTTACCTCCTATCTCTTTTCTTAATTTTCTTTTGTTTTGCGACCAACCTGAAACCCTGACTGCAATCCTCCTGGGGCTTTTGTTCCACTATGGCATTCGTAATTGACGTCACTGTTTGACGACAGGCAACTGTCCAAAGCGACAAAAATTATTCACGCATCCGAAATCGCAAAAATAACTAGTATAACTAATATGCTTAGAAAGCCATATTTTTTCCGCGAGCGATAATAAAACAAAATAGCTGCCATTGTGACTTTATACCTAATTATATTCTCCGATAGATGGTATACCTATAAATCATTTGATTTGCTCGCTATGTTTTAGTCTTAGGGTTTTTCCGCCGTATAAGAAAATAGGTGCCACTTTGTTCATATTATGGATGTTTATAGAGAATTAGGGAGCGTGGTGGCCTATTAGTGGGTCGAGTGCTTGGCTACTGATCGAAGGGTTCCGGGTCCATATCCTGGTGAAGGCTTTGAACGCCCCCGAACAAAAATCCTCGGAGTGCGAGGTGGTCCAGGGAAAGGAACTGGCACCCCTACCCTGAATGTGTGAAATTCACACGCCTGTGGCTTAGTCCGGGTTGAGTTCTACCCTCAACTATCCAAACCAACCTTCGGGTTGAATCACTGAGTCAGTGATAGAGAAATATGTACTCGATCTGATATGAACAACAAAATTTTACCATTCCAATCTATTTTTCTACCAAATTGAACTTAAAATTAAGTGGTATTCAATGCGACAGAGGGAGAAGCATAGAGAAAAATAGGATTTATCTATCTAATATATATGCTATAGTTACAGAAAACTGTTTATAAGAAGGAAAAACTCTCGGGAAATTTATAAAACATGGAATAGATGCATCTAACCACCTTATTTTTCAAGTTCTAGGTTAATTACTGCAATAACTGAAGTCAAAATGTGGTCATTCCATAGAAATGGCGATTCAGTCGGCGTCTATGACTACAAAAAACGTGTTCACTAAAGATATAATCGTAGAAAAATCCTCGTATATTGAACCTTAATTTTGGCTTTAAACAGCTAACGCATGTCATCAGCAAAAGCAGGATTTTTTAAACTAATTAAACAAAACGTTTGAATTTAACGTTTGTTTTGACTGAAGCAGTCGCGATGGAACTTCCTTAACTTGCTAAATAGTAGGTACTAACAGCTCGTCTTACATATGCTCTATATAACCCTTACTATATGCCTGAGTACTTATGAAGTAGCTAAATGTATAAATACTCGGAGTTATTATAACATAATTGTAGCACTTCGAGTGTAGCGTGTAGAGTGGCTTTATAATTAGGTTAAACCTATGTGCTACAATTAAGCTATTTGAGTATTTATACATTTCGCTACTTAATAAGTACTCAGGGATATAAGGGTCAAAGTTTACCTCCTGACTCGTATTTGCAGGTTTTTGCTGAATTATCAATATTAGTAGTTTAAAAAACTTTTGTAGGATTAAGCGTTAAGCATGCTGGTGAAAAATCACTACCCTGCCATACACCCATAATGAGGCTTGTAGGGCACTTCTCTAGATGTTCATGAAAGGGAGAGAATGAACAGACTTGCGCGTCTTATATAAACGCCGTGTAGTTATTATTTTCTGTGACGAGACTTCAGGACCGAAAGAATTGAAATTAACGCTTATATCTTTTTTTTAATACTCGATGTTTCTACCTGGCCTATTTTAAACTTTTCACGAAATCGTGCAGGAAACTTTTCGCAGGGATTGAACCCATTATAAGTCGGGAGTCACGATCACAGGCGTTGGATAGTGCT
This sequence comes from Pyrrhosoma nymphula, assembly GCA_963573305.1. Lineage (NCBI taxonomy): Eukaryota > Metazoa > Arthropoda > Insecta > Odonata > Coenagrionidae > Pyrrhosoma > Pyrrhosoma nymphula. The sequence continues at coordinate 171,262,164 of OY754329.1, read as the reverse complement.
CAATGTGAAAGGACATGTACCGTGGATGAAAAAATAATACCTACTCTTATGATAATACACATGTTTTATATCTGTGCATACCACGGAGAAGCACAATATTCTTCCAACATATTCCGTTTGTCTCGTCTATGCAGCAGTATTTATTTAGTCTTTTCACATTGAGGACGGCTGAGGTAGTTACACCACCTGTAAACTCAACTGAGAAATTTCCATTTCATGACATTATTAACCCCGTCGTCGCTTCACAAATTCTAGCTCGACAAAGCTAACTATTCATAAACACGATAAGATAAGAAATAACTGCGCCGGGGGTATCTAGGTTTACTATTCAGGACAAATGGTGTCAACACAAGCCACCTGTAACCTAGCAACCACCAAGGCCACAGATATAAGCAAGCTTAAGCCCTAAGAGCAAATCATCATGTGGTTACTTTAAAGCTCTTTCTAGACAAATATAACGGTAAAATGACTCAGGTAAAGCATATTTTATAAGTTTATTCAAATTTCTTCCACGGGGAAGTCTGTTTCTGGTAATCAATCTCAGTAAAAATAAATAATTGTTGTGTCAACCATGTGTGTAAGTACCCATTCCAAGGATAATAAATAATGACTAGGTAACCCGTACGGAAATTTCGCACTTTCACGCTATCAGGGAATAAGTATGTTAAGGAAACGGTGTTGTTGGGTTTTAAATAGAGAAGAAGGTGTATCATAAAGTACTTCCTTTGTGCTTGTTTTCTTGCAAAAATATACGAACATATGAATACAATACAGGCAAGAGAGTTTATCGAAACTTTTAAGTCAAATTAATGGGTAAATAGTGAAATTTGAGATTGATATTGTATTTTTCGTCAGAAGCCGGTGATTCAACGTTTAAAATGATACCTCATTTATCACTGTAGGTGTAGTATTAACGGAGCACATACTGAATGATAGAAAAAGATCTTTCTGTAATAATATATATGATGATGTGAATACTTTTCTACGTGCGTTCAACATAATTCCCATGAAATATAAATCGATAAATATCCACTGTCGCATAGTAATTCAATTCATGTACGTATAGAGTCAATGCATGGAGATTCAATAAAGAAGAAGAGCTATGAAGAAATATTTCCGAATGATGTAAATTAACGATTAACGCTCTGATGGAACAAGTGACTCTTGGGAAGTTTTCGACTTCAAAACAATTTTCGATTTGGTACCTCAAATGTAACGAGTAAACTGCATTTGTTACTAATTAGGGTGCGCTACAACATGCAATTTGTTCATTCGTCGTTGTGCAATTCGGTTACGTTTACATAAGCGAGGCGACAAACAGCCAATTAAATTGCAAAACATTACGACTATATGCGGTAATGTTACCGAAACATGACGTGCGTGGGCTATCGTGCATGATCCTTATGAATGCACTTCTAGGAAATGCGTTGTATTATATGGTAAACAAATAAACAACTTCTTTCTTAGTCGCGTGCCTTAATGCCGTGTCAATTAACGAACTGAGTATGACGATTGTTTTGGCGTTGCAATCGAAACACGAGTCCACGAAGGCTAATTACGTATATTCGTACGCATCCTTATGATAAGAGTGTTACGTCAATATAACGAACAAGGAATGCTATACTGAAATGGATGCCGAAGATTGATTCGCCCACATTGTCAACGTATTAAGGTGGTTGGTTCCACCGTAAAATGATTCAAATGTCATTTAATTCATATTCTGTCTACTTTTAAAAACAATCTTGTCCTCTATCAGATATGAACAACAAAATAATACCTTTCCACGCTATTTTATTCTATAATTGAACTTAAAATTACATGGTGTTCAATGGGGGAATAATAGTATTTATCCATAAAATACAAATGCCATCTTCGTGGAAAACTATTTATAAGAAGGAAATAATACAGAGAAATTTAATAAAAATAAAATACAGGCATCTTACCACCTTATTATTTTAGTTATTGAAGAATTACTGCCGTATTTGAAGTCAAAATGCGATAATTCGTAGTAAATGGCGCTGCAGTCGGCTCCTAGAGCTGGAAAAAAGTGCTCATTTAAAATACATTCGTGGAATAATCTGCATTTTTTCTACTTTACTTTTGGTTTTCTATAGGTAACGCATTTCATAAGCGAAAGCAGGATTTTTTGGACAAAATATTTAAAAAATGTGGAATTTAGTATTTGTTTTGACTCATACAGTCGCGGCGGAGCCTCCTTAACACGATGTAACACTACCACTACTTAGCTATGCTCATGCGTGCTTTACGTCACAGGACGCGAACGACGGTATCTATTGCGCAACAATATAATCGGCACCTCAGCGCCATATGGTGCGGCTTCTCTCGTCAAGAACAAGAAGAATATATGAGACACATTCGTGCATAGGGGAACACGTTGAGTGGCGTTCACGTGAATAAAACTTTCTTCCGGCGAATAAGAAAGCAGTGCGTCGCGCTGAGATTTCTCAATACGCTTTATGGCATGGAAATGGCGGCAATTCCCAAACATCTCGCCGCCCCTTGTGTCAACTTCCGCAAATACCCTCTTTAAAGCGCAAGGCGGCCAAAGGACGCAGTCCTCCTCGTCAATGCACGCAAGAAAAGACGCAAATGTAGGTTTTGGGGCCCGTGAACCTATTTCCACCCTCTTCCTTCACTCGTGAAGCGTCTTATAAATCGGTTCGAATAATGGGGGTGATGCAACAAAATTGTGTAAACCAAACATTTTCCATATTAACACGGAAACTATAAGGCATATCTAACGACATAAGTACCAATCGAACGAGTACTGTCGATACAGTAAGATATTAGCCCACATTGGAATTTATAGCGTCATCAAATAATAGAATTTTGCCCATAAGAATGGGTATACTAAAATCATGTTTCTCCACCAACGTAAATTTAGTGTTTCTCCGCCAAGAATTCTTCGAGAAGTTTGCGAATGGCTACAAATGAAATCATTAAGATTTTTCTACAATATGTAACCACAAAAAGAAACAGAATTCATGAAGGTTGAAAATCGTCGAGATATTTTATTCGTGAAGTACCGAAAACATTATCCATTTCAGGTCTAATGTAATTAATTATACACAAGGTCTGAAAAAGTGAATGCCAACAGGAAGAGGTTTAGAGCATGGACAATCCACAAATTCTGAATCTAAGTAGCCCAGAATTTCATCCAAGAAACGTGAGCACACAGCTCACAGCGCAGAACGATAATCTCACTCAAAATTATAGCTTGGGAATTGAATACTCTGCATCGCGCACATGCATGGAAATAATATTTCCGTCCTGCTTATGATGCAGAGACGAACGATTTGTCAGTGCCGGGGACACCATCAGTCACTTTTTTTGATGCCAAAAACAAAAAAAAAATAAACAAAACAAAACACCGTCTGCGGCTTTAACAAAATTGGGGATTGTTGATTCTCTGGCGTCACCACAGAGACAATCATGAGGTTCAACAATTCAGCGAGGATTTCCTGAATAAGCCCCTTTTTAAAAGGGCTGATACAGAAGGATAAAATGAAAATTGCGCAGGTAATAAAGCTTTTCATGGAGGCGAGAAACTCGAACAGGTCGAGCGTTGAAAGGGGTTGCGCAGCTTGAATGAACCGGAACTGAGAATCCACTGTCATTGTGAGGCAAAGTCGGAAAGTAAAAAAGCAAAGCAGAAAGGAAAAATAAATTTTCCAGATTCAAAATGAAACTGGAAGAGAGAGAGAATGGAATATCAGAGAATATTAAGATAAAAAGAAAAAAAAGGAGAATCATTCAGTTCTGTTAGTGAAAAATGTAAGACTCAACAGGAAAAATAATAAAACAGTAGTTAAGTAATAACTTGAGGTGCCGTTTGAACTCCTTAAAATGTAACACACGTGTACGTTGTAAATACACTTCAAATGATTTTGGATCTTTCCTAGCTTTTTTTTAATTATTTGAACTCGAAAAATCGGTGTGAAACTTTTGGTACGGAATAGCTTAAAAGAATAAAGTTTACGAATTCTTGCATACGATTTTCTCATGAGGTTTGTTTTTCACTAAAAATGAGTTTTATCTCCAAAATCATCCATTTTTATCTCTATTTTAACGATTAATTTTTTATTTCCTCTGCAACCACCGATTAGGTAAAGCCAGTAAATGGGAATTTTTCAAATTATCAATATGACAATTTCAGCGAATTTTCAAACCACCATTCCATGTGCAGTTAATGACCACCACGTAGCATATGCATTTAGTACGCCACATTAGAAGGATTCTTCTAAAGGAATGCAACAATTTTAATGTTTTCTCCTTCTCGATGAATTTAAACGTAGTTTCTCTTCTAGTAATTAAATATATTGTATTAAAATTTCAGGCATTATCATTTTCGCAGTAATATTAAAGGAAATATTTATCTTCCGGCACAGATAAGCGCCAAAGATTGTTTGACACCAATGATATTAGTGCTTGTCCTTTAAACTTTAGAAAGTCTATTCCAAAAGTCAACAAAACGAAGCTGTACTCCACTCCGAGATTCATCGCCGACCACCTGCACCTGTAATACCCTAACATCATCCTGCCTCCATCAGACTATCCGCCCAGTGATTCCTACACCGCAACAACTGACCATCACGCCGGGCCTCCCGCTTGTCCCAAAAAAGAAAAGAAGACGCAAGACAGAGCTGGGCAGTGAAGCCCAGTGATTTCCCCAGTGCAACGACCAGTGAAGTTCTTATACCAAAGACACTAGCCAAAGACTACTTAACCTTTTTAAATATATATATATATTATTATATATATATATATTATTATATATATATATATTATATATATTTATATATATATATATATATATATATATATATATATATATATATAATAAATATTTCGTTCAAACAGGTGGTGAAAGAAAGAGTATAGGAAACACATAAAATGTGATGACACAATGGTGATGTGAAGATGGAATGATGGCCGATTCCAAGTGAAAAAAATCCGTCCAAGAGGTCCGTGGTTCAATTCCCGGTCTAGACGAATTTTTTTCACTTGGAATCGGCCATCATTCCATCTTCACATCACCATTGTGTCATCACATTTTATGTGTTTCCTATACTCTTTCTTTCACCACCTGTTTGAACGAAATATTTATTATTTACGCCTGTGAGCGGTTTGAGTGAATGAATGAATGGTTATATATATATATATATATATATATATATATATATATATATATCAGTGCAACAACCAGTGAAGTGATAATACCAAAAGACTAGCCAAAGACTACTAAGCCATTTTATACATCTATATGTTTACCACTGCTTATTTCCAAAATATACCTCTGTTACTATTGTCATATTTTCTTTATATTATTGTTATCTCTATCTTCTTTGTTACGACCTGACGACGGTTTTCACGGGTTTCCCGTCGTCCTCGGGCAAATGCCGGGTCAAGCCTTCCCCGCTAAATATCCAGTGAAAGGTGTTACCTGCCCTGAAGAGGCGAAAGCCTACACCAGGGTCCACATTTGCGTTGTTATCTCTGCCCTTGTTATTTTGTTTTGTTATCTCTTCTATTTCCTGTATCTTGTTTGCAAATGTTGGAAATAAACACTTTTGAATTGAATGAATTGAATTAAACTTTAGTATATACAGGTCAGACCCGCTAGCCAAGCTGGAAGTAAACTTTGAGCTGATGATCTTTAGCATGTCTTTTGACAGTTGTGACGGGTCTTCCCCCTTTTCAAAGTAGGCAGGCAGGCAAAGTAGGCATCTTCCAGTATGTATGTTTCCCTACATATTGGCAGATGGACATGGAGTGGTCTTTAACCCCAAAGGGATCTATCATGACAGTGGAGAACTTAATTGAACTTATAGACACTTGTAAAATGTGCTTGTTATTAGCAAGTAGAAAGTGATTACGGAATTATAACCAGTGTTTAAAAGGGATAACAAATTTCCACCAGTTGCCTTCCTTAAGTATTAACTCAATTTGTATGCATAGGTTGATCATTTTTTCATTGAATCCACATTAGGATATTTATAGCAGCAATGGTATCCAATGCAATACGTCATCGGCACTACTAAACCATTTCATATTTTACGCTAATAATCGTCTTTCTCATCGTTCAAATTGTGGGCAAAACGATAAAAAACACTTGAATCTTGCGTTAGAACTCAAGAGCATTAACATCATGAAAATCGGTCGAAATCAAATGTTTAAAAAGTAGGCTGTCAGTCAGGATTCCTCCGTTTTAGTTAAATTTTTACACGTTTAAAAGTCGTAAAATAAATTTTCCTGCCTTTAATTTACCATTTTTTCCATGAAATTACGTTTAGAGACAGAAAATATTTTCTCTACACGAACTCGTCCCATTTTTATGGAAATTTCGATATTTCTAGGTGGTTGTGGGACAAAATAATGCCACCTAACCAATTTAAAGCTCGCAGGCCAACTAGAAGTACCCAAACATTTCTAGATATCAATACAAGATCTAGCTTCATAAAAATTCGGAACTGTGAACGGTTAAAAAATAATTCTCTATTGGTTGAAAGTGAATCTTCCCAAATGGGATCTCGAAGTATTTCTATTTCGCTCCTAACCAATGTGTTACGATGAGCCAAGCACAAGATGTTAAGTCTTAAAACTTTCAAGCTCATACTCAACAGTGACTTGATTCTACATTTACTTAGAGCATTCCAAGAGTACGTGAGAGCCTGGAAAAGCTGGTAAGAAAAGAAACCGTCACGACATTCGTAAGTAACTGCTCCAAGTATACCGCAAAAAGCTCCTGAACTTCAGAAACTCGACTCTTCTCGACGGAAACACTGTGACCGGCACGTTATCTCTAAGAACGATATTCTGAACTCTTTATCAGCGGAGAAAACGTTTCCGGCGTAACTCTGTGGAAATTTTTAATATGCATATTGAAAAATCACTTGATAAATTTCCACACTTTATTTACGAAAAAGCCGACCCAGGTTTCGGCAACTCAGTGCCATTTTCAAGGTTGAATTGATGCTATATATAGATGAGTTGATTATCCTTGAAAATGGCACTGAGTTGCCGAAACCTGGGTCGGCTTTTTCGTAAATAAAGTGTGGAATTTTACCAAGTGATTTTTCAATATGCCTCTTATCAGCTGAGTCACCAACTACAAAATAAAACAAAATTTCCCTTAGTAATTTCCCCGAGTAAATCAATTATATTTCCGAAAGAAGGAGTTGGCTGTAACTAGGCACACAATACATCCCGTTTTGAAGATTCTGTCCCGGTGTTCCACCAGGTTGGCAAATTTGTCCCGACTGACATTCCCGTAATGTCTCCGTTTAGGTTCGCTGTCCACTGCACGGAGAAATGAGTGTAGTGTTTTCTTTCTTAGATTTAAAACACCAACTTCCAATGAGTATACTAATTTATTTCTCCGAGAATTCTACAAGTGGTAGAGTTCCGAGGTGCCGTGTTGCGAGCATGTTGACAACTCCCCGCGCCGTGCCGAAGATCGCCCTTTTATATTACTCCGTCGACCTTGGGGAACTCTCTCGAGGGAATCGGGGAATCTTCTCGACTGGCACATGGTACTGAAACACCGTCAGACGACCTCGGGAACTTTCTCGAAGCCATCGCCGGCATATGACAATACAACAATGAGCAGCGACAAATTCATGAGATGATTCATTCATTCATTCAAGAGATGTGTATTTGACATTCAGTGGAATCTATAGTTCTTGCGGTGTCGGTAAAGGTAAAAAGGATCACCAGGTCTTCGGATGTTAACTGTGGGAACGAGGAGATGAATATTTAGGACGAAACATTTTGCCTAAAAAGAGCCACCACCGGAGGAAAACTGAGGTACTTTTTTGAAATGTCGTACGAGGCAAACTGGATAATTTCTTGATAAAGTTGATTCCTTCATCTTATAATTTGCATTCCACTGTCACCATGCCATACTGGATTATTTTTTACGTACACGTCATTGGTTAATTAAACTCTTCCCCCATTTCTAGCGAATGAAAGCGTAACTTTCATGGATTGAATTTTTCACTCTGAATTTCAGAAATCTTTCAAGGATTTTTCATTAATTTACATATCGCTTGCACGAATCAAGCTGGGCATTAAGCCCTGGTTACACGATACATTAACATGTACGAGTTCATGTACATTCGCGTGAATGGTTTCATGTACGTTTGTGTGAACGGATTCATGTACATTTGCGTGAATGAATAGATGAATCAGTGGTTACACGGTACATGAAATCACACATGCATTCGCACAATTTTCAGGGCACGTATTTGCGATTGTTGTTGTTTTTCTCTTCATTAAGCGTAACATTCAAACCATTCAAGCGTTCATAAAGTCAACCTACCTACCTATAGACTATACTATAGACTATACTTATATTATACGTATAATAATTCAAATTCAGAATTTCAGCGGTAATTAACTCAAATTCCACATTTGTTTTCCCGAGTGGTAGTTCCTCAGATGAAAGTTACTCGAATGGACTTGCTTAGTCCCTTTTTATTCGATTCGGGAATTATATTGCAGTTATGGTGAAGTATATTTGTTTACTCGAAAATCAAATAATTGTAGTAGAACGAATACAATGGATCAAAATCATATTTAAATATTAGCTGTATGATACGTGAGGTATTTCCTGTTGAGAAAAAGTGCGATGAAAAACCCTTTTTATACAGGATCGATAAGAACGTTTTGTGAATATATATGTATTGAATGCAATTCATGAGTAAACTCAAACTATCATGGGTAGTAACATAATGGATCATAAAAACATAGATTAAGTTATTCTCGGAACGTTTGATAAAGGAAGTCGGTAGTAGTATTGGAAACAAGTGTAAAAACTTGCTCTTAAATGGATATCGTTACCTCATGTACACGACGGTAATCTTTAATTAGCTCTCCGGTTCCTCGTATATAAAAACAGCTGATCCAGTTTCGAGCACGAAGCTGTTTCTTGGATGTTCTGCCAGTGTACTAAGTACCCGATAAAATAGAACTATGTGAGAGTCGTATAAGCATAAATTGTTGTTAAAGAAAAAACTAAGTAATTAACGGCCAATCACACATTCGTGGCGCGAGCTTCTCAAATATTTACTTCACAAACAAGGCATTTTGTAATTCACTACTCTGCGGTACTGGACTAGCCCTCCCGGCATTCATGACCTTTTTGAGAAAGCGTTTAGCTCTGAAAAGAAATAGATAAGTACGCGAAATACAAGGAGTGCTCTTCTAATTAATGCATTTGAACCTTTATTCTACTAATTCCGACGGAATGTGTAGGAGGGTAGTCCAAGCGAGGGGCAATATTGCCCCTCGCTTGGCAATGGTGCAATGGTCTATAACAGGAGAGGTCCAACGATAGCGAGAGGTCAATAAACGTAGCGCACAGGTATTCCAGGAAGTGCTAACAGTGCCAAGTTCAAATAGTAGAGCGAAGTCCTAATGGAGCAGAAGTCAAAATAAAAACTAATAGCAGAATCAAACGCAAACAAACCGAAATTTAGAAGTACACAAACACCATACGAGCAGAAAACATTATTTCCGTTATCTACCACCAGGTGTCACTGAAGCACGAGCATAACTTGTACGAATGCATGAACCAAATTAGAACAGGTTCTATTTTCTATTCACGCGTCCATGCATTCGTACATTTTGGTGTGTTTACACGGTGAATTTCCTCGTTCATTCTCGCGTTCATAGATTCACACATTAACTTGTACGTGTTAATGTATCGTGTAACCAGGGCTTTACACTCGCTGTAGCCCACTGCTCAATCCGCAACACAACAGCGCACTTGGTTTTCATACTCCTACGATCCTACACACTTCAAAAGATATTGGGAGCATAGTTGATGTGCGCTAGAAAACAAAAGAACTTCGATAATCGCATCCAAGATTGTTGCTTTACTTTTGATTTTCAATAAAGGCGTCAAAAATATGGATAATGTAAAGTTTATAATTACTCAGTGGTAAAAATCTTACATTTTCAATGCGTATTTTGTGATGAAAACTATGGTGTAAACTTATTTAAATTATACCAATTTTGGTTATTAATATTAACTTTTTTGTGTTTTGTTTTTCCAATAAACTTAAATCATAATGATACTTCTCTATCTTCTCAAAGTCCACGAAACAGTAAACAACCGTATCTTAGCAACATATTAATTAACATAACATAATATTTGCAAAATGTTTGGGTTGCCAATACTCAACATTTTGAACGAATTCGATAAAATTACACAAAACAATCGGCAGTGACTGTTGTGAACCTGAAAAATGCTAGGTACCAACCGGAATGTTACCAAATGTTTCGTCAGCGCACATCGTTCCACTCATCGTTATTCGTGTGCGCTAAAGTGCGCTAGTGTGTTCCAATCTGCGCTAACTTCAAAACCTTGAATGGAGGTCTGAATAGTTACGGACAGGAATTAAAAATCGCTTCCGGGCGTCTCTGGAGATCCTTGAAGAAATTTGAGCGAAATATTTCCCTAGTCACAATGGAGACCATATTCGAATTTTACTCCTTAACTTCAGTGTCTGTAAACAGCATGAAGTATATTGTAACATTAGATGAGCAAAAATATTGTTATGTATGACAAAAATCCTCAATAATTAATTAAATATATCGGCTTAATTCTCTACCTTGACTCAATTTTTCACGCCGTACGGCTACAAAGCCTTCAAAACAGCAGGTATTTTATTTGATCCTATAAAAGTTTCTGCGGTGAGCAATAAATTAGTTTTTAAAAATAGTCGAGAAGACATAAAAACTACACACCTTTAGTTTTTGACGAAGTCTAGGTGTTTTAAATTCCTACTTTTTTCAACTTTCTCCCACTGGAGCGCACAGCCGAAACCTATCCCATGTAAAACAGCTTGTACTTTAAGGCAAATTGCTCGAAAAGTAGTTCGGCAAAGGGTTTATATTTTTATATTACTGGCGAATGGGAGTTTTTTATTTAAAATGAGGTAAAATTCATAAAATTCTAGCTGAAGTTATTGTTCGCTCAAAACACCTGAAAATGAAAATGTCCGGAAAAAATCGGAGTTCTGGTAACCCTATCTAAGAGAAACACTAATATTATACCCAGAATATTGTAATGCAGACCGGTGACCAATCTTAAGCCCGTTTCACATGATGCTTGATCCAGCACAAGACCTAGTATATGCTAGCTGGTACTTGATATTGAGGACGGAACCCAGTATGGTACGAAACTGTGATAAGAAGGTTTCACACACGATCATTGAACTTGTGCTTGCGATGAAGCGGTACTGTCGCTTACTGTTAAAATAAAATGGAAGATTTCCATGAAAGAAGGAGACTTTTGGCTGCTGCAGTAATAGAAGGGATTGTCGCGACATGTTCACCGCCAAAGAGTGCGTAACACCCGCGATAAAGTGAGGCGCCGATTTAAAAAAAGTGAAGATCGCACTGCGGCTGTAAAAGCTAACGTGATTGGTCGACGGCTACTAGGTCCTACTGGGAGCTAGTAGCAAACTAGTACCCCTTAAATTACGAAATCAAGTAGCGCAGCGAGTATAATAGCTATCATGCTTGTTAGCCAGCATGCTGGTTCAATATCACACGGTACTGGAGATATCACATCAGTATCCTTCTTATCATGCTGGTTCTATATCATACTAGGGAGTATCCTCGACCTTGTGTTCGATCAAGTATCCTGTGAAACGGGCTTTAGATCACATTGCAGTTATAATTTAACCGAATTCTTGAGAAATCATGCGTTCTGAGAATATTAACTTGTGGAACATCGCTGAGAAACACGTCATCACAAATCCCCCAATCGTTTACTTATTTTCTGTTCCTCCATTTAGTCCAAATGCCATTGTCCTGAGTGTAGTCCATCATATTCCACAGTTCATCTTCAACTATTTCCAGAAATGGAGAAAACTACGGAATCGCTTGAAAAAAAAGAGGTGACTGTTATTATGCAGCACAGCCCGGTTACGCAATCAACCGCAACATCCCTGGCTCCATCTGTAATTCTGAAGTGTAAACGACCTTGCCTTGCTATTTCCGCCGAGATTAAGACACGAGACACATCGCGGGTATGTTTTAATTTTCCGCATCCTTACACTAACTTAAAAGTACTCTCGCGTATGATAAAAGCTCACTCTCAAACAATTCAATCACTCTTTCTTTAAAAGAATACCCATGGCATATTTATAAAAGCTTCCATTCCAAGTTGCTCCATTTTTACCACCAATAGGGTTTGCGAAATGTTTTTCATTAATTTCTTAGAGTCAGATCGAAATGCAATTACCAGAATCGAAATAAAAATCGAAATTTCAATTCGAAAAGTAAATTATAACCACTTGTGATATTTAAAAACGTTAAATTAAGTTAAATAACCTTGCAAATTTCTCACATGCTCATTCTCAACGAACCATGTTTTCGACACGCAATGCCGTCATTATCAGATATATTATTGTGATTCACTCCCACCAAGGAAAGCCTAAGACTTTAACTTGTTATGTTAGGTATAAAACGCTTTAGACGGACATACGTTGACTAGAAAACAATTAGGCGGCCAATTTAGTAGTGATCGTGACGTCACTGGGCGGTAAACGTGCGTGCGTAGTGCCCGGCTCAAGACTACTATCGTTAAGAACCAACGTAGCGACCCTTTCGTGCTTTTTCACCAGGAATTCTTGACGAACAAGTGCAGAGGAGGCGAACAAAATAAGGATTCCCACATCACTGAGAGGCCTTTTGAGGCTTACGAAATGGTTTAAAAAGCAAACGACACTCTTCTTTGCTTGTGCATCAAAGTAGCACCATCTGCTTCACCATTTTGATCGACTATTTTGATTATCGCCCTTCATCATTTCCGGTTTGCGCTCGCGACACCAGCACCTCACCACTGTTAAGTGGCAGCGTTACGAACTACTACTCCATCGGTTACTAACAACGCGCGTTCACATGGTGATTAGCGCCTACGACGAAGAGTAGGGCAGAATTCCGAAATTATGGTCAAAATATGAAGAAAACGTTCAATCATTGCGCAATTTGGTGTCTCTCTCAAGTTTTTGATGTCGAAGATTACGAATTTGAAGTCAGAATTGCAAAAAATAAAATGGCTGATCCAAAATGGCGGAATGAAAAATGAAAAAGGCATTAATTGGAATAAATGTCAGTGCTCACGCATTCTGGAGGTCACCGATTACGAATTTGTCGCGACGGCACGAACCACGGTGGATACATAAGTAGTATGAAGTAGTGGGCATAGAATAGAATACTTATTTATTCTGCTCCGATTATCACCCATAGAGCACACACAAAATTTTACAATGTGAACGGACATACGTGAAATTGGTATATTTCATACATAGGTAACAGATTACCAAAATATTGACAGGAATTACAAAAAATAATAATAATAGGGCCTTGGTTTATAAAGGTAAAACACAACCAGAAAGTTACATAGAGAAAAACTAGGCATTGAGATATTACCAGGATCATTTGTTAAGCGGGGTTTGATACAGTTTATATTTGAATGTGTGTGAGGACCCCAATCTTTTAAGATGTAGGGGCAGGGAATTCCAGTATTTAGACGCAGTAATTAGGAAAGAATTAGAATACACATTGGTTCGGGGAGTGGGGTGGTATAAAGAATTGAAGTCCGAGCGGGATTTCCTGCATGTGATATCTGACCTAACCTTAAACATTTCCAGAAGGTATTCCGGCTTTTTTCTTGGAAGAGAGAGAAAAGAAAAGCCCCCAAAAAGTATTCCCTTCTGTCACTAGGTTTTAACCAGCCTAGGTTAAATAAGTGCCCCGACACGTGGGCATCTTTCCTAAGGTCCAGGACAAATCTGACACAAGTATTAAGTAATCTTTGTAGTTTTTGGCATAGGCACGTTCTTTGTGAAGAAGAAGGTAGGAATCAGCGTAAGCATTTATGTTTTCGGCCGAATTCCGGGCAATTCGATATCTTCGTCTCTCCGCGGGCTGCCACGCCTCTAGCCGTCCGGGCAGTACATCCGACTTAAGGGGGGAGGGAGAGATAAGGGGGAGGGGGAGAAATAAGGAGGCGGGGGGGTCTTCCCATCTATACCACCGTCACCACTTCCTGTCCCGCAACCCGCGATTCATTTTTTTTCTCTTTTTCTATCTTCATCCGAGAGAGGCGTGTAAGTTCCCTGCGTGGTGGTGGAGGGAGGGATCGACGGAAAGAGTTAATCCGCTTAATTACACACACACACACCTTCAAAATACACACGTGGAACCGTCTTTCAGCCGGATTATAAAAGCCTAAGAACAACTTCCCTACAGACGCGAAAATGCACCGCTCGAGCAGGAGAGAGATCTGACGATTGCGCAGTTCGTCTTTCAACTTGAATAAACAACGCACGGGCGTATGCATCTAAGGAGGTTGCCTCGCGACTGCGCCGAGCCTAAACAAATGAGAAAAATCCACTATCTCCTTAGTAACAACTACTTGCAGAGGGATCCGGCTTCACACGAGAAGTTTAGCGCTGTAATTGCGCTGTTCGCGCATAAAGGAACCAGGCTAAAGTTGAGCATTTTACATTTTTGGGATAAATAAAGGCTTTAACACTTAATCTTGAGTTGAAGTAATTTTTAAAAAGCAAAAAAATAGAAACATCTGCACTAATTCCAACGTTTTTCTTAAGGGAGTAAAATATACGAAATCTGGGGTAAAAGTACCAAATTGAATTTTATATTGACAAAAAAAACTTGGCTCCAAACATACCTCTGAGCTAAACGACCGTATTATGGTTTAATAGGTTATCAAGGTTATGATGCCATGATTCCATCATTGACGGGGCTCGAAAAATCCGAGGCCTTCCTGAATAAGACACCAGGAAGGCCATGAAACATTGCAACATCGAAAATGAGGAAAATTTAACTTTAACAAGCTCGCATCAATGCATGGGACACCATTTCTTTTACAGCAAATATATTGTAGCTGCTGTGATACCACGTCCACGGCATTGTCGAGGTCCGAGTTCTTCCTGAGTAAGGCCCCTAAATCTCTGCGTGGCTTTCCGTGCAGCGATGTAATTGCTGAATCACAGGCTTATAATATGCTCCTCATAATATAATACTCTTCTCTCTATGTCTCTCTCTGCCGTTCATATCGAAGTTTAAATTAACAAATCAACAAATGCATTTGCTCAAAGATTGGTTTAATAAATAAATAAGTATAAAAGTCGTGACAAAGTTAACGCTTCGATCAAATTCGACGAAGCAAATATCTTGACCGCGAGGTAAGTAACGATTTAAACGGCAAAAGCATTATGAAAGTAAATGGAAGAACTGAGGAGATCAGAAGAATGTTCATTTCAGGAAATCATTACACTGAATCAAAAATGAATTTGTCTTTACCAAATGGCGCATTGTATATATCAAGCGTATCCAATCAACAAAAACATTCAAACGTAAAATTAGACAAGTTTTCCAGGAATTCTGTTCGAAGACAATGCCGTCATCAGAATGTCCGCAGTTTCCCTTCTTAAAGGAAACGCATCATCTTTATTTTTATCGTCATTCAACTGTGGTTCGTAGCAAATTCGATCGCTTATCTTAGAATTAATCATTTCCGGCAGTTCTTGTTTCCGGTCCGATGTGAATCGAACACTTGAAATTCCGGATGAACTAATTTTGACTCATGCATTGCAACACGGTTAGTAGTAATTCAAATATTCAGTGCAGGAGCATTAAAATCAAAATGCGAGATTAACTCGAAATCGACAATGTGGTCTTTTTTCAAGGAAATCACACGGAACAATATAAAAAACATTCAATTTTCAACATTTACTTACACAGACTATTTTTTTTAAGATGGAAACAATGTAACAATGATACTGCGCTTTTTTACAAATAGTAGTAACCATGGAAACTATTTTAAATATAATTTTATGTAAAACCAAAAAAAATAATAACATAAAACAGAATATTGAAATGGATATATACAAAACAGGAAAAGAAAATAAAAAGATTAACAAAAAAATAATGCCCAAATGTATTCGCTCACATAGCAAATATGTTACTAAATTTTTTTTTTTTAGTTAATCGTTTAAAGTCTCTGTGTAGAGCCAATTTTAGATCACGTAATTTCAAAACAATTCGCCCTAAAATTTAAGTGAACGCCATTTTACAATCAATAATTATTAATTGTAGAGGGAAAATGAACATCTTTCCTGAATGATGCCGGCAATTACTTTCTTGAAGAATCAAAAAAACAAATCTATCACTCACAACACAGCCTCATAATAGTCTATTTTAGTTTTCCAACGCTCTGTTACGGTGGTAATCATTCATTAATGACGATTCTGAGAACGATTTTCCACTAATACTTGAATTGCAGATTACTAAACCGAAACACCCTTCCTGCATCGTTGACATAATCATCGTGAATAACTGAAAACTAGGTATTTTTTTGGAGATTAGCTCGGGCGCAAAACCGAATTTTAAAGTCCATTTTAATGGCTATCCCAGGAAATATTAAAAATATGTGATTCGCATGCATCACATATATGACTTGGCATGCACTAGAAACCTAGCACACTTAGGCACCCACAAAAACAAGCACTTTATCCATGGCTTTCTCACCAATTAACGACGAAACTTCAATTGGAATTATTCCATTAAAAATTGGCCCCGGACAAAATGACCTAAAGGTGTAATCGGAGCGTAAAAAACCACAGTCCAATTAAAAAAGCAATCAATCCGGGGCTCATCATTAATAATTCCCCAGTGCCATTTGAGATTTTTCCACAAGGTTTAATTGAAATTACAGTGCACTGAAAACATATTAATAGTATCCAAAATGTATTCAATATTTACATCAGAGTTTTAATTATAGTATTTTGATCTCGGAGTGAATAAAATGAAACGAACAAACATGATTCACATCTAATTTCTTCATAGTGCACGCCAAGCCACCTCAAAGAGTGTGTGGCAGGTATTGAATTTTCACCAACATGCACAACACCACATTCCAATGAAATAGAAACCACGCCAATGTAATAGAAACTACGAATATAGATGCGTCAGCAAAAACCTGAAAATACGTGTCAGGAGGCGAGTTTTCACCAATATTTACTGCACTCTATGCTATCAAATGTTACAGAAACTATGCGTAATATCATATTTTGCCACTACATAAAGGCACACAAATAAAAGAGTTAAGTTGAAAGCATACTAGGCAAGCTGTTAGCACTATTTATAAAAAATGTTGACAATAGAATTAGAGAGCAAATCAAATAATTAGCTACGCTACCTACAAAAAAACTACTTATAAAGTCTTCAAGAAACTGTTCTGGTCTATTAGTTTCAAAAAATGACACTTTAAACTTGTCTGTTAGACAGTTTATTTACTAAATTTGATGCTAATGATCTAATCTACCGTGGTATGTCGGTTTTCGTGAAACCTTTTAGGTATCGTCAGATCATAGATCGGCTAGGAACTCACTTAAAAGAATAAACCCACAGTTCGACCGATGCTATTGTCTGACAGCGATTCCCATCCTAGTTGTTGTGAGCTATATGGCTTGTAAGAATTTGTAGTCCTAGCAATTATCGTCATTTAATGTGCAATAAGGATTCATTCGTCTAATTACAGTGTAGAAAAAACTCATAAAGTGTCGTCAAAAGTATATGAATAAGAGAAACAAGGACATGTTGAGACTAGTTTTACAAATCAACTTCCGTCGCCATCAAGAAAAAGAAGCAAGCCTTTGAAAGGTGACGTGGTTAGTTCCATATGGAACAGGCTGCGAGAAGACGCTCCCCCGAGAATTGGCAACAGCGCTCCGCGGCGCGGCTTCGTCCAGGTTTTCTCCCAGGGAGAAAAATATGGCGTCAATACTGGCTACCCCCGAATTTCCAAGGTCTGAAAACATATGTTGATCAAAAATTACCCCGTCTACATACAATACTTAGGTATAGGTATACATACCCGTTAGTTGTAAGAAACCTAAGGCACCCTTTGAATGATAATGAATATAACTAAGATGACCATCCGTCCTCCTTTAGGGAGGACAGTCCTTCTTTTGTAAGTTCTGTCCTCCCTCGACAAGTGTCCTCCTACATGTCCTCCTTTTCGATATTTGAAGACTAATCTGTAAATCTCTGTATTTTAACGATGCCAAGCCGGTCCATTACACGTGAAGTGACGTATACTATGTACTTTATATGAAGGTTCGTCAAGGCTGGGTACTAGGTACAGTGCGGCGAGACGCAATCAACATGTTGAAACGAACAGGTTGAATGGGAAAATCAACATGTTGAAATTGATAAAAGATGGGTGGAAATATTCAGCCATAATTTCAAACATAATCACATTTCATGTGAACATTTATTTGTTCTTGTTCAATTTACGTTGCGCTGCGCTGGAACTAATGCAGCAGTTGAAAGATTTTTTTTCAATTGCTAATGATTTTTGGGCAAGTGAAAAATCGACGTTGAATGTTGATACTCTAGCTGTCGTAAAATTCGATACGAAAGATAATTTCTGTTCAGATATTTCCAATATATTGTTAGAAGATAATACATTGATTAAAATATTCATTCAATTGAAAAGCACTCATTTAAATAATAATTAATACGTATGTAAGCATAATCACAATATAAACGGTCACAAATGTTTTTATTATGCATTTATCATATTATATGTAGTGTATTATTGTTGCCATGAATGAAATATTTCTTTTATTTACGATATTTGTATTTTTTTATTTGCATCCTCCAATTCATTGTAAAAAAATAATTTCTGTCCTCCTTTTCATTGTAAAAAAGTTGGTCACCTTAATATAACAAACATTTTGATTTGTTGATCCATATAACTCGCTCTGCTCTCAGACATTAATGAGTGTATCACTTCAGAGAGCAAGAAATTGCGTGAAAATACTTTTTAATTGAAGTTACCATGAAGAAAGAAAGCACAATATTAAAAATGACGAGCGAAAAATGACAATGAAAAAAAGAAAAAAATTACCACTCCAGGGCATCGAACTCCCTACCTACCACTCCACAATCCACATACACATCACCACCGTTCTACCGTTTCCTTGAAGGAATTGGCAGTTCACACGACTTAAATGCGTTTTCGTGACAGTGGCTCTATCTTACAGCGTTACAGAGTCAGCCAGTCAATCATGGTGATTGTAACTATACAGCCTTTGTCACCATTGTGACTGTAGGTCCATGGTAATTTCAGTTACTTGACCATGACCTTGGCTTCATATTCTCCTCAGTTCTTTTTCTCTTGGGCAATTTTTAATTGTTGACGCTAATCACCTAGGTAATTAGAGACAGTTAAAGCTCTTCCCCCCCAAGGACATTAGTTGCCTCGTGGTAATGTCATCACTTAAGTTACCATACACTCCGTATAAACAAAGATAGAAAAATGATCATTGCTGCAATGAACAGGCAACAAAAATTACTATAAGTTTGCTAATAACAAATTTTATCGCATCTCCGAAAATAAAATTGCTATCGTAAAGTATTTGTTTTTGAAGTATGAAACCAATATGAATATTTGAGAGCCATCTTGAAAACAAGATAATATTAGCATTGATGATAGCAGTAAAAGCAACCGTACGTATCTTATGCATCACTGTGACATGTTTCATATCTCCTCAACCAGTATAAGTCATCGATATTCGGCGTTTTCATGGTGACTGTCGAATGCTTGTGACAAAATGTTTGCGTTGCCATAGCTCGTTAACTAAGGATTTGCGACCCCATGTTCATATGACAAAAAATGCTTAAAATCACTTGACCAACCACCTCCAGAAGTATTGCGCTTTCCTCCTGAAACACCCTGTGTATACCAATTTAAGTACGGCTGATCATTCGGACACTGTGGTAGTTTAGAAGTTGCGTACGCAGTTAAAGAGTGAGTCATTAGTTTCCAGTAAATATGGGTCGAACCAAAACGGTTAACACTGCTGAAGTATCAAAGATGACGGAAGAAATATTTTGGGAACCGCTGGAGCCTTGGAAGCTTAACGCTAAGCTAAGCTTCCTGGGAAATTTCGGTTCACGTATGTTTCAGGTTAACACGGAGGACATTATTTTAAATCCACACTATATATATATGTATCTAGAACTGACAAAGACAACAGAATAGAGAGATACACTTATGATCTGGTAGGGACTAGAATTCCTTTCTTCCACGCACCAATAGTGACTGTGACAAAAACATATCTAGGTCCCTGTTAGCATAAAATTAACTTTCGTCCTTCCTCTCTCCCAGTTCTTTTTTCCTATTTCCTCTTTTCTTCATATCCTGATACCCCCTGCCACACGCCCCTGAAAATTCTAGCATGCCACTATACAGATGTAGAACGCCCTGGTTCGGACAATCTATTTGAGTACATTCGGACACATTTTGTGCGTGAAAATGGCGGAAGGTGCTGGGGATTTACAATAACGGCTGAGTAAGTAGTTCCCACACATTTTATGGGGAGAATAGATCATTTTAATTAGATAGATAAATATAGTACGGAAGCACAAAGGAGTACTGAAGTCATAAACATGCGCAATCGGCGAAAATAAAGAAAAAAAACAATAAAAAAAACTCTCGAACCTGCCAACATCTACCCAAACAACGTAATAATCCACACGCATTAACAAAATCAAATACAACCAACTAAAACAGGCGATAAAGAACTACAAGATACCAGCTATAGAGCCAGAGAAGAATAAAACAAGCTGCATATAACAAAAAAATATTCTCAATTCATAACTAATCAACACCACTAAAACACAAATAATACTTACGCAACTCCCGTCCTTAAAATATCCCCCGTCAAATAGCAACCCCAGTCCAAGGAGTTCCCGCAGCACAAGGGAAAATAATGAAATAAAGGCGTGTAACCATAGCTGCCGCTGTCACTGCGCAATCGGCCATATTGAATTGATTCGAGTTGTAGTTCATTGGTCGAAAAAGTATGCACATATAAATTACGGGAAACTCGAAATACTGTACCAAATGATTTATCTGAGGCAACTGCAAAATGGAAATAGTTTCCGAACAAGCACTGCATAATTTAAAAAAATATAGTTAAAAATCTATGCGCGATATCGCACGATATCCATGTTAAGTGGATAGTTACCAAAATAACTTCAAAAAAGGATTCAAGTGTCAAGACGCCATATTCTCTTTTCTTCGAACTGATCCAAAAACTTTAGTCATTATGCCAAATCTCATTTGACATTGACAGTATAAGTCTCAGGGCGATTTTCAGCTGAGTATTGCTGGGAAAAAGTTGAAAAGCCGGAAAATACGCAAAATTCCCTCCTTTGCATGCAACTCACCAGCATGCTGTATTGAGAACATGTTCTCAAATGTTAGTTATCTTTCCTTGCATAAGTACTAAACCACAACAACTAACTATTCGAAAGATAAAACGTAACAGCCGATAATTAGGAGAGTCCAGAGCAACTCCATTAGCTCCCATTCATCCTTACGACTGTTATTAACCATGGTAGTTGACTTCTATGGAAGCGGCGAGAGTAGCTATATGTCTAGATGTGTATCGCAAAGCGCAGGAAATCAATCTGATGACACATTCATTCCGGTTTTTAACCCAAAAAAATATGAACGACAGAAGGAAAAAATGAATATGGTAATTTCGTAAATAAACTATTTTTTTTAAACTAATACGTTTGAACATCGCATTCTTCATGTTCCACAGGCATTCTTAGGATATAATTTTTATAAATTGCAACGAATGCAACTTTAAAGGGTATATTAAGCATTAGGTGTATCATATTTATTATTCTTTAATACTATAACAGTCATACGCCTTAGCTTTATGTAATTTATAACATTAAAATCATTTCCAGATCAAAATAATTTTTTTTATAATCTATAACAATAACTCTTCAATTTAACTCCTCCTCCTCCTCCCCGGGAAATTAATTTGTGATTAAAATTTTCAATACCGCATCACAGACATGATAAGGATTTCATCGGATCCGATACAATTATCACACAAAATGGAAATTCCACTAGCAAGCAAAATGGAAGCCTAACTATTTTCCGTAGAGTTGAGTTCCGTAGTCGGCAGTGTGCCAATTACTGCCCGAATCGCCCTTTCACTTAAGTAGAAGTCTGCTCTTGGACTTCGAAGTGCTGCTTGCAAACGACAAATAAGGCCACTGTTAGTAATAAGTAAATCCCAATAAGTAAATCCCAATGAGTAAAAGCCACCTTTATTCAGGAATAGGGCTCGAAATTATCGAATCTCGACATTATCGAGGTTGTGACTGTTTCATGTATAAGAGTTTGAATAGCAACATACTGTTTGTTTATATGTTTTCAGTTTATTGATTTTAATGATCGTACTGTTGTCACGAGCTGAATTGAAGAGAGTGATTTCTGACTCTAAATTAAATATCTAATTGATGAATTATTCAAGATGAATCCATCCACGTCAAGTAAACAAAGAATATAAAACTGTGGCATCACTAAACTCAAGTTTTGTGATGCAGCAATCGGGGTTTTTCGAGTTTTTGACGTTAAAACTCTTCGTCATCGTCGTGCCTCAACGATTCCGAGGCCTTGCCGAATAAGGCATTCCACTCTCATGAGCGAAAGCGTAAAGTCGTCGCCTTAAACTCAAGTTTTATGATGCAACAATCGAGGTTTTTCGAGGTTGTGACGTAAAAACTTCGTCATCGTTGAGCCTCAACCATTCCGAGGCCTCGCTGAATAAGGCATTCCACTCTCATGAGGTAAAGTCGCCTTAACATAGAAAAATATATGCCTACGTTTGAGGTATTATTCGCACCTCCGGGTCTTCCTTATCAACCAGTAGCGCGAGTCAGTCGTCGTCGTATCGCGGTGCCAACGAACCCATTGTTGCGATTCCACCTGCTGACCCCTTCCACACTCCTCCCCCCCCCCTCTCCTTCCTCAAAGCATTAATCGCTTGTCTTCGTAAAATAGAAAAAAACACACACGTGAGAGGGATGGAAAGAGGGAGGGGGGAGATACACCCAGCGCACACACATTTAGCATACCCGCATGTTTCTCGCGCGGGTGGGAGTAGGAGACACTCGTCGTTGGCAATCGATTTACTCCGTTCAGTTTGTCCTTAAGTGTGTGTCTCTCGTGTCAAGTGCCGCTGTGCCATATGGAGGACGACCCGAAGACGTCCCGACCATAGAGAGATAGAGCGATAGAGCGTTCTCCCCCGAGAGATAGAGCGTTCGTTCGTGGAGAGCGTGACACGAAATGAGGAAGAGACTGGGAGATATGGGGGCACAATTTTTAAATGGAAATAACTTTTACAAAGACCACTTTAGGAGGTTCGGTGGTTTCACTCAACTTAAGAGAATTCGAAGAAACTTGCTGGAAGCATTACTTATGTTGTCTTAAATCTACCTGACTTTTTTCCAGAATTATTTGCCGCAGATTTCTTAAGATATCTGAACGAGAAATGGGCATAAAAGTACATGGGTTCTTATGGGCACACAAGGTACGAGTAGCTTAATTCATCAAAGAGAACCTATTTCTAGTTAAGAATAAGAAACACAAAAATAAAAAAAGTATATCAAATGATTTTCATACATTATTCTATTGATGATTTAAATTATTTTTGTTTTTCTTATTCTTAACTATAAAACGTTCTTTTCGACGAATAAAGCTAGTCGCACCTCGCGTTCCCATAAGAACCCATGTAATTTCATGCCCACACTTCCACATCAAATATCCTAAGAAATCTGCGGTAAATAATTTTGAAAAAATTCAGGTAGCTTTAGGGAAAACATAATTAATGCTTCCAGCAAGTTTCTTCAAATTCCCTAATAGCTGAGTGTAACCAATGAACGTCCTTAACGACGCAGATAACACGACCCACCCGCCGTCCAACCGGGTTTCAACGAATGATCGTCGTCATAGGAGTTTTAGGAGTACTTTTAAACTATAAAATTCCCTGGACAGAACACATTAATTATCTCAGCAGTAAGCTTGTAAGTCCTAGCTGCTACATTCTGAGACAGCTTAGTTTAACTGTGGAAAGGGAAACTTTATTAAGCCTCTAATATATT
Source organism: Pyrrhosoma nymphula (assembly GCA_963573305.1). Classification (NCBI taxonomy): domain Eukaryota; kingdom Metazoa; phylum Arthropoda; class Insecta; order Odonata; family Coenagrionidae; genus Pyrrhosoma; species Pyrrhosoma nymphula. The sequence goes on along the minus strand of OY754329.1, from coordinate 171,238,119 downwards.
GATTTTTATTAGCATGTGCTGTATAGCATAACCTTTTGGGGATCTACCCAATTGTGTACCAAAATATTTCGTCTCCAAAAACGGGCAGTGAGAATCATAGTCCGGAAAGGGAACAGATCTCCCAGCAAACCGATATTTGAGGAGTTGAACATTCTTCCCATTCCATGTAAACATATATTTTTAACTGTTACGTATATAAAAAATAATTTTTATAATTTTGATGAGAATGATTTTTTTCGCAATTTCCTTGCACGGTCAATAAGTGAAATTCATTATGATTTTGTACGCACTGAAGTTGCTAAAATGGGACCCAAAGAAATTGGAATAAGGTGTTATAATAAACTGCCAACATGTATAAAAACTGTTTTCAATATAAACTCAATCAAATTTAAATTGAAAAGACATATCCTGACAAAGATGTATTATTCCATTGAAGAATACCTCAGTGATCATTATAAGAACAATTCTGTGCATTAATAAATTAATTGTATATTTGTATCTTAATATGAGTAATTATGTTTGTGTATATTTATATTTTGACGTTCCTTATATCGTATGCAATATTTATGTATCTGATCCTTGGGTAAATAAATTATTATAATTATCATCAGGTTATTTTTTCACCTAGTCTTGAATAATAAGACCTGGCCTGAACCTGATCTCACGATGACGATGATTCGTTGAAATCTGGGTCGTGTTTGATGTGTTGTTAAGTGGTCTTCGTAAAAGTTATTTCCATTAAAAATTATGAAAATATGGAGTACCTACCAAGTAACTAAAGAGAGAGTTTTATTTAGACAAGATGGGGTCTAAAAATTAACCCAGCATCTAACCTGCAGCAACGAAGATGTAGAAATTGACGGGAATAAGATCAAAACTATCTCCCATTTCAAGTATTTAGGATAAGTAGTACAAATCAAAGGATCCTCGAAGTTAGAGATAGAGAATCGTATATGCCAGAGTAGAAGGGCAATTGGAATATTGAACCCCTAACTATGGAGCAGCAATACCATCAAAAGAACAAAAACTGATATATATTTTTACATTACTTTTTTATATAACCGAATATATTTTACATATATACTTTTTTATATACCGAGACTGATATATATTTTTACATTATTTTTTATATAACCGAATTTATATATATATATATATATAAGAGAGAGAATTTATATATATATATATAAATTCATACATTCATAGGATGGAAAATGGAAATGGATATGGTACACATAAAAGGACGAACACAGGGTTTGGTGGGGAAGATGAAAAATGAGTCAAATCCAGACAGAAAAAATTTCACCTTAGCCGGGATTCGAACCCGGATCTCCCAATTGCCGGTCAGGTGTGCTCCCAGTTACACCACCAAGGCTACTCAATTAACTGCTGAATTTGACGGGGTTTTATTTCACACCCCATGCCCAAGTTGAACGTCCCAGAGATGGCGCGCAAGGGCGATTTCACCCACCATATAGGGGACAAACACAATTGGAAGGTTGAAAGGAAAGAGGAATACAGGCATACAACATATAAAGAGATGAAGAGTACGTTTAAAGGCACGCATAGCCGTAGAAGAAGAAAAGTATCATTTTTCGTATGATTGAGTATATTTGGCCATGTTGGCTCTTTTCTTCTTCTACGGCTATGCGTGCCTTTAAACGTACTCTTCATCTCTTTATATGTTGTATGCCTGTATTCCTCTTTCCTTTCAACCTTCCAATTGTGTTTGTCCCCTATATGGTGGGTGAAATCGCCCTTGCGCGCCATCTCTGGGACGTTCAACTTGGGCATGGGGTGTGACATAAAACCCCGTCAAATTCAGCAGTTAATTGAGTAGCCTTGGTGGTGTAACTGGGAGCACACCTGACCGGCAATTGGGAGATCCGGGTTCGAATCCCGGCTAAGGTGAAATTTTTTCTGTCTGGATTTGACTCATTTTTCATCTTCCCCACCAAACCCTGTGTTCGTCCTTTTATGTGTACCTATCCATTTCCATTTTCCTATGAATGTATGAATTTATTCGCGCCTTTGAGCGTCATTTTTCGTATGATTGAATATATATATATGTATATATATATATATATATATATATACTCAATACTTATTGCTTTATATATATATATATATAAAGCAATAAGTAGTAGAGAGTATAATACTTTATGGAGCCGAAACTTGGACTACAAACACGACAGAGAAAAAAGTAAATTACGAGACACAGTAATGGACATTTAGCGGAGATTGGACAGGAAATCACGAATAGAAAGAGTCGTAAATTCAGTGGAGATCTTGGAAGAAAGTAAATTACGATGGTTTGGGCACGTCCAAAGAATGGAGGATGAGAGAATACGGAAAGGTGCTCTGGAATGGATACCGGAAAGCAGAATGAAAATAGGAAGACCCAAGAAGTCATATGGTGGGATGGAGTGAGGAAGGATATGGATAGGAGTTAGGGGTTATGGATATATGGGAGATTCATTAGATAGGGGTACGGGTATTGGGTGATGAACTCAAAGGGTATTAAGGACTTTTACTTATATGAAAGATGGATGTGGGTGGGGTTTGGTGATGGAAACTGCTGCACATTGGAAAATCCCAAATAAATAAAACAAGAAGAGACGATACAGAATTGACGAGTGTTCAATTATATTCTTCTCAACCTCGTCAGAATTGAAGACAAGCATATTTCAAGACGCTAATAAAAATGAAATTAAAATTTTCAAACGAAATCACAACTGTTTCAGGCTTAAAAATGTGGAATATAGCCGTGTAAGAGGGAAATGGCCACCAACTATGTAGTTTTAATAATTAAATTAAATTCATTCAATAGTTGGAGTACATTTGCCACCTTGAAATTTTTCAATTGAAAACAGTCTAAATAATAGTTGAAATGAAAATTTTCCATTTAACATTTTTTTTAAATAATAATAATTGAAATTAGCATTATTTAATTTTTTAACACATCAAATAAATCATTTTTAGTAATTACTCTAATTATTTTATGTTTTCAATGAAATTATATTTAATTTACCAATTCAAATTATTGTTTCACTATTATTTTATCTATGAGTGCCTACTGTCAACGTGCTGATGCAAAAAATGTCAGTCTTGAGTTTCTCACGCGGTAATATTGTTAATGGAGTTGAATATCGCAATAAGAGACGCAATTAACAGCATATATCAGACACCATCTAAGCTATCCATCCGAGTGGGTAAAACTCCCCCAAAATCTCAAAATGTTCGTTTTTGTACCACGTGACTCCTTAGTTACGTCATCGGGATTATCTCGAACGGTTCCAACACAACTTCCAAGGTTTGAAACGGATACAAGAAAAATTGAAAAATGTTGAAAATGGTATGAGTTCCAACTTTCATTTGTAAACAAATTGTTTCTAGGGTTACTTTCACTGTAAACAAGATATTTTCTCAAACTACACATTTACTCATTAGGTACCTATAACCGATCAAATATGTTGTCAATCACTACTTGAGGATGCAAACGTCTACTTAACTCCAATTTGTCATTCCTAGAAACTAAATCATCGGAGCTTTCATCCATTATTCCTATTTGCTAATTCTAGACTCGTCTGCTTGTCGTGCCATCCGGATGACGTCATCCGCAGCACGGACCCATTTCGGTCACGGGAGCGTCCTCTACCTTGCATTGTTTGAACCATGACCCGAACAAACCTTATATAAATAAAATCTATGCTAATAAGATTTGCACGACTGGGTATTATTCCCGTCATTTCTGACGGGCTATCTATCAGCTATTACAAGTTTATGAATCGATAGTCGTCACCGATTCTCTCAGCTCAATCCCGAACGAACGAGCCTTCGTGCATTCCCAACATCCCAAAACTATAATTACAAAGTGAAGATTTTGGAAATATTAACAAAAATAAAATGATAAGAGAAAAAGAATATAAGAGCTTACTAAGAACTGACGACATCATTTGATGTAAAACTGGCATAAATATAATAAGTGGCATCAGTGTACAATGTATGGAACAGAGGGGTTGAACAATAGGTACCCTCGTATTGTAATTTTGCAAGGAAAAAAAGCGGGAAGGAACCGATAGGTTCACCCCCATTTATTATTATTATCTAGGTAAGACTCGACAACACTCAAAAACTGGTTACAGGAGTTGAATAGGGCCGAAGCCCCTTCCTTCCCTGGCGTGGGCTTATGGACCTATTCAAGTCGGGGATTGTCAGACATGCATTCGTTCGGGCCAACATGAGCTTATCACCTGTCGGACACCTGTCGGGCTCAGTTGAATATCGGTTACGGGCCTCGGTTGTGAAGGACTCAGCCGCGCTAGCAACTGAGTGAGTTTTCGAATTTTTATTTGTCAAGTGATTACCCTGAAGTGTTTCGTAAAGAGGTTCTAAGAGTAGGTATGTATCTTCTCAAGGGGTGGGAACATGGTTCCTTTTTTCTCGTTATCCAAAACGCTAACCGCCCTAGAAGGGCAATGTTCAAAGTTATTATCCTAACAACGCACTCCCCATCAGTCAAACCTAGTGCTATAAAACACAACACCTGACAATATTTGAAAAATGACAATCACGTTTTCGCCCTCATGAGCGTAATTGAAAAATAGCGATAACGCGAACGCATGCGTTATGGAGAACTGTGATAGCGCCACCCACAATCCATATCAAATTACCGAAGGTTTAGGCGTCGCCGAACATTGTGGCACTGACTTGCGGATAACTCAAAACGTCAAGGGAAGTGTGAAGACAGCCGGAATGGACCAACACAGGAACCGGAAGTCTCCCTGAGGAATCATTGGTCCGTTTGCTGTAACACCTTCGCATGATTTCCCCTCCTTCATGCCTCACTCTACGCAGGTGAGAGCCATAAAGTTCCGCGGAAACTGAAAATAGCTTTTCCTTCCAATATTTCGTCAAATGTAACGTCTTCAAGCGTATGACATCAATTCCAACAAAGAATAAACTGGGTACTTCGTTATCTCACACCCGAACGGCGGCATAACGTGGCCATTGGCCATACTGCCCACTCAGTGTCAGTTTATCACTGCGATTAAGAGAGTTTTTAAGAAGTTTTTACCACGGCTGTTCTAGTACAAGTACTAAATTCAACCTTCTTAGTCGCATGTTTCAAAACACTGCTTTCACAGATAACATTCCATAGCTGATTGAAAACAAATTTAAGACATAAAGGATTTAATTTAAGACACACAATCTGCAGATTAGTCGACGAACGTTCACCTGTTTTTAAAGAATACTTTTTCCAGCATCAATAAGCCGACTGCAGCACCATTTCAATTGAAATTACGGATTTGATTTCAGTTCCTCTAATCATTTGCTAAACAAAATATGCAACTAAGATCCATTGTTGCCTTAATTATGTTAACATCAATTTTCAGGGAGAATTCGCTTATTATAAACAGTTTTTCACGAAAATCGCATTTATACTATTTACTATTGTAATCGGATGAGTCGGATTTTTTTTATTTCGTTTATTTTTTTCGTCTTTCCGCAATTACTTCTGCGCTTCTTCTCTCACCTATTCTAACTCTCCTTGTTACTTGTTTAAAAATTTCTCCTGTCTCCTAGTTACCCCATCTTAAACGTTATTTCTTCGCGTATCCCCAAATTCGCATTTTTACCCCCCGAAAAGACTACTTATATCGCTATTAGTTTATGGACGTAGGGTTACACTATCTATAGATACTATTTGCGATAGATAAATACTATTTTCCGCATGTTTTACCCATTTTTGCAATTAGTACAACATAAAATTCAATTGTTTTTTTCTTCTGGAGATATTAAATCCATTTATTGATAATTATTTTATTTCTCTTTTTCCAACGTTTAGCATTTATTGTGTACCTATTCGTCTTCACGGCTCAGAGTAACGAAATACGAAACGCTGGGCAAAAGATAAATAAAATAATATACCAATTAATGGAATAAATATTTCCAGAAGAAAAAGAAACAATTATATAATAAAGAGGTCACGAAAAGAAATCATCCAGACAAAACATTCAATTTTAATTTGCGAAAAAATAGAGTGGAAATGTAGCATTTAGATGTTCCCATGAAACAATGGAAAAATAATTATTTTAAGTACTACCCATACTTTGGATAAAATGGCATTTAGGTTATATTATAGTGGATCTACCTTAACTGCTTTTTTCGCAAAGATTTATCATTTATCACTACCCAACAACATCACATGGACTGAGTCAAAGTGGTGAACGCAGCTTATCCGTATCCAAAATATATTCCCGCCTCTTGGAATTCCATGGATTTCTTTAAAAAAAAGAATGCTTTAATATTTCTCGGAAGAGTTACCATAGATTGCTGCAATCACTACTTCCTCTTTTCCGTAATGTACACTTCCTGAGACAGTGTGGTCTCCAAATCACTCAGAAAAGTTCTTGCTTGGCCAATATTTCCTACACGTTAAACTACCAGATTATATGCGACGGCCATGATGGGGAAAACAGCTCAAACCCACGACGATTTTATAGCCAACTAAATCAACCCGACTGGTATACGCGTCGGGGTTTAAATCGGAAAATTTCTCTTATAAAAATTGAACCGCGAGTTTGAGGAACAAGGCGTTATACGCAAGATATGACTGAACCCTGGGGAGAAGGCCAAATGAACGGAAATGAAAACAAACAAAGAAGTTTCAGCGAAGCCTGGACAATAACAGCTGCAGAGAAATATATATATGTTGGAAGCAATGGAGATGTGGTGTTGAATCGAATAATGGTGAATCTCAAATGGAAGGAAAGAATCAATCATCCAATCCAAAGAATCCACACGAAGAGTTGGATAGGAATGAAGTAGTATGATGAAAACTCTGAGAATGAGAAGAGGTAAACATATATAGGTCGTATATAGGTCACATTTTTCGACACATCAGCCTATTGGAAAGAATATTGTAAGGAAACATTAATGGGAAGAATTTCAAATGAAGACCAAGAATCGGATATATTATCTGAATTTTTGTCGAATATATATGAGTATATGTATATAAATATATATATATATATATATATATATATACGAGTTCGTGGAAAATCACACACGCGATAATGTAAATAGACTATGCCACAGGTGGGGCGGAATTAAATATAAACACATAAAAAAAGAACACTCACAATATTAGTTGATATTTCGGTTGCTAGAACCTTTCTCAAAGGAAGACGGATACAGATATATATATATATATATATATATATATATATATATATATATATACACGAAACGAAAATTTCGCCAATAGGCCACAATATAATAAAAAAAACACTTGACAGGGGGTGGGGAAAGAAAAGTAAAAAGAGAGAGAGGACTTACTGGGACGTTTCGGGCATGTAGGCCCTTCTTCAGCTGTAGAAAATTTTCTACAGCTGAAGAAGGGCCTACATGCCCGAAACGTCCCAGTAAGTCCTCTCTCTCTTTATACTTTTCTTTCCCCACCCCCTGTCAAGTGTTTTTTTTATTATATATATATATATATATACATATAATCTTTGGAAGTTTTCGCCAATTGGCCACAAATATATAAATTCAAACTTACAGGAGGTAGGAGAAATAGGAAAAGATAAAGAATTCGTTCTTACGGAACGTTTCGAACCAGTTGGTCCTTCGTCAGCTGACTCGTATATATATATATATATATATATATATATATATATATATATATATATATATATATATATATATATATATATATACGAGTTCGAGGAAAATCACACACGCGATAATTTAAATAAAAATAAACTTTGCCACAGGTGGGGCGGAAATAAATATAGAAACACAAAAAAAAAAGAACACTCACACACTATACGTTCTAACTTATAGTGTGTGAGTGTTCTTCTTTTTTGTGTTTCTATATTTATTTCCGCCCCACCTGTGGCAAAGTTTATTTTTATTTATTTATATATATATATATATATAAAATGAATGTCAAAATGGACGTCAAAATGAATAATTTTCTTAGAATGAAGCGGTCAGTTGTGAGTAGATTTATTGAGTGGAGTGCTTGCAACAAACCAATCTTGGAATTTATGACTGCTGATAATTTTAGGAAAATGATAGCCATTTCAAAAATGTACACGTGGAATATCAGATTGTTAAGATTCAAGCGGTTGGATCGCGGTTCCGTCTTCGCGTTGTTGTTAACACTATCAAAAAAAAGCAAGTCGCTCTATAGAATGGATATGTTCTCACTTACTGCACGAAAAACTGACTTCATGCGTTAAAACTAGTAGTTCAAAGCACTCGACATATTTTGAATAAAAACGATAACGTTGCCGCTCCCATGAACGCAATTGAAACATTAACGATAACGCGAGCGCACGCGTTATGGAGAACCATGAACGCGCCCCAGGCTTGCTTAAGTGGCCAAACTCAACCTTTGATTGTTCTTAAGTGGATGAATGAACCACCTTGCCTACTTACCTCGTACGGTAGCTTCAATGTCGATGCCCCAACATCAACAGGAATGCGACAAACTGTTTAAGGTTGTTCCACCGTAAAATGACTTTAAAATGTCAGTTTATTCATATTCTGTCTACTTGTAGAACAAGTTGTCCTTTATCTGATATGAACAACAAAATAATACCTTTCCACGCTATTTTATTCCATAATTGAACTTGAAATTACATGGCGTTCAATGGGGGAATGAGAGAAACACGGGGAAAAATAGTATTTATCCATAAAATACAAATGCCATTTTCGTGGAAAAGTCTCCAAGAAGGAAATAATCCAGAGAAATTTAATAAAAATAAAATACAGGCATCTTACCACCTTATTTTTCTAGTTATTGAAGAATTAATGCCGTAATTGAAGTCAAAATGCGGTAATTCGTAGGAAATGGCGCTGCAGTCGGCTCCTATGGCTGGAAAAAAGTGCTCATTTAAAATACATTCGTGGAATAATCTGTACTATATTTTGTACATTACTTTTGGGTTTCTATAGGTAACGCACTGCATCAGTGAAAGCAGAATTTTTTAAACAAAATATAAAAAATGTGGAATTTAGTATTTGTTTTGACTCACACAGTCGATTCGGAACCTCCCTAAAAGATTTAAAACCGGAAGATGCCTTATTGATTCAATTATAATGGTATTCCACATCGAAACCATGGTCGGCACTAATAAAAAAATGTATATTTTACAAAGTAAGTGTTCTTGAAAGAAGGGAAAACTGTTCACAGAAATAAATCATCAGTATAAAAGTAAAAAGGTTTCTTTATTGCAGTGAAATAGCTCGATATAAGAAGTTTCAGTCTTGAATAGGAAGTAACTTGGAATTCTCTCCTCTCAGGTAACGATTTGGAAAGAATTCCGCGTTCACTTTGTGCCATGTAACCGAATACACTGATTTTTATCTTGTAGTTCACCTGTGCATCACCCTACCAAGTGTTTACTCAATGAATAGCTATTCTACATTTAAAATGCATGGCATAATTTTATTTTATTTTTTCATTTAAACGTGGAATTGCAGCGTTCTCCTAACCTATCCTTTCCTAGAATAGCTTTAAGGTTTTGGTGTTTTGACGCCGATGGTAAAAACACCATGCAAGTATTCCTATTAAATTCCTGTGAAATTCCGATCGAGTCAAACACAAAACCCGAAGTAGGATTTTTTTTTCTTTGTGAATTGCTTACATTCGTGTGTGAAACCGCTATATATGCGTAATCCAATCCGAGATGACTAACGAGTCACGCAGTACAACAACGAATCTCTTGAGAATTTAGAGAGTGACGTTTTTTTTTGCTTGACGCTTCACTCAAGACAGAATCGCCGACCCGGGAATTCCGACTGTCTAATTATAAACAAAGCATTGCGATGGCCCCAGCGGGTGATGAAGCAATGTTTTCGGCCCAGTGCTCTGAATGTCCAAGTTTCAGAGTTTTTTTTAGCGCGAATCATGCTGATCGAGTAACAGACAAAACCCAATATGGAATGCGCTTAAAACCTCTCCAAACACTGCCATCTGCTGGATCATAAATTAGTCACAGGGAGCAATCACGATTGTCTACACATTATGGAGAATAAGGCAGTTTAAAATATCGTCAATACTTTCCATTACAGTTTTCCTCGAATATAAAATGCCGATCAGCTTCCCGGGGAAACCATATGGGAGAATGATTCCAACGCCGTAAAATGTCTCACATCGGCGTCTTCTCCTCAAGAGGGTTAGCTCCTCATGAAGGTTATCGTCTCAATACGCGTCGCTGTTCTTCGAATCCGCGACAGTTTACATTTAAACAGATCTGACGCGTCGAATAAACAAATTAAAGTGAGAGTTAAATGGAGATTAAACATAGAATATTGACGTGACCACCTTAACATTAGGAGCCAAGTCCTTAAACAAATCTAACAGCTAAAGTAAACGAACTAAAGCAGCGTGTAAATTGAGAGTAAACAATGAAGGATCTACAAACTTGACAAAGTCTTGAAAAATAATTCCCGCTCAAAGATCTTCAAATTCAAGGACCTTAATCAGGAAAGCGTCGAAATTTTTGAACCTTGACAATATTGAAGCTGAGAAATATCGAAGCATTTCAACTTTCGTCATACACCAAGAGATATATTTTTAGAGTCTGTGACGTCAACATTTCGTCACCGTCGATGCGGGACGATTTAGTCCTCCCTGAATAACACCTCCGAGACCAAGTCACGTCGTAGGAACTTAAAATAAATGTAAAAATTTCCTTAAACAAATCTGGAAGTTCAATTGAACGAACTAATGTGGAGTGTTAATGGAGTCATTACTGTGAGTAAACAAAAGAGAGAATCGATATACCTTCTTAAGAATATATTGATCTTGGAAGTCAAGGTAAAGCAGTAAGAAGTTCTATTGGTTGTTACAGTTTCCCCAAACAAATCTGACGTCATACGTAAACAAACAAAAGTTAAGTGAAATAAGAGTTTAAATACAGTGTAGGTAAATAAAAAGTAAACAATATGGATAGACATATGGAACATCTTGTCAGTCAATTTCCGCAGGAGTAAATTCAAAATTGAAAATCAAAATCTAGAAACAAATCAGTTGGTTCAAATAACAATCTAAAGTAGAGAGTGTAAATCGACTACAAACTGAGTTTAAACGGCATAAACAATCGTCCCGGAATTCACACAATGTCCTCAAACAAAATATGGCGCATTTAACCTTTTTTGAAAACTATAGGGGAGTGTAAACGGTGCGTAAATTGAGCGTAAATCGTGAGTTAACAATATGTTGGACATGCCTTGTAAGTCACCCATTACATATATTACATATATTGGGACATATGGATCATCTAGGCAGTCCATTTCCGTGGCAGTAAATTCTAAATTAGGCAAAGTTACCTATAACAACATCAGGTGGTTCAAATAAAAAAAATAGAGTGTAAAAAGAGTGCAAATTATAACAACTATATAACTAAACAACATAAAAATCGTCACGGAATTCGCACAACAACGTCCTCTAGCAAATCTGGCGCATTCGATTAAAAATAACTGAAGGGAAGTGTAAATGTTGCGTAAATTGGGCGTAAATCACGTGTAAACAATATGGTGGATATGCGTTGGTAGTCACCCATTGCATATAATACATACATTGGAACATCTTGTTAGACCATTTCCGCAGCAGTATCTTCAAAATTAAGTCAAAATTAGCTACCGACCGAAACAAATCAGGTGGTTTAAATAAAAATCTGGCGAATTCAATCTTTTAAAAATCTGAATGGGAGTGTATATGGTGGGTAAATTATGCGTTAATCACGTGTAAACTATATGGTGGACATGCGTTGTAAGTCACCCATTACATGTACTGAGACCTATGGTACATCTAGGCAGTCAATTTCCACAGCAGTAACTCCAAAATTGAGTCAAATCTACTTAAAAACAAATCACGTGGTGCAAATCAAAATCAACAAAACAACATCAAGAATCGTCCCGGAATTCGCACAAGAACGCCCTCGAGCAAAATCTGTCGCATTCAATTTTTTTAAACAACTGAACGGGAAGGTGTGAACAGTGCGTAAATTGGGCGAAAATCACGCGTGAACAATGAGAAATGTGGACATGCCTTGAAAGTCATCCGCGGCCGCCCACCGAAGGGGAGAAGAATCCGCGGCGGAGGCCGTGGCCGCGAAGACGAACAGCATCATCCCGGGAAGAAGAAGGGAGACCATGGAGGCGGAGGCAAGGTCCCTTGGGCGACCCCGCCGGATCCCACGAGGGTCGGCCTCCCCCGGCGTCCCGTCCGTAAGCGCAGACCTCCTCATTCTCTTTCTGCCATCTCACGGAACGAAGGCAAATCGATACGAAACTGGATGAACCAGCCACCACACTCACTCGACACACACTGCGGGGGGAGAACCCAAGGCTCTGGCTGCTCTGTGCCGCTCCTCTCTCTCTACGAGGATGAGGCAGAAAGAGAAAAGAGAGGGGGTGGTGTGTTTTGCTTAACGGTGGGGATGGAACAGCGAGAGAGAGTTTGGAAGGGGGTGAAAGAAAATATAAGTAGGGGGATGGAGTAAGGGTTGACACGACGTCGACGTACTGGAGAGTTTCTCGCGAGCGAGTTCTCGTGCGGTAAGGGCGTGCGAGTCAAAACGACTCTCGTGGTGCGGAGAATCCACTCGTATTCGAGTTGGCACGAGGCGAAAATTGCGGAAACCTCGCGTATTAACCAGTCGGCTTTCGGCGCACACCGACTCTTCTTTTCCACATGCGAGTTACAGTAACGTGAACTTCAGGGGGAAAAAACCATCAACTGGATAAGTCTAATTAAAAAAAATCAAATTTATACTAATTCACACTGACGTATGATTCATAGTTGACTTCCACATACACGTGACACTAACTCGCACGCAAACTGACTTTCACACGTGTTTTAAGAACGTCTTAATGGGCAGGAAAATTTCCTTCAGCCAGTCTCCCCATGGGGTGGAATCCCCCGAAGAAACTCTGCGAGTTTTCTTTCACATGCACACTCGAGTTGTCAATTTTCACGTACTTGAGCGAGTTTTACTTTTCGAGATTCGAATTGTTTTCCCGAATGGAGTTTTCTATTCCTTATGGATGGGGGGGGGCAGCAATAAGACGAAGACGACGATTGAGACGGCGGCGCCCGTTGGCTTGGCGCGTCGTCGAAGAGGAAGAGAGTCCTTCCTGCGTGGTTGGTGCCGCTGACAACAACCAAAGGAAGACTGAAAACTGAAAGGAAGTCGAGCGATAGATAGCGCGGGCTGTTGTCGCATGGCTGGGAGGAGGAGGAGGTGGGACTTGTTGGGGAAGGGGAGGAGGAGAAAGGGGGGGGAAAGAAATGTGAAGGGGGAGGGTGGGGGGGGGAGGGGGTTTTTGCGGCGGCGCAAAGGGTAGGGTGGATCGCGGGGAGCGACGGTGGCGCAGCCGCCCGGCGAAAAAACCAAAGTGGATGGGACGGCCGACAAGTGGTTGTTTACGTACGAGGGAATGTCAATGAGAGTGTATGACAGATTTGCAATTCATATAAGTATGCATTACTACGAGCGCCATTTTTTCGGGGAGCATACGAAATAAAAAATTTATCTATAAAATCATCATCAGAGAAGGTAATCTACCGGTTAAAGGTAGGTTATGACGGAAGTCAGAGAAAATCCAACAGACTCTTACACGTGCAGTGCCCTTTCTACCTCTAGTATTTCTTTCTTCATCTCAGAATAAGTCCTACCTTTCTTCATTCCGTCCATAAAACTTATTCTCTTTCTCCCCCTTCCCTGCTTACCCAACATCCTTCCCTCTGTCACGGCCTTCTGAAAACCATTGCCCCTCATTACCCCTTCCAGCCACCTACCATGTCTTCCCCTAATCTCATCTATAAGTTTCCTCTCCTCGCCCACCATGTCAAGCACTTCCTCATTTGTCTTCCTTTCCGTCCAACGCGCCTTTTCCGTCCTCCTCCACACCCACATCTCGAAAGCCTTCAACCTACTTTCGTCTTCCTTTCTCAATGTCCACGTTTCTTCCCCCATACAACGCCACACTCCTAATCAAGCTCTTGAACACCAGCCTCTTTTTTACATCCTTACTTAGGGTTCCCGTCATCAGCTCCCTTCTGTTATTGAACGCTTTCTTCCCTAGCGCTATTCTCCTCCTAATGTCTTTGCTACCATTCCCTGTTTCTTCTAACGTACTACCCAAGTAATTAAATGAAATAAAGGTTCCTGTATTTGCTAGTAAATACACATTAAGTTGTTAAATTTTATTCTTTATTATCATTTATTCTTCTATAATTTATTTTGTTTAAAATAAATTTATATTTAGTAAATATTCATTTCAGTACATTTACTTGAATGCTAAAATACTTCCTTTCCGCTTCACAGCATTCTTTTTCCATGCACGTTGCACGGAGGCGATTCTGTAACTGATAGCGTCTGCGCTATCATGACGTAGGGTGCTATTTCGCCGTCATGTAACGCCTCCCTGATTCTGTTACTTCAAATGGCGACCACAGAGCGTTATTTGGGAGCGTTGAATAGGATAAACAATAAAACCAACCTTCGGCTTGCGTTATCCCAAATAGCGACCCCTCCGATTGCAAGTCTTGCTAACGGTTCGGCACAGTCTTTTGTTTTTCTTTCGATATTCTTCGGAAATGGCACGACGGGGTACATGGGATTAACTGATAAAAACTAAAAATCGAGCTTTTTTTCGACCCTATATCATTATGCTAGTAGTTGGGTGGTAATACATGAAATTTTACTTACTCGCTTTCCTGTCCATGTTCCACAAATATTTAATTGTTCCGCAACGTTTTTTCTTCAGTGCTAAGCGAATTTTTTCATTCAGGAAATAAATATACGATCGAGAATTCATGCGAAGATGGATTTGTATTTTTTATGCCTTTTGCATAATTTGAGAAATTTACATGCATAATCAAAAACATTTTGCAGCGTAAAACTTTCTTCATTTTTAGCTAAAGGTACCTATAGCTATACAGGTAATGTCATTCGTAGACGGAGTGACTACATATTAAAAGGATGCTTATAAGGACTCGTTCTTAATACTTAGGTGACATAAAAATGTGTCTCGTGGCGTGCATTCGATCTAGATTCGTCTTTACATGAGCGTGTATTCACTCGCTGCACGTGTGTATGCCGTTGAGAGCGACACTGTTGTAAGACAAAATTGAAAGTATTGGGAAATGCGGCTACAATTAAAACAAATGCCAAATTAAACCCCGAGTTTCTGCTTTCCACTGAGAAGGAAAAAAGTGAAAAATTCTAGTGCAAAAAGTCTAGTATGGGGTGAGCTCTACTCTTCTCACCTATCGCAACAAACCTTCGGGCTGAAACACTTGAGTGAGTGAGGGAAAAAAACATTGAAGCATAGCATCACACTATTCATGCAAAACACAGAAATCGGGCATAGGAATATTTCAGCGCTCCTAAATAAATTGTGGTGCAAAACTGACTTACGCCGCTTTTGCTCCCAACAAATCAATCAACGCAGTAATATTTATTGTTGAGAGCCCTGAGGCTATTACGAATGTACTTAGTACAGCATAATCATAGTATTATCCTTCCCTTGGTCAAAGAAATATCATCTACTAGGTAACCCATGCGAAAATTTCGCACTTTCACGCTATCAGGGAATAAGTATGTTAAGAAAACGGTGTAATTGGGTTTTAAATAGAGAAGAAAGTGTATCACAAAGTACTTTCTTTATACTTGGAGCTTTAACTTTTAAGTCAAATTAATGGGTAAATAGTGAAATTTGAGATTGAAATTGTATTTTTCGTCAGAAGCCGGTGGTTCAACGTTTAAAATGATACCTCATTTATCACTGTAGATGCAGTATTAACGGAGCATATACGGAATGACAGAAAAAGACCCATTCTGTAATAATATATATGATTTTTAGATTTTTTTGAATGGTTATTGACCACTTATTAATACATTTGTTAATTTACGGAGGTTTTGTCACGTCTTTTTTAAAAAACTCCACTTCCTTTTTCCGCCAACGTTTCGCCTGTTTATTAATGAGGCTTCTTCAGGGCTACAGTACAATGTAAGGAATACAGTTGGTAATAATTATAATGAATACAAAGATAAAAAAGTTTTCAAACATAAATTTAGTATAACTCAAAGGATTAACTTTCTCACTGCGACAATGGCAACACAAAAACAAACTCTTCCTCTTAGCAACAAAATCAACGTAAAAACCAAATTGGAAAAACAAAGCTAAAATTTTAAATAAAAAAAGGAAGTTGAGTTTAATAAAAAGACACGATCAAACCTACATAAATTACCAAATGTATTGTTAGATTCGTGATGACTTCGTTGCAGTCGTAATGTTAAGATTTCATGTAAGTTACAGTTTCAGGATTAAATTTGTGGAAACACGCAACATGACATTATTTCTCGCACTGTACACTCCATGCTTTTTTTATTTTTATCCACCATGGGTTCGACATATAATGTCATCTTCAATGTACTGTGGGGGAATAAAGTTTCCCAACAAACGGAGCCCCGCCGCCACTATCGCTCTGAAGGAAAATCGCTTTCCTTTCTTATCTAGAATTGCAGGGGGGTTGGCTGGGATTGGATTGGAGGTCATTTATATGCTTTGGGGAGGTTGGTGTTTCAATGTGAAGGACTGGAGGGGGAGAGAAGAAACATACACTATGACAAGGATGGAGGTTAGGACGTAAAGAGATCGGGCGACAAACTAACAGGTTATTGACATCAATGGCGAATGCAAGTTAAAAGATCATTAACAATATAAAAAATTTTCTTTCCAGCATTTACAATCTCATACTTCTCTCAAAGATCCTGTTTTTTAACCTTATCCTGTTCATGCAAAATTTCCGATAGATACCCTAAGTTCGTCTTTCCCAGACTTAGCGCACAGTGAATAGACTCTTTCTGCGAAGCGTAGACATCTGTCATTCTAAATATAGTTTTAATGCTATGATTTAACGTTTTAATTATACTAATGGTCACCAGCAGTTTTTCTTTTCCGACATAAACTTCTGACTGATAAAATAAAAATATCACAAAACGCAACCCTACTGCAACCAGAAAAGCCACCCCAAGACTGACTTGAAAAATCCTAATCTTCGTCATTTTCGATGCTCAATACAATGTCATTTACTTCTCGAAGATGGCACCGCGGTCGGAAACGAGCGAAAACAAGACTGACAATCGCCAATTTAAAAGAAATGGGCATATCAGAGGACCACGTAACGAGCCGGACACTTCAAACAGATAGGGTAACCTTCGCCATCCCTATCTCCACAGCGGAAGCAACGAAATAATTAAACCACAGTAGCTCCAGTGAGCGTGCGATACGAATAAATTGAATAACGCGCAGCGCGGGGACGTCAAAGACTGACGGAAATTACGTCATCGATCTCACCAACGGGGAAGATGACAAATATCTCTGCTCACAACACCAACTTATACCACCATCGTACGCACATACAATCGCATAAGCACCGAAATAAAAATTCTAAAAATTGAGTTGGATTCTCTATCTACATGAGGATTTTCCCCTAACTTATGACCTCTCTAGTGTTTTTCTTGATTTCAGATAAGATAGGAGTGATATTCTTTCATTGAGACGATAAGTATATTCTCAACTTGAGATGATATTCAAATTTAACTTGGTATATTTTTCTGAAGTAGGTAAACTCCTATCACGAAACACAAAACTTCGTATCTATAAAACAATTGTTTCGTCCGAGTGCTGTTGCCCCTGTCTGCACGTGGCAGACAGTATGTGCGAAATGACCTTAGCCGTCGAAGCACTTTAAACAAAAATACTACTACTAAAACAATTGTCCAACCAGTACTACTGTATGGTTCCAAAATATGGTCGCTTACAAAAAGATCACAAAAAAAATTGAAAACGTTTGAAAGTAAAGTGTTGAGACGAATATTCGGCCCTATTAAAGAGGGAGAGACATGGAGATTAAGGAAAAACAAAGAGTTGAGGGAACTGTACAAAGAACCAGATATTGTGGGTATAGTCAGAAGCAGACGACTTAGATGGCTAGGCCATGTCCACAGAAGAAGTGACAACACAATGGTAAAAATGATATGGAAAGAAAAACCGGAAGGCACCAGACCACCAGGGAGACCAAGAATGCGCTGGAGCGACGAAGTGAAGGACCTCGAAAAAATGGGAGCTCAACTCGACACACAGCAGAAGACAGAAGGACATGGAGGCGAGTGGTTGGCGAGGCCTATGGACCATTTAGGTTTCCATTGGCCACAGGAGTAAGAGTAAGTAAGGTACACCCCTTAGCTTTTATCCTTTGGTAGTTGGTATTATTGGTATAATTTGGATTGGTAGGAAAATAAGCTTGGGGCGTAACCCTTAGTTTGAGAGGACGAAACATCTTTCACAGGAATTTATTGTAAAGGATCTCCATTATATCATACTACTCAAATAATGATTGATTATATTTTTTAGAGGAATAGTGTTTTTCTGAATGGTGTGTGAATAAGAGGAATGTTTTCAAATAACATAGTTCTATACGTAAAGGTTTCTCGGGTTTCACACCGGGTAAGATTATTTAAATGGATCAACGTTTCGATGGTTGACTCAGCCATCGTCATCAGGATAATGAGTTCAGCGAGGATGCTGGCGGTTATATAAATAGTCGCAGATGCCCCATTGTTGAGGAAGCCATTACAAATTCTTAGAAAACTGGCAAAACCCTAAAATCCTAAACCAGAAAACCCGAAATACGCCGGGAAAATCTTAAACCCCTTATAATATAGTTCTGGAATGAAAATCTATTGAATTTCCATCGAACTGGATGAAATATTAGAACTTGAACTCAAGGCACAAAATATTGGCTAGAATAGCTATCCCCTTCTATATCCCCAACACCCCTATGACATCCTTTTGGAATCTGGTTAGGAAGCTTCATACTTATTCAAAATAAAGCAGTTCTCCCTTAATAAGATATTATAGGCAGAATCCTCCCCTGCGACTGGTATATAAGGACCGCATTGTTGCAGTAATAATTTCCAGCTACTCAAATAAAAAAATGCAAATCAAACATCAATCATCGAACAGATAAATGACAAATACAAATATAAAAAATAATGTAGAAATATTACTGCGACCCAGTACATAAATGAAAGAGCTCTAGATGAGATGAGAGCAAAGGTAGGGGAGCTAGGTGGTGTCAAGATCCATGGAGAAAAACTGGATATGCTGAGGTTCGCTGATGATAATGCATTACTGGCTGAGATCGAAAAGGATCTGAGTGAGGTACTTGAGGTAATGGAGGACATCCTAACAACAGGATATAATATGAAAATTAATATAGAGAAGACCAAAGCACTTAAGGTTAGCAAGCATGGGAGACAAGCTAAAGTGTATTTAAGGGACAGGCGAATAGAGAATGTAGAGGAGTTTACCTACCTGGGAAGCAAAATAACAGCCGATGGAAGGAGCAAAAGAGACTTAGTAAGTAGAGTTCACCAGGCAAAGAAGGCGTTTTATCAAAAAGGGAAACTCCTAACATCCAGAAATATCGGCCTAGACCTAAGAAAACGCCTTCTTATTTGTGGAGCATATTTTTATATTGCAGTGAGACCTGGACGTTTGGCAAGGCAGAAGAGAGGAGGGTGGAAGCATTCCAGATGTGGTGTTTCAGGAGGATGTTAAAGATTCCCTGGGTGGACAAAGTCAGTAACGAGGAGGTTCTCAAACGTGTGGGGGAGTCTCCTTGTCCGCTGAAACTACTGAAAAAGAGAAGAAATATCTGGATCGGGCACCAACTAAGGCACGAAACATTGCAGGCCACCACCTTAGAAGGCACTATGGAGGGAACCAACTGCCGGGGCAGGCCTAGGTTGGCGTTTATGGGGCAAATAATGAAGGAGTTAGGCTGCTCCACTTATGTGCAGTTGAAAAGAATGGCACAAGACCGTAGCGTATGGAGAACTGCCGCCAACCAACCTTTGGGTTGAGGACTTAAGAAGAAGTACATAAATCCTGACAACGACTCGTCAAATTCTTAGAAGCACATCCTCCGTTTTCGTTAGGCGGTGTTGGCTACCGAGTCGCCTGAAAAGGGCCAGGAGTATCAGAAGGTTACGGAAGAACTTCTCCCAAAACATACAGCGTTTTCCAATCAATTTATATGGTTTTTTTTTGTATTGCGAGAGTTAAAAAGTTGAAAATCCTGAAATATACGAATTGGCAACTTGTGCTCTGGATGCGCTATGGAGTGACACAAGTGAGCGTAGCGCACGTTTTCGCATTCAACGTATATTTTGAACAACTTAGGGAAATCGTGAAATGATTAACGGCATACTATTTCTCAGATGCAACAGAGTAGGTGCTACATAAGGAGCCTGTCGCTTACTTCAATCAGTTGCTCGAGTACGATGCGCCAACCGCTCCAATCAAATAGTTAATCTGACCTAAGTCAAGAGGCCTAGACTTTTTCACTTCCGTTCCTCAAATTCCGCTCCGCAACCCATTTATCACTCGCCACTTTCAAAGGATTTTTTATTATCACGGTCCTCTCTATGGCGCTATTGTTATACAAAACGCAAACCACTCCAGAAGCGCAAGCTCACAGTTACTGGTCTAAGTAAGAAAGCACTGCATCAATTATAAATGATGCTTAAAAGCACCGTAAACTTATTATTAGGAATGACGATCGCGTTTTCGCTCACATGAGGGCAAATGAAAAATAATGTTTACGCAAGCACATGCCACAGGTTTGTTTCTTCCGTTTCAAATATTTACAAACCACCACACTGGACTTGACTACAGCTTCGTCACATCATCCTTTCTGTGCAACCAGCGGCTGCCGCCTTAACGTTGTTCTAGCGAGATATTTCCCTAGTCATAATGGAGATCTAATTCGAATTTTATAATTTAATTTCAGCGTCCATAAGAAGTATGCAATAAATATTGTAATATTAACTATGCAAAAATGTAGTTATACATGACAAAAGTTCTCACAAATTAAATAAATATATCTACACAAGTCTCTACCCGTAAAAGACCCTAATGGCAACTTGTCTGAGTGGGTTCCTATCTCTTGCGGTGTACCTCAAGGGTCAGTCCTAGGGCCATTGCTGTTTTCGTCGTATGTGGGACACATTTCAGCATGCATTACCAGGTGTAAATATATGATGTACGCTGTACATCTCCAAATTAATATGCACTGTCACCCGTGTGATTTCCCTGAGACCATTAGACAAGTAAACGATGACGTATCTGCCATCGTCTCATTGGCCCGAGATAACTTTTGAAAAATAAATAGTAATAAAACCAAATCCATGATTATTGGTCACTCCAGGGTCATGTCTAGACTTAATGTGGCCAAACTGCCTTTGGTTGAGGTCCAAGGAAATGGTATGCCTTATTCCAAGACGGCCAAAAACTTTGGAATCATCTTCAGCAGTACTCTGTCTTGGAAAGATTATATTTGATATGTTTCAAATAAAGTTAATGCTACTTCACATCAACTGAGAATTCATAAAAATCTGCTGCCTATCCATGTAAGAAAGCAACTTGTCTCAACCTTAATTTTTCCTAGTTTTGATTACTGCTGTCTTGTATTTTATGATTTCACAGCAGTACTTATCACTAAGCTTCAGCGCTTAATGAATTCTTCCGTTAGATTCATTTACGACTTGCGGAAACATGAGCACATAACCCCATATTTAAACAAGCTCTCCTGGATGGACACAAAAACAAGAAGAAAATTCAAATTGGCGTGCTTCATGTATTCCCTACTCAAACACGATGACCCATAGTACATAATTGACATTTATCCTAAGAGAACCATATTGCCAAATATAGTTGCTAGAGCCGACCGTAACTACCTACATGTCTCCATAGGCGTATCCATAGGGGGGTTGGGGGTTGTAACTCCCCCCCACTGATAAAAAAAAACGTAAAAATGATGTGTTTAACACATGCTAATAGTACACCTATAGATCACCTTCCATAATATAATAGAACACCTTCAAAACGTCATTTTAAGATGCATATTTTTCAAAATTCCCGGACCCCCCCGTTCTACGTATGGGGTATTCCATACTCCCCATTTGAGGGTGGTGACCCCTCCCCCTTCAGACGCTTCTAGATACCCTATGCATGTCTCACATTATCGGTCCTCCACATTTCAGAAATCATTTACCGTTGCCGCCTCTCAAATTTTGAACTACCTACCTAAATCAATCAAAGATTCCTCATCGCTGCCCCAATTCAAAAAGAAATTATATTCTTAATTAACTTGCGGAATGAAGCCGTATTTACTCATTTCAATACTTTATAATCATGTATGGGCTGTACTTTTCTGGTACATGTTCCATTGTTATTTATTTCTTAACTATAATATCAAAATATTTAATCATGTTGATATTTAATTCATAGTGTGAACTTGCTTCGTATTCCATATTTTATATTGTGTTCTATTTCTGATGTTTATTCCATTCATATGGCATGTTTATCTTTTGTTTTTCACTTAATAGTAATACTTTTTTCTTAAATTGGTGCTTTGAGCACTAAATTGATATGTATTTTGAGCTCAAACGTGATTCATGCAAATTGTTCATATCGGATGTAAATCTGTGAACAATAAAAATGACATTATTATTATTATTACAGTAACTCATTTTTTACCGCTGTACGGCTAAAAAGTCTTCAAAACTCCATGTGTTTTTGTGAATCTGTAAAAATTACTGCGGTGCGTTATTGATTAATTTTTATTAATAGTTGAGAAAACATACAACCAACACACAGTTAGTTTGTTTATGTAATCAAGGGGTTATAAGTTCCTAATTTTTTCAACATTCTCCCTATGGAGCGCACAGCCGTAATCTATCCCATGTAAAACAGCTTATATATTTAGGCAAATTGTTCGAAAAATAGTTCGACGAGGGGTTAATATTTTGATATGATTGGAAAGATGAGTTTGTTTTCTTGAAAATGAGGTAAAAATCATCAAATTCTAGGTGAATTGATTTTTCAATCAAACTACCTCAAGTTAAAACGATACGAAAAACGCGAAACATAACTTGACGCAAAATCAAAAAGGCATGGAGAATATCCCCGTGACGAATAGTGGTAATTAGAACAATTTGAAGCTTTCTTTTCTCGGAAGATCGGGGATTCGTAGGAGACGATGAAGCCAAAAAGGTCATTTCAAGGGAGGAAATTAATTCATAGCTACTTCACACCCTTGTTCCATTCGCGTCCGTTCTAACCCTTTGGCATGCCGCTTCTCGTTGAACGAAATAGGAACAAATAATGTTCATTTTTTTCATGCTCTATTACAAAATGCAATTTAGGATGGAAATCATTAAAATGTTGTAAAATAGTGTCATCCTGAATTTGATTTGGTATTGCCAAGTATAAGTCATCATCAAATTTGTAGATGAAAGGTATATAATCTTTGGGAGCTCTGTATCTTTTTGTAGTTTGTTCATGGTGAGATCTACCAAAATGGTTGCCACCGGGGATCCCATAGGAACTCCATTTTTCATATGGTATTGACAATTCTTATATTGTAAATCTCTTCTCTTGGACTACAACCTTGTCGTGGTTGAAGGGCTTGCGTGCTCCGATGACCCCTAGAGCTGCACTGGCGGGAGCATTGCTCCTGGTAGGGTCACCCATGCCAGATTGGTCGAAGGTTAGGAGACAGACGAATGGTAGTCCGCGCAGCGTCTGTACCTCAGTGAGGCGGCTGCAAAAGGCGTCTGACCCCAGTGGGGCGGCCTCTGAAGTGATGGTGTCACGTAAAAAACACTATTGAGTTAGGCCACGGAATACTATCTCAATTAAAACAAAAACCTTGAAATTATGGACAGTTCTCAATTGATAATGAATCCTGGCAACTACGGGACTCGGCCAAGAGGGCCGGGTGTCGTGCCCGGCAGCGGTGGGAGCAAGGCCCCTGCGGTCGTCATCACACGAAATCCTTGCTCAGACGTAGCAGCAGCAGAGGAAAAGAAGATAAAGAAGAGGAACGAAACTATCAGAATAGGCACGTGGAATGTTAGGACTATGCTGAGGGCGGGGAAGCTAGAGAATATAAAGCAAGAAATGGAGAGGGTGGGTGTAGACATCATGGGTCTGGGTGAAGTAAGATGGAAGGATGACGGGGATTACTGGAGCGGCGACTATAGAGTAATTTATAGTGGAGGGAATGAAAGTCAGCGCGGGGTTGCATTCGTAATGAATAGGAAACTCGGTAGAAAAGTAGTTTATGCAGAGCAGGTGAGTGATAGGATAATAGTCGTGGAACTAAAAGCAGAACCAACGAATTTAGTTATAATCCAGGTTTATATGCCTACCCCTAATCATAAAGAGGAGGAGGTAGATGGGGTGTACGATCAGCTAGAGGAAATAATTGGTAGGATACCAGGAAGTAAGCACCTGGTAGTGATGGGGGATTGGAACGCGGTGGTGGGTGAAGGAAGAGATGGGCGGGAGGTGGGCGATTACGGGCTAGGAAGGAGAAACGACCGGGGCGAGAAAGCTGTGGAGTTTTGCCGCAGAAATAACCTAGTAATTACGAATACATGGTTCAGACATCATCCTCGACGTAGGTACACTTGGAAGAAGCCGGGAGACACAGATAGGTTCCAGATAGATTATATAATGGTACGTCACAGATACAGGAATAGTGTTAAAAACTCGCATACTTATCCAGGAGCTGATGCAGACACAGACCACAACTTATTAGTCATGAAATGTCGGGTAAAACTGAAAAAGATGAGAATGGGAAGGAGGGTACGAAAGTGGAATACGGAGGCATTAACTGGGGAAATGAAGAAGAAGTATCGGGAGAAGGTGGATGAGAGAATGGGTGAGGACCATGGAGTTAGATCAGTCGAAGATGAATGGGGAAGTTTGAGAAACGGAATTATAGAAGCGGCGAAAGCAACGGTAGGCGTAGTGAGTGCAACTAAAATTAGAAAACCGTGGATCACGAAGGAGATGATCAGGGAGATGGAGGAGAGAAGGAAATGGAAGAGAGTAAACTCAGAGCTAGGGAAGAGAAAATACCGAGAATTTAATAACAGGCTTAGAAGAGAAACAAAGAAAGCAAGAGAGGCGTGGTGGAGAGAACAAATCGACGCGTTAGAGAAATACCAAAAAGAGGGAAGAGCAGATGCATTATATCGGAAAGTAAAGGAACTGACGGGTGGTAACAAGGGAAGGGGAATTACAACGATAACAGACAAGACGGGAAAGATGATCGTAGAACCGAGAGAGATCCAGGAGAGGTGGAAGGAGTATGTTGAAGAGCTCTATAGTAAAGAAACAAGGCCCAATAGGTTAGATATAGAAAGGGAAGACGAC
This sequence comes from Pyrrhosoma nymphula, assembly GCA_963573305.1. Taxonomy (NCBI): domain Eukaryota; kingdom Metazoa; phylum Arthropoda; class Insecta; order Odonata; family Coenagrionidae; genus Pyrrhosoma; species Pyrrhosoma nymphula. The sequence continues at coordinate 171,212,796 of OY754329.1, read as the reverse complement.
ATCGACAGCGATGGCATCGGACCAAGTATCCTAGATAGCGAAATCGAAAGAGCTCTAAGAGACATGAAAAGGAATAAGGCGGTAGGAATAGATGACATACCTGCAGAGTTTTTAAAGAGCATGGGGAAGAACGGAAGAGGAAAACTTTTTGCGCTTATTCGTAGGATTTATGAGGATGGAGTGTGGCCGGAAGACTTCGCGAAGACTGTACTTATTCCTATACCGAAAAAGAGTAAGGCAAAAACTTGCGAAGACTATAGGACAATAAGCTTAATATCCCACGCGGCCAAAGCAGTTCTGAGGATTCTAAACAGAAGGCTAGAGAAGAAGGCAAATGAATACCTGGGTGACGACCAGTTCGGGTTTAGGAGAGGGACGGGAACGCGAGACGCTATAGCGGTGATGAGGACGTTAGTAGAAAGAAACCTAGAGTATGGGCAGAATGTTTTTGCATGCTTCGTAGATTTCGAGAAGGCGTTTGATCGGGTGGAATGGACGAAATTAATGTTGGAGTGTTGAAGAAATTAGGAGTCGATTGGAGGGACAGGCGTCTGATTCGGAATTTGTATATGAACCAGACGGCGCAGGTTAGGGTAGCCAATGGAGAATCGGGATGGGCCACGATAGGACGGGGAGTGCGGCAAGGGTGCCCACTATCGCCGTTGCTTTTTAACGTGTATTCAGAGGAAATGGTAAGGGAGGCATGGGGGGAGGAGGAAGTAGGAATAAAGGTAGGAGGGGAGCTGATAAAATCAGTGAGATTTGCAGATGATCAAGCATTAGTTAGTCAGTCGGCCAAGGGGTTACAGTCAATGGTGAATGCATTAGAGGTGCAGTGCGAAAAGTATGGGATGAAGATCAATCACAAGAAAACGAAAGTAATGAGATTTTCTAGAAGTAAGAAGGCGGGGCTGAATATAAGGGTGGGAGGGCAGAAGATAGAGCAGGTCGAGCAGTTTACGTATCTGGGTAGTATTTTGGAGGCGAATGGGTTTAGTGGTAAGGACATCAGATGCAGAATTGCGCTCGCTAAAGAAGCATTTTCGAAGAGAAGGGAATTGATGAGGGGGGGTCTGAGAAGAGACGTAAAGAAGAGGCTGGTGAAAACTTTAATATGGAGCGTGGCGCTATATGGGTCGGAAACGTGGTCATTGCGAAGGGAGGATGTGCGTAGACTTGAGGCGTTTGAGATGTGGGTTTGGAGAAGGTTAGCTGGATGGCGAGAAAGACGCACGAGGAGGTATTGGATATGGTCGGAGAGGAGAGGAAGCTTGTGGCAGAGGTTCGGAGAAGGCAGAAGAGATGGATGGAGGAGGTTTTGAGAGGAGAGGGCATGCTGAAGAGAGTGATAGAGGGGAGAACACTGAGGAAACGTGGGAGAGGAAGGAAGAGGATAGGAATTCTGGACGAAATAAGAGGAGGTAGAAGATATGAAGAATTGAAGAGGGATCTAATAACTTAGGAGGGAAAGCGAGACAATTTCTATTAGGTTGGGATACAAAATGGGGACTGTCCAAGAACCTACCAATCAGCTGGTAGAATACTTGAATGATGAAATATTGTAAATATCCCTGCTTCATACACAAATCAAATAATTCAAAAAAGTCTTCTATGTTTCAAATAAAATTCAGGATAAAACTATTTTACAACATTTTAATGATTTTCATCCTAATTGCACTTTTTAATGAAAGAAATAAACTTAATCCAAATTCCAAAATATAAATGGATAAAACTAATTCTTTTGTAATTTACTATGATAATTAACCTCCGCCCTCGGTGGCGGAGGGGTAAAGTCCTCGCCTGCTCACCCTAAGGTCGCGGGTTCGAGTCCCGCCTGCGGAGGATTTTTCACCTCCCAGTGCATGGTTGTGTGTGCTGTCATGTGATTACGAGCGAATTGAAGCTCAGAATAAAAGGGTCATTATTATTATTATAACCCAAATAAATACGCATAAAACACATTTGAGACGTCAAATACATATTACGCTTGTCGTAATTATTCTTACCCAAATGATGAAGATACAAAGACGTCTACTATTTCGCGGCCTTATGGTCGGCACCCCCAAAGGAGATATTATGAATTCCCCGGCTGTAAAGAACTTAAGAGGTCGATGACATTGTTCAACTACACATCAATCATCCCACCATGGACCACAAGAAAAGTCGCTTGGCATTCCTTCCGGAGAACCCTGAGACGCTTTGAATATGTCTATGGCGACATTGAGGCCACACAGTTAAACTGGAGAATTCGTCTTCATCATCATTTTTATTTTTAATTTGAGTTGAAACCGCGTAAGATTGCGGGGAGGGAGTGGTACAAACACAGAATCAGGATTCTTAGCGAGGAATGTCTTTTCTCTGGGCCATGGTGGGTTGGGCGGTGCGAAGTTGAAAAATGTCATCGACCTCTAAGTTCTTTACAGCCGGGGAATCTATAGTATCTTCTTTGGGGGTGTCGATCATAATAAGTCCGTGAAGCAGTAGGTAGATCTTTTTATCTTCATAATACGGGTAAGAATAATGCTCCCAGTTCTTCTCGAAAAAAAGGCTCTTGAGTTCGCGGAAATCATTTTCAGTGCTAGGGGGTAACCAGGGGGGGAGGGCGCGCGATAGGGGCGATTGCCCCCCACCAACGATGGAGAAAAAGCTGAATTTTAATATCTTACATTCAAATTTTGATAAATGCAAATCAAGTAATCGGTTTGGACGTGTTGCAGGTAAAGTCCTTTTTAAAGGTATACGTTTTCCAAGGAACGATTGTGGCGATCATCACGGGTAAGAATCGCAGAGGGGACAAATACTAATCGCCCCACCAAGAGCTTTCTCTGGTTACGCCCTTGCAGTTGTGTCTTGGATGCGCACATTTGCTTCAGTGGAATGACTGATCGGGGGCAACTCGCACACTGCTTCATTGGCGCGGTATTTCAGGAACCATGGGGATTAATCTTTGAAAATTATATGGACGGGATATTACTTTTTACGGGTTAGTGTTGAAAGGGGGGTTTATGACGAGCACCGACGTTGGAAGACTGGCGGTCGGCGTTGTCAGGAACTGTGGATTCTTCAGGATCAGCCATCGCGGTAGAGCCCATCGCGGAGAAGAAGTTACTACTACTACGAGTCAAGGGTAGTTGGGATTTTGTGGGGAAACACAGTGGTCGGAGAATTTCGAGCGCACTTACGTTTTGCGGAGAGAAGAAATTCATTATCAGGTAAATACTTTTCTGACGAAGCAACTGAATCATGAAGAGGAACACCACTACATTCTTTATAGTCTTTGGTGCAAAGCGTCGGCGAAACATCACCCGCTACCGCATATTTGAATTTAAGCATTTATACTCGTAGTTTCCACAACATTAGCAGCATATTCTTTAATGCATGTTGGTGAAAATAAACTCCCTGCCACCAGGGGCGGAATAAGGTCGTTGTTTGGGGAGGGGCGGATATAGCTACTTCCCTAGTGTCTCGAATACCTTAAGATTGCCATTTTTTCTATTTTACGAGTAGGTAATAACGGGGGAGTTCCCCCCCCCTTCCCCTACACCCCTCTTTATTCGCTCCTGCAAGTCACGTACCCTAGAGTTGTCTTTCATGGTATCATGTAAATGCACATGATATTCTCACATAACGTCAATACTTTACATTTACGGGAATTGGTAAGTATTAAAATCGAAACGATTTCCAAACTGATGCATCACAAGGCGTCTTTGCCAAGCACATTGTTTGTCAGCAATCTATACTTAATATTTCGAATTCAGATTCCTATTTTCAGCGGTAACTATCGCAAATTCCGCATTTGTTTTCCCGAGTGGTAGTTCCTCAGATGAAAGATATTCGAATGGACTTGCTAAGTCCCTTTTTATACGCTTCGGGAATTATATTTCAGTTATGGTGAGGTATATTTCTTACCTCGAAAATCAAATAATTGTAGTAGAACGAATACATTGGATCAAAATCTTATTTAAATGTTAGCTAAATGCGTGAGGTATTTCCTGTGGAGAAAAAGTGCGATAAAAACACCTTTTTATACAGGATCGATAAGAACGCTTGTGAATATATGCGTATTGAATGCAATTCATGAATAAAATCAAACTATCATCGGTGGTAACATAATGGATCGTAAAAACATGGATTGAGTTATTCCCGGCACGTTTGGGAAAGGAAGTCGGTATACCGATTCCAATACTACTATAGTAGTATTGGAAACAAGTGTAAAAACTTGCTCTTAAATGGATATCGTTACCTCATGTACACGACGGTAATCTTTAATTACCTCTCCGGTTCCTACTTACTTAAGTTTTTAATGTAGAATTGGACGTATATAAAAACAGCTGATCCAGTTTCGAGCACGAAGCTGTTTCTTGGATGCTCTGCCAGTGAACTATAAGTACCTGCCCGATAAAATATAACTATGTGAGAGTCGTACAAGCATAAATCGTTGACAAAGTAAAATACTAAGTAATTAACGGCCAATCACACATTCGTGGCGCGAGCTTCTCAAATATTTACTGCACAAACAAGGCATTTAGCAATTCACTGTTCTGGTACTGGACTATAGCCCTCCCGGCATACATGACCTTGTTGAGAAAGCATTTAGCTCTGAAAAGAAATAGATAAGTACGAGAAATACAAGGAATGCTCTTCTAATTAATGCATTTGAACATTTATTCTATTAATTCCGACGGAATGTGTAGGAGGGTAGTCCAAGCGAGGGGCAATGGTCTATAACAGGAGAGGTCCAACGATAGCGAGAGGTCAATAAACGTAGCGCACAGGTATTCCAGGAAGTGCTAACAGTGCCAAGTTCAAATAGTAGAGCGAAGTCGTAATGGAGCCGAGGTCAAAATAAAAACTAATAGCAGAATCAAACGCAAACAAACCAAAATTTATAAGTATACAAACACCATTCGAGCAGAAAACGTTATTTCCGTTATCTACCACCAGGTGTCACTGAAGCACGAGCGCAAAAAGCTCCTATCAATTTAAGCGCAACTTGCGCGAATGCATCAACCAAATTAGAACAGGTTCTATTTTCGGCAACGTCAACTTGTCCCCAAAAAAATTCTATCCCCAAATGCGCATTTTGAGGTGTCATTGTTTCCGCGTAGGTGAAGGCGTTGCGTCGTCGCATGGCGTAAGGAATACCACACGAAAAGTGGGAATTATTATTAATTATTGATTTTTTACTAGTTAGCGTTAAAAAGTGTAGAATTTTATGTATGGTAATGAAAGAGGAAGCAATAAAGTATAAGAAAGCTTAGGTGAGAGCAATTCCAAGGCATGATTTCTATATTCGGGAGACTAATTTAAGATGCACTGCATAGTTAACCGTTTTGGGATACGCATATCATACGTAAAGCATTATTTTTTAAGTATTTATCGACAAGAACTGAAGTATTTTGTCTATTATAATGAAAAATCATACCATAAACAATAGCTAAGCATACGTAAAACTAATTCCAGGACAGGTTTTCTAAATTCGGGAAACTAATTTATGATGCACTTCACTCGGAACCATTTGGGGATACGCATTTTTCTACAACTCATCGGCCAAAACTAAACTTTTTTCTTTAATAAAATGAAAGATCATACAATAAACAGTAATTCAATACAGGTGAGACCAATTCCACGGACCGTTTTCTAAATTCGGGAAACTAATTTTGGATGCACTGCAATACTAGCCATTTTGGGATACGCATATCATATGTAAACCTATTTTTCTACGACTCATCGGCGGAATCTGACCATTTTTCTTTATTTAAATGAGAAAATTTGCATTGAAAAATATTTTAGCATAGGTGAGACCAATTCCACAGACCGTTTTCTAAATTCGGGAAACTAATTTATGATGCACTGCACTCGGAGCCATTTGGGGATACGCATTTTTCTACAACTCATCGGCCAAAACTAAACTTTTTTCTTTCATAAAATGAAAGTTCATACATTAAACAGTAATTCAGTATAGGTGAGACCAATTCCACGGACCGTTTTCTAAATTCTGGATACTAATTTAGGATGCACTGCACTCGGAGCCATTTTGGGATACGCATATCATATGTAAACGTATTTTTCTACAACTCGTCGGCGGAATCTGACCATTTTTCTTTATTTAAATGAAAAAATTTGCATTAAACAATATTTTAGCATAGGTGAGACCAATTCCACAGACCGTTTTCTAAATTCGGGAAACTAATTTATGATGCACTGCACTACCAGCCATTTTGAGATACGCCTACAAAATATGTAAACGTATTTTTATACAACTCGTCGGCGGAAATTGAACTTTTTTCTTTGTTTCAATACAAGACTATGCTTTGAACAATATTTAAACATAGGTGAGACCAATTCCAAGGACCGATTTCTAAATTCGGGAAACTAATTTATGATGCACTGCACTCGGAGCCATTTGGGGATACGCATTTTTCTACAACTCATCGGCGAAAACTAAACTTTTTTCTTTCATAAAATGAAAGTTCATACATTAAACAGTAATTCAGTATAGGTGAGACCAATTCCACGGACCGTTTTCTAAATTCTGGATACTAATTTAGGATGCACTGCACTCGGAGCCATTTGGGGATACGCATTTTTCTAATACTCATCGGCCAAAACTAAACTTTTTTCTTTCATAAAATGAAAGTTCATACATTAAACAGTAATTTAGTATAGGTGAGACCAATTCCACGGACCGTTTTCTAAATTCAGGATACTAATTTAGGATGCACTGCACTCGGAGCCATTTTGGGATACGCATATCATATGTAAACGTATTTTTCTACAACTCGTCGGCGGAATCTGACCATTTTTCTTTGTTTAAATGAAAGACCACACATAAAACAATAAAAAAGCACATGTGAGACCAATTCCACGGAATGTTTTCTTAATTCGGGAAACTAATTTATGATGCACTGCACTACCAGCCATTTTGAGATACGCCTACAAAATATGTAAACGTATTTTTATACAACTCGTCGGCGGAATATGAACTTTTTTCTTTGTTTAAATTAAATACTATGCTTTAAACAATGTTTATGCATAGGTGAGACCAATTCCAAGGACCGATTTCTAAATTCGGGAAACTAATTTATGATGCACTGCACTCGGAGCCATTTGGGGATACGCATTTTTCTCGGAGCCAGTGCAGTTCATCATAAATTAGTTTCCCGAATTAAGAAAACATTCCGTGGAATTGGTCTCATATGTGCTTTTTTATTGTTTTATGTGTGGTCTTTCATTTAAACAAAGAAGAGTGGTCAGATTCCGCCGAAGAGTTGTAGAAAAATACGTTTACATATGATATGCGTATCCCAAAATGGCTCCGAGTGCAGTGCATCCTAAATTAGTATCCAGAATTTAGAAAACGGTCCGTGGAATTGGTCTCACCTGTACTGAATTACTGTTTAATGTATGAACTTTCATTTTATGAAAGAAAAATGTTTTGTTTTGGCCGATGAGTATTAGAAAAATGCGTATCCCCAAATGGCTCCGAGTGCAGTGCATCCTAAATTAGTATCCAGAATTTAGAAAACGGTCCGTGGAATTGGTCTCACCTATACTGAATTACTGTTTAATGTATGAACTTTCATTTTATGAAAGAAAAAGGTTTAGTTTTGGCCGATGAGTTGTAGAAAAATGCGTATCCCCAAATGGCTCCGAGTGCAGTGCATCATAAATTAGTTTCCCGAATTTAGAAATCGGTCCTTGGAATTGGTCTCACCTATGCATTACCATTGTTTAAAGCATAGTATTTAATTTAAACAAAGAAAAAAGTTCATATTCCGCCGACGAGTTGTATAAAAATACGTTTACATATTTTGTAGGCGTATCTCAAAATGGCTGGTAGTGCAGTGCATCATAAATTAGTTTCCCGAATTAAGAAAACATTCCGTGGAATTGGTCTCACATGTGCTTTTTTATTGTTTTATGTGTGGTCTTTCATTTAAACAAAGAAAAATGGTCAGATTCCGCCGAAGAGTTGTAGAAAAATACGTTTACATATGATATGCGTATCCCAAAATGGCTCCGAGTGCAGTGCATCCTAAATTAGTATCCAGAATTTAGAAAACGGTCCGTGGAATTGGTCTCACCTATATTGAATTACTGTTTAATGTATGAACTTTCATTTTATGAAAGAAAAATGTTTAGTTTTGGCCGATGAGTATTAGAAAAATGCGTATCCCCAAATGGCTCCGAGTGCAGTGCATCCTAAATTAGTATCCAGAATTTAGAAAACGGTCCGTGGAATTGGTCTCACCTATGCTTAAATATTTTTTAAAGCATAGTAAATTATTTAAACAAAGAAAAAAGTTCAATTTCCGCCGATGAGTTGTAGAAAAATACGTTTACATGTGATGTAGGCGTATCCCAAAATGGCTCCGAGTGCAGTGCATCATAAATTAGTTTCCCGAATTTAGAAAACATTCCGTGGAATTGGTCTCACCTATGCTTAGTTATTGCTTTATGTATGGTCTTTCATTTAAACAAAGAAAAATGTTCAGATTCCTCTGATGAGTTGAAGAAAAATAGGTTTACATATGATATGCGTATCCGAAAATGGCTGGTAGTGAAGGGCATCCTAAATGAGTTTCCCGAATTTAGAAAACGGTCCGTGGAATTGGTCTCACCTATACTGAATTACTGCTTGATGTATGAACTTTCATTTAATGAAAGAAAAAAGTTTAGTTTTGGCCGATGAGTAGTAGAAAAAAGCGTATCCCCAAATGGCTCCAAGTGCAGTGCATCATAAATTAGTTTCCCGAATTTAGAAATCGGTCCTTGGAATTGGTCTCACCAATGTGAAAATATTGCTTTAAGCATATTATTATATTTAAACAAAGAAAAAAGTTCAATTTCCGCCGACGAGTGTTAGAAAAATACGTTTACATATGTTGTAGGCGTATCCCAAAATGGCTGGTAGTGCAGTGCATCATAAATTAGTTTCCCGAATTTAGAAAACATTCCGTGGAATTGGTCTCACCTATGGTAAAATATTGTTTAAAGCATGTTTTTTCATTTAAACAAAGAAAAATGTTAAGATTCCTCCGATGAGTATTAGAAAAATAGGTTTACATATGATATGCGTATCCCAAAATGGCTGGTAGTGAAGGGCATCCTAAATTAGTTTCCCGAATTTAGAAAACGGTCCGTGGAATTGGTCTGACCTATACTGAATTACTGTCAATTGTATGACCTTTCATTTTATTAAAGAAAAAAGTTTAGTTTTGGCCGATGAGGTGTAGAAAAATGCGTATCCCCAAATGGCTCCTAGTGTAGTGCATCATAAATTAGTTTCCCGAATTTAGAAATCGGTCCGTGGAATTGGTCTCACCTATGCTAAAATATTGTTTAATGTATAGTATTTTATTTAAACAAAGAAAGAAATTCAATTTCCGCCAACGAGTTGTAGAAAAATACGTTTACATATGTTGTAGGCGTATCCCAAAATGGCTCCGAGTGCAGTGCATCATAAATTAGTTTCCCGAATTTAGAAAACATTCCTTGGAATTGGTCTCACCTATGCTTTGTTATTGTTTATTGTATGGTCTTTAATGTAAACAAAGAAAAATGTTCAGATTCCTCCGATAAGGTTAGGAAAATTGGTTTACATATGATATGCGTATCCCAAAATGGCTGATAGTGCAGTGCATCCTAAATTAGTTTCCCGAATTTAGAAAACGGTCCGTGGAACTGGTCTCACCGATACTGAATTACTGTTTTTTGTATGAACTTTCATTTTATGAAAGAAAAAAGTTTAGTTTTGGCCGATGAGTTGTAGAAAAATGCGTATCCCAAAATGGCTGGTAGTGCAGTGCATCATAAATTAGTTTCCCGAATTAAGAAAACATTCCGTGGAATTGGTCTCACATGTGCTTTTTTATTGTTTTTTGTGTGGTCTTTCATTTATACAAAGAAAAATGTTCAGATTCCTCCGATGAGTTATAGAAAATAGGTTAACATATGATATGCGTATCCCAAAATGGCTCCGAGTGCAGTGCATCATAAATTAGTTTCCCGAATTTAGAAATCGGTCCGTGGAATTGGTCTCACCTATGGTAAAATATTGTTTAAAGCATGTTTTTTCATTTAAACAAAGAAAAAAGTTCATATTCCGCCGACGAGTTGTAGAAAAATACGTTTACATATATTATAGGCGTATCCCAAAATGGCTGGTAGTGCAGTGCATCATAAATTAGTTTCCCGAATTTAGAAAACGGTCCGTGGAATTGGTCTCACCTATACTGAATTACTGCTTAATGTATGAACTTTCATTTTATGAAAGAAAAAATTTTAGTTTTGGCCGATGAGTTGTAGAAAAATGCGTATCCCCAAATGGCTCCGAGTGCAGTGCATCATAAATTAGTTTCCCGAATTTAGAAATCTGTCCGTGGAATTGGTCTCACCTATGGTTAAATATTGTTTAAAGCATGTTTTTTCATTTAAACAAAGAAAAAAGTTCAATTTCCGCCGACGAGTTGTAGTAAAATACGTTTACATATGTTGTAGGCGTATCCCAAAATGGCTCCGAGTGCAGTGCATCATAAATTAGTATCCCGAATTTAGAAAACATTCCGTGGAATTGGTCTCACCTATGCTTTGTTATTGTTTTATGTATGGTCTTTCATTTAAACAAAGAAAAATGTTCAGATTCCTCTGATGAGTTGAAGAAAAATAGGTTTACATATGATATGCGTATCCCAAAATGGCTGTTAGTGAAGGGCATCCTAAATTAGTTTCCCGAATTTAGAAATCGGTCTGTGGAATTGGTCTCACCTATGCTAAAATATTGTTTACAGCATAGTGATTTATTTAAAGAAAGAAAAAAGTTCAATTTCCGCCGACGAGTTGTAGAAAAATACGTTTACATATGATATGCGTATCCCAAAATGGCTCGGAATGCAGTGCATCAATAATTAGTTTCCCGAATTTAGAAAACGGTCCATGGAATTGGTCTCACCTTTGCTTAGTTATTGTTTATGGTTTTGTTTTTCTTTTAAATAAAGAAAATAGTTCAGTTTTGTCCGTTGAGTTGTAGAAAATAGGTTTACATATGGTATGCGTATCCCAAAATGACTCCGAGTGCAACGCATCTTAAATTAGTTTCCCTAATTTAGAAAACGGTCCGTGGAATTGGTCTCACCTTTGCTAAGATATTTTTTATGGTGTTGTGTTTCATTTAAATAAAGAAAATAGTTAAGTTTTGGCCGTTGAATAGTAGAAAAATAGGTTTACAAATGATATGCGTATCCCAAAATGACTCAGAGTGCAACGCATCTTAAATATGTTTCCCGAATTAAGAAATCATTCTGTGTTATTAGTGTTTCTTATGTTTTTTTGTTGTTTCATGTGTGGTTTATAATTTTTTAATAGAAAATAGCAATTTTTTTCATTATAAATGGTTTAAAAACAGGTTTTAATGTACTATGTGTATTACGTTGGCCCCCCTGCTTTTATATAGTTTGCGCCTTGTTATGGAGCAACGCAAGCAGTAACGCCGTGCCGCAGAAATGTTGCGTTGCGTATTATGAAATTTGGGGATGGGGATAAGTTGATGTCCGTTCTATTTTCTGTTCACGCGTTCATGCATTCGTACATTTCGGTGTGTTAACACGGTGAATTTCCTCGTTCATTCTCGCGTTCACAGATTCACACATTACCTTGTACATGCTAATGTATCGTGTAACCAAGGCTTTAGTCGGGATTACTTATGCCTAACTGCACGGATTAGTATCCGACCATTATGGGACATGCACCACCTTGTGCCGGCTGGTTAGCAAATTTCAGCTGGAGCTGTCATCAAATGAGAAACAAACATGGGAGAAACCAGAGCTTCACGGAACCACTTGAGGTTAGACGCTATCTTCCCGACATTTTCACTCACATTGACGGCACAACAAACAGCAAAAGATAAAGATTTAGCGTACGTACCATTAGGGTTTGCAGTGATGCTCAAGATTCCATGATAGGCAGATGATGGCGTCAATCCATTCCAGGAGGAGAGAAAACCTCAACCACTGCAAATCGACGACAGCTGGCCATAGTCTTCGGAACCATGCACAACAACACTCGTAACCAGCAATGCTGGTCGGGAATATCACAACACAGAGCAATCAACGAACGATTAAAGAAAATTACATCTATGGATAAATTCGACAGTGTCGGGCGATATCTGGTGGAACAGCATTTTAAATAAAAACTACAGTAATTGTACTGTCCACTTGAATTTATTGTGAAACACGTGTTGTATATTTCACAATAAATTCAAGTGGACAGTACAATTACTGTAGTTTTTATTTACATCTATGGATTCACTTCGCCAGCCCTACGCCCACCAATTCTAATACAAATGTACTTGAATTTAAATTAATTCCCCCTCAAACCACTTAATAGACGCTGCGACTTCATTCGACAACATTCAGCTATTACTTACGTACGAATGAGTTAATCGATGGTCGACTTTCTGTAATCGATACCCATTCCGATACAGTCGAATCAGCTTAAATTAAGGCTGATTCGACTGTAAAATAACTTGTTTCATTTACTTAGTCATTTTATTTTAGTAGGTACCTACTTAAAGAAAAACGTGTTCTACTTATGACATCAACCACACAATTCTATCCCCCCACGCCAAATTCCTAATTTCTCCATTCGCTAATTTAACTGTAATTACATAGGTAACGCTAAGTGCGGGAATGGGTGCGGGAATTTTCCATCTCCATTCATCCCGGTCTCTTGACTGCTCTCTCCAGTTCCTGATCCCTAGTAAGTCTCTTACATTATCTTCCCAGTTGTAGAGCCACTCTTCGACAAAGTTGTGCCCCATGAGATGGCCTTTTGCAAACATTCTAAGGTGTCATATTATGGACATTTTTCATGCTCACAATCAGAACACACAAATGATCTTCTATTCTATTTTCCCACAAGCTAAAGATTAATTTTTGTTTCTTAGTGATACAATAGCATAGGATACGCAGCATCAGTATAAGTGCACCTATAAGTGGGGAAAAACTAGCATTGAAAATAAAGGAACACTTATAAGTAATCAGGAATCAAAGGCAATCTCTTCCATTGAATTTTATATATTTTCTTAAAAAAAGTCCATGTTCAATATTTTACAAAAATTAATAACTATTTTCAGCCATGCAAATGTTCATTGCACTGGAGCTTACTTCAACATCACATGCATCACTTAGGATTCACCTATTCATCTGCACAGCACACATTCTTTTTTGAAATTATTGAAGAACTTAAGATTAGTAGATACGGCACTGTTTTTCCAGACTAGCATTAAATGATTCCACTACACATACCCTTCACAAGAAGATGGAGCAAGTTAAGTTTACTTCATCTCCCAGGGAAATCATACCAAATTTTTACCGTATATTTCCTCTATGAGCTGTGCTGTCAATCACAGTATCTTTTTTAAGATTTGGCCTGAGCATTTTTCTCTCGTACACATTTTCGAGAAAGATAATATTCACACAAGAGTATTTACGATGTTCTTGAAACTTCATATTTTCTTGAAAGAATGGAGAATTGGCTATAATATAGTGACAGTTATAGGCACCTCAACACTATTTCAGCAATGGATTTTAAGATATACTTAACAGAAATGGTCTGATTAAACTGCGATATCACAAACACACACCACTTTAGCTTGCTTTCAGCTGGTATTACCTTAACATACTTATGTTCCAACTGTGCTATTCAAGGGTGTATAATAAATATAAAGGTATACAAACAATATGTACCATAGGTGAACACTGAATTGTACAATACATTAAGTTCATTAGTCATGTCACTCAGTGACTTACAAAATTTTGCAAATGCACACTGATTCATCCCTTTTTCCACACTTCATCTGAGTTAAAAATATCATACATACATAATGTTTTTGGTCAAAGGCCCTCGGAAAACATAAATATTCATTTAAAAATAATCCTAACTCACAAATAATAAGCTATTACAGAATCTGTTTCAATATTAATGTTATAGAGCACAACACAATGCTAAGATGGAAGTGTGTCACTCTCTAGAAATAGAAAAATGTTAACAAATACATTAATGAGATTCCACGCAGTTTAACACATAAAACATCGGCTTAGAATTGGAATGACAAAGAATGTGACAACTCCTCTTATCAAATCAGTTCATTAACAAAGTACTGCAACCAAAAAGAATCTATAATGAATTTTCATATTCCCCAAATAAATTAAACTACTCAAGTCAACCAAAAATTACATTTCACATGAAAATGAAAAAATATATAACCACACCAATACTTAAAAAAAAAATGATCAGTCACAACAGAGATAACTAAAATGAAAAAAAAGATAGGCGTACGGATACTGCAAGGCATCAGAAGACAACCCTCCAGATAAAATATAAACTCTAATTCCTCGCCACTTTCTTACATTTAATCTTAAAATAAACAACTTGACCCAGTTTCCCTGCATAGTTGAATTCAATGGAAGGTATACTGATATCGGCTATTTAACTCAAAACAGAGATTTCCCTTGAATTTCTACTTATTTTATTCAACGTCAGAATGTAAAAAAACTGATAGTGTATTTTGAACTTAGAAGCAAATCAACCACACGTTAGGAAAATGCTAAACAGTTCTCAGTATATCTCAATTTTTTCAACTCAGCACCAAAAACTACAGGCCCACTCCATAATTATTTCAAATAATTTATTTATGCATCCATGCTACACGAACACATAAATAATAACAATAGCAATTCTCAACAATACCACATATTTATGAGAAAGTATGACTGCTCCATTACTGCCGGTTACTCAAAGATAAAGCAATGGTACTGATACTTATGAGACGCTTCAAGTTTAGGACTTTTCACTGAATTCGAGTTGCAGGAACTACAGATCACTATCTTAAATTACCTCTCAATAGTGACTGCTATGGCCATTTATTACCACAGCATAAATTTTGCATACATTCATTATCTGCATGAAATTATTGAGCACATCATAAACAGCAAGCATGAATAGATAAACTTGCCTTTCCTCTGATTATTAATATTTTATTGAGTAACCATGACTCCAAGTGACTCAATATAGATCCTCCATCTGGGTTGCATATGGAACTCATAAGTATTTGACATGAACTACTCGGCTCATAAGCTATGAGACAATTCATGAAGCCAACAAAGTCCTTGAATGTTTCTGCAACACTTACTAAAGAAACGTCTTAACTTTTAGGTCTCATAAACTCTATTGCAGAGTTATGTGCTGTTTCAGCAACTGGCCATTGTGTACCTGCTTCAAATGATCCGAGACATATTTTGCATACTGAGGCACCAGATGCTAGAAGACACGGTCCTGGTACCCACCATCACCAGGTGGGGGGTGCTGTGCGGCACGAACATGGTGCCCGTGGTGATGATGGTGGTGTCCATGGTGACCACCAGCGGCCGCTGCGGCAGCCGGGCGCCGAGGGGGAGCAAGGTACTCAAACATGCTTTGTGTGTGCTGCGCAAGCATTTTGGACAAATCACACGGCATGGGATCGGTCCAGAAAAAGTCGTGGTTGAGAGCTGAGTCAGAATCGGCACGTTTGGAGGGGTCGAGGACGAGCAGGCGGTCGAGCAAGTCACATGCATACGCATCCTTGACGTAAGGTTTGAGACGTTCCTTCACTTTTCGCTTCTGACCTTTCGGAAGTTCCATCTTGCTGTAGAGCTCCAACAATTCCACACCTGGCCACGTCTCTGGTGTCACTGAACCACACAGCTGAGAGATCAACGTCAACTGCTGCTGCTCCGTGTTGCCCTGAGAATGCCAAACAGGAATAATTTAATAATTACCAAGAAGAGGATCAAATTAACAAAAAGGATCGTTACAGATGTAATGAACGAATTGACTAATTAAGGTCAAATGGAATAATGAGTTCAATCATCATCTAAACTTTTTCCACTTTGCGGGTCGTATACGCCCCCTTATCTAGTCTACTGGGCTTATTTTAGCTAAATTTAAATGTGTGGCGACGACTCTGAGGTAACAAGGGAAAAAACTCTGGGATCTATTGAACAAAATATTAATGCATAATACCTGGGAAACGAGCATATACTGACTAAATTGTCGCAAAATAGACGACACTAATGAAACAATGCACGTGATACCCCTAATTAGTAAAACCAGATAAACCAAAAAAGAATCATGAAATGTAAGGCATAATATTATGATATGGATTATAAAACACTTGTAACAATAACTTTAACACTGTCTGTTATTATATACATATTTAATGTTGTAATTTTAGATACTGTCCCAAATAAAAAGAACATTTTCAAGCACACCCTTCTCGCAGAGGAATGTGAAGTAAGATCTGAGGCTTTCCAGGCGTGAGATGTTGAGAAGCTCAATTCAGGCAGTCCACTGGGTGAGAGAATCCATTGGTGCCGAGGTTTCAATGGCCAAGTCATTCATCATCTTCAGGCCTGAATGTCATGGCTTCATCGGTTCCCGAATATACAGGCCATGCCGAAGGGTAAGGAGTCTCCTGATTGGTCACATTTTCCCACCTTTTCCTGTCCTCATGGATGACCAATGTGAATGTGACCAATCAGGAGCCTCCTGACCCTTCGGCATGACCTATATATTCGGGAACCGATGAAGCCACAACGTTCAGTCCTGAAGACGATGGATGACTCGGCCATTGAAACGTCGGCACCAACGGATTCTCTCACCCGGTGGACTGCCTGAATTGAGCTTCTCAACACCGTCTGAAAAACATCCACCTCCTTTGTATGTACTGCTTTCACGTAAACCATCATATATGATTAATTAAGCCATCAAATATGATTAATGAAATGCACGCTGATGGAAAATTACAACAGAAGAGTCCCTCTCCTCCCTACTATGGAAGCCTCTCACTATGGTAGCCAACACGAAGATATACAAAAACTTTTTGAAATGTTGAGTAAATTACTCAACCTGGCATTATCTGTGTCAGGATTACAGTCCATCCCTCGAAATAGTGCAGTTTGCATTTGGTAATGCAGCCAATCAGTAAGCACCTTTAATGCTGGCTGAAGAAGCAAGTGACCTGACAGAAGAAGCCACAATGGTGTCCTTTGTTTACACGAAATTGACATGACTACAGTGCTTACTATTGATAACTTTCTTGCCCAAGTAAGCAGATTTCTTGGGGTAATAGTATTTAAAGTACTGCTAAGTGTGATCCTTTATATTGTAATTTTAGAAAAATACAGTGGTAAATTCTACCGTTTGATCACTATTGAATTAGAATTATATCATTTACCGCAATGCACCAAGTATAAAAACAATGTAAATACTTGTTCATAGTATGTATTTACCCATTTACTTTAAAAAGAACATGGTTTCAACAGGTAGCCATCATTTTCAAGGCCACATATAACTTATTCTTCACTGCTACTTAAGCTACACAAAGAAAACAAATAGTTTGGTGTGGATAAATATGTATAATTAACAAGTGATTATTTGAAGAAATATAGACGGCTTTCCTGGCATATGGTGATGTTGAAGGTGAGACGTTTAACCCGGCGGGAAGCCCTAACAACCTTCAACAAGTGTTTATTTGTTCTTACAAAGGAATGACTCCACAGAGTTAAGTGTGAGACCATTTGAAAAGGATATATTGTAGGGGGTCGGTGAAAATCAATGAACCAAGGCGGGCCTAGGATATTATTTCAACCTCCGTCTAAATCTCTAGAACTGATAGAATCGACAAAATAACGGAGAAACAATGCTGAAATTCCTTCTTCCCACGCACCATTAACAACTATGACAGAAACAGAGAAAGACTACGACACTAGGTTAACATACAATTCTCATTTCTCCCTCTGCCCCTTACTTTCCCCAACTCCCTTCTTCCCTTTACATGGCTGTTGACCTAACACCCCCTGCCACATACCCCTGTGGCAGCTTGCAGGGTAATTAGTGAATGTACAATCACACTCTGGCAACTAAATCAACTTAAAAAATCATTTAACAACAATGGGGTTGTTATCCCTATTAATTGGCTAATATTGAATTTAGAGAGACTCAATTACACAGGGTGGGGTAAGCTACAAAAACATTTGTAGCTGGCTTCTCTTTAGCTACTTCCTCTAAACAAATAGCAGCTACTCCATTGGTTACAAAATGAAAAAAATAGCAACTACACCACAGCTACTGACAAAAAGTAGCCGTCACCTACTTTCATCTACTTTTGATTTAAACTTTTATTCCAAAATAGTAAACATTATGGTCTGTTTATTCAACGACTGCACTGCACTTGAGCTGTTAACTATTGGAGTTAAAAATAGTGAATTTAAATCAAATTGTAAAAGTTCATATATATCCCATATTTTGCTGATAGATGAGCAGCACTCTTTTAAGGCCGTTTCATACGAGTCACTTCATTGCACAATTTGAACTAGCAAAGATGCTGCATTCTCACATTGTGAAAAGCAATCTGTTTTCACAATGTGAGAATGCAGGCTCGGAATTAGAGCTGGGGATATTTTCCCGTCTCTTGTTTATGCATTTGCTAATGCATTCCAGCAATTCACCACTTAACACGATGCAATTTTGAATGCACATCAACATGAACATCAGATTGTGCAATTAAGTGCCTTGTGTAAAATGGCCTTTAGATCAAACATTTGGTATCATTTGATACCATTTGGTATCTCATTAACATCAACTATGACTACAACCATTAGCACTTTAAATAGCATTAATGTTTTATACTTGCTAATATCAACGCAAGTCTTTTAAAATTTAGTTTTTAGTGACCTATGCATTTTAAGACTTTATGTACAGTAGAACCTCTTTTTTACAAACCTCTAATTTACAAAATGACACCAATTTACAAACCATTCCGCCGATCCCGATCTTTGAATATAGGAAACCATGTAAAATGACCTCCATTTTACGAAACCTCCATTTTAATGATTTACGAAGTGAGAAGCCGGTTCCTGGGAGTGACTGACCCCTGTTTTACGAAGTTTTTCAAATGGTTTTGTCGCAATGTTTTGAGGTCAATGCATCACTCAATGTGTAAACATTCGGCACTATGCAAACATTTCAAGAATGAGCATTTCAAATTCAAGAAATTGTATAAAAGGTATCGAAAAACCTTGACAACATTTTTAAATTTAATGCACGCTGCCTCTGCACATATTTTTGGGTCACGTCTAGCGATGTTTTTCTCTGCGCGAACGACTGAAACAACGGGTTGCGCTCCGAGGGTGATAAGTCGGGAAAGCCATCTCAAGTAAACAAAATTTGGCACGATTTTAAGGTAGATATTTATTTCACTTATACTTGTGGTCAACTTGAATAATATATGATCCTGGATACAAAGGCTTCTTTTCTAAATCGATTTTCACGTCAGATAAAAAGAAGAAAGAAATTACTAAGTTTCCTCTTCATTCGCTGTAATTTTAATGGCCTATAAGCGTAGGCTATAATAAAATTTCCGCCAGGGTGTATTACTCTCTCAGGAAACGTGAATTGGCCAGCTTATCAAGTCTTTCTTGAAGATGGTCACCTGATTACATTGTAACCACAGTCTACACAGAGTAGCCGTTACAATGTCTTCACTCTCAATAGCTGGTTTTAGTTTCTTATTTCCCTTGTTATCAGTTCCTATGTCATCCCAGAGTGGCTCGCACCTATAACTTTGTTTCCAGAATTCTTAGAAGCCAGAAAATTACATCGCAAGCTGTGAGCGAGTGAAAATATTTTGGTTTCCAAGTGAGCAGAAGTCGCGCGCATTCAGTCAGAATCACTCTCAACGCGAGGTGGGCTGTGTTTGTGATATCCCGTGTGCCTATAAGTAAAACAATGGATAAAACATCGCGGAGCAAAAATAAACGAGGAAGTCCGTGAATTTGGTTACCATAAGGCCGATAATCAAGGAAGTACGTGATCGCGCGCAGACAAAAACAGAAATTGCTCGGAAGTATGGCATTTCTTTATCAACATAACAATCATGAATTCAAGCGAAAACATTTTGAGTCACACAACAGCATCGTCGAAAATCAAGTACATTTCATCGTCGAAGTTTGAACAGCTTGATTTGCAGATGTATTATTATTATTTTTTTAAGTTTCGACGATCGTGAGTGCAACTTGCCTATAACCAATTCTGAAGGAGAATGCTCATATTTTGGCTCTTAAACTGAAGTGAGACAACTTCAAATGCTCAAATGGGTGGCTAGAAAAATTCAAGAGAAGACATTGAATCACTTCACTTAAAATCTGCGGAGAAGAAGGGCGTGTGAACACACAAGATGTTGAGCAGTGGCGTGAAATGCATGACAAAATTGTGTCAAAATATTCCCCTTGGGACAGGTATCATTTAAGAATACTAATTTTGTAATAATACGTTACTTATGTTCAAATTTTGATGCACTTTGAATATTTAATTTTTCATTAAAGTTTTACGCCATTAGGTAAGAATTTGCGATCGCGACTTACAGCTATCAGTACCCGTGAGTAAATAGTTCTCGCAAATCACAGCTAGATGTCAGCGCTGTAGAACGCATATGTGGGAATTTCAAATTAACTTGAGTAAAGTTCTAAAATTGACTTTCATCAGCTACGAAATATTATTGAAGATATTTCAAACGGTACGTTTTCTTCAAAAAAGGCATTTCCTAGTCTTTGTACTGAAATACACTGGGTCAATTGGAACTTCGTTTTGAAATTTCTTAGTTAGAATGCATCCGTGGCATTCCCATGTTAATGGCCTCTTTCAACACAAATTCAACTAGCACTAAACATATCCCCTGCGCTAATTAATGCCTATGCTTAAAATACTCCATGGGATGAATTAATTCACTTATTCCCCTTATTATGATATCAACCAACTTGAAGCTACAATAAATTAATTCAATTGCAGCAGCCAAGTTCACACCATTATAAATTTGTAGAAAAATATTTACCAGTTTTTAAAGTTTCTGTTAATTTTTGTTAAGGAGAGCATAAAAAAATATGCCACCATGTATAAGAAGTGTAGGTTTCTAATTTCCTTTTTTTCTATTAAACATTTAACTGGATGTGCAATTCATTTTATTGAAATATTACCTCCCTTTTATCTTTATGAATTGCGCTACTGAAACTGGATTAGGATTGTTGAGGTTTCGAATGCTTGAAAGATAACCTCCAATTTACAAACCCTCTGATTTACAAAGCTCATATTTTTGGGTTCCTTCAACTTCGTAAAATAGAGGTTCTACTGTACTGTTATCAATTTCATAACGTGAACGTTCTGCTTGATAATCTTGTTTCATCGACTGGTTAGTAACTAAAAAACTTCCGATTTTATACTGAAATTATTTTAGGGTCATATGAAGTAAAATAGGCTTTCAATTGATGCATGTTTTAAGTCCATGCAGTGGTTCAACACGGAGATACATGCATTCAAAGATGAGTATCTATAATTTGGACATGGACAGTCGTCATTGATGCCTGCCTGTCCCCTAGGTTGGATTTTCCACTTTATTTCGAATTTCTTCAAGCCTCAGGGCAGAGAGGTTGCCTTTTACAGTATTAGTTATACAAGCCAAATTTCAGCTAACATATTGAGTGTTGAAAATTATCGAAAATCAGGCAAATTCAGAAAATATGTATACTCCGATTAAACTGGTAATTGGTCCTGCTAAAATATCTCTCCGGGTAGGAAATACAATACTAAGCATTCTAATCTGAAATCTGGAGAAATGATTATTAATAAAGCTGAAAATATAATTTGCTTCACATGCCTGCCACAGTGAAGCATTGGAAAGTATAGCAATTTCTGCCAAACTTAGCCTACTTTCCTTGCCCTTTCAGTCACAGATGTTTAGGCCTTCTGCTTTTTACCAATCTTCCCCTGCCCCCCTCAATAAACAATTGAAAATATTGTGTCTTGGTGGCCTTCAACTCCTCCAACTGCCCCCTCCCCCGATTCACTCTCCTTCTTTCTCTTCCTCCAATTCTCCACCACCCCCTCAGACCTCGGCCTCAACCCTGCTGTGTACGTACAACAAAATGTACTTCCTCTCTGAGTTTCCCTCACTCTGCCAGGCCCTAACCGCCCTGCTCCCCTCT
Source organism: Pyrrhosoma nymphula (assembly GCA_963573305.1). Lineage (NCBI taxonomy): Eukaryota > Metazoa > Arthropoda > Insecta > Odonata > Coenagrionidae > Pyrrhosoma > Pyrrhosoma nymphula. The sequence goes on along the minus strand of OY754329.1, from coordinate 171,190,717 downwards.
CCCCCATCGCAAACCAACCCCCACCATTTTTTTATTTTCTCTTTGTATATATAGAATGCTCAAAGCTTCAGAATGTGTCTGAAGATGTCTTATCGAGGGGAAACCGGTCGCAGTATAAAATAAAGTGAGGAAAAGTACGAAGATTTTTATACCAAAATGAATATCTTTCACTTCCATGAAGTCAAGCCTGAAACAATCAAATCTCTAGTAATCTAGAAATTGTTAATTCTGTATTCTGGGAGGTGCTTGGTAAAACATTCATGAAAAGGGTGAGGAAGATGACAGTTGAAAGAACTTGGGGGGTGCAGTATGGTTCTGTGCCAGGGAGGGGGCTTAATGATTAGCTATTTGCGCTTCAGCATGCACCAGAAAAGTATATGTGTCCAGAAGAAACTCATTGTACATGTGTAGTTTCATAGAATGCATATGACAGGATAAATAGAAATAAGTTGTGGAAAGTTTTGAGTTGCTATGAAGCGAATGAGCAGTTATTGAATGTTATGAAGACAATGTATAGTAAGGAAAGTGTTAAGAGTGAATGGGCACTTGAGCGACAGGTTTGACATAAAACAGGGCATCACACAAGGATGCTTAATGTCACTGTGTCCGTTCAATGTTTTTACAGGTAAATGTATAAAAGATGCAGAGTTCCAGAGTTCTACTGTAAACCGATTATGCTGTTTTGCCATCAGAGAGACCACGGGGATCACATAAGCTCCAGGAAAACTTTTGCAAAGGAAAACAGCGAAGGGAATAGAAAGGTGAGTGCAAACAAGTTGTAGTTTTTACAACGGGAACGGGACTGATAACTGTTTAATAAGGGTAAATCATGTAATAATTGAACCATTAGATTATTTTCTGTTGGTACCTAGGACAAATATTTGTGAAAGATACGGAGAAGGATAGATGAGGAGATTAAGAGGCTAGCAAATGCTGGAAAGTCACAGGTAATATGTACTGCATACCAAGGAATGAATGTTTGTCAAAGGAAGAAAAAATTACAGCACACAGTGTTCTCTTCCCACCTTCATATTACGGCAGTGAAACCCAAGTTTGCCAGGATGCGTAGGATGAATGCAGTGACAAAGGGGTATGTGAGAATGTTAAAACTAGGAGAGATAAGACTGCTACGAAGGCATACATAGTGATTATGTCCAGTAGGATGAACAAACATGGGAAGAACCAGAAAACCATAGGAGAAATAAGAATGAGTAGGTGATGAAAGAATGTGGAATGAATGCTCCGGTAATGAACATGTATGAAACGAGCCTGTTCTGCTGGTTTGGCAATGTTGAGAGAATGGATCAGAGATGAATACCTAAATGGAATTATGATAGCCGAGTGGATGTTGTGAGAGTAAGGGATAGACTGAGGAAGTCATGGAATGTGGAGAAATAAACTCTAAGAAGAAGGAATATAAGGAGTCTTGACAACAAGAGTGTATGAAGCAATGTGCTACTGTAACAGAAGCAAAAGAAGTATGTAAAGAAAGAGACTTATTGAGGAAACTATGTATTGAAAGAGAGCCAGTTTACTAAGCCAACCACCCGGAATTAAGCTCCTTTGACTGTGCCTAACCAGAGAGGAAATCATGCATTAAGCATGTATAGATACAAGAGTTTACCTCAGATTATCATTAGAATTTCTTTTTTGACATGAAGTGTTGACATAAAAAATCAGCACGAGACGAACCTGCATGATGGGGCTTCTCGTCCACATTTCTGCCATGATGCAACCAGCTCCCCACAAGTCCACGGGAGGCCCATAGTTCCTGTCTCCAAGGAGAAGTTCAGGAGGTCTGTACCACAGAGTGACCACCCGATTTGTATACCTGTGAAAGGGTTAGAAACAAATTTAAGACTACCAAAAAACTTCATGAATTGGAATATAACATTTTGAATGATGCACATATCATGATTTGATACATCCAATTCCAGCATATTCTCTCAAGCATTAACCTCTTAACACATGCAATACTTTGATATTATGTGTTATGCATTTAATCTTTAAAGGACTAGCGTACATTTAAATTTACGCTGGGATGTGGGGCCCTACGGCTATCTGTACAATATATTGTATGCTGGATGTGGTATTTAAACCCATAGAGTTTTAATCCATACGATAAAGGTTAATAAACAATATGTTTTCAAAAATGGGCCGGAAGAGTTCTCAACCAAGACCCTAGTTATTGGACATTTTTATATATGTTCAGATACATACGCAGCACAGCATAGAGTAAGCATATATATGAAAGTAGTACATGCTTACTCTATGATAATAGTCACATGGAACTAAAATTACAAGGATGGATGAATGGGGATTCATTCCGTAAATTGTTTGTTTTCAGGAAAGCTATTACATAATACCAAAGAGACAAGAAGAATTCCAAATGAAGTACCTCTACAAGAGCCAAAATCGTTGGACATATTCTGATACAGTACCATCCCCTGAAAATAATAATAGAGGGAAAAATGGATGGGAATAATATCAAGAAATGTCAAACCATACAGGAATGAAGTTAAATAAGTTATTGAGCTGCAGGGCCTAACTCTAAAAAAACAGATGTGACATCAGCCAGTAATCTGGGAACATTTGTGGTTCATGGGAAATAACATAATGGTTTGAAATCTGAATGCAAAGGCTTCACAAAAGGAATATCTCACGCGTTATAGTAGTGTATTTATTAGACTGCATACACAAGAAATTAAGGCATTTTAGTCAAGCATTTGCTTACAAAATGAAATAATCATTATTTTCACTAGGACTTCAGGGTAAGAAAAAAAATCAAATATAATATGTACAGTGAAGTCCCTATTATCGGGCATGCATGGGACATGGGGGTTACCGGTCACATGAATATGCCAGTAACATGAGAAAAATGCCTTCAGACATAAAAACAATAGGTAAACATCTATTTAAACCTTGATATAGGCTTGGAAATAAAAAGAAACAACAGCGAGGATCGAGTAAATAACATCATTACAAATACATATCAGACTGCAAAATATAATTCTGCCGATCGGATTATTTCCGTGAAAGTCATAAATCGTCAGCATGCCAACAAATATGTAATGCGCAGAGGGATTAGATTTCTTCACTCCTTGAAGTGAGAAACGACTACACGGAATTTGTCCTCGAAAGAGTTGGAATATAGCCCATCAGATGACACTGCCTACTGCCAAAACTTCTCTGCCATTGAAAGAAATGACGAAAAGGTTAGGTTGGCAGAAATGTCTAACTACAAACTAGGCACATACATCCAGCGACAAAAAAATGGTGCAATACTCAAACTGACAAAAATAATCACAAGGAGGAATGTACAGACCATCATCTGACTGAGCCTAATATGGTATTTCCGTTGGTATTTTGTCAGGACAATCAACTGGGCCAGTAATCGCTTCTTCACACGAAGCTGATGTTAAGGGATGTGGAGACATAGAATTAACAGTTTTCTGAAATAAATCTCTAATGTCCACCTGAATGCGTGCCTTTCTTCTCTCTTCTAAATGTTTTTAAATTCAGAAGGTGAAATAGCATAATATTCTGGACAGTGAAGCACTGTCACTGTTCTACAAATTTTATGACATATTCATCCTTGGAAGAAACCCACCATGAAACTTGTGCAGTTGTGCAGCGTGTTTTACCTCATAGTCACTTAAGTCTTCTTGCGGATTGGATCTGTCCCTATTCAGTACCCTTTCAATTATCTTATCTGAGTGTAATGACCTTCAATTGCCGAAACGATCCTTGTCAACATCTAGCCACATCGCACAAAATGTTTTAACTGGATAAACGGCACTCGACACTAATTCATTAAACATATATTGTCACAAATTATTTTAATTTCCTTGTCATTTGATCATCAAAATCCTTTGAAACCCTTTTCATTGTCGGAAAATTTATCTTAACACATTGACTGCTAAGCAGAAATCGTGAATCAACCTCAGAAACTGTTGGAAGTGAGAGCTAAACCTGGAAAGAGACTGAGCCCGCCCATCGGCAGGCACCGCTCCTGGGTACAGATGCTCAGCCCGCTGATGGGCGGGCGTAGCAATGAATGGGTTAATAACTTTGTAAGAGGCCATACATATTTTTCGCCAGCATCTGTGGAGAGTTTCAATATATTCAACTGGTTGAATAGCACTGAATACTTGCATGAGCATATTCTGTCAATCATCTATGACAATCTTCAAGTATGCAGTTACATCTGAGTGACTTAAAATCAACTACCATGATTGGTTACAGATGAATTATGATAAAAACATGCAATTACAAGGAAAAAACATTTACCTGTTTGCAATTCCATTTTTGTTGGCACTAAACGCTCTTGCCAGCCCAAAATCAGCCAGTTTTAGGACTCCATTCTTAGTGATCAAGACATTTGCAGCCTTCATATCTCTGTGCAATATCTACAAACAGATAAAAATCATTATGTATTAGCAACATAAAAATAGAGAAGAGAACATTCTATCACATAGCACATCATGACTTCCCTATGTTTGGCATGGCATGTTTCTCACATGCATATCATTAATTAGCAGAAAATATTAGTCTCCCACAAAAGTTGTGGAAGTAATTGCAGAAATTCACCTCGTGAGGTTTTCAGTTATTTTCCAATGACAATTAAATGAGTGGAAAAGTGTCCTCTCAAGAAAGACACATAATTTAACTTTCATTTCACAATTGGTTATTCATGTTTTAATCAATGCTTAATACGTGAATAAACATTACCCAGAAAATTTTCAATATCATATGTTATCAACAAGTTAAGTATAACTCTGCACTGCTATGTACATAATTCTGAGAGAAATAATAGGCTCAAAACTGTCAACAAGATTGATAATGCAATGAGACATAGGGCACACTATGAAACTATTGGCTGTTATACATACCTAAAATTCTATTTGGCTGTTTTAAAACCTAATGAAGAAGAAGAAAGCAAGGCTGAGCTAGGAATGAGTGAGTCAACTAAACACTGCTAATAGTCAATATGAAATCTTCAAAGCTCATAGCCAATAACAAATGTGAAGGGCAAACTAATATACTCGGGCATAAGTCTTCTGTACAATGTAGGTAAAGAATAATCCACATTTTGTAGACAGAATGAGCCCCATGGAGAACACTGTTGCCAAACTTATGTTGCATGCTCAACTCCAAGCAATGATTCCAACACTGTGTGAAATTTAAGGAGGTTACTTAGGGAATAATATTAGCTTATTGGCGGACTCTTAGATGTGAAGTTACTACTATACATAGCAATGTGTAAATGTTCCTGCCACCACTGGCAACACCGCAACTCCGGCCTATTGGAGATAAACACATGAAACAAATCTCCATGTAAGAGTCCACATTGTCGCCTAATTGTGGAATGCCCCATAACAAAAACTAAGGTGGAAATCACTATCAGACCATAAATCAAATCCAGACTTAATATTTTGAGAAAATTCCAAGCTGATCAATTTTCTGACAATGTCAAACATTTTGTGTAACTCGGCATAAGTACTCTGGTAGACTAGACCATGATTACTACAATAGGGAATCAGATAGCAAAGCAAGTAGCAAAGGAAAAAAATCTCCACAACCCATGTACATACCATCAACTAAAAGTGGAACACCCTAAAAACAAACGAGAGAACAACCTCCTAAGAGAGGTTGAGCTCCATATAAGAGAAACTGATGTATGAAGATCATTCGCCAGTCAATTTTTTTAAGAAGCTCATTTAGTGATAGTACCATACAACTAACATCTACAATGCTTACCTTATTGCTATGAATGTAGTAAAGTCCATTTAGCAGTTGCTGCATGACTTTCTTGATTTCTCCTAAGCTAAATTTCACATTTACATTTGATAAAAGACCAGCCAAGTCATGTTCACAAAAGTCAAACACCAAGAAGAATGTTGAACGAAACCTATTATACTGAGAAGCTGTAACGAAAATATTTGGTGTCAGTTCATAGGCCAATCAAGAAAAATAAGTAAAGAAGAATTGAGGGGATGCATATACATACCTTTTGTCCTACAAATTTCCAGGAGATTGACAACATTTTCATGTTTGAGGAGTTGAAGGATTCTTATTTCTCTTAAGGCTGTGATCGGAAACTGAAAAATTAACACCAGTGTGAACACATTACCTGACAGGAATTGGTTCCATGATTTCGTCAATAAGGAATTTACTTACTCCCTCCTTTTCATTTTCCATTAATACTTTCTTCAATGCCACAAACTTCTTCGTTGTCTTTTCACGAGCTTTGAACACCTCCCTGAGTAGATAAGAAATGAATTGAGTATACACAAGTATTCCCTTCGAGGATATTTAGGTAGCACAGCCAGGGGACTTTAAGATAAGAATTGTGCGATAAGCTAAATAGCGTCGGTGAAAGGAGTATGAATATCAACGCAACTGTGCAATTCCAACGACCTTGTAATATAAATTCCTACGTCAATTATTCTAGTTTAGGTTCATGTAATACATAATATCTCCTCGGTGCTTATAAAATACATGAAACAGCATTTGGGCTTAACAAACAAATGTGGTAAAAAAGCCTTCGTTTCGCAAACTTCCACATCAAAGGAGGCATAACCGAATCCGACGGATCCGATGATGGTACTCACCCAAAAGTTCCTTGACCAATTTTTGCAACTTTCTCATACTTTGCTACCTCATCACAAAATGGAAAATCGAAGTCTTCAATATACTTTTCCTTCTCCCTGCAGTTCATTATGGTAGAAGTGGTACTATTTCCACTAGACATCGTGATGGCTTTTTGATTACACTCACAAGCTTTGATATCTGGACTATCACATATTAGACACTTGTCAAAATCAAAACAAAATTTCAGCCACCTTTCACTTCGATGAGCTGGTTAATATCCTCAACATTATGGCATATTCTTCACAAATACACAATTTTGACACAGATGAAACCACGAATGTAATTTTCCAAAACAATGTGGCATCGAAGAGCGATGCGAAGTCGATAGATATCATATCGTAGTCTATGATTCGATTTTTATTATATCGACAATATCGATCATATGTTGTCGAATTATTTTTCTTTAATTGCAACGAATTTCCCATTTCCGAACAATTTGCCACTATAGTTGGCTTTATTGGTATTTTAGTGAATACTTAACTTTTACTTTAAATGAATCAATTATCTATCTTTGATAACGCTGGTAACCAGGAAAGTTCGACTTCCACGTTAAATCGCTTCCCTTCGTTCCGCGAGGGAGGCGTTAGGGATTGGTACTGAGCACGTAACTTCGATCGACACCGCATGGAGCGCTGTGCGTTCTTGAAAGTACCGTTACGCCTCGCTAGATGGCGCTGGCATCGCAACCTACCGCGCAGGCCCGCCTGGTTCAAATTTGATTTGTGCTTCATTATATATTTTAGCGCAGAGAATAGTTACTTCCACGGATACTCGTAAAATAATTATACTTACATACATACATACCTATTATGTCATTCCCTTTCCTGGTGAAGCTCCTTCAGTACTTTCCTCCGGACTGTTTTAAATTAACTACTGTGACTATATCCTTAATATTTACTCATAGAAAATTTAATGTAACTTTGTGAAAACCATTTTAAGGATTTTACTAAAAACAACCCGGGTTTCAACACTTCACAGTGTCAAAACCTGGGTCGTAAAATACAAAAATTAAAGTTATAAACACAAAGTTATCATTGAACATTTGGCACATATTGAACTGAAAATAATGACAATAAATACAACAAGGGCCACCAGTGGCTTCAGAAATGATGAAACTCAAAATATATATTCACTGTGTTAACTGATTACTCAATAAACTTTAGAGGAAGAATGAGAGAGAAGGTAGGTAATGGTCCAAGCATAGACTTAAAACCATTTTGGAAATGAAAGGCATAGCTAACAAAAAACATCACTTTTAATGCAAAAATAAAAACATTGATTATTGTACAGTACAACAATAATGGATTTCATCAACTTTTTACAGCTCATGATACCTTATAAGTAAACTCATTTAACGGTATCAATACAGCTTTAGAAATCGAGTTACACACAAAGAGTGAAACAGAAATAGTTGGCATATTTTAAAATGAAATTTAACATAAATATACAATAGAGAGGGGCAGTTAGTTTATACACTATCAAGCAAGACTTAATGGATGACATTTATGATAACAACAATAACTTAGTGCAATTATTACATAATGAAAGTCTTATTTACCCGGTGAAAACTCATTTATTTATCAGGTTTCATCGTGATCATAGCACACAGACATGCATAGTGAACCAAATATTCCTATTATAGTCACAAGGAAGGACTGGTGATCTTCCAGTAGTAGGGGAGGGTAGAGGTGATTGTTAGGAGGGTAGGGGGAGGGGCTTGTCTATTGCCCAAGCCAGCATAAGGTCAAGTATATGTTAATTTCAGATATTTTAGATATCACTGGCTTTGGAACAGCACAGCTGCAAGTCTATTTACAATAGTAGAATTTTAATCTAACAAGCTTCGATGACAAAGGTCATTTCACACTCACTAACTACCACTCAAAGACAGGGGCAACATCCCTTGGACAGCTAGGAAGATCACCCATTCAAACACGAGCAGAGACAAACAATGCCTAACTTCGGTGACTAATTGGGAACTGGTGTTTCCATCGTGGCAGCTATTGCTCAAGTCTATTTGTTTCAGATATGTTAAAGCAGCACCCAAATAATAAGCATGGAAGGGATTGATGCAAGGATCTTTTTAGAAGGAAGTTTACTCTAACACTGATCAAGTAGATCCCAAAGGGTTATAGGCAACTAATAATAAGAAGCATGTTGTCTCTGCCTACTGAATCCACCCTCATGCCTATTTTAAGGGCCCTAAGTACATGGGCGCCCATACACGGGGGCACCGGGGGCCGTGCCCCGCCCCCCCTCCAAGTCTCCCAGGAAAAATTTATTGTTAGTTTTTTATTGTTTTTGCTGGATTAAATATATATTTTAGTAACAAATTTAAAAATTGTCATTCACCTAAGATGTTCCAAAAATGTACTCCTGAGACCTCAAATTTACTTAACTTTCCAGGAGAGGGCTCCTCGGACCCCCCCCCCCCCTTCTTAAACCTGTCTTGCCCCCCCCCTGGAAAATACTGTATGGGCGCCCATTCCTAAGTACCCTGGGTCGTGTACCTTGTGAATTGAGCTAGTCATCAAGAGTGTCAAAAAATATTGTTAAAAAATTAAAAATCTACTCACCATCACAAGATGGGTGGATTACCACAAGATTCAGGGCCTCTTATAGAGTGAATTACACAAAAAAAGTGTCCAGCAGATTAAAACAAGGGAAATTAATCAAGATACACAGAATTAAAAAAAATTAATCTGGGAGAACTATGGTGCAAACAAAAAAAGATATAGGAGCCTTGCTGTTGTGGGATTTAAACATAATAAGAACTTAGAAGGTTCTTATTATAGTGAAAACCATGTATGTATGTGTGGATATTATACAGAACAGGTGTGGCACACAATCCGGCTAAGATTTTGTTGGTTATGATGAAAAATATCTTTCTTCGAGATGTGATGATGTATTAATCCAACTTCAATTTGTATCGTACTCTGGAGTCATACTATGCTCATCTCTCTTCCAGGGTCCTTTAGCTTAAGTTACCAGCAGACCGCCCACTGGTATAACCTAACACATGCTTGGGAATTGTACATCCTCATCCCTCCTCTAGACCACCCATAACCTTTTCTCCCCCACTATCTGATGACCACTTGCCTCTACCTCTTGTTACTATTGAAGCCATCTTTGATTTACTTTGTGAACCTGATGATGTCACTATACAATGGAACCCAGGTCGTGTGTCATTTAAATGTGAAAAACCAAGTGAATAAGACTTTCTTTATGAATGACAAGAGAAATATCACACTTTCGTGCAGTAGAGTACATGGCTGAATTTTTCCCAAGGAAAAATTCAGCCATGTAAAATTTTTCCCTCACTTATCTTGAAGGAGATGAACCCTAGTTCTCAACAGTGCTCATTCCAAAATGTTCACAATGCCTCCAGAAGGATGGTTGTTGGCTCTCCAATGATAGCATTCTGGAACAGAGGGAAAAGAAGATTTAATCATAACTTTAGTTTGAAAAGCAATCAATACAGTAATACTTCATCTGACATCAGTTGTCTCCGCCATCATTGTACATGCAATAAATATTCATCTCATAGGAGCACATTATATTTTGTCATGTGCTATTGTCATATTGCATCAACAGCGTGAATCATACTCTATATTCTCAGGCGTAACTTTGTGAAAATCCATATTGACAGAGCCAATACAAACTGTAAATTTCACAACAATTTTATTTAATTTGACCGGTTTCAACACATAGGCAACATCTTCAGTTGATAATGTCATCTCAATAAAAAAGCACCAAATGCATTAATACTAGCAAAGTAGCATGCCACAACTATATCTGAAATTCATTATGTTAACACCAAAGCCATAGCCCAAGGATAACCTATACAATTTGGTACTTGAGATACAAAAATATCATCAGGAAGTGCAACCATGACGAACGAAAGACACTTGGCAAGAACTTATATTAAGTTTTTCCACTGACTTAAGACTTGCAGCAGATAAATAATAACAGTAAGCTATATTTCACCACAACTGACAAAAGTTCGCCGGATTGTGTTAAGTAATATCCATGCATAAGGCATGTCAAAACATCGAATGTATAACTTAAATTCTAATACCTTTCACAGTAAGACAAATGAACAACACAAGAAGTACAAACATACACCAAAAACATCCCCAAACAATTTCTTAACACAATGTATTAAAAGTTACAACTTTTGATACGGAGCCAGTAGCCTCTCGGCAAAATCGCTCGATGACAACCTCACCCAACAGTGGCACGAATAAATCTTTGAATGCAGTCAGAGTAACAATTAAATTAAAGCGTACTGCCCTTTCAATTTCTGATGATTTTAATAGCCACTAAATACAGCAACTCCCAAGAAAATTTGGGTCTCGGGAGAGACTTCAAGGTTAGCAACAACGAAATTCGTCATTCTGCCACAAATTCGTATTATATAACGCGGTGATAGGCTTATCACATTGCGTGTACATAATTTCTAGTGGTACATCATTAAATTGCTTCGTTTTGGACACTACAACACAAACACCGATTCATATATTCCAACCTCTTCCCGAAGAAGCGATCATTCGAGACAAGGAAATTATAATTATTTACTGAGGCATAACGTGAACTTTAATGCATTTTAGCTTAATGTTGGTATTTATGAAAACCACCACCAAATTACACATCGCACACCATAATGATGATGAAACAATGCCTCGACCAAAACATACTATGTACCTAAATACGAGCCAAACATATTATGTACAACCCTATATAAGAAGAACATAAATCCTGGAATGCACTAAGTATCGTGAGCGAACTGCAAAGTGACAAACACCTAAATTCGTGGATTGAGGCTACATAAGAAATTTAAAATGTCACTCACCTTTCAAGTCCCTGGTAATTTGAACCTCATATCCTCAGGAGCTGACAACACCTTCTTCTTCAAAGATTATATACACAGGATTCTTCTCGTTTAAATAAGAATTCCCGTAAACAAGGAGAGTCTAAATAATTCCCGTTAATATCCTTCTACATTTATCTAATAACCGTCGTAGTAAACGCGCGCAACGAAAACAAGTCGAAATACGTTAATCCCTCCCCTGCGCTCGCCGAGCAGCTTGGGGCGGAGCAGGGAAGGTAGGGGAAGTGGTTTCCCCTCATTTCCTTTCAATTTGTGTTTTTTTATTTATGTAGTTCGATCGACACACCGGAGTGCCGCCACTAGTCTCAACTTGGGCAACGTTCGAAAACGACGTAGAACGGGCTCCCTTGAAAGTCGACACTGGGTGCTGGTAACTATCGATTCTTCACGTATGCCATCGACAGTAGTCTTTCAACTTTTGATGTCAACAAAACCATGAATCCCATGAATGGAGAGCAAAACATTTGAAAACATTTCTGTTGTGCTCGTGTTTATGTCTTCAGTTTATCTAGAATTTTCTGTGCGTTATTGCATCGTCCATTGGAGTCATAAAGAGTGAAGTGGCAGGTTGTATACACCATACTCACCTTAATTTGATGACTCTCTTTTAAGGTTTTGTACCAACATCTGACTTCACTCATTTAGTGTAGTTTTTTTTCTGGTTCTTATGGATATCGCGATGCGAATCTCCTTTCAATAGAAGTAAAGTCTCGATAAATGTCGCTTTGAGTGCTCATTTATTCGTGGTTGTTTCCCTAAATACTTGAAAATGCCGAAAGTTGTGTCTCGCAGTATAGTCTGTTCAGACACCAGAGATAAAGAAGAATATAGAGAAGAGAGACCCCTCCATTTATACTATTGTCTTTGTGGACACATGACTTTAATTTTAGGTAAGTTCGACGGATGACAAATACCTCACTTAATACTTTTATTAGAGAAATTGACTGTAGGAATTTATTTCAGATTGTCACATAGAAAAGCTGCCTCTCCGCAGAAGAGATGGTGCCAGAGTCATTGATGGTAGTAAACATGCTCATAAAGTCACGTGCGAACCAGATGAGACTGTTTACATTAAAAGACCAGAAGGGGTAGAGAGGCAGTATCGAATGAAATGCCGAAAGTAAGTTTTACATCGTCTCTTAGTGTATAGTTATCCTGTTAGTAAGCATGTGACGTTATGCTCGTTTTTGGTGAATGATTCTTTCAGATGCGAACTGCTCTTATACTACAAGCACGATCGTCACAATAATGTAATCTTCATAGTCAAAGGAGCCCTCAAAAGTTCTGGTGAAGGAGCCACAGATATTTACAACCAAGTAGCTGTTGAAAAGCCAAAGAAAATCATGGTGACCAAGCACACAAAGAATATGGGCAAATTTAGCTCTGTTACTGTGTCGACCATTGATGAAGAGGAAGACGAAATTGAGGCGGTAAGTTCCTTCTTGAACGAGATATCTATATGTAGTGTTCTGTCTCTCTAAATTTATGCACATTTTTCATGCACGAACTAAAGCCCAACCATATATCTAATTAAACACACTTCATCGTAGTTTGTTCTAAAATTGTCCATCAGATAGTTTTGGTTAAAAAGGTTGTTTGCTAATTATTCTTTCATTTTTACAATTAACAGATCTTGCCCAAAAAGAAATATGAGCAAATGATAATTAATTGTCATATCCAAAACATAAAGTTAAGAATAAAACATATGTTTCATGAAGGCTATGCTATGATCCCTCTGAATAAAAGAACGTAGCTGCATTAGCTTTTATTTTCATGTCACTTTGTAGTGAACATATTTTATGATTCTTGACTCTGCCTTATTTTGAAAATATCAACAAAAAGAGCCTTTTTGCTGTGTGATGTCATGAAAACATAAGCTTGGAATGTATGTAAAAAAATAATTGGTGAATTGCATTGCTTACAAGTTTTCATTCATCCCTTCAATCTCGGCCAAGTTCACTATTTCAACTTGTTTTAGGAGCTCTGTTACCATGACCTCAGTCTTGTGAAATAATTTGCCTTTGCACTTGTGTGCAAATGCTGGTAGCTCCATTGTTAATCATGTAAAAGGACAGGCACAATACTGCCAAGTGATGTTACCTAACATCACGAGTGTTTTTTATAAGTGAAAGTTTTTAAAGTCCTGCAAATTATTTATGGAATTTAAAAGTATGGTTGACCATTTAACTGTGCAAATATCTGAAATATGGCTCTCCTCAGGTGCAAAAAAAGTTTCCAAATTTTCGTGTAATTTTATTATTTGTCACTTTTTATTTGAGGGAAAAATTGTGTAAAAATTTTATAATGAGTAATTGACATCTGATTTTATTTTAAAGTACGAATTGATGGACTTTTAACTAAAAGAAGAAAAACGTTATATGTAGCACCTATGGGAAAAATGTAAAACCAAACTTCAAATCGCCAATAGATGATGGGAGCATAGTCTGCTATGCCGATCGCTTATATAGACGATGCAAGCAGTTAAAGGGTTAAAAAGGAGCATATTGGAATAAAGTTCAATTTACAGTTACGAAGTTCTGACTGGTTCCCTACCCTTTTTTTAACTTTTATAAAACACATTTATGGGAATAAAAATTCTATTTCCATGAAAATAATTGGATGGCCATAGATCCAGCTCCTTTCCATAAAATGTTTTGTTGAACTAGGTTTTATGAAAAGGATTAATTGTGAACAAGAACAGTTTCATAGGACTAGTACTTTTACAACTGATTAGGTGTGAAGGGGCTAATGGACCAATTCACCTTTATGAAGGGCATTAATTAAGGTGACAGCAAATTGCAAATAACAATCTCAAGGGGGCTGGTATGAGGCAAGGCTTACATAAAAGGCTTACTGGGAATGCCAGTCATCATAATGACCTCCTACCCTATGTACTCGAGTGTAAGTGGAGAAATTTATTCCTTTTTTTGGCCAATGAAAACCTACCCTAGACATATAATTGAGTCACTAAATAAGATGACTTTTTTGGGGTCAATATTTCTACCTATTGGCTGCATAAAACCATATGTATCTCTATTACTCATAAGCCATGGAGAATATTCACTGAAAAATCCTTTTACATTCTAAGGTTTGTATTAGGACTAGAGGTGGGTGCCGATGATGTTTTTCTTGGTGGTGATGGACGAACCACATCCAACCGAACAGTGTAGACTAATGGAATGAAGAATCACAAAAATCCACCAAGTTAGGTACTTTGCCTACCATCGAGTTATTAGTGAAGACTGAATTAGACAGGGTTATGGATGTCCATGTTGAAAAAACCACCTTTGTTTTTTCCACAAAACTTTATTACGCTGGCAAGACACCCGTTTCACCACACTGTGGCATACCTATGTGCACATGAGTATGCCAGTGTGATGAAATGCGGAAGTGAAAGTGCCAGCGGAATTAAGTTTTGTGGAAATAACAAAGGTGGTTTTTTCAACATGGACATCCATAAGTTCCATGAGGTCAGGCCTGATATCATCAGTTAGAGTTACGGTTTTTCATAATGTCATAATGCTTACATTATTGCATCATGAAGAAACATAATTCAATGATGAATGCCAATGATGGAAAGACAAAATTCTAAATGTCACCATCATACTAGAAACAAGATCAAGCAGTTTTTTCGCTTAGTCTTATACTCGAGTCACAGATTTTTATCGATGTTGGCAGCCTGAAAAGAAGTCTTCGTCTTATACTTGAAGACAAACTGTGTATGGGAAGGGTCATTAAGGATGGTTTGGGTAAATTGGAAAGCCTATGTTTAACATATCCTTCCATCTTTGAGTTGATATGGAGCAATGTAAGACTTTTTTGGTGAAAATTCTGCTTTTTATGGTTTCCCCAGAGCTTAGCAAGCGATGGCTAGCGTCACTCATTTGTTTTATGCCTACTTTGGCCGTATTTACACTCAACTGCAAGTAGCCCATTCCACTTTGTTGGCATTGTCATACTAATTGCAGTACCTATATGGTGCATACTGAGATGGTATGCCTCAATTAGAACATGGTTTATGCCTTAGATTAAAAAGAAAAGATGGAATCTTACAGTACGGTAACACAGGAGGATATGGAAGTCATTAAAATGTGTTACATGGCCGTATTGAAAATAAAATTGGTTCAGTTAAAATGCTGAAAACGAAAGTATTGAGAGAATTATTATCAGAATTGCAATGGAACCATGATGATGATTCATCTATAAAAATACAAATTGGAAATAATTTCCAAATCAGCTCTTGTGCTATTTGTAAATGTAAACAAATTGCACGCAGTAGCCATATTAGGTGAATAATTTATCAAAGAAGAAAAAGGTGCCTAACTCCAGCATCAAGATGCCAAATACCCTCTTTTTAAATCAATGGTCTTTATTGATGTATGAAGTATGTTGTACTGAAACAGAACTGATCCCTGGTTCCTTGGAGGACAAGCATTATCAGAAACATCCAGTGTGAACATTTATTTATGTAGTTATTTTTCTTACAGAGAGAAGTTGCTGACTCATATGCAAATAACGCCAGGATAATTGAGAAGCAATTGGAGAGGAAAGGGGTGACGAAGCGCAAGCAAGTGGAATTGCAGACACAAGCAGAGATGGACGCCCAACGAAACAGGGTTAGGGGAACTTTGATTGACAAATGAACTGCACGAATCATTCTTAAATTACCATGAACTGAAGCATCATGTTTATTTACAACGTACATCATTCCATCAAACACACAAAATAGAAGCCGTTGCAATAATGTATACAAAAATAAAAATTTTGTCATCAATTCAAGTGAGTGTTATTTTTTTTATCAGCAGAGAAAATTTTACTTTATTCATGTAACAGTATTGTTCTCCAGTTTAATGCTTTCAAGGTCATCAGCCTTAAGGTACATTTATCGTGACATTTATGTAAACATATAGAATGACAATGTCACTATCAACTGAGAAAACGTTTAGCACAAAATAAAAGTATGGCTTGTGCTATTTGACTGTGAGAACATTCTCTGGTATTCATTTGTTATTGCACTGTCAAGAAATAGCAATATAAGAAATCACCCAAGCTGCATTTAATGCATCTCGTTACCATTAACCTGGCAAAAAATAATTTCACGGAAATCGGTTTGCAGTCATGACTGACTTGAGCTGTACATTAACTCTGATTTCATGTTGAATGAAACATTAACTTCTTGCCGATAGGTACCAGTTATAAGTTTGTCCTGACAAATACCTCAGTTCAAAGATAGAATGAAACCTTCCGGTGACTTTAAATTTAGATTTAACTATTTATAGGATGACATGTAGCTTTTAGTCATTTTAATAATGATATGCTGAAAAAGAAATTTCCGAGACATTGATATATCTGAATGATCAAGGTACATAATTCTAAAATTAATACAGGCAGTCCCCAAGTTTCGTAAGCCTTGACTTACGTAAATCCATACTTACATAAGTAGCAACCTAACCTAAAAATAGACAAGAATTACGAAAGTTACAGATTTGGAAGGATGGTCACCTACTTTCAAGGAGTGCAGGTGCCGTAATGTTAGTAAGACCTGGCCTTCCCCATATTTCTCCGAATTGACCGCAGTCTTGAGAGCACGGACTCAGTTACAGAGTAATTTTCGACTTATGCACATTTCAACTTACTCCGCTAGTGTCGGAACGCATCTATTACATAACTCGGGGACGGCCTGTATGGCCCAAATTAAATACAGCTACTGTCTCACACATACATACTTGCTATTATAATGCTGCTTGAAGGTATTACAGATTAACGCATGCATAGAGAAAAGCATATATAAATACACAAGATAATGTACTTTGTGCTCAGTTTACTGTACATTGTGCTACTGGAAACTGCAATTGAACAACAAAAATAATAAAACTTGAGCTGATAATTCAGCATTCTAATTCATTGTGAGACCCATTGCAGTTTTACAATGAATTGGGGAAAAGTATTTGAAAACTATTCAGATAGTAAGTTGGCCTTGAAGCAATAAAAGTCTGACAAGACCACTTTCTAGGCCAAGCAATTCAATGCAAACTACCGACTGGAATCCATTCGCTCTTAACAGGTATGCAGACAACAAATAATATGATATAACCATATACATACTGTCCCTGACTCAACACTTCGGCGGCTTTTTTTCCTCAAATCACTGTCGTAATCCGAAATCTTATTCCCTGAATATATTTATCATGGGGGCTCCTGATGAGCCTTCCCTAACATGAAAATCACAATTAAGTCACTCGGTTGAACACAAAAGAACTAAGAAAGAAGCAAATTGTAAGATTCAGAAATAATAAGTTAAAAACTAAAACCAAAGAGAATCCTTCCAGTGCTTTACTCCCCATCAGTTATTATTTTTGCGTGGAAAAAAAATGCTTTCAAATAACTTACAGGAAAATGATTTCTGCAATTTTCATGTTAGATAACATTTCTTGTGCCCATTTCACTGAGATCTCTCTCACTTTATCAACATTGTCGGAATTGGTTCTAATCTCAGATTAAACATGAAAAAACATCCTTTGCATAAGACAGATTTATGTACAGTAGGAGGAAGACTAGTTGAATTTCCAATACAAAAGTGAGAATGAATGTTTGTAAATAGGAGTAATTTCATACAACCTTCCACATTTCCCTACAAAAGATTAGCCTTTGGTACCAAATTTCTATTTTATTATAGTACTTAAACTGTCATTTGATAATACTTACTAGATTTCTATGGCAACCTATTTCAGGGATAACAATCGACACATTCATCTTTCATTATTACTTGAATGGCATCTGACAAAACAAAGAAAGCACTGCTTTAACATTTTAGTAACAACTGTTTTAATCATAGTGGAGACCAATGATGAGTAAATTGAAGTAAAAAATTTTCCACTCAGTAGGTAGTACCTATATACGGTACAAATAAATATTATTAAAATCCTCATATGAAAAATCAAACAAATAAATAAACAACGAACTGAAGACGAAACTCAGGGCATTAAAATTACTACCATTTCACTTACTGATAATACTTTTCAAGCTATGCACTTATTTTGGTCTTTTTAGCATGCCACCTCAGGCCTATGACGTGAATACGTGACATTTATTCAGTGCATTTTGATAATATAAATGATGCACTGAATAAAATCATGGCATACAATATACTTTGTAAGGAACTTCGTTACAACACAGAAACTTGTTTGTGTAAATTAAATCACTGCCAAATGATATACTGCTTCCCTTACACATGTTTTAATGTGTCACTTCATATTCAAATTGGTATCACAATGAGTCATAAACTGAACTGATAAAAAAACTCTTAGAAAAACTATGAAAGTAAAGTAGAAAGAGAGATATCCTCTCATTGAACATCTAATCTGTTGACTATGAAAGCTAACACCAAAAGAAAATAACAAAATGTGATGATATTGACCTCTTCATCACAAATTCTAAAAGTTCTACAACAACAAAAACTTAAATATATAATTGTACATATTTCAGTAGACATAAACAACAATAAGTGGTACTGGCATTCAATTAGAGACAACATATAGGAGTATTTTTGGTAAGAAGTTGATCACAATAATAATAAAGCCAAGAGAAATAAAGACTTGTTTCCTTCAGACTAGAAAACAATGAAGAGCACATTGACTAGTAAATGCAAATAAAAATGCTACATAGGTTATCCCTAAGTTCCTCTAAGAAATGTCGATAAATCTACTGAACCTTGTCATAAGTCATTTCAACCACTAATGAAAAGAATCGGTCTCTTAAATGCGACAATAGTTCAAATGACAAATTGACAACCACACTGTGAATTGTCCAATTACTCAAATTAATACTGAACATTATTTTTTCATCAATGTAAATATCTATGGATGACTATTTTCACATCAAATAAGTAAATATATTTATATAATATGCATGCATATACTTCCTAATGAAAAATATGATCAAAAATAAATACGATAATCTTTAACTCAGCCAATGCTCAAGAAAAAAACAGAAACAATTAGAAATTATAATAAAAAGAATTATAACTGCTTGAGAGTGCACATCATATGTTCTTTTTCACGTAACATATATGTATCTGACTAGATTATATTGCACTGTCATGCAAGTAAAACAATGTTCATAAATGCATTCTGATTAGGATAAGTTAACTGGACATTGATCGATACGTACATGTATGGCTTTCAGGCATTTTTTGACATTTTTGGCCGCTTGATTTGAGCAACATAAACTTAACAACAAATGGGCACAATTTCTTGCCCAAACCAACATCTAATAAAACAAAATAAATGCAATAAAGTCATAAAACTAATTCCGCTGGAAATTATGATTTTTTTTAAATAATAACCATCCTTCACGAAAGCAAAATGTGGTGACAATCATGGGAAAATAATGAGCTCTCATTAACAATTCGAATTCCAGGCCTGAATGCATCAATGCCTGATCATTAAGTATAACTTTTTAAGCCCAAAAGCACACCATGCCAATGCAATCATTCATCGATACCACACATCGGAAAGACCGGGCCCAGCAAAAAGCCGAGCAACGACCCATTCAAAATGACTCACTCATTCACAGCACAAGATTTACATTACTTCCCAGCTCCCATATTTTCTGGCCTCTTCAATACAGTCGGCTCATCCTTTAAGAAAGTTCCCGACCTTTCCCCAACGCCCGACGGAGTCACTATGTCCACCTTCCCCTTGTCCAGAGAAACATTCGACCCAGAGCGTGAGTGGGTGTAGGTCCCCGAGAGAGGCTTCTTCCGAGAGCTCAGTACCGACGATGAATGACCACCGGGTGAAACCGTGCTCCCTCCGTTGATGGCCGATGTCTTGGGTGAGAAAGGCCGAGCTGATCTCTCAGCGAGCGGAGTCCTTGGCTTTGATCCAGGGATAATCTTCTTTGCCAAATTCTCGTTGACACTCCGTACCGAAGTAGCCCTCGGTGGAGATGCAACAGCCCCTCCAGAACCTTGCTTCACCTGGGTGGGACCCGCATTCTTGCTGCGAGACCATGGGGCTCTCTTAGGTGTAGGTGTGATCGGTGCCGCGGTTTGAGCCGTGCGTCCACCACCTCCCACGGTCCCTGCTGCAGTTCTCCTCAGGTTGGCCACAGGAGAGTTACTCGCACGTGAAGATGTCGAGTCGGGCGTTGGTCTTGAGGGAATGGGAGCCTTGACAGTGGTGCCCCCTGGCCCTCGTCTCGGGGATGAAGTCCCACCCTTTGTGAGGGTGCCCTGAGATCCACTCAGTGGAGAACCAGTCTGCTGCTGTGGCACGTCCGGTTTCCTCGTGGTTCGTGTGGGTGTCGGGGTGAAAGTGCGACTAGACTTTGTGGCTGCTCCCCTCACAGAGCCCCCCTTTGGCCTCAGAGCTGGAGACGAGTTTCTGGATGAATCAGACGATGAAATTCTCACCCTTGACGATACGGAGCTGGCCTTCTCTGGCGTTCCAGTGTTTGAGGAGACTCCTCCGGTGGATGAGGTGGGACCTTGCAGCTGAGGAGATGATCTTGAACTCTTGCCCTGAAAATATGAAAAATAAGTTCAAACTCAGTGGTTTCACAAACAGATGCAATGGGTACACAAAAATAAGGTGAGGATTTCATTAACTCTTTTGTGTCAGAGCCTTACAATGGAAAATGCTTCCCCTGTCACAAGTATCATGAGCATTTCATTATACTCCTCCGTACAAAGCTCTCTCATACAGGGTGCCCACAGCTTTTTCTGCATCATTTCCCTGTTTTTTCCCTGTGTTTTCCCTAGCAGTTTTTTCCATAATATCCTAAGAAATGTGCTAACTAAATAAGTTTCTAAATAAGTTTCAATAAGTCACGAAAGTGCAACTAAATAAATTAGGGTAAATGGGAACAGAGATTAAGACACACTTCTCATCATAATAGACTTGTATTTATTTTTATGAAAAAATATTCTGATAAGAATTTACAATAAAAAATGAGACAGTACAGGGAGAAAAAAATAAACATGTCTATCGATCCTCTAAACATTAAATTACCAAAAATTAATTATTCAGGTAACACCCGACAATTACACTAAAATAGCAAAGATTTTCATTTCTTCATCTTCTTAATTTTTTTTTCTACTTCTTCCTGTTTTTCTTTCAGAGCTTGATTCTCTGCTTTTAACTTATCTAGCTCATTTTTCTTCCTTTTCTCTTCTTCTCTCTGTAATCTACTCTTCATCGCCATTTCAGTTTCTCGCCTCTTCTGAAGCGCATCTCTGTACTTGGCGCTTGCTCCACGCGCATATCTGATCAACTCCTGATCAACTTCCACTGACGCCTCACCTCCCGCATAAAAAATCCCATCCCAAACTTTTCTCAGAGCAATGAGAGAGTCTGCATGTAGGTTCTCTACTAACATGTCTTTGTTCACAGAGAACCCACTCTCGACAAAGGCGTTACCGTGCGAGAACAGCAGGATAATTTTAACAGCTGCCCAAACAATTCTTTAAGTCCTCTCGTTTGTTAAGTTGGCTTGCATAGAATGAGTCCAGTCTATCCGTATCCCTATTAAAGCCCGTGAGCTGTACTTTATCCACCTGGGATACAAACCTTTTGAATTGGATACCAGCGTGGTCTGCCTGCAGAGCGGTCATGTGGTTTGCAGACACGAGAACCCCAAGACAAGAATCCATGTCTGTTTTACACTGCTCAGGTTTTTTAAGAATTTTGTTAGGATCCAGACATGATGCTGCTTTGGTAAATTTGTACTTTATTGGGCATCTCTCAACTATTTTCTTCACAATGGAGACCAAACACTTCTTACATTCCAACCTAAATTTATCCTCTTCGATGTCCTTCACTCTTGCATCACGGAGTGCAAGGGTTGCCCCCACACCAATATTGATCTGGGACAGTTTCAAACCAATCGCAACATCTTCAACATTAATATTGATCAGCTTGTAGGCTGTCTTCGCATTGTTTAGGACGTCTGACTTCACAAACCGCCCATACACCTCTCGGAGAAGATCCTCAATGTCACCATGAAGAAATGGGAAGACTGGTTTCAGCGTCTGATATACTTTGAGAAATGGCTCAAAAGATGATGCTATTGTCACAAAGAAATGAAGTTTTGCCAACAGAAGAGGGTCAGAAAAGCACTCTTTCACCTTCCTAATCGACCATGTGTCAGGAAAATCCTTCATAGTGGAAAAGTATGTCTTTAAATTCTTGAGTATTTTAATGGCTCTTGCACACACAGGACCATTCTCAAGCCATCGGCAATTGCAAAATTTGAGAGGAAAGTCACCACTTTCAGTAAGACGTGTAAAGTCTGCACGGCGTGCTGGAGAATCCTTGAAGACATTATGGGCCGTGGTAACCTTCGCATTTCTTTTGAAAGCTTCATATTCGTATATTATTCAAATTATTTGAAGCAACGAGTAATTGACGAAAGCAAATAGCGCGAATAATATTGAATCATATAATTGACATGAACCCTAATTCCCGAATATATTTACGAACAATCTAATTACAATTGACCAAAACAGCCCAGATGGACGTCGTTGGTTCGTATTTACAAGATTGTTCACGAAATTATGTGAGCGAAAATAAAACATTTTAGAATTTTGCTCGCATCATTTTTAATGCGCGGAATTTTTCGCTAAACTTGATGCACGAACATCTTCACCGTCTAAAACGGTCTAAAAACAGGTTTCACCAGTTTAATTCATGGAAAAACATTGAGACGAGCTTTCTCATTGGTTCTAAGAATGACTTCGCCAGAAATGAAGTTTCCGTGGATTTGGTTTAAAAATATTCTCATACCCGCCTTTCGTCAAACTTCTCTCCACTTCCTTTTATGTTCTTGAGAAAGCTTCCGCGAGTTAGAGAATACGGTTGGTAGCTTATTCGAAGCAACCCCATCGGTAGCTTCGAGTTATAGAATAGGCCCCTTGGTCCACCCCTTACCGAACTGCTAGCATGTTTCCTGCATGGTCGAGGGGTGTGTGAAGGGAGTGCTGGTGCTACATACACGCGTATGCCGTGACCAACTAAAAAACTTATCTACCTAAACATACAGCATACATAATAAAAGCTTAAGTTTTAAATGCTAGGAATGGCAAAAAACTATCCCATCGAATAACGAAAACCATACTGGTACTGTTCATCATACAAAAAGTCTGGGTAGTAATACTGCATACCTGCTGTAGTGGTGTTCGGACAACGAAATTAGTCAAGTTGTCCTGACGTTGACGACCCTGGATAGCATTGAGATGCCACTTCCCTGCAGCATGGCTTGTCACAGCCCGCTTACCCATTGAACTCAGAGAAAAAGTTTTCTTACACACAATGCACTTAGCAGAGTTCACATCCTGTTCGTCTGCCCGCAACCAGCATTGCCACTCAGGGTGATGGATAGCATCAAGCCATGCAGGGTTGAATTTGGAAGTCGTTATTATTTTGAAAAGGTTTACTCCTACAGTACGATATTCCCTGTTGTGTTGTTGTCTGTCTCACAACACGCCCCCTCCATGCAACCTAGTCCAGCCAAGCCGACGCTAGCCGAGCGGAGAGGGTGAAGTGAGAAGAAAGAGAGGGGTCTATTTTGGCAGCCAAGCCGGTCCGATGTGAGTCCATGCACGAGTGAGAGCACCAGCCGAACAGAGCGAGAGCATAGACCAAGGACGCGCTGTGCTGCACGGTATATCATCATTCAAGTATTCTACCAACTGATTGGTAGGTTCTTGGACAGTCACATTACTGCATCCCAACCTCATAGACATTATGGCCCTAACTAATTATTAATGCCCACATTTCGAAAAAGATTCAGATATCCCAGACGTTTCCCTGTCCAATTCCGTTGCATTTCATTTCCCTGTATTCCCTGTTTGCGGGCACCCTGTCATCATGAGGAGTCACTCAGGCATGCTTTTGGTCTGCCTTGGAAGCCAAGTCAGTGGGATGCCGGGCCCTTGCCTTGGCCTGCAGGCAGCAGTAATCCCCACCCTAAGTCTCAGTGCCAGTTGCATGTTTCCTCAATGTATGTTCATGCAGGGAATTTACTAAAAAATGCTAAATACGTAGTTACATACTCAAAAAATATGGGCTTAGTGTATTAAATTTTTTCCACAGCGCATTTACAAATTATACACAATTCCAATACAGTTATATAGTTACAAATTCCTTGAAAAAATGACAAAACAACTATTTCGTAAATGAGAACGGTCGAGTTCCATTAAAATTTGTGAATGCACAGCAAAACAAAATGCACTTCTGAGACCATAATTTTCAGGTATGCACTAGATACCATTTTATTTAGTTCACTAACTAAACATTGGGGATGGTGGAGGAGAAACAACTCAAGGTGGTCTGCGGGGCCCTGGATGGAAAAGGCACTGCCTTCTCTGCAGCCTACCAAGGAGTATGCATGACATCCTCATCAGTTATCACGATTCGAAACATTTTATGCAATCTATATTCTCGTGAAATGACTGAATCCAAAGGAGAAAGACTACATGTGTAATATATTAATAAGTTTTCGTATCACTCCTCATTACTGAGCACTGCTTCGTTGAAAATGGTCTATTTTTAGCAAAGTTTGTGATTTTTCTTTCTGATGTGGTTTGTATCAACTTTACAAACATACATTGGTCCCACAGCTCCATCTTTCAGGGGCAAATGGGGGAAAGAGAATTTTTTTATCTACTAGCATGCAACTGTAGTAACGAAAATCCCAGCAGTCTGAGAACTCATTTCATGGCATGGTATCTACGGTACATCCTGAATCTCTGTATCTCACCTCTAATAATAAATAATACTAATCCACTAGCCATAAGATATACAGAAAAAATAAGCAGGAATCAAATTTTAGGTTATGGAGGAACAATAGGGTTCATTGCAGCAGTACAGGATCCAGAGATTCCAACCAGAAAACACATTCTGGACAAGTAGACACTGCCATTCACAACTTAAATCATGCAGGTGGTGTGGCAAAATCAAGCATCCTAGGGAAAAAGGGCCTTCAAATGTAAGAAAAATTCTGTGGGTCAAATTACCCCTTCCAGTCCTTCTAGTGTTAACAACTCAATTAGAAAAGTTAAATCTATAAGAAAACATGCTAAAAATACAGAAATCAGTAATCTTAAGACACCTGACATATTGTACACTGGTTTCTCTCAATAGAATAGAAATAATAACATCAATGAACTTGACATAGTCCATTCATCATGTAACAACTAAAAGAAGAGCACAACTTTGTGTTTTCCATTGATTTATTAAATAAAATACAACCGGTTTAGGTTATTACGCCATGATCACCAAATACTTTTGTTTAAGCTGGAACGTTATGGCATAAGAGGCATTCCATATCAATGGATTAAATCCTATTTGAGTGATCGGTCCCAACACGTAGTGCTATCTAAGAATGGTTTGCAATTCATTTCTCCTAGCAAAGAAATTGCTGTAGGTGTACCCCAGGGTTCTATCCTGGGTCCGGTATTATTTTTGACATACATTAATGACCTGCCCAATGTATTAAAATCTGTCTCTGGAGTAAAACCTTTTCTGTATGCTGACGACACAAATGTTATTGTGTCTGCACCGTCCGTAGACGGACTGGTTGCCAAAGCAATATGGGTAACTGAAACCCTGTTAGACTGGTGTCGTAACAATGTTTTTGAGCTCAACATTGACAAATCCAATCTCATTTATTTTTCAAATAAAAATAAAGCTCCGGCAGAAATTTCAATTGTCATAGATGGTAAACACATCCCTCAAAATTCCAGCACTCAGTTTCTCGGAGTAACTCTGACTAGTACTGTGTCCTGGGAGGAACATACCGTATTTACTCGTGTAAGCCGCGCACCTTTTTTCCAAAAATGCCGGTGAAAAAATGGGGGTGCGCGGCTTACACGAATCCTCTAGATTTTCATGTAAGCCGCGAACCATTTTACCTCAAATTCCTGCCGTTAGTTTCTCCAAAATGAATACAGTACGTCCTCGCCTTACGATAATCTGACTTAGGAACATACATATCTAATCAAAAAATTCAAACGTGTGAAGTAATATCAAATTTGACGCCACCGGATAAGTTATTTTGCCGTTGCAGCTGGCGGTGTGGCGTGCAGCAACTCGCGGATTGGTACTACCCCTCTTTGCCGCGACGAATTTTAACATTATTATCTCGATACATCAATTTGCAATGTTAATTGTTTACTTGCGTCATAAATGTTTACGGATGATTCGGAAGTAAGACGAAAGCCGAAAGATGCCCTGCAAGTAGTGATAAATTTGGAGATATTGCTACTCTTTACATTTCAATGGAAATCGACTTCCATGTGTCAAGCTGCCTTCGCATCAAATAGAGGCATGATTCCATTCACTCATTCGTTTTATGATGACAAATAATTATTACCTGCAATACGAGGCTCTATTCAGGTTATCGTGATGAATGGTAAAATATCCTTCCCAGGGTTTGTGGAAATTGCCTTAAAGGCAGTCCTTCCATCCAGCTATCCCTCTCAATCACTCAGCCGGAAACAATAAAGCTGTCAGATTTTAGGGTGATACCTCAGCCAGATCTGAACAATTGGCGTGTCCAAACCGGTTTTTCCCAGAAGATCCCTCAAGAAAAAAGTTCTTAGTTCCTTATTTGTGGGCGCGACGACATTCATCTGCGAGGGACTCATTCAGCGAGAAAGAAAAGGGGGTAACCCAAGAGGATCACTCCTTCACCTTATGTTATTATCTACCCTCGCCCAGTTTCGCTTTTACCCAGGTGGCCTTCACTAGTGGGGGAGGTGTTGGACCTCCTTTCAGGGGCCTCGGCAGCCAACACTAGATTGATACGGCCGATGCTCGAACGAGGGAGCCGTTATTTCGGTCGATTCAAATTGTACCCTTACCCCGGTGGTAGCTGTGAGCAAGGAGTCTATATAATTCTATTATTCATGGCTGTGAGGTTGACTTCGCACTCCTTCATGATTTTTCCACAACCTGAAATTATGTTGCGTAGCGCCCGAGTGAGCTTTGAAACGCATCTCCACATCAATGGGATAAATAAAGTAGTGCATCGGCGCATGCAAAGAGAGAATCGGAACTCTAATCTGTTTTTACTTCCTTTTATAGGAAGCATCATTCACTTATGGAAGTGATACCACGCCAGGAAATCCATTTTCAGACCGTTGACTTTTACATCGCCATGCTAATAGATAAAGAAATTCTGTTTTCACCGTTTGGCGCAGGAAGGATATTGCTAGAACTTATTTCATAGGGCTTTCATACTTGTGCGTACTTGATATCAACCACATCGGAGAAAAAATTAGTTAACTTGCCTAAAATCGATTATTTCGCGGAAATGCTACTCGGCTATGAGAAGTGATACGAAAATGAGCTTTGATATAAGTTCCAGCTGCATCGTTTATCTTTCAATGCGGATACTCCTCAAGTTAGTACGTAAGTTTAATACAATTACTATAGTTGTGTAAAGCAAAGAGGATGTCCAGCGCTTTTTTCCACAGACCACGCCGAGCGCTTGCGCTTCCGGCAGTCCAGCGAACGGCTACGCGTCTTTGGCCCGCCTCTTCCTCTCCCCCCCACCCTCGCCTCGGCGCTCATAGTTAGGGGGTCTGAGTAAAGCGATCATTCACATTTCATCAAAAGTATCACATTTCACTCATCGCTTTCCCACGCCCTAACTTCGGAGGTGGCTTCCAAAAGTAGGGGGGAGGGGGGGCGTTGCCCGCTGGGAGTCACTTATCAGCTATGACAACGAACCAAACGTATCACATTTCAGGCATCTATCAGTTACGGACGGCATTCTGCTTTTATTTGTTGATTCGACGATGGATTTCTGTAATCTAATGATCATGGGTTGAAATTGTATATAATTCTGCAATTATTTTAGCTTGATATTTCATTTCGAACAGATGCCATTTTTAGAGCTGGATGATGTGATTGTATACAACTGTGATTATTGTGTGATGTTAGGAGAAAAATATGCACCATAAAACGGGCTGTGTATCGTGACGATATTAAAACGTAACGCAATAAATTCATGAGAAAGATGTACATCAACACTTAACTTTGGCACAGAATTTCTATTAAAGAACGTGCATTCATGTTATGACAAAATGATGAAGGCTCAAGGGAAAAAAATTGATTTTTTGAAAAAAATAATTATTTTCCTCACGAGCCTGTCCGAAAATGGGGGTGCGCGGGATACACGAGGGCGCGGCTTACACGAGTAAATACGGTATATGTAATCTGCGTAGAAATCTGTGTTCCATCTGCTTTCTTATTAGGAGCACAAGACACACTGTTAGCACAGAGGTACTTTTATCAATATACTACAGGAATTTTACTCTCGTATCATATTCAGCATTTTGTTCTGGGGTTCTTCCCCTCATGCAGATGTAATTTTCCGTATCCAAAAGAAGGTTATAAGACTTATAAGCAATGTTTCTTACTACTCAACATGTCACCCTCTATTTAAGAAGCTGTATATCCTACCAATTCCTTGCATTTACATTTATATCGCAATTATGTTCACAAAATATAATATTTCACAATATCCAACCAATGATTCGTATCACCTTCATTATACAAGATGCTGTAAAGATCTGCATCAACAGTTTGTAAGAACCCATAATACAGCTTTAGGCCCAAAATCTATGGGATTGATACTCTTCAATAAGCTACCACCTGAATTGAAGCAAGTTACTAAGACGTCCCTCTTTAAGAAAAATTTAATAAAATTTTTACACGTTAAACTGTTTTACTCATTAAAAGAATTTTTGAATATGTAATTTAGTGCCTATTATATATGTATGTATTTATTTAATTGTTTGTCTGTATATATTGAAGTGTCCTATATTTGAATGTACAATATGTATATCGCAAATCTTTGGATAAATAAATTCTAATTCTAATCATCAGGTAAACTTATAGTTTAGGTGTAAGTTTACCTGATGGTGGTGTAATAACTGAAACCAGTTGTATTTTATTTAAAAAATCAGTGGAAACACAAAGTCAGATCTTATTCATACGATTACGTAACAACTATCTTGTTCGAGATGAGAGAGAAAAGAGAAAAACTATAATGAACTAGATCCAGAAATGAGAGCATGCAAATTACCTCCAACACCCTCATGGGCCACGTCTTGGGCCTCGAGGCCACATTCTCCGACGACTGAGACACAGCCTTGGCCTCACTCTTGGCCACCACAGTCGATGCACTCTTTTCCTTGTCTAGTTGCGACACTTTCTTCCGAGCCCTCACAACAACCGTGGATGTGACCTCCTTCTTGCTGACCTGCACTCGACTCTCTTCCACGGCAGTGAATGCCGATGGTCCCTTTTGGTGGAGTCTTCCACCAACACTCTTGCCCATCACCCCTGCCGAGGGAGCGACAGCACCCTTTTCCTTCCGAGTCGGCTTGTGCTTCGAGTCAAGTAGGGCAGCCGCAGCTGCAGCAGCCTGGGATGCAGAAACTGCACTGTTCCCAGTGACCATTCCATTGGCCAACTTCCCACGACCCTCTCCGTCCTTCCCTTTCGCCCTCACCGAAGACGACCTTGGCATGGTGCAGTAGACGCTTCCTCCTGATGTATTTGCTCTGGCACTGCTTGGTCTCTGTTTCTTATCATGCAAATGAAAAGGAACTACAATAAGCATGGATGTGTGCAAAATTTTACCATTCCCTAAAAGTCTACCGAAGTGAAAATGGCATGTGCCAGGATTGTTGAATTGGATAAAGTAGTACTTCTGTTCACAATTGGTTTAAACTTGGTACACAATTCACTTCTACGATTTATGTCATTTTCAAGTCACTTGAAAATGATGCTAAACTCCCTTCTTTTAAAAATTTTTGTGCCAAAAAAGGCGGAGAACTCCCCATGCTTTGCACTGGATACCGCCGGCCATACCTCCTTTTTCCCAAGAAAAGTATATTTCTTTTGTTTGAATCAAATGTATCATTTCATATAATGATGATTTCATATCTAATGTATTGCATGGATAATGTAAATAAAATTTTAATATATTACAGTGTAGAGTGCAATATTTTAAAATATATGTGCTCATGTATGAAAAATGTACAGTAAAACCCCGCTTTTACGTCCCCGGAATTTACGTTTTCCCGTGATTTACAACATTTTCTCCCGGTCCCAAAAATATTTGCATCATTATAATGTATTTTCATCCCGCTATTTACACTTTCAAATCCCGCCATTTACGACATTAGAAGGCAAGAAAGATGGCGGCTGGCGCACTTCAACTGGCGACCCTTCGAGCGTGATAAATGTTAAATATGGATAAAATACATGCTTAGACATGATATATGAATGCTGATTTATTTGGTTTCCTTGAAAAACACAATTATTCGTTTGATGGTAGCACATTACATCGATAGCATTGCTGAAAAGTATTTATGCAGGATATTGTAATGCTTGCGATCAGGATTCTCGAATTGGTACTAAGGAGCCATACCAGGGAATTCTCTTCCCTGGCCGCACTAGATGTTTAAACAGTACATTTAAATTTGTAGCGGATGCCATAAATATATTTAATTAGATGTTATTTGGCCAACTACCGCTGTCATTGTGGCGAAAAGTTAAAACGTATGTTAACTCTTGCTCTCATGCTTCGCAGCGATCTTTTTCTTTTTTCTCGTAACTCACGCACTAATGCCATTCATCTTGTGTTTTTAGGTTTTGAGTAAGGTACTTAACCTTTAGTTTTATTTAATGAGTAATTACTTACGGCAATCGTGAGGAAACGTATTTTAAAATGGCAAACGAGCGTGCGAGATAAACGTTATCATTTGAAGAAAAAATCAACATTTTGCAAAGAGAATTGACTCTAATACGGGCACTCGCGTGTCCCTGACCGAAGAACTTGATATACCAGGTTCAACGTGGAGCACAACTGTAAAACCTGTAAATGTATAGAGAAAAGTGCTAAGGAATGCAGCCGTATTGGAAAAAGGTGTAAATTAATTAAATATTCCAAGTATGATGAACTTGAATAAATATTGAAGACATTGTTTCAATCTTCCCCCGAAATAGTAAATTTTTAATGTGGACGAGACAGGTCTTTTTTTTAATATTGCCACACACAAGACCCTATAGACTTCAAAGGGTACCCTTGTCATGGGGCCAAGCTCAGCAAAGGTCGCATTACTGTTTTATTAGGAGCTAATCCAGATGGCAGTGTGAGACTGAAGCCCTTTGTTTTTTAAAAGTTCAAAAATCCACGTCGCTTTAAAAACATTAAGAAAGTCCTTGGCTACAACCTATGCAGCCAACACAAAGGCATGGATGACATAGACTATTGTTGAAGAAAAAATGTATGCCCTTGATGCAAAGATAAATAAATATATATAGGTAGACACAACCTCAAGTTAAGTTAAAATATGAGAATACTTTTATTTTTTGTTAACTTTTGTTTATTTATTTATTATGTCTATTTGGTGACCCATCAAATATTAAACATCACCTGTTTTTTTAAATAAAATTATTTAACATTAGGCTATGATTTTGCTTCTATTTCCTACAAATTATGATTTCCCTCAATTTACATTTTCCCGCAATTTACACTCTTTTCCTTCATCCCCGTCAAAAGTGTAAAAGAGAGGTTTTACAGTAGTTCATAAAATTATATAGCTTCAAACATTATTTTTTTCCACACAAACTCTTTTAAAAATAAACATTGCTTTAAAACAAAAATATTGCAACATCTTGGAACAAACATTTTTTTAATAAAACCCAGATTTGTTATCAGCATCCAGTAAACAATTACTGTAGGTGGAACACACAAGTCACAAAAATTATTTTAAAAATACCGTATATTCTCGTGTACGACGTGCACCTTTTTCCCCTTTTATCAGCGTCAAAAAATGGGGTGCGCGTCATACACGAGGATGCGCGGCTTACTCGAGGATATCCATTTTCAATGGTATTTATGTTTAGCCAAAGAAGCATGATGGCCAAAAACTTCCCTAATATTACTTTGTTTCATGTTCGTGTCGTTTTTATAAAAATTAAGAATGTCATTGATTACGCAAGATAATACAAAATATTTGTACAAAGCGAGCATCCACCAAGAATTGGACTGAAGTTGATTACATTGAAACATGGAATCAGCAAGCTCTCGGCTGAGACCACTTTGTTGCGTTTCCATTGCTCGGCCGCGCTCGGCCCGCCTGAATAAATTCCGAGACGCATATTCTGTTTCGTACGTACATAGTAGTTATCCTTCATTTCATCCCGTTTGCATGGTGCGCAAGGCAGTTGCTTTAGTTTGTGGCTACCAATTCAAACAGTGAATTAATTGTTTCTTTAGTGAACATTTATCAAAATAAACAGTGGTAAAAGACTACGCTCATTCAGTGTTCGCGAGAAACTAAAGATTATAAAAGAAGCGGAAGAGATCGGCAATCGTGCAGCAGGACGTAAATTTGACGTGCCGGAATCTTGTATACGAGACTGGAGGAAGAAAAAAGATTCACTTCTTTCTAGTAATAGTGAAAAAACAGCATTTAGAGGAAAATCTGCAAAATATCCTGGCATAGAGAAACAACTTTCGGCGCACATTAGAGACAGACGCCAATTTGGGTTTGCATTGTCGACAGAAATGTGCCAGATGAAAGCCCTGCAGATAGCGAGAGAGCTTGGTGTAACCTTCGATGAATTTAAGGCTAGTAGGGGTTGGATGCTGAGATTTTTTAATAGGAATGGGCTTTCAATAAGAAGGAAAACAACTATATCGCAGCGCTTGCCTGAAGCATACGAAGAAAAGCTGGTGAGATTTCAGAGGTACGTTATCAACCTTAGAAAAATGTATTCTTATTTGTTAGGGCAAATGGGGAATGCTGATCAGACCCCTGTTTACTTTGAAATGCCATATGACACTACAGTGAATGAAGCTGGAGCAAAAACAGTTCAAGTACGCACAGCTGGTGCAGAGAAACAACGTTGTACCGTCATGCTAACAGTATTGGCGGATGGAAAGAAGCTTCCGCCATACATTATATTTAAACGGAAAACACTGCCAAAAAATGTGAAGTTCCCACCAGGAATAGTGGTCCGGTCGCAAGTAAAGGGTTGGATGAATAATGATCTTGTTCTGGACTGGATTAAGTGTGTGTGGGAACGACGTCCGGGTGCCCTTCTTCAACTGCGTAGTATGCTATTGCTGGACAGTTTTCGCGGCCATCTTACGGACGACGTGAAGACACGCTTGAAAGAGGGAAAGACTGACCAAGTGATAATTCCAGGAGGAATGACTTCTATGCTTCAACCACTCAATGTTTGCGTCAATCGCCCCTTCAAGTCTCATCTGAAGAGGTTGTATTCAGAATGGATGGCAAGTGCCGTTCATGAAACAACACCAACGGGACGAATTAAGAAGGCCGGCTTTGTTCAAATATGTCAATGGATTATTACCTCATGGAATTTAATTAAAGAGGACTTAATCGTTCGGAGTTTTAAGAAATGCTGCATTTCAAACAAATGTGATGGTAGCGAGGATGGTATGGTTTGTGACAGCGGTGAGGATGAAGAGAGTTCTGCTAGCGAGGATTGTAGCTCTGACGAAAATTAAAAGTTAGTATCAATTTTTTTGTTTTCCACATATTCCTTGCCTTTTTCAATTTCTATGAGTTTTAAATCAATATTTATATCATACTTCTCAGGTACATTTTCAAGTCAATCATTAATGTTGCTTTCCTATTAATGGCGGACATAATCAAGACTAACAACATTGACGCTAAATCATTCAATTTTGTATTTTGATCTATTGTTCTGCTGGTTTTCTGTGAAAAAAAATGAATACTGTTCCATTGTATTCAGAAAATGCTGTTACTTTTCTCGAAAAGAATATATATTATTCTTTGCCAATTTTTTCAAAATAATTTTTTCCCCAGAATTCGTCACCCAAAAACAAGGTGCGCGTCTTACACGGGGGCGCGTGGTACACGAGAATATACGGTAGTTTGTAATTTTCAAAAATTTGGCATTAGCATCGTCGAAGTGAGAAGACCAAATGCTATGGGCGCGAAACGGTTAATACAGATTTCACTCTACAGTAAAAAATTTAACAAGGGACGATTCCATATAGCTTACCTCGCTTGTCCTTAATAGGCTCGAGTGACGTGAGCGTCCTCGTCGTCCCATCGTCCCTGCTCCCGTCTCATCGCTGCCCCCGCACCCACTGCTGCTGCCCCCATCTTCCTCCTCCAGTCCCATCCTCCTCCTCCGACTGCTCCCACCACCGCTGCCAGACGAAGAGTGGTGGTCCAGCCCCACAATGCACGCCTTCTCCTGGATGCGTCGACGCACCTGTGGATCCAGCTGATTCCAAGAGCGGCAGCGAGACACCCGACTGGCACCTCGGACCAGGCGACCCTCCACTCGACCCTCCAGCCGTTTCAGGAAATCAATGAAATTCTGCACGTGGAGGATGAACGGACACATTCAATTGAGAAACTGAACAAAATTTTCACATTTATCACTGTCTTGGTCCACAAATTGAAAAACACATTCCTACGCCAATGTTTCGAGTGCACTTAACCCTTAAGTAGGCGCACCTCACTTTGTGACGTAAGTGGGCGCGTGGGGTCTTTTAATATCCCATGCGGAAATGTTTATAACTTCGCCAAATTTGTTTATTTTACATTGCTATATTTTACGATAGATACTGAATGTTGGATAATTCGACTTACGTACCTTTAATTTTTTCCTATTAGTTACTCCTGAAAAGGTGAACTTCGAAAGCAATTTTTGCTATAAAATATTGCGTTTGCTACACCC
The DNA here is from genome assembly GCA_963573305.1 of Pyrrhosoma nymphula. Taxonomy (NCBI): domain Eukaryota; kingdom Metazoa; phylum Arthropoda; class Insecta; order Odonata; family Coenagrionidae; genus Pyrrhosoma; species Pyrrhosoma nymphula. The sequence continues at coordinate 171,155,401 of OY754329.1, read as the reverse complement.
ATGGGGTCTTTAAAGACCCCACGCGCCTACTTAAGGGTTAAACACATCATCAGAGCTTGAGAGTGATTTTCAATTGCTTATGGCACTCAAATTTCATTTAAAGCAAATTAATAGAATCAATACAAGATACTAAACTACATACGGCTTGTAGTGTGGAGAGTGGTTTCTCAATACAAGCTGTAACTGTTGTTCTCAAGTTGCGAAGTATATTTAAAGGATCATCAGTGAACTTCAGCCTCAATTTTAGGAAATTCTAAAATGTAATCATCCACACCTATAATACCACCATAGACCTCAAATGATAAACACTAATGTCACATACATCTATACATATTTCTTTTAACCTTCTACTAATATAGTATGTAGTTAGATTTTGTTGGAAATGAGTATTACAACGGAATTACTCATTTCCAACAACCACACACATCTATTTCTTCACATGACTTCATTCTTCAAATCAGCATACTTCCTTCATTTTTCCTTCATCCCATTTAAAATTACTTTCTTTTCCTACCTCTTCACCATTTAAACTAATACATATCCCCTTCTTAATGTATCCTTCAACATCCCTCGGTCCATTATCACCAACTACATTCATTTATTTTACCTTCATCTCATTTTGGCACAGGCACTACCTCACCTCTCATGCCATATTAAGTAATTATCTTCCCTTTCATCCGCCACATGTTGCCCATCTTTCTTCACAATCACATCCCAAAAGCCTCCAATCAGTATTAAACCTCTTACCTCAAGGCCCTGGTGTCACCACCATAAAATGCAAAATGCTTGCCTTTTTAAAATCAAACCACAATGGATGAAATTTCAACAGAGGAAAAATCATCCACCTTGATCGGGACTGCAATGCATATCCCTCTATATCGCATCAAGTGCTTCAGCATGTAATGCTACTTAGGGATACTTTTATCCAGTAGATTTTCATTAGCTCTAAAGGAGCTAGATGGACATAAGACGCCACAAAGAAATCAAATTGTAAGCACAGCGCCACTGAGAAGGATGCTCAACTGTCCAAAGGACTCCACTGGACATCAAGAGATTCAAGTTCCAGTCAAGGCAGATGATTTTTTCTCCAACGTATTTTCACACTTAACGCACTTGTGGGTGACTCCATCAAAAAAATACCATGGCTAGTTTGCAGTACCCTAAAAAATAATCCAACAGAAAAGATTCCGTGGCAAAACTCACTGTGCTCCACTGTGCTTCATGTGTTTCCTGGTCGGGCGAAGTGGCCGTGGAAAGGAGTCTTGTAATGTTCACGTGGCTGAGGCACGCCTGCTCCAATGACAACATATCCGCCGCCCCAACCACATTCTCCTCCAAACGACTTATGTTCCAGCTCAATTCCTTCCCCAATGACTGGAACCTGGCGTGAGGAAATGAGTTCAGCAAATTGATTAAGAATGCAGAGCCAATGAGAACAAAAAAAAAAAGTTTTAACATCAGGACATCAGGACAGGACAGGTCCGCGAAAGTTTAAAATCCTTAATTTAATAACAAAATATTTGAAGTAAACATTTCAGCTTTAAATTGATTCATATCAATGATCAATGGAATTTGATATTGATTTAGGAATGTCACTCCAAGAACCAAGAGAAATAGAATAGATTAAAAGACTTAGGGAAAAGTTCTCGAATTAAAATTAACATTTGAGAAAGAAAATTTATTTACACTATGCATAGGGCTCAGAAGCCAGTTTAGACAACAAGCATAAGTTTAAAGGAAACAATATCCTTGTTTGATTATGAATGCGCATTTTGTCTTCTGGTGGACCACCTACAAAAAAAATTCCCAAGGCACATATGGGCATATATGGCTGTCATTAAGAAGTCCCTGATGTTAACAACTAAGTTAATCCATAATTAGTCTTTTCACTTTATTAATAAAGTCTCTCTGAATGAAAACTACAAATAAAGTGATTTCTACTTCAGCACAAACAGATATAGAGAATTCAGACAATCAGAGAATTACTTCACATCTGCAGGAGGAAGAAATTTAAGGAAATACGTAAGCAATTGCCCCATGCATACCTAAATTCCAAAACATGATAAATTAGTCATCGCCATCCAAGTTTTTAGTGATGGTGGAGACTGATACTAAGTGCGATTCCATTGAGAACTTCAAAAATAGTTAAAATAGCCCAGCGATGCCATCTAAGTTGCTTCATACAGACTTACGATCTCAATTCCACACAATTTTCCAGAAAACTATATTAGGTGTTTTATTAAAATTTAAAGAAATTAACAACAGGGAGAGACCAAGGCTAAGCATGTATGAAGTATGTGGAATCACTCTTACCCAAGGATTAAAAAAAACCTTTGGACATTAAACAGACATGTTAGACAATCACTATTGTCAACAAAAGAATTGATTACCAAAAAGCTTTATAAGAATGTAGCAAATTAGAATGAGGTGCATTCATAACACCAGAAAAAATCCCTAAAAAGCAGGGAATGTGATATTTGAAAAATACAATAATGCATAGGCATTGCAGCCAACTTTAGCACAATTATTGCGAGTAAGATATTGTTGTTATTCCCCAGTTCCTAAAATTTTCAATGCAGCTATTTCAATAACTAATTATCATCACTTGTGTGTGACACCTGCCATCCACCCGTGCTCTGTGCGCCACTCATGAGTGACACCCGCACTCAATGTGCTAACCATTGGTTCTGGTGCACACCTACGAAACAACACATTTTTCAAGACTAAGAATCGGCCATATAATCTTGTTCTTTCTATAATATTTGGTCTACTTAACACGCATATATTCCCCAACTCCTGGTCAATATTATATTTGTTCATTTTTCACCCACCTATCTTAGATAACTGACATTGTCACCTTAGGAGTGACTTACACGAAAAAATCTGAATGATATTTTACAACTTACTTATCACTGAGAACCACTCCACTGAAGTTATCAGCAATAAACTTCACAGATGCTTCCAAAAGCTGTGAAGTTATGCCAAAAACAGGTTCAGCCCAGCGAACATTTGGAAGTGTAGCCAACAGCTTGTCACAACACATGACAGTATCCAGAATATTCTCCACACTCTGAAAGACAATTAAAAATTATGCGGAGAACAATCTATTTTTCTAAACATTCCCTAAATTAAGTGAAAAAACCAAAGGCCCACATGCCACTCATAAAAAATTAACTAAGCTCTCCCTCTCTCTCTGCTGTACTCTGCAACTCAATACATATCTTGTAACAACCTCAATATTTTGCAATAATCTCAATATGTATTTTGTAATAATCTCAATACATATCTTGTAACAACCTCAATATTTTGCAATAATCTCAATATGTATTTTGTAATAATCTCAATATGTATTTTGTAACAATCTCAATATTTTGTAATACATAATCTCAATATTTTGTAATACATACATAATCTCAATATTTTACAATAATCTCAGTATGTACAGGCACTTCCAATGAAAAGTTACCACTTCAGAGCCGAAGTTTTTTTAAGTCCCGAGTTGACGGTGATTTGACAATGCTGCGTCACGGCTTCCATCTTGCAAACCTCAGGAAGCTCTAACCATAAACAAACCCCCTTCCCTCCTCCGCCCTCCATTCCTTTCTTAGTGGAAGGTACCAAGGGATTACTTACGGTCGGTCTTCTTCTCATGCCCTATAGATGGTTGTTTCTCCGAGTCGCCCAGCCCGACGTCTGAGGTCCCGAACATACCTCTACGCCTGCCACCACCATCACGTATTGACATAACATCAAAAATCGACGTTCACTTAGAAGAGGAAATCATCATTGTTCATTATCACCCTCCAATTTGTATGTGTCCCTTGAATAATCGATGAATAATTGAATAATTAATTCCTTGATTTATTGGTGTTGATTCACGTTCGTGCTATTTCAGAGTGACTTCATCAACATGTTTTATTCTCACACTGATGTGGTCAGAAGCTTTATAAATATGTGATCTCAATGTTTTAAGACTAGGAATAGGCTCAAAAGAAGAAAATAACATTCCGAATTGTTGTAATTTCCACAAGTTTACGGTAGGATTTATGGTATAGACTCTTAATTTGAATAATAACAATATACCCATTAGATTATTGCTTGAATTATACCAATACACATCTGTTGGGTCGTTTTCCACCCCTTTGTCGGCTCCGGTGGCGAGTGTCGCCATTTTCAGGATTTTCCCACTTTTGGCAGTTTTGGCTGGCCGCCCTTTCTTCCGCGGTCGCCAACTGGAGAATTCACTCACCCTTTGGAGTGAGGAGTCCCTGGCGGTACCGTTACCCGAGAGTCAGTAACCCTGTCTCATCCGGGCCCTTTTGCCTTCGGCGTGGGTGTCGTGCTGGGTTTTTTCAGGCAGTGTATGTTGGAAGCCGGGAGCGTGTGGACGCGGACATGTGTCGTGCGCTTTGTTGGAAGTCACGCGGGAAATAAACACAGATTCGCTTGAAGGTGTCCTCGTAGTTTATTAATCATAATCTGGGGCACACGGCCCCGCGCGCACATTTTCTGGTCATTCGGGCCGGATCGCGCACAACATCTGTTATTGATCACGCAGCCGTTTCCCTAAAATCTGGTCTAATATCTGCTGCGATAAGAGACGAGGGCCACCGTGCGACAATGATGCAATATGGGGAGCTGTGCGAGATTAAGAACCTAGGTTGAGAGGGAAGAGAGAAAAGACCTCCGGCAGGAGACCTTCCTCATGCGACTAGTTTCACCCAAGTCGTCGGCATATAGATCTTTAGTTGCAATACCTCCTATTTACGATTCTATTCTTCACCCGCGAAATTTTGCTGTCATAAACTACAGCCACCAAGCGCATATTCCTATAATGCATTAAAAGCAATCTTATAAATCTCCTTAGCGGTCCCTTAAACTTATAGGGCTGTTATTCGCCATTAGTTCGCAATCCTTAGGATTGTTCTAGTTTTACCTTAGTGTTTAAAGGCGGCCTTGTGGCGATGTGTGCACGACTTCGGCTTGCCTGTGATATTGTAAGTACGGCAGGCACGTAGCATATTGTCTGTTAATGCCTCAAGAAGTCTGCAGGGGAGAAGGAATATTGGTGTTCACTGAATAGGATAATTGGTCGAGTATCTGGCCCGGAAACAGGGGATTCCGGGTTCTAGTACCGGTTTGGTTGATTTTTTCTCCGAGGAAATTCCGCTCTACACCCTTTCTAACCTATACCCGCTTCATGGATTAGCAAAAATCTAGTCATACGTGACTCTTATTTCTCCGTGACATGTCTCCGTGAAGTAAGAAATGCTTCCTCGCCACCCCAAAGGAGGAGAATAGTGTGTGGCGATCCTTCGGCAGGGGTAGGAGGACACTCGGCTCAATGCCACGGTCGGGCACAAGGGTAGAGCGAGAGTCGGGGGAACGTAATCCCTTGGTCCCTTCCGCTAAGAAAGGAAAGGAGGGCGGAGGAGGGAAAGGGGGTTTGTTCACGGGTTAGAGCTTCCTGAGGCTTCGCTAGAGGGAAGCCGTGACGCAGCGTTGTCAAATCACCGTAAACTCGGGACTTAAAAAAACTTCGGCTCCAAAGTCGTAACTTTTCATTGGAAGTGCCTGTACTTTGTAATAATCTCAATATTTTGTACGAATCTCAATATTTTGTAACAACCTCAATATTTTGTAATAACCTCAATATGTATTTTGCAAAATCTCCTGCTAGTAATAAAGAGTCATTTGCAGGGTGTATGAGCAATTCCAGATGAAAGTAGGATTTTACATTTATTTCAGTCTGGATTATTTTTAAATGGAGCTGTCTCTCTTCTTAGTGAAACACAACATAGAGAAATTTTGATAAGTAAAATTAGGAATAGCAGTCTCACCCATCAATACAGGCCTTTACGAGGAAAATACATATTCTATGACATGGAATAGGGAGATAGAGATTTCTCAATTGACAGAGAACTAAGATAGAGCAATAAAATGTTGTCATATTTGCATCCTCACCACAAAAAGTTACCTCAGTAAACAAATTAGGTACAAAGTTACCTCAACTAGAGTAAAATGATCTACCATAGTAGGTGTTTTGGTGTGTTTCCATAGCTATCACTAAGCCGGTAGAGGGTTTCCATAGTAGGAATGTTAGTAATGGAAACAAGGCATAAGGGAATTCATTATGACAAAAACACAGTACAAATTCCACTATTTATTTTAATGCTGTTACGGCATTAAAATAAATAGTGGAATTTGTACTGTGTTTTTGTCATAATGAATTCTATCTACAATTTCCACCAAGTATAGCCACAATCGATTAATTCGATTAAGGCGTAAGGGGTTCATGGGTATGTGGAAAGTTTTAAAAAATGGAGGAAGCATGTTTGAAGTAGGTAGCAGTAAGAATGTAAATAACAAACATTTCTCTAATGCAAGGGGTACACAATTCTTGGAAATAGGAAACTTGGGGAATATAAAATAGAAACATAATTTATCGGGGATAAATTAAGCCTCCTGCCCACTTCACTCTTCCACAATATACCACTTTGGCATTATTCTATTGTTTCCATTTTCTCTCGTAGACTAACAATAAGTGCCTTGCGTTTCTGGGCCATAATGGTGTCTATCTTTGAAATGCTCGCAACTTATTGCCGTGCGAGTGTGCTCTCGACCGCTCAGGGAACAAAAGATGATCAAAAATCGCAACTGCTAATGCTGAAGTAGGTATTTCCACCAAAATTAACAATAAATTAATCGAACGGTGATTTACAACGAGCAGTTGATACTTAACACGCCATGTAAATTGCATTGCCAATAGATCGCAAGTAATTGGAGAGTTTGGCCACTCTTGGTGTATGTTTACCGGTGATGGAAACTCTCGCAATGGAGGGTGCCAACAACAAAAGGGCCTCACGTATAAACCATATTTTTTACATGGCAAACATAGGGTCAATTGACGGTGCCACTGCAATCTCTCGTATTGGCGGGGGTCTCTCAACAGGCCATACTCATACTAACACAGTTCTCCTGTATCTGTACTAATTAAATTTTAAATGTCATAAAGTCATATATAATTAATGAAAAATGCAATTGTTGGCCGGTCTGCCCTGGTTTACCAAGAATGAAATACATAGTAAGACTCAGTAAGTGTAAATGCAAATTCATTATAATCACGTCCAATTTTATTTCAATGGTTTCTGTGGTGCTCTACTTGATGGGTGATGGCTTTCGGGAATTCCTACATTTTAAGATTTCCATTGTTCACAGTAGATTATCCATCCATTCAGCCCATTTCTAGCCAACCTGCAACTTTTGAAGAGAAGATGCCAGCTGGATGGCTGAAGAAACTGCCGTCACCAATCAACATCTTCATGTGAAGGAATGCCCAAAAGGTATTGTCATATATAATATTCATTTAGAAAGCTACAGCAGGAATTGTCAGGAAACCTAGCCATCATTTTTGCTAAGGAAAAAGTGCCAAATGAACTTCTGCTCAGCATGGATTCACTTGGGGCCAGTTGCAGGTATGTCAGTATATCACTCTAATTCCGTGATAGAATGCATGTGGAGACATAAAATGTTAAAACTTACCATATGAACCACATGCTGATGGTAACACTTGTCAATGAGTTCACGTGGCAATGCAGCAAATGCTTTCGAGGGCCATATTCTGATGAAGTACTTTGTGATCCATTTCAAACTCTTTCGGTAAATTTCATCCAACCCATAAGCAGCGGCCAATGGCAAACACTCCAGTACTCCAACAGCACATACTGCGCATGGCTGTGAACAGAAAAAAGAACCATTAATTTGATAACCACCCTCCAGTTCAAAATAACATAGCTTGCAAATATCTTGTTATTACATGGTACACAAAACAAAGATAACCAATATTATACCCTTTTAGTTATCAAATTAATAGTCTCTGGAATATTAAATTATGTATGCACATAAAATAACTATGTACCATATTTTACAGCTTATAAGACAATCAGGCATAAGGCCTGTAAGATGCACTCTAGTTTCGACCACACATCTAGGGAAAAGGAAATAATCTTTCAATTGACCTATTTTACTTAGAAGCAACGTTACTGATTGATGTGAACAAATAGAATAATATTCAGGATGCTATCATGCTTTTTGTTATTTTATTTTCCCACCAAACACCATTTACAATCACTGATTCAATTTATGGATCTACATTCTTTTTAGCAACCAGTTTTCATAGTCAACATGTAATTATTGGTACTATACTTTAATAAGTATATTTCAATTTGCTTCATTCAATCATTGGGTTCCATTGCACTTTATTCCCCTGTAGATAATGTTTCAACTCTCACCCAGGAGGCATCTTCCGGTTTAAGTATTATCATTGTATTTGGCATGCCAAATACAGGCATTTTGACCACTACATATAGGTAGGGTAGCTGATTCCTAAGTGGCATTTACATACGTTGTCGTTGTTTGACTTTGAGTCTGAGCATCCTGATTGGCTGTTTATTGATGCTGTAACTACTCTCCTCCACATCAACAAGAGGGTGTAACAGTCTTCCCAGTTGAAGTTTTATGGGTTTTTCATTATTTCCATAGCTTCTCTTATGAGTTTTGGAAAATAACAAATTCTCTCACCCACAAATTAACGATGTCAAAGTCAATTCTGTGTCCTGGTTTTGACCAGGCATGTTCCACAATGGTAGAAAGGTGGCAATGTTTATTTTTTTGTGGCCCTATGGTGCTCCTTGGTTCTGCATTTTATGGCCTTTCCTGTTAGGCTAATGCAACATTGCCAAATGCTTGTGGCAAAGGTGCAGATGATTTTTTTTAAATATGGTTCTTACCTTTCAATTCTTTCTAATGAGTAGGGACCCCCTGAATTTCGCGAATCATTTTTCGTGATTTATTCACGAAATTTGCTTTATTTTTCCCTTATTTGCGAAATTTCCCAAATATCATCATGTTTTGAATTTTTTTAAATTTAAAAATGAGTTTCTGCTTTGTGGCCAATGGGAATGAAGCAATGGCCATTAAAAGATCGATTTCTCATACCATTTCAACCAATCGCAAGTGAGTACCTTCGACCGGAAATGGGACAACTCCAACAACTCACCACTTTAGTGTGGTTAGCGTCGGTTAGCATCTTACCAATTAAGTTACGAATTAAGACTACCATGCCGAAAGTTGTGACAGTTTATACTTGTGTGGAGGAATATAAAAATGAATGGTTTTATTTACAGTCGGATCCAGCATTAACATCTCTGCATTTAGCATTTATTTTTCGAGGCCCCGATTCATTCAATATTAAAACAATGTACAATTATCTTCATTTAACGCTTCTGCATTATGCCTTTTTCTGCATTCTACGTCTTTCACTTTTTGCCCGCACGAGATTTTTAGCCCATTTTAACGTTTTTTTCATGATCGTGTACGTAAATGATTGCCCAAAAACATCAATGATCATTATCTCAGCTGTTATTTTTCACTGGGTCGATGGTGCTCAAGGTTTCACTTGAAGATGTACATAGGTATTGTACATACAGTGTGTCCTCGTTTAACGTTGTTAACTCGTTCCTGAAAAAGTAGACGTTAATCGAAACAACGTTAAACGAAGCAGTATTTTCCATAAGAAACAATGTAAAAAATTAAAATCGGTTCCAAACTCACCAATGGTAAAGGTATCATAGGGTCCAGTCTGGAGAAATTCTTGTGTGAGAATAGTAGAAAAGTAAGGGGTATTCGATGAATGGGAAAGGAAAGTGAAAGGAATGCGCATTTATTAAATGTAAGAAAAAAAAGGCGTGAGATTCTTAGTTTTGGGGAAAATAAAGTTTGAAAATGACCAAATTCGCATATTTTTTGTGATATTTTGACGCCATATTGCGAGATTTTTGGAAGTCCCAGTAGAGGGATACGGACTAATTTCACGTCTAAAATATGGCCTTACCCAACCCTGCAAGAGTTAATCTTCAACAGCCCAGTGGTGAAAGTCAACGTGGCATTGCCAGTTAAGAGGTTCGGAAACCCCAGATGACTCACTCATCCTGCCTGGTATGATATTGCTGGGTCTTTACATTATATAAATTCTTAAGTCAGCACATTCTTTCCATTAGTAAAAATGAACTCATCTTAGCTCCACCCTTGAGCTATATTGTTTTTAGGATAATATTTTAACCTTTCCAAATTCCGAAGCAACACAAAAACTGTTCCAACCAACTCAAAACCACAATGTATACAAGTAAGAACATAGAGTTCCTCTATTTTAATCTTATTTTCTCTATGATTAGCTCTTCATCTCTACCTAGTTTGATCACATCATGTTTGGATAATTTTTTGCAAGAAATTTAAATAAAATTATATTTTCTTGGAATCCTGCCAGTCACACAGTACCCAAACTATAGTTAATATTGAAACCATTTAAAAACCATTACCGTGTTCTGTCAAAGACTTAAGACCATTTTACACGGTACATTTGTTTGTACAAACTCTTCCGTGAACACTTGCATGAGGCAAACTGTATCGTGTAAAGCGGCAAATTGTATGAACGCTTGTGCGAATGTCTCAATGCCTGCATGAGAAATAGAATCTGTTCTAATTTCGTTGAGACAAACGTACAATCTCACGTACATTCGTTTGTACAAAATCTTTCATCGTGTAAAGCGGCCTTTAGAAATATTATAACAATGATAGCAATGTAATCAATTCAAAGCAAACCTCGAGCTAGCCTACTTGAAATAATGAGCTAGTTTTCCACTTATTGTTAGAAAATGACAGTAGAATGATTAAACATTCTCTTTCTCATAAATGCCTCCTCATCACATATTATGCTAATAAGCAGTATAAATATAATTGTAAATGCAGTGCATATTTATAGAAACTTACCTTATGAAAGAAGTGACAATATTTCACTTTTAAAGTGTACATAATAACTTCCTTTAAGCCTTCCAAACCAAGCATGTCAGCCAATGTAGCTAACTCCACAATACTTATAGATTCCGGAATGTTACTTGTTCCACTGTATATATGACAGAGGGCAAAATGCACAGCACTATAGGAGAACCTGCAAATCAATAGAATAAAATAAGCAAGAGCTAATGGTAAAAAGTGCACCTGATTTATAAAAAAATATTTCATAATTTAAATAACAATAGATTTTTGGAGTAAATCCTTTAAACATACCCTTATTAATGCAAACCTAACCTCAGTCATTCTATGAGTGTCACAATGTTAATATACTTAAAAGTTGACATTGATAAATTGCTTCTATGCAACAAATTCAAAACTAAGATTTATAGAATATCCCAAGAACATTAATAAAATACCCCATTGGGATCAAGTAAGTGTACTGTTGCAATGAAAAAAAGGACACTAACTGGACAGGTTAATATATTAAAACAATGACAGGCTGGATTATTACCATAATACAGAGCATGTTTGAACTCAAGGAATGAGTTTGAATGCTCGAAACCAATAGTGTTTACACTGTTTCTTTCTCACCATCACAACTTGATGCAATTTAATAACCTGTTTCTCTCAGTGTTGTGCGAATCAAGGATTTTCATTTCGAATCAAATTGAATCGAATCTCCCAAAAAAATTTCGAATGGAATCAAAACAAATTTCTTTTAAATTCTGGTAGCGAATCAAATCTCACTAAAAATTTTATTTGCGAACAAATTCGAATCTAAATAAAATGCAGAGTTCAAGTAAGAAAGATTTTCACAGTATTTCAGGGAATTACTAAAAGAAAATTTTCTTGAATGGGCCATTACCAGAACTAGCTACACTAATAAAGATTCATTCTGAAACAGTTTCAAATTTTGTTCTCATTATTCCTTAAAAATATATATATTTGATCTCATTTGTTTATTTATTGGCAACTTTTGTATTATTCCTGCCAAACTGCTTGTAAATACTGTGCTGTAAAATGTTGACGAAACTAATGGATGTTGTATCCCAATGATGATGTTTCCATTGACGAAAACATCCTCTAAATGAATGGCGTGCCATTTGGGAATGAGTGCCATGTTTGAATGTGTGTAACGATTCGAAGACAAATCTATCAGATTCGAATATTTTGAATCATTCAATTTCAAGGCATCCCGATTCGCAGGCGAATCGAATTGAATGAAGCCTGATTAGAGTCAAATCGATTCGATTTTGAAGCAGCATTCTGACATCATTCTAGTTCCTCTCTTGAGGAGATGCAAAGTAACATATTCCCTACTAAAGCAAAGACCCCATAACTTCACAACAGAGTTATAGTGAATATTTATATGACGCAGCAATCACTGGCAAACCAAACTTAGAATGCTAAAGACTTATCTGCTTTGAAAAACTTAATCCTTTCCATGAGTTGAACCCTTACTTGTATCCTTATCTGCTACCTAGTACTAACAGCATTCCGTGCATGTTTTCAGCATGACTCTTGGGACTCTGTCCATTTGTGCAGTGGCAAAATACATATATGAATAGTAACTCCCATTGGGAGCATATCTGTAGTGTAGTAGTGCATGCGTGTGAGGCTTCGCCTCGTGACACGCATTAGTGGTTTATGCTAATGCATAATTAGCCGTAGTTACACAAACTTTAGGGTGCAGTGTAATGCATGTTGGTGACTACTTACCCCCTGCCACACACCCTTGAGGTGGCTTGCAGGGTATTTTGTAGATGTAGATGAACCCATTTTGTCTAGACCTCTGATAAAATTGACAATTTGATGGAATTATGGGCTCTAACGTGCAGCCTTGAGTAAAAATAGTCGCACTTCCACACTTACCCTTGCAATGATATGACATTCCCAGCACTTTCCACCCAACCCCCACTCAGCATAGCAGCAAAGTACTGACACCGAGACGACAGAATACACTTGTGCGCACGAACACTGTGTCCCTCCACCTCCACCGTCACATCCGTGTTGACTTCGTCCAAGAACATACGCAAAAGGTCCTGACCAAGGCGAGAGCAAGGGGCTGACCGGCTACCTCCCAAGGATGATGACATGTCCGTCTCCTCAGTGCTGCCCTCTGAAATCAACGGAATGATTTTTCAATGATTACACAACAGTATGAAGAACCATTGATATCATACAATAAAATTAAACAAGGAATGACTTTACCAGTGAAAGGAAATATGATGAACCGAAATTTTTAAATGATTTACAAGTATTTGTTTCGCAAAACTGATTGATTAAAGTATTTTGTAACTTTATTTTTGTCATTACAATAAGATCATTCCCCAACAACTTCTACCAAAATAAGCTATACCCCCAAAAATTTCATTCGATTTATAGTAACAAAGGAAATCTATCCCGAGTGAGTCAGACACAAATCATCTCCTTTTTTAAACATTCATCTGGTAAGAGTTAGGGGCCACAAAAGTCAGGGGCTCAAGCTGACATAATAACTGAGCCAAGCATTATTGCAGGCTTTTTCTGGCACGGACATACACCAAATCATATCCCAGGAGAGAGACAAAACATTTGCTTTACTTTTCTGGAAGTTATGGAAATTTTAAATATAAAAATTAGCTTTCCTCCAAAATATCCCACTGATAAAAATGTCTATCAATGAGCAGTTTTATTTCTGACTTAAACAGTTCATAAAGAATTTTATAGGAAAACACTTTCCCATTGAGAATCTTCACTTTGAAACCTGTGTAGCAATCATGTCTTCCCTGGTGCACCCAGAGTTTACTAGCTCCGTTATAATATTGCTGATATTCTTGATATGAAATGACATGGAATGACTCGGATATGTATCAATATACATACTTAACAGACAAGTGAAAATTTCAGAGGAAAAATCTTCCACCTTCACCAAGACTCAAACCCAGATGTCTTGATATCAACCCAAGTGCTTTAGCCAGTTATCCTACTGAGGTATCCTTCTCTGCAGTGCATTATTGTGGTATATAATGGAGCTAGGTATTCACAAAAGCCGGACAAACAATGCCACAAAAATCAACAGGGGAAAAGGATGCCTCAAAAGCTTGAATGGCTAAACCACTGGTTGCAATATTGAGGGAGCCAGGTTGAAGTCCTGGCTAAGGCTTTTCCTCGGTGGAATTTTTGAACTTCTGCGAACTTAGAAATGCCACAGCTAGTTTGCAGAACTCTTAGATGCCAAAGCTAAAATAAAATAATGGATAATGTTAACAAACAAATCACAGAACTGGAAACTATCTAAGTTAAAAATCTGAGTTCTTCAAACAAAACAATAAGGAACTGGAAAATCTTTGAAAAATCTTTCACCATCAAATACAATGCCTTCGTTCTCAGGATACTAAACAGTATTTAAGTAATTACGTTAAAAGCAACACCAAGAAGCAAAATTCCATACTCATTGGTTCAAACAAATGCTGACTTCCACTAAAACCTACAATTAAGACCTCAAAATGATAGAACCACATGTGTAAAAGAGGATAAGGATTATTGTGAACAAAAGCCGACATCATTCTAGCTTTCCTCTATATTTTGGCTTGAAATGCATCCTCTACAGAACCTATAGAACCAGGAAGAGTTAATGTTACTTTTTCAATTGAGAGCCTTGAATTGTCCCAAGGTAAATTTGTTTTTCAATATACCATATGAGCTGGAGAATGATTCAAGACATTTCTAATTCTTTTCTGTCAAAGGAAACTTACTTTGGACTTAACAGTTCAGTCATAAATAAGAAGAATGTAGGGTCAATATATTGGTGTACTGGCTGCATGTTTCATCTGCCTCATCACATAATAATGCCAACTATTGCATCAAAGGACACTGAAGGCATCCACACAGCCAATTTTGTTGCAATTATTGAAATTGAAATCAATAAATATTGAAATATTGATTGAAAGCTGGTCTTTATTTTTTTCCATGTTTGGCTATCTTTGTTTGAATATACATCCTTCAGCCGTCGATAGTTTAGTTTTTAAATCATAAAATTAGGAGATAAAGCAGAATCTTTCATCTCAACTCACCTTGGAGCCATGGATTTAAGTCAATGTGTTCAGCTGAATAGAAGAATTCAATTTAAACTCAAAGATAAACTGTAGGTTTTTGATGTCAATGTTTTCTTTCACTCAAATATAGATAGTGATTTGTTTACAGTCACTGCATATTAATTATTACAGTCAACTCTCGATTATCTGGCTTCCGATTATCCGGTTTGCAGATTATCCGTGCTTTTTTCTCATCCCTACACTTAAAAGTTTGAAAAATATTCCAATGGAGTAAATTCTTTGAAAGTTTGATGTGCCTAAATAGAATTGCAAGTTTGTAAATGTCTCTTTTTAGTTTAAAATTTTAATTTAATCACAATATTATGGAAATTGTTTGCTACGTTTAAGAATGATGAAAACTCATCCGCATCTGCTTCTGAAATTATTTTATCCGTTCTTTCCCATTACCCTTTGCCACTGAATATTTTATCTTTCTAAAACAAACAGAATAGTAAATATACAATGGAGATAATTTAAAAAAACTACTTATAAATAAACTAACTTACATTATACTTAAAAATAACTACTTATTGTTCCGTATGTTCTTACTTTTCGGCCTGAATTAATAAATACGAAACAGTATTAGTACTCCCTGGTCATTATTTGCCATTGAAGAGTCATTTGCTTTTTCCCAGATACGATTGTGCCAGTTCGTTCGTGTGGAAATCTCAATGACTTCAAAGTTGCATTTGTTACTATAGTGCGGCCACAAAGCTGATGCAAATAGCAGAAAAATGGAAGAAAAATGTCCTTTCCATCGCTAAAAACTAGAATTGATTACAAGAAATGAAAAAGGAAAGACTAGGCTTAAACTGGCAAAAGAATATGATGTGGGATTACAAACAGTTTGGGATATAATTAAGAATAAAAGTAAGCTGATGAAGTTTGCTGCAACCTTGGACAGTGGTTTGGGGCCCTCAAAGCGTAAGACTATGAAACGATCAACCTTTCAAGATGCAGACTTCGCCATGCTCCTTTGGTTCAATCAAAAATGGTCAAGTGGTATACCCGTCTAAGGCCTCTTGTGCGCACAGCAGGCGAAACTTTTTCATGAGTCTCTAGGGATAGCAGGGGATTTTAAAGCTTCTTCTAGGTGGTTGACGAGATTCAAGCAGCAACATGGAATTCGTGAAATTGCTATTCACGGAAAGCGATTGAGTGGCAATGTTTCAGCCGCTGATGCTTTTCACTTGGAGTTAACAAAATATGTAAAGGAAGAAGAGTTGGCACCTGCACAGAAGCTCTGGCGAGTGTTGAAACTTTGCTGGATTAGATGCGACAAAATGATTTCAACTATTGCGACGTAATCTCAGCCAGAAAAATAAGAACTGCAATAAAAGAAAACATGAAGAAATCAAGTAAAAAGCAAAAAATAACTTGTTATTTCCGAGATTCACAAAAAAAGAATGTGCTCTATTCTGATATTCACTTTGATAATGATTTTTACATTTACTTCAAATACGCAAGATATGCTATTGTTTTTTTATTATCTATATGGTCAAGTATTATTATTCAAGCGCCCATTACATTTCGTTTCAAGCATTAGAAACTATTTATTAGATTAGAAAATATTTATAGATGAATGTTGAAGGTTTCATGATATTCGAAATAAACAAACAGGAAAATTAGCATTTCGTTACTCACTTGTTTTATTGGCGTAACACCTGCAGTCAATTGTAATGCGAAATATTTTTAATCCTACTAATGCCAAATCTATATATATTATATCACATATTTTTCCGAGGCTCACAATATAACAATGTTTTGTATTATATAATCACTTCGATACTATACATTTACTGAAAATAAGCAAGATGTCAGTTTTTTATTATCTACGTGGTCAAGCTAAGTAGCCTGTTATGTTGTGTCTCAAGCATTAGAAGCTTTAAATTTATAAATGTTTACGATATTATTATATATCGAAATAATAGTAATATTTAGTTTTCATTCATTAGTTGTCTTGCGGTAATGGCTGCAGTCTGTTATGTGAAATAGTTCCCATCCTACGAAGTGAAATGTCAATATCACGACCACATTTTCCACGATTTTTGGTTATCCGTGTTTTTCGATTATCCGTGCCTCGTCGTGCATCCATTAGCACGGATAATCGAGAGTTGACTGTACTGGATGTTTTGCACTCATTTTATGATGGTACAGGTAGCTTCCATTCAGGAATTCTTTTGAAGCTGTCCACAGCTCATTTTGTAATTCTGCTTATTTCTATAGCATATTTAATATTTTACATAAGCAACAAACACCAATCTATCAAATTATGAATGTCATTTTAAAATGTTGCTTTTATTCATAGCATGCCAGTTTCTGAAAAAATGGTAAAGGTGGTTAACAAGGTCGTACACTTTGGCCTAAAAAATATATACACACCATTTAAATGCCGTGTTTATTGACTTACAGACAAGTATAATGGTTTAAAATAAAAAATATTAATGCCCAGTTTTGTAATATTAAGGCCCAGAAATGTTTTCTTGGCATAAAACCCAATAGTAATATGTTCTGCCATCGATAACCCTCAAGTCAACTAATGGACAGTCTGATGTAAAATAAAAAAACACGAACTCTCAGTAAGCCTCAAGGTCAAGGGTACTGAATCTAGCTGTTAATGCTAACCAGACATTGTAAAACCCAGGGTAAATAAATCAAATTCTACTTCATAAATATTCAAAGGTAAACTACTGTTTCTAATTTAATGACCACTGCTTTATTTTGCCATTTAAAAAATGATTAGGGGATCACTTGAGAGTAGGTTGATGCTGATTATTTGAGAATTGACTAACAGAGAGGTGGTAAGATAAAAAATTGAAAAAAAAAAGAACTCACCCAAAGCTGATCGATCCACGCTGCTTTGCATGCTGCTCAGGGCAGAAGCCGACTCGGAGAGTGGCTGCTCCTCCGCACCATCACGATGTAGTGGGCTACCTCCACTGTTGCTCCCATTCTTCCCCGGAGACTCACTCCTGCCCCTACGATTCCGACTCGCTCCCTTGTTCAGACCAATGGGATAAAGGAGCCGTCCCCTGCTCGACCCACCCCCTTGCCTAGCCTTACTCTCAATCCATGACATCTCCTCCACTGGACGCACCCTTCGAGATCCACTTGACGAGCTCATCACATCCTCAGCCCCAAAAGATTCAGAACTTTCCGCCATAGTGGCATCCACATCCACCATTGAGGTGCTCTTATCAAGGTCTGACAGTTTCACAAACTGCTTCTTAGCTTCTTCCTCTATAGCTTCTTTTGTGTCCGGCCTATGGCTCTTGGGGGCCTTGCTCGTGGAGACACCAGCTTCTTCCTTTGGTAGTGCTTGCTGAACATTTTCATGGGAGACCTGTGTTTCCAGTTTGCTCCCTCCTCCCACTTCATTCCCCAGAGGTTCACTGAAGGATTCGTCCTCTTCTTTGCATGATCCAGCAGACACATCATGAGTTACATCCACCTCGACCGATGGCCTGCTACTGGAACTCTCTTCATGGTCTTCTTCGACCGTTTCACACCTAGATGAAGCTTCATGGGGTAAGCCTGCATTCTCTGGACTCGATCCGATCAAAGTCCCTCTATCCCTTGAACCAGTTGTCCTGGATTTGTATTCTCCCGTCGAAGAACCCGAATCTAGACCACCTTCCACCAAAGACAGGCTACTGCCAGCAACAGACGTTGACACTTGCCCAGCAGACATAGATGAAATACTGGCTGACTGAGATGCATGATCGCTGTCTTCCCCACTGGCACTTTCCATCAAATGAGGCACATTGCTACCTGAGCTGCTCCTACCGACTAAAGAAAGGCTCTGAGTCCTTTTGTGCCGTCTGTTAGGAGGAGTGGAGCATGATGCCATTCCTTCCAACACATTGGGAGCATCTTGGTTCCAAGAATGTCTTTTGGAAGGTGGAGTGCTGGTTAGGTGACCATCCTTCAGATGGAATGGTTTCCTCATGACTGGTGGAGTTGGATCAGCTTCGATAAACATGAAAAAGCTTTTCTGCTCAGCTCGATGTTGTTGACTGGTTGTCTGCTGGGAAGGAATCTCTGCTTTTGAGGTGTCTACCACTTTGGTCTCTCTTTCAGGCTCTGGTTTTGTTGGGGGAGGTTGACTGGCATCAATGTACATGAACACAGAGCCACTCTTGCAGCTATCAGATGTTTTTGGAGCATCAGATTCCATACCCTTTGGAGCACTGGTCTTATTAATATTTTCGACACTTCCTGAAGTAACTCGGTTGTGGGAGGGGCCACCTTGCCATGAGGAACTCATACCAGACAAATCCTTGGGCCTTTTCGGATCTTTACCTTTGGGTCCCCCTTTGCAAGAGTCTCCAATATCAATGAACATTGAGAAGAGAGGCTTCTTCTTCTCAACAGATTGGACTTCTGTACTGCCCACCACTTGACCATCAGTGTTTTTATCTATCCTATCCAATGAGGAGTCTTTTGTCTCAATGGCATCCATATTGCTAGAACTGGAGGGCGAAACATCATCAACAGGCTGTTCTGAAAACTCTACAGCTCTCAAGCCCCTGTTTCCAATGTTGAATGGCATGCCTTCACTCCTCCTTCTTCGATGCCTTTTCCGTGCTTCAGGAGTTGAAGGTGACCAGGAGGAAGCAAGCGATGAAGGACCAGCACTGGAGGAATCCCCTTTGATGCAATCACTCATGTCAACCACCCAGGCTGAGAGAGGTGGAGGTGTTCCATCCCAGCGTCTCGGACATCGAGGGCTGCCACCTGGATTGTTCTCTTTCTTGGGTTCTTCCAGAGGTGGCCCACCACCAGAAAGAATGGGTGCAGCTTCTGAACGACGACGCGTCAATGGACTGTCTGTAGGCCTCACAGATGGCATCTGCACAAAGTCAGCAGCAGATGCTCCTCCAGAGACAATAGGAGTGGACTCCAGGTTTCGCTTCTGCCACTTGATGTTTTCAACTGACTGACTACATGCATCTTCATTCTTTGACATGCTGGTTACATCTGAACAATTGCTTTCATCACGTTTAACCATGTCGCAAGCAGTCTTACCTTGATTGATTTCATCTCTACGCTCCTTCTCCAAGTACTCATCTGTTTGTTTTTCAACAATTGGGCCAGTTTCCTCCTCCTCTTCACCTGTTTCCATCGAAACAACAGTGTTAGGAGCAGATATGCGATTTATCATGACAGCATCTCTGACAAAGGTTTCCATTGGACCATCATTATTAAGTGAGTCTGGTGACTGAATGTCTTCTTCTTTCGATGGTTTGCAGCGCTGTGAAAACCTTTGAAGGGGGGAATCAATGTCACCCTGAATTCGTTGCTGGTCACCGAAGAGCTTATGAATTGAGTCCACTGCAGCTGAATTCAAGGGAATGCCAGGTGAAGTTTGGTTATGATTTTTTGTACGTTGTAAGGTGTTGGGTGGGGTGGGAATAGCAGGCATACTCAAGTTGTGCACCAACATTGGAGGGAGTGACTGGGTCAGAGGCACTGTAGAGGCACAAAATTGGCCATTGTGATTCTGCAGCACACCAATCTTCTCCACGCCCATGAAATTGTTAAGGGGACCCCGTTGTTCCATTTTGTTGATGGAGTCAGCAGATGATTGCCTCTGCAGACCCTGGAAGAGCATGCTTCCCTGACGACGCTCATGCTCCTGCCTGAACCAATTTACCCTCTCCTCCCCAGGCTGCAACTCAAAGGTATCACCCCTAACCAGTTCTCCAACACGCTGTGGGACTGCTCCTTTATTATTCTTTACTACCTCAGCCTTCTCTTCTTTATTCTGTCTTTGATCAAATTCAACAAAAGCAGATGTAGCTGCAGCTGTTTCATTAACTCTCTCTACAGACAATTTTAGAGAAAATTCACAACCTAAGACTTGACCATCAGAGGCACCAGTACCATGATTAACTGAATTATGTTCAACTGGTAAGTTTGAGTTCACAGTCATTTTCATAGCACCACAAGAGTCAGCAGCCAGGTCATTCTCCACACTAGAAGACACTTCAGTGTCTAGAGTCTCATCACTATGTTGGCCTACTTCATGAGGATGAGACTCGATGTTTTTTATTACATATAATTCAGGTTTAACACCATCTGATGAACCAACAGTTACTCCTTGTGCTGTAGGCTGAAGGATTTCCACTTTTTTACTGTCTGCACAGGTAAGTCCGCTGACCAATTGTTCATCTTGATTCCCTCCACATTTTCTATGATCATGAGATTCTACTTCCTCAGCTTCATTACGGGCAAGAGAAAGTGTTCTATCTTCACAAATAAGGCTGGTAGCTTCTTTTGGCAGAAAATTTTCACGTGTAGCATGTGTCAAACTAGGTTTTTCTCCCACTGAACCTGGAGTGTCCAACCGATCACCTCCAGAATTTACTTTGATTGGTGAAAGACTGTTTGCAGTAGTAACAGTATGATTCATGCTTGCCTCCCTTGATAAAAGGATATCAGTTTCCTCAGCATGTTTGCCCGATTTTTCTTCTTTCAATTCTTCACTTGGCTGGCACAAAACATCGTGTTCTTTTTCCTGTGAGCATAATTCAAGTTCTTCCTGAGCATTTGAGTGAACAGATGCTTCATGAACATTCACCTTAGGTGTGGAACTTAGAGGAGAAACAAACTCACTCTCATCCAACAAAGTAGCAGCATCAATGAAAAAATGCTGAGTTACCTTTGATGATTTGTCTTCACCAACTTCACCACCAGCACACTGAGAATCTGATATGTTCTTGCAATTAGCCTGTGCCCCATGACTATGTGCTTCAGTTTCAGGAATTCTATCTTCTACGGAGTTGTGCTGAAGAGAGAGACAACCTGCACCTTGGATACCACCAACTTCTGTCCCATCTAAGGCATGAATATCACCATCACCCACCAATCTGCCATTCACTTCTTTAGTAGGACAAAGGGAAGGAGAGGACAAAAGATCCACTTTTTCCACGGCTATACTCTTGGATTGTTCTACGGAAGAAATCTCTTCACTAGAATTACTGATCCCTTGATGATTTAAAACTGAGGGATGGTCTTCTACCGGTGGTGACGTATTTAACATTTCATCAGGGAGCCCATTCGCCATCATAACATTTTCGCACTTAGCAAAATTCACTTGAGAGGATATTGTGGCATCCAAGTATCCAGCTCCAACCTCAACCGTCTGATACACTTCGATTGACTTGGTCATTGTGTCAGAGAAGGATGTTTTCCCTTTGACTTTGCTGGATTCTTCCAAATAGACTAGAGTATCCTTTGATGACAGAGGAACATTTTCACAGTGAACCTCCGTTTCATCATATTCCATAATTCCAACATCATCTGTATCAGAAACAGCACCAGATGAAACTGATACAGAAGAGGATTTCAACTTGGACAGCACAGCTGCCTCTGTGTCGTCTTCCCCAATGGCAACACTACAACACTCAGCTCCAGGAAGTATTCCCATAGCCTCAGCATTCCCCTCAGAAGTCACAGATACATAGGAAGGTGACAGTAATTGAGGAACGGAAGGATCTCTGGGTAAGAGAGGACTTGATACCGAGTGCAGACAATGCCAAGATGATGACGTGGTGGCATCGCTGGGGGTCGGATCTCCAGCAGTCATGCCCCCTCCTGGAGGAGGATTACCTCCAGAGCCACTTGTTCCAGTATCCAGGCCAGAATCCTGCTGGCTGCTACTTATCCCACCCTCCATATCAGGGCTACAGGGACTACAGGCACTACACAAGAACTCCTCCTCGTCCTCCTCTGCGTCTTCACAGGAATAAGGTGATGCCTTAAATGGGACTGACCTATCTACATCCTCATGATAATCAATTAAGCCATCCATTTCAGCATCTGTCCCATATTGGTTGTTTTCCAATGGTCCAGGTTTTGTTGCGGTAGAGTTCTGGACCAATGGAATTGATTTTTTAAAGTCTCTAGTGCTGGATTGGTTTGAAATAAATGACAAGGATCTTTCTTGATCTGTTCCGGGAACACTGTGATTGCTCACTAAATAAGATGCCGGGCCCTTTTCATTCCCTTTGCTGGGCACTAAATTCAACACTTTCGGTTGCTTCCTCACAGGAAGTTTAGAGACACCAATATCTCTATTCTTAGAGACAGGATTGTTACAGATGCCCTTCGCAGGTGTTTCTCTGGACTGCCTTACATTTCTGGCAAAGGAATCATTTGCCCTGGAACAATCACGCACAGGAATGCCCAACCTATGCGATCCTCTGCCAGCAGAATGGAATCGTCCCCCAGTACCCCTCCCCCTCTCCTGTTTCCCACCTTCTTTCGAGAGGATTGATTGGAAAGATTTCAACAGTTCATCTTGCTCGGCAAGCTCTTTCTCAAGTGCCTCCCCAACTGGATTCCCAAATGCAGGGGAAAAGCCCTTCCCCTTCAGGTCTAAATGGCGAGGCCTTTCTTCACGGCACACATCATCCACTGGAACAATTGAATAATAAGATGCATGCGTATCACGATCACTTATTGGTCTTTTCTTCCTTATAGGTGAAGAGAATATTAAATCTTCTTCACAACTACAATCAGAAGTTGCAGCTTCTTTGCTGTCTTTGGATTCACTCTCCAAAGGCAATATGTAATCAGTGGAATGTATTAGTTGATCAATGTATTCGTTTGAAAGTGGCTTACTACTATTTTTATCAATTAACCCAAATTGCTCAATAATTTCACTAGGAGAGGTTTTTGGCGTAACATATATATCTGATTCAGGGCTCAATATTGAATCGTTTCTACCACCTCCAAATTCTCCAGAATATTGTTTTGGGTTCAACAATATACTTTCTAGGTACCGCAAGAGAGATTTCTCTTCCTCTTCGATGGAATTTTTCACATAAATGTCCCTGAAACAAAACAGAAACAAACACCAAATTAGAGGAGTTATGTTATGACACGAGAAAAAGGGGTCAGTATGATGAACATTTATCATCATGAAAAGAGGAAGTAGCACCTATGAGGATACTGCAGGGTCAATGTCAATTATATTTCAATTATCTTTTTTCAGTGCTTTTATCGATTAGGTATAACCTAAAGGCTGAAAATCATTCAAGGAAATAAGTGAATCAAAGCATTGGATCATTTCTAAGACAACAGAATATACAACTACATAACATAAATTAAACAAATTTAATGATGAGTTTCATTAGCAGGTTTCATTTCAGTGAGGTCTTTAACGTCATTAGATAGGCCTTGCAGGCAATTGTATAGGCAAAAATATTGCCACTGAATTGGTGAAAACATTCAGTTGCTTGAAAGAAGTTATATACCTCCTCATTCTCCATTTTTTTCCATTCTTACATTTCTATTTCTTACCCTGTCCCATATTTCCAATTTTTCTATTCTCAGTCCCAAACATTTATTTTGCCCTCGCGAATTTAAACAGACGAATGTAAACAAGCATAATAGCTGAATACTGAGTGCATTGTAGGAGGAAAATGGAAAACCTGAGAGCAACTCACTTATGCTTAAACAATGGAAATCACATAGAGAAGTGCAGATACAGAGGCAAAGGCAATGATAGCACTGAAAATTAATATCCTAATACGTAAAGGATCTTGATAAAATCATAAATATTAAATATATCATCTCTCCTTAAACAAGTTCTCCATATTCATGTAATCTAAAGAAATCTCCATGCCTAAAAAACAAAAGAGGAGGATAAGCAGCGAGGGGAGGAAATGTTGAGTAACAAAAATTAAAAAAAAATTTTTTATGTAAATGATACATGTTTAAGGAATGATAATTAAAGACCAAATGGCAGCTCATTGGTCAAGGTCAACATGGGGTCATACATATGTAATTTCAAATCATGCAAAAGCATCAATTTGCTGTCAAGTATAACTGAGGAACTGAATTTAAGGCAGAATAAGAGATGAATGCTAAATGAATGGATCAAAGGAAAGTAGAGGACACCAAAGATGAAACCATCATACTATCATCATTCTTTTTAGTCGTATTTTACAGCCAAAAGCAAATATGATGATTTCAAAGGTGCTTCTTTACGTAGGATCTAACAGTGCTTAATTTATTACTGAAGGTAAGCGTGGACCAAAATCATTTATTCATAGACTAAAACATTTCTCCTGGTTATTTACAGAAAAGAATCTCTAGACCCTTTTTTATGAAAGACAGAGGCAGTCCCATAGAAAGTATGGCAATATGAGAATTTTGGACTAATTGTAAGTTCTCAAATGTTCATACCAGGCACCAATGGATGACACAGCCTTTTTTCTGTCCCTGAACACATACATGAATCTGAACTGTAGCCAATCAGACTGCACAGCCTTAAATAGGGATTGTAACTATTACAGAAATTATGCTTGCAGCTAAACAAAAAAGATTGTGTGATAAGAAAAATGATGACTTAAACTGTCATTTTCCCTATCATTGAAATGCTTTGCCTCAATGATCTCTGGACTTGTATGTGATAAATAACCATGCAAATCAGGCCTCATCACTCCCCTTTCCTAGGATGATGTCCTAACGTCCCCTCCTACACACTAGGGTGGTGCAAAAAAAGCCAAATTTGATATTTTCGATTCCCTAAAGTGCGGAAAAGTTGCAATTTGTAAATACAAGAAAAACGAAAAAAAATTATTCAAATCGAACTTTATCTTCCAATCCCGCAAACCGACTAAAAATTCAAAAATATTCAAAATTTCCAACTTTTTCAGAATTTTTTAAAAATTTTACGTATGTATATTTCTTATCTTTATAGTGAAAAATATTTGCTGATTGTACTGTTTAATATTAACAATAAATATTTTTGCGTTAAGAGAATATCTTCCGATCGTGCAAGCTCAATAAAAATCGAGGAAAATTCAATTTTGCGTGATTTTGATGAATTAAGAAAATGATCAGACCCGAGGTTAGTTTGCAGTCTCAGGTTAAATTTTAAATGTAAATTGATACTATTGAGCACATTAGGTTATTTTTAAACAATCTAGAACTCACCACAAGGAATTGGCTGCTGGGCGAAAAGGTTCAGTAGTTCACCTAATTGTCGCTAGCCATGTTGGAAAACAGTGCTGAAGTCACCATCCGCTCCCCACCTATCCTCTCCCCATTGGTTAATTAATGCCTACTATGATAAGTATTGAAAACTAATGAAATGTTACATTCAAGACAAGGAAAAACGAAACATAAAAAAAGGTTGACGAATTAAAAAAACAAGGAACTCAACTATTTGATATCTCAGCCTGCTAGTGCGTAATGAATTTGTATTGCTCCTGTAAATATACTCAAGATCTGTGTGAATCCGATTCAGATTAACTATAAGTGTGAAAAACCTAACAAAATTTCAGTCATTGAGCATAGATTTATCTACCTCCAGAGAAAGTACGGAATGGGAAAAATCGGTACTATACATCAAAAGAAGACAAAAAAAACTGAATACTACACTTGAAAGACAAAGCTACACATTGAAAAGGCAGCCTTACAAACCTGTTGAAGCTGTAATAAAAGAGCCTGAGCATTTAAAGATAAAATACAGCCGAGTTTTACAGCCAACGTAGAATCTGATGACCGTGACCAATACAAGCCTAGCAGATCAAAGAAGAAGAAATTGCCATAGCCGATGAGGGAGAAGTTACAAGTTACTGCTTTACATTGCGATCGCTACGGGGTATATGTGCGGCTGCTACTATAGCATCGAGTGTGCTTGTAGACATTGGTGTAATAACTGAAACAGAAGCTTCTCAAGCCATTGACCGATACAAAATTAGAAGGGAAAAGAGCCGCCCAAGAAAAAATTTACAGCAAAGTCAACTGGATTCAGATAAACTACATGGCATACATTTGACGGATGAAAGGGCGATACCCTAGTTATAGAAAGGATTGAATCTAAGCAGTTTCATCAAACAATTGAAGAGGAAAACTATTCTATCATAAAATAACTTGGCTCAGTTTATTTAGGACATGTCTCTCTGAACTCAGGATCTGCTAAGGACATTGTAGCTTCTACAGTATCACGTCTTACTGAACACGAGGTTTCACTAGAATACTTAGATTTGGTTGGCTGTGATGGTACAAATACCAATACTGGATGGAAAGGTGGTGCTGTTAGACAGCTTGAAGTGCATCTTGGACGACCACTGCAGTGGCCTGCTGTTTACTGCATTTTATTGAATTACCTTTCCACCATCTTTTTCAACATTTGGATAGTGAAACAACTGGCCCAAGATCATTTAGTGGACCAATTGGGCAGAATCTCATTGGTTGTGAAAAACTCTCAGTGATAACTTTTCAATCAATTGATTGTGAAATTCCAGAAGTGGACAGACAATGGTTGAGCAAGGACCAAAGATATCTTTTTGACATCATCGTCATAGTATTACACAATCCTAGGATTGGTATACTGCAGCAGCCCTCCATTTCGCCCTATCCCATGCCAGTTCCTTCTCTTCCCTATGGTTCTTCTTCCCCTTATCTCTCTTGACTTGCCCCAAGTACTTGTCTCTTGGTCTTCCTCTGGGGACTTTCCCTTCAATTTTTCCCTCCATTAAGCTTCCTATGTAATTGTTGTGTCTCATAACATGGCCAACCCACTGTGTTCTTCTTTGGCGTATGGTGCTCCACAGTGCCCTTTCTTCTCCAATTCTTCTGTATACCTCCTTGTTTCTCACCTTATCCGTCCATTTGATCTTTAGCATCCTCCTCCAGCACCATGTCTCGAAAGCTTCTATTCTTTTCTGCTCAGTTTTTCCAATGGTTCATGCTTCTGATCCGTAGAGTGCCACTGCCCACACGAATGTTTTCACGTACTGTTTCCTTGTCTCCAGTCTTATGCTCTTCGAGCAGAGTAGCGACCTTTTGACCATGAATGCCATCTTAGCTCGGGCTATTCGACGCTTGATGTCTGTCGTGCTTCTTCCATCCCAGGTAATGGTGCTCCCGAGGTAGGTGAATGATTCCACTTACTCAAATCTTTCTCCTTTGAGGAGGACGTCGGCCACTACTTTCTCTCTTCCGCACACAAGTATCTTGGTTTTCTTCTTATTGCCTTTCATGTTGCATTCCTGGAAAACTTTTTCAATTGTGTTCAGTGAGTTCTGTAGGTCTTCCTCGTTTTCTGCTATGATGGCGAAATCATCAGCGAAGCGTAGAATGTTGATTTCTTCTCCATTCACTTTGATTCCTTGTTCGTCTATTTTTTTTATTGCTTCCTCCATGTACTTATTGACGAGTGCTGGGGACAGGTTACATCCTTGTCGGACCCCTTTTTTTAACCAACATATTTCTTCCATCTTGCGTGCATATTGTGGCCATCTGGTCCTTGTACAGCTGGTAGATGATTCTTGTCTTTGTAGTCCAAGCCAAGTTTTTCCATAGTATTGAACATCTTATTCCATTCAACATTATCGAATGCCTTCTCCAAGTCCACAAAGGCTATATACAATGGCTTGCTCACGTGGATCATTTTCTCTACCAGTAGTCTCAGGCATAGTATTGCCTCCCTTGTCCCGCTATTCTTCCTAAATCCACGTTGGTTTTCTGACAGGTTTTCTTAACTTTTCCTTCAATTCTTCTGCCTACTATCCGAGTAAGGATTTTGGAGGCATGTGACACTAGACTCAATGTTTGGTGCTCCTCACATTTCTCAGCCCTTGCTCTCTTCGGTATGGTCACCATTGAGCTCCTCTTGAAGTCTTCTGGCAGCTTTCTGGATTCGTAGCAATCTTGGATTATTCCATATAGTGCGTCATGTGCTTTTTCACCAAGTGCTTTGATTACTTCTCCGCTGATTTTATCTTCTCCAGGCGCCTTTCCATTCTTCAGGTCTCTTACTGCTCTCTCAAATTCGCTTCTTAGTATCCCTGTTCCACGGTTGTCTTCCTCCACTTGGTTCTGGTCATCTGTGAATGCTTCTCCTAGGGGGATCAGGCCTCGGTATAGCTCTTCAATGTACTGTTTCCATCTATTGCTGACTTCTCTATCTTCCATTAGCAGTTTCCCATCCGAATCTCTGATGACTTTGCATCTTGGTTGTCTTTCTCCGAAGTGCCTCCTGATTAGGTTGTATGCCATTTCTGAGTTCCCCTTCATCATATTTTCATCGATGTTCTCGCAGCAGCTTTCAATCCATTTCTCTTTGGCCTTTTTGAATCTCTGATAACTTGATTCCTTAACCTCTTATACAGTACTTCTTCTGTTCCATTCCTTGGATTCTTATACTTTCTTCTTTCTTCAATAAGGGCTATGATGTGCTCCGTCATCCATGGTTTCTTAATTTCGACCGGCTTTTGACATAAGCCATTAAAAGTGGCAACTTTCCAAATGACTTATCAAAGCGTGATCCCAGCCAAATTTTACATTCCAGATGGCTCACTTGTGCAAATAGAGTCCTTTGACTTTACGTGAGCGTGGAAAACCCCTCAGATGCCTTAAAAGCCATAGTGACATTAATTTTAAATCTTACACGCCAGTTTGGTTTGAAATAAACTGCAGTTAGTACATTACAGATGGGCCTATTCATCTGTACAGAGCAATAGAAACATCTCGATACTTGTCTGACGATGGCACATAAGAGAACTAAAGCTAAGAAGAGTGTTAAAATCCTCGTAGACTGTTTCAAAAGGTAAAAGCATCAGAAACTTTATCACTCCTACTTTAAACTTCGGTGCGGCAGACAAAACAGAATAAATTTATTGGAGAATAAATTTATTGGAATGTAGCAAAATTGTCATCTCCACCACTTCTTCAGAGAGTAACCAATGAACAAATGTATTCCATCGTTCAATTAGGTGATATCCCAGACTGGGATGTTAAAAAATTACCCTGCCACACGCAAGCCGTCACATTGGTAACGGAAGCATCGCTTAAGGTATGAGGGCCCCAATCAAGAGATGGATTCATCAGGGCGGGACTGATATCAAGATCCATGATGCCAGACTTTACCACCAAATCACAGTACAAAATTGCATATAAAATTCAGACTTAAACAGACAAAATAAGACATGTAAGTTTGTAAGTAATGTTCATAGCACACACCCTCATTGGTTGGATGGAGGCAAGAGTGTGGGTGGAATTCCTCGTGGTAAGTTCTGGGTTGTTTAAATATTATCAAATATCTAACATGTGAAGATCTGCACAATTTACATGTAAATGTTAACCTGAGACCGCAAACTGACCTCAGGTGATTATTTTCTTAATTCATCAAAATCAACCAAAATTGAATTTTCACCAACTTTTATTGAGCTTGTACGATCGGAAGATATTCTCTAAACGCAAAAATATCTATTATTATTATTATTATTAAACAGTACAATATGCAAATATTTTTTACTATAGCGATCAAATATATATATATACGTAAATTTTTTTTTTAATCCTGAAAAAGTTGGAAATTTTCATCTTTTTGAATTTTAGGCAGTTTGTGGGATCGGAAGATAAAGTCCGATTCGAATAATGTTTATTTTGTATTTCTTGTATTTACTGATAGTAACTTTTCCCCACTAGAGCGACTCGAAAATGTCAACTTCAGTTTTTTTGCACCACACTACTACACACCCTAGCAGTGAGTCACAGGATAGAATATACATTGCATATAATTTTAAAGAGGCTTCTCAGGAACATCTCCCACGATAAAAAAAAACTGTTGGGGCAGCTATAACAACATGTTCGGAACAACATGGGGTTAGCTCAGCCCATCGGCTCTCAGGCGAACCTTAAAAATTGAATTTCCAATCATTGCATTAAACAAAAATGTGGTTTGCAGTCACGTGCACGGGTGCGAAGTTATACACCAAAGGCGGTGAAATTCGCCATGAATAAAAATCATTTGACTTGTCCGGGATTCGAACCACCTTGTTCGTATAAACCCCCCAATGAAATTCGCCTTGAACTAAGACGGCTTGGTGGTGTAACTGGCCTACACACAAGACTGGCAATTGGGAGATCTGGGTTCAAATCCCAGTCATGTCAAATGATTTTTAATCATGGCAAATTTCACAGTCTTCAGTGTATAACTTAAAAATTAACATAAATAAATGCATATTGGAGTTTTTTTAAATACCTACATTATCAGATTTTGAAATACAATCACATAAGTCAATATTTATCATGCATACTGACTCAATCCTATGATTGAAGGTCAGTTCGAGTTATTAGCACATTATTGGTATGCAGTGAATCGGGACATTAATCAATTAATATTCAGAATGTTACGTGCTTGCTCAGACTTCCTAAATCATGGCCATAGAAATGAGAGAGAGGAGGCTTCTTCTGAAGTTTTCCAGTGGCCATATTATTACACAGGAGGACAATAAGACCATAACTCGTCACAAAGTAAAAAAAGAAATTGGAACAGTACAATGATGTCCCACACAGCACGAGATATTCCAGGAATATTCTATTTCCATCCCCAATATTCCTATTTGTTCCCAGGGACATTACGAACCATGTTAGAATATTCTAGGAATATTCTACTATGGTTCGCACGGGAATATCCCCATTATAAATAATTGAGAATATTTTATTATGGTTTGCATGAGAATATCCCCATTGCGAATAATTGAGAATATTCTAGAAATATTCTAAAAAAGTTCGCATGCGAATATCCCAGTAGCGAATATTTGAGAGTATTCTTTAATGGTTCACACAGGAATATCCCCGTTGCGAAATTTTGAAAATATTATAAAAAAGTTTGCATGGGAATATCCCCATAGCAAAGATTTAAGAATATACTATGAATATTCTATTACGAGGGGGTACCCAAAAGAAACCGAACTGATGTTGTGGTGGGCGGAGTTTTTTAAGTACCCTGTTCTGCCGCTAGGGGCGTATAGAACTACCATTCCTGAGTCAGCAAGGCAAGTGTCGTTGCTAAGGAAGGTTCAATTTTGTTTATAAGAATTTGTTAGTAACAATTGTTTTGTTTGGTCGTCGTTTTTACAATGGCCGATTATTGTGAACAGCGAGTGGCCGTAAAGTTTGCTTCTTGCTCGGAAAAACTGGCACAGAAACACTTGAAATGTTAAACACGGCCTATAAGGATGATGCAATCGGGAAAACTCAACTGTTTGAGTGGTTTTCCCGTTTCAAAAGAGGTGAAATGTCAATTGATGACAAACCTTGCTCAGGTCGTCCTTCCAAGGCCCGAAATAATGAAAATTTGGAAAAAATTCGCGAAATCGTCCTGGAAGATTGATGACGGACAATTGAAGAAACTGTTGAGCTGTCTGGAGTTACTTGGAGTTCAGTACAGCGAATATAAATGGAAGATTTGAAGATGAAAAGGGTGGCTGCCAAATTCGTGCCTCGACTGCTGACTGCTGAACAAAAACAAGGTCTTGTGGAAGCATGCTGTGCTTTGAAAGAAGAGTTTCGAAATGACCCACACTTTTTTTCCAAGGTTATCACAGGTGATGAATCATGGTGCTACGGCTACGATCCTGAAACAAAACAGCAATCAAGTCAGTGGAAGTCTTCAAGTTCACCTCGCCCCAAAAAAGCTCGTCAGGGAAAATCAAATGTCAAAACAATGCTGATATTTTTTCAATGTGAGAGGAGTCGTCCATTCAGGGTTTGTTCCACAGGGCCAGACAGTCAACCAGGCTTTCTACCTGGAAGTTTTGAAAAGATTGCAAACAGTTTGCGGCGGAAGAGGCCTGATTTGTGGCGGTCGGGCGACTGGTTTTGTCACCACGATAACGCCCCTGCTCACACAGCCCTGTCTGTGCGCCAATTTTTGAGTAAAAATGGCATGACCCCTGTGCCCCACCCCCCTGATTCACCCGATCTTGCCCCCTGTGACTTTTTTTTATTTCCCCTAATGAAAAGAGACATGAAAGAAAAGCGTTTTGCCGACGTTGCTGAGGTGAAGAAAAAAACGACGGAGTCTTTTTCGGGCATCCCAGAAGATGAATTTAAAAATTGTTTTGAACAATGGAATAAATTATTAGACAAGTGTATTAGTGCCGTTGAAGAGTACTTTGAAGGGGATTGAAGGTATTTTGTTTAAAAAATTAAATTATAAAAATAAATAAATAAAGTTCGGTTTCTTTTGGGTACCCCCTCGTATGCTTCGCATGGAAATATCCCAATTTGGAATATTTGAGAATATACTGGGAATATTCTGTAATCATTCGTGTTAGAATATCACCAAAAAGAATACATTAGGTAGGTATTATATTCCATATAATGGTTCGCATTTGCATGTTCCCATTGCATATCCGAACGTGAATCGCATGCGCATATATAACCTGAAATTATATTTAGAATATGTACGCATTACTATAACATAAAAGAGTTCCAGATTGAGAGCATTTTATTTTGACATATATTTTGTCACGGAATTTAATAATCGGCATGCCGATATACCATGTACAAAAATAGCTTTGTTGAACAACAGTTTAAATAAGGCTCATAAAGCCTCCACAAGTAAGTTATATCTTCATTTAAATGTAAAGAAACGTGTGGTAATTGAAAAAAAAAACTCATTTATTCTCTTTAATATCGACTTTATATTCATCCTATGTGGCTACATAGGTTTCAATTAATTAATGCCTGATACCTGTTATCATGATTGGATGGTATTTCTTCCAACTATATCACAGAATTGACATTTAAAAATTAGTTCTCGCAGACACATTTTTGCACGGGAATGGCCATTTATGTACGACTTTCTTGAGCTTTCTCCTTCAGTTGCTATTTGGACACGATATACGTATGCATAAGGTATTAGTTAAATTATATGGTCAGTTAGGTAGGTGTCAAGTACTGGTCATGGACCAGTAGAATGAATTCTAGGCCTGTATGGGATTAGTTCCGTCATTATTTTTGGACTCCTGCAGGATATTCTAAGTATCTTCCTCAGGAATATTCTCAGTGTATCCTACAGCCTGGACGTTTCGCATATTCTAGGAATATTCCCGATATATTCTGAGAATATTGAAGGTATGCTGGAAATATTCCAAAATTCCCATTAGAATAATCCAGGAATATTCTGAGAATATACCAGGAATATTCTGAGTATATTCCACAGGAATATTCCTCAGTGATATTCTCAGCATATCCTACAGCCCGGACATTAGGGATATGCTAAGAATATTCCCGGTGTATTCTGAGAACATGCCAGGAATATTCCAATATTCTCATGAGAATATTCCAGGAATATGCTAAGCATATTCTTGTGCTGTGTGGGGCATGGAATCCCAGCAGATGTGCAAGAGGTCATAGCCTACACTATTGAGGCCTAGGTTCATGGAAAAAATGCTTCCCAATACCTAAGGGGTAATCAAGAGAAATAAATCTAATTTAAGGTTTTGAATAGCACATCTGGAGTCAGACTGGAAGCATCAATGCCACAGGATCAAAAGCTGCCATTGAATGTAGGAGAAAATAAAAGCAATCATACAATATTCTGAATATACACTGAATATGCCCATCAATAGGCCACACATTGAGTCAATGACATCCAGAGATTGCCTTGGAGGAGAAGGTATCATAATAGCAATGAAAGTACAAAATAAATCTTGTTGCAAGAGACCATTCAAGTTTCACAACAGGCAATTTTGGTCACTTTTTGACCAGGCTCCCTTTCATCATGTAAGACAGCTTAAGATTTCATGAAACTCTGAAACTACCTTTTAAAGATTTGATTTTGAAGTAATTGATAGCATGCACATCTGATAAATTTTTCCATGAATGATGTTTTGAGCAATTTCCATAATTTGAGTTAACCCATGGAAATATAGAGCACAATTGGTATTGAAGGTTTAGGTTTGAGCTGTGAGGTTATGTGAACACAAGGCTCTTGAGAGGTGACAGGGACAATTGTCAAAGGAGGGAGAGAATGCACTTCTTACAGATATGCACATTACATTTAAGATGATCTTAAAAATCAGTAGGTACGTAAGAAATGGAAAGAACCTAAACCCCCCTCTCCCCATTGAATATTATGTAATAATCCAATGGTCCCAAGAAAAACACCTTGAGTATACACACAAGATCTTAGAAGAAACGGCAGCAACATAACTTTTTGAAAAGCATGTACAAGTACTGCCAAAAAAATCAGTTCAAAAGCTAACATAGCTAATAGCAGAACATAAGCGTAGATTTCATTCCCCGATCATCGAATGACAAAAATCACAAAAAACAGATAACACAGTTTTAAAATCATACCTTATAAAGCTTTCTAAATAGTCCACAGAAGCCTTCTCTAAAGCAGCAGAAGAATAACGACTACTCGGAGCTGAAGGTTCTTGGATGGCACAAAGATGAGAGAAGAACTTGGGTGCTCTAACTTTCAAGATACTGTGGTGTGCCCGTATTGTCTTGCAATCGACAATGACCTCCAAGTCCCAATAGAGAGACTTTGCATACAGTCTGTTAAGATAAAGAGACTTCGTAACAATTCCTGATAAAAAACAGCCACCAAAGCAATAGAAGCAGCATGGTAAGCAAAAGGCTGACATAAGAAAAAAATAATTCATGCAAGAGAACCCAAGGAGGTGAAATGAAAATCTTTCTAGAGTCAATTCAGAATAAACTTACCAATAATAAAAGAGTATCTATCACAGTCAACCATTTTACAGCTATGAAAACTGTCTTTCCATAATTTGTTTTCATCTTGCCCCAAGGTAATTAAATAAACCCCTGAAATACATTGTAAAAAATGACAATTCTACAGAATATGCAAATAATAACAACAAAAAATTCATAGCGGATAGTTGCAAATATATAACTCAAAGGGTGTCATTGCAGTCATGCACATCTTTAAAACACTACATTACGAATAAAAGCATTTTATTATTACGTGTTCAAAGCAAATAAAGAGTGTTCATAACTGCAGCATAACATCTAGAGAAGACATTTCAAAATATTGTAAATAAAATTTCAGGTGCTAAAATCCTAAATTTACCCAACTAATTACACATTGATTGGAGCTATATTTAGTGGACTTACAAATAAATAATTCATCTTATGAAGAAACACACCAGAATGGTTGGTTGGAAGTTTTGAAATTTCTTTCTTTGCTAATAAAAATTATTTCTCACGACTCATCTACCTTTACATTCAAATTATATACTTGCCAAGCATTTAAACAAAAATTGAAGTGACTCATTGCTTACTTGTATGCACAAAAAAATAACTTTTGGAGTCACCATTTCTTGGTTTCAACAAAACATCTTTTAAAACTATAGCGCCTAAACACTCAAGATGACGTACACACCTTCCAATGTCTTCCTGAAATTGTGCTTCGAGTTTATCTCGTAGTTTCCTCCACTCTTTGTCACATTTTTTATGAAATGATATCGTGAGAGATGTGGCCGAGGCTGTCTTCGAAAGAGCCTCTCCTGCCATGAGGCATGACCACAACAGTTCCCAGAAGCCACTCCCACTTTACCTGTCACACCGCCATATAACGAAATTCATCGGTGGCCCCTGCTGAACATGTTATATGCTTTAAATTAAAACACATACAAAGCAGATATAGCCAAAAGAACATATTATCTGGCGTACGAAGTCACTAATTTAGAACCATGCAATTCATTCGAACCATCAACTATAGACGGTATTTCAGAAAACAAACAACTAGTATGTTATTTGTACAACTTGTAAAATATATGTAATATGACAATTTGGCACTTGCGGCAAGCTAAACTGCCAAGTTCAACAAACAGCAATTTAGAGACAATGACGGCAATAACGACGCCTAATGTGCATCTATAAGAATAAATCTGTGCAAGTTAACATTCTCTTAATAAACACACAAAGCAAAGATTAAAAATATTTTTAAGACTATATTTTTTTATTTACCGTGAGTAATAAATAGGAATAAAACATCTCACACCAGCGGTTAAATTAAAATAGTCGTCTGCTCAATTCACCACAACCATCATTGCCATTGAATTCACTGCGCACGCAGCAAGTGCATGTACTCCTTAGTCAAAACAATAGATCAACCAATGTGTATTTTCTTGATTGTTATTCCTGAAGACCGAGTAAATCTATTTGAAATCTAGGGTATATAAAATAGTGAAATAATTTCTAAACCTGTCCTCACGGTATATTTCAGCGCTATCCGAAATAGCCTTTGATCTCACCGATGCCCCTTTAAAACTATTGACGCCCGAGTTATTTTTTTTGCTGTGTTGATAAGGAGTACGCTTTCCCTTAAATTGCTAATGCACACACTTTCTAACGTTCACGCTTAAGCCTCCGGGTCTAAACATATCAGAATTGTAGAGAAGAGAGATTACATCTTGCACTGCCCGTGAAGATGCCATGAAAATGATATAACAGTCGTCAGCCACGCGTTAAATTTTAATCGAAAGCTACTGAAATTCTCTTCCGGGTTGCGCCTAATTTAAATTAAAGGACATATTATCATTATTTATTGTACTACGTTGATGATGGAGAGTGACCATCGCCTTTTGCATGGCAGGTGGTTTTTAGGGAGTTATAGTCAACGATCAGTGGCATTTATGATTGCTCAGCATTTTCCTCACTCAAAATTTTGGGTCCAAGTGCCAGACTTTTTTTGCGCCTACCTGCGTGTATATTTGCCGTACTTTGTGTAGTTTGTATTTAAGAGAGACGCTCACTAATGTTTATTAATATTATTATGTCGAAGTTGAATTTTCGACACGACTGTGAATAATACCGCTGAAAAAATTAACAGCTAGAGGATGATGGTACATTATAGGATTGAATAAACTGGGGGAAATCTGGGTACATGCCTTTAGGGGGATGCACTCAAGGTCTTGTGAATTCAAGTTAACATATATTGAGGAACCAAAATTGTGGTTTTCGCTCCCGTGCTCACGTTCTATTCACCTCACCACAATTCATGTGGCTTGATTAGGTATAACAACGAGAACAAACGTGTGGTAGTGATGTGTTGAAATAAATGCACATGACTCCACCAACTTCCTTTCTTCTCCCACCATATCCTACCCTTCCTTCCCATGTAGCACAAATGGTGGTCCGATTGGACCACTGTTCCCCAACAATGGCACCAATCCCCAACGATGTGTGCTACATGGGTTGCTTGTCTTCCTCCCCACTAAGCTCACTCTCTCCATTCTTCTCCAAACCCACATCTGAAATGCTTCCACTCTACGCACATCCTCTTTCTGCAATGACCAAGTCTCCGACCCATACAACTCCATATCTCGAGTGCTCACCAATCTTTTCTGTCTCTCCTCGGAGCATCCCTCACCAACTCTATTCTCTTCGAAAATGAATCCCATTCACTAGAGCAATAATACATCTGATGTCCATACCAATTAAGCCATTTACCCCCAAAGTACCTACTACCAGATACATAAACTTTTCTACGTGTTCTATTTAATGTGTATACCTTTCACACTGAACCTCTAGCACACTCATCACTGACTGCAACCTCCTCGCTTACAAACGCTTGGTAATCTGTGAATCTGAATGACTTAATCTGCTCCTTTCCTACCTTCATTCCCACCTCCATCTCCCCACCTTATTATTTAAGCATTTCTTCAGAATAAGCATTCAAAAGCAATAGTGAAAGCTCACTCCCCATAATTCCTACGGAGGCCCCTTGCGATTCCCCACTGGCTTACCTGAGAAACCTGATTCATGTAAAGGTTCTGATTGAGACATTTGTCCCTAAATTATAACCCTAATTTCTTCAGCACTTTCATAATTTTATCCAAATTATCTGTGAATCTCTTTCCACTCTATCATTTAGGCAAGGGCCTAGCCACGTTGAAACACCGGTTCCCGTCAGATCACTGAAGTCAAGCAATGTAGGGCCTGGACGGGGGTTGGAGGGGTGACCTTCCTCCGTGCCTCTACTGGGGTAGATGGATAGGTGACACTCTTCCAGACCTATACTGGGAGGCTGGAGTGTAGACCCAGAACGGTAAGGTTGGAGGGAGGTGACCCTCTTCCATTCCTGTACCGGAAAGGTTGGGGGTGACTCCTCCTTCATACCTCTACCGTGGTGCTCTTGCCCCTGTCTGCAAGTGGCAGGCAGGTTAAACGTGGGATGGCACAATGGACCCAAAGAGGTCTGAGTGCCAGGAGGGCTCCAGAAGCCCCTTGCCCACCTCTACAATCTACTTTATTATATGCCTTATCAAAATCTATGAAGTAAGCAAAAACATCTCGATTATATTCTAGTTTTCTTCATATTAGCCTCCTCATCACTCCTATTGTGCCATGCCTTCCCACCCTATCCAAATTCCATTGTGGTCATCACCCAGGCATTCATTAGCCTGTGCTCTCTAGCTTTTTATTCATAACTTTTAAGTACTAATTTTGTCATGTGCAACATGTACTAAGCTTACCTACTGTCCTATGGCCTTCACAGGAACCTTGCCTTACTCTTCTTTGGTATAGGAATAATTAGTCTTTGCGGAGTCCTACGGCAATATGCATTCCTCAAAGATATTACGAATTAGTCCATGATTAAGTTTTCCCCTTCAGTGTCTTCCAAAGCCCTTGTGAAACTCTGTGGGTATTTAATTTATTCCATAATCCTCACCCAGGATTTTATCAGCCTGCCCTTGATAATTCTTCATCGCCCTAGTAAATGCTTCTATATTTCACTTTTGTACATCCCTATATTTCTTCTTGTCTTTTTAACCCTTTCGCGCTGGCATCTCACATTGGAAAAACCTTCTCCCTTCTCAAATGCCTCTAAAATTTCTTTGCACTCCATGTGCGGAGCTCTCAATTGACGAGGAATAGCTCAGGTATGTGCTTTCTTAACCCTTAGGATGCGGGAAACGTACATGTACGAGTGTACCGGGAACTGCGGAGAGAACGTTCTTGTACGTTTGACCCTTTCTGTCTACCTGCTCCCTCAGTCCTTTCATATTTTTATGACCCAAACTCTTTCTTTCCAGCGGTGGACATTTGGGAATCCACCCTTTTTACCCAAACCACTCCCTTCCCATGCTCTTTAGGGATCGCATACCACCGAAATGATGTGCGACCCTTT
The DNA here is from genome assembly GCA_963573305.1 of Pyrrhosoma nymphula. Taxonomy (NCBI): domain Eukaryota; kingdom Metazoa; phylum Arthropoda; class Insecta; order Odonata; family Coenagrionidae; genus Pyrrhosoma; species Pyrrhosoma nymphula. Next base: position 171,115,552 of record OY754329.1, on the reverse strand, counting down.
CTTCCGATTGTTCGCTCAAGAGGCTACGGTTGTCTCAAAAGTTAGTTGTCTTATGCTCGCGCCCGGCTCAATTATCAATGGATTTTTTTGGTGTTTGGTATCAAATTAAACAGAAAGTTTCTAGAAAATATATTGTCATATTTTTTTTCAACAATTACGCCTATAAACAAATTTTCAAAATTAGTTCCAAGTTCCACTAATCCCTCGACAAGTTCCGGTGCCCACTCCCTGGGATCCCGAGAAAAGGGTTGGGAGGGGATTACATGGGTCATATAACTGCCCGGCCTCGGCCCGTGGGAAGGAGTGACAGGAACCGTCCGAATAGACATTTACCGCACAGGGTGGACGAAATGCGCTCTAGCTGCCACAGCTTAAGGGTTAACTTGGGACCGCACTTAGCTGGGCATCGAACCCTTTTCCTTGACCAATGGGCAGAGATAATCTTCACCCCTTTCCGCATTACGACATGCGGTCGCGGTCAATTATTAGTTTATGAAATGGTTTTACTAAAAAAAATAGTCTCTGCACTCTCAAGATATTTTAAATCAGAATTCAATTCCTTAAGGTGGGTCTATACTTCCAAGCCAACTCAAGTTAACGGTCGCCACCTGTGGTTGCCTACTGGGGTGGTAGAAGCCCAACGGGAAACTGTGAAGGCGGCACTGACAAAAATGGAGTGGGGAACGATTATGATCCTTGGGTGGGGATGGAAAAGGTCTACTCCGTTGTAAATGCAGGCTTGAATGCTTAACATTGCTATAGCCTTCATACGAAAACAGCATCAATGGTTGTTGTTTGTTTGTGTACATGAAAGATGATTCTTTGATTTAAGTGGGATGAAAATCCTCATTTCAGAATCTAGCCATCAAAAATAAATTACTATTGCATGTAAAAACTCAGTCCAATACTGCTACTTTCAAGCGCGAATTAAGGAGGCTGCTATTACCCAAAGCCTATTACCACCTGGACGAATTTATGTGTGATAACTTATAATTGATTTGTGTCTTTTTTTGTGTCTTTTTCTCTCTGTATTATTTTCCTTTGACTATGTTCTATGTCCCATTTTTGGACCGACTGAACAATAAAAGTTATTATTATTATTATTAAAGGCTAGATTCTGATGCGAACGCAACGTGCCCCAAAATATTACCAAAACATTTCGTAAAAACCAAAGTTTTTCTATTTTTCATAAAAAAACAACCACTTCATGATTAAGTTCCTCCACTTAAATCAACAAATGACTCTTCATCTACAGAAGACAAAAATTGCAAGTCTCAAGCCGTCACGGCAAAGCCATTACTGGGCTAGAGGGAAACGTCTGAAACGAGCTTCTTAGCCCCGGTATAGAGCCACCTAAAGGTTTACGGAGACTTTACAGCTTTTAAACAAAATTCTACTGTTAATATTAAGTTCTCCAGCATAAAATATCCAAAATTTGTTCAGAGTTTCCTTTATACACACAAACTACATTAAAAATAACAGTAGTGCTACGTTTAAAATTTGTAAATTTACACCTAAACAAAAGTAATGTACTTATAAGTTATAAGCCTCAATTTTCAGAGTACATAGAAACTTTTAATTTCACTATTCCTCTGCATAAACAAGCAATTGACCATGGACACATGCTGTGAGGGGGGCTTGAAATGAGACAAAGAGAGGTTTCCAGTTGCCGAGGAGAGGGCCTAAGCTCTCGCTAGGCTGGGTCTCAGGGGGTAACAACAGCATACCGGTGTTTATTGCTTCCTTGGTGGTCACTTTCCTTCCCCCTTGTCGGCTGTAGTCCACATTCATTCTTTTGCGTGGGAAAATCCATGTTGGCTATAGCCGACATTCATTCTTTTGCATAGGAGAAACCTAGTCGACTATGGCCGACATTTGGCACGAAAGGGTTACATTCAACGAAGCATTCATCACTAGTATTCTTCTGAGTCGTAATCAGCCCTCAGAAAAGTATGTGAGTTCAAAACATTAGGTATAGGTATTCCATCTAACCATAACATAATCTACCTTGAGCCTCTTTCCCAGCCTTTCCCAAGGGTACATATGCCGTGGGAAAATATTGATATTTTTTATCCATGTACTTGTGATCACTAGGTTATTTCTTCTACACAACCACCTTATTCTTGGTGCTGTCATTTCTCCTTCTGAGCTTTCATTTGACAATCTCACACCCATCCCTTCCTTCACCAACCACCATGTACATACCTGCAAGGCCTCAAGATCTCCCATTACAACCATTGTTTACTCTGAGGTATGCTTCCTATTATTTCCTCCTGATGGTCTCATATGTACTATCAACATCCTCCTCTCTATGATGAGAGATAGGCATATATATACACCTAGATTATAACTTAATTCGTTGGACCTACCTTGAACTTGATGAGTATTATTCTATCGCTCACTTGCTCTGTATACTGATTATGTACTCGTGTACACACTGATATTTTCCTGTTTATTGCTAAAGCAACCATGCCCTGACTTTTATTCCCTCTGATATAATTCACTCTCTATTCATTGCTCCAGTAGTCACCTTTATCTTTTCACTTTACTTTGGATAAGCCTATGATTTGTACACCCACCTTCTTTATTTCTTGTTTTATATTTTGACTTACCCATCCTTAAGGATATACCTAACATTCCATTGCCTAATGCCTAATCTGACTGCTGCATTTCCGTTAGGTTTTTTTTTAATACTGCATATACCCCTATAGCAGTACAAGGATTTTCCATGGAGACAAAAAGGACTCTCCATTCTACCTCTGCTAACTCCTTTGTCCTTGTATCTATTCTGTTTCGTATCCCATTTCAGCTGGCCTATGAATTTGGTCCTTGGCCTTCCTTGGTGGCCTTTCCTTTCTATCATTTCCTAATAAATTCATTGATTCACCATCCGTATCTTCCTGATAGAGCTCGATAAGGCCTTCTTCTATTCTATTGTTCTATTTACACTTCCTCATTTCTGATCCTATCCATCCACTTCATCCTCAGCATCCACCTCCAGTACCAAGTTCCAAGTGTCTCTATTCTCTTCTGTTCCAGCCTTCCAATGGTCCTTGTGTCTGAGCCATACTATGCAACACCACCTACGATGTTTTCTGGTACCTACTGTTTCCTTCTTGGTAATCCTGTTTTCTTTTAATAAATCAGTAGTTTTTTCATCATGAATGCTTTCTTGGATTGAGATATATTCCTTGTTTGATGTCTGTCAAACTTCTTCCATCCCATGTCATGCAGTTCCCAAGGTAAGTGAAGGTTTCCACTTGTGGCATCTCTCCTTGTACCGCAATGTCTGTATTCAGCCTTTCTTCTCTGCATATGTATGTACTAAGATTATTGTTTACTTCCCTATCATCTTCGAAGTACCACTGGGATATTATCCCTGTGGTATTCAATCCATTGTGTTCAAGGATGCTGGCAGGTCTTTTGCATTCTCTTCTACGACTGTGGTTTCATCAGTAAAATGAAGCATGTGAGTTACTTCTTTATTCCCATTATTCTTTTGATTCCTATTTTTAGGCTTCTTTGACTGCTTCTTCCTGGTATATTTTAAAAAGAGCCAGGGAAAGGTTGCATCTTTATCTAACTCCTTTCTTTCCCATCCTTCATTCTCATTAGTTTTGGATTTGGTTTCTATAGAGTTGGTGGATTAATCTCTGTCATTGATAGTTTGGTACTGCTGAATAAGTCTCATTAATGTTCCACAGTGTAAATGGATGTGCTTCTCCCTCTTTGCCTTGTACGTAATGCACCTTAATCTCTGCATTCAAGGTGGTGTACTTGAGAAGAGCAGATCTGCTCTGTTTTATTTAGCAATTGGCCCTTCAAAGCAAGAAATGGCTGCATCTATCAACTAATTTAATTATGTTCCACTAAAATTTCATAAGAGCATTTGAATGGCCTGGCTGGGTAATAAAAAAATAACTACTCACTTTTTTTATAAAATTGCTATTAGAGGTAGGTAGTTGGCCAGCTTTTTCAGCATTGACTATTTCCTATCTCCATTGATGCCAAAAATTCAAAAATCCTGTATGTATTCACTTCCTCTGCTTCTCCACAAACCAAACATCTGCCCCTCCACCACAGCTTTCAGCATCCTCTCACCCTGTATTACCAGCTTCATCTACTTGCTCTTCTTTCATTCTCTTTAGCTTTTCCCTTGTTCAGTGGGTCGCTGTTCCTTGTTTTCTCTTTCCACTCCTTTCTGTCCCTCGTATTCTTACGCTTTCCCTTAAATTGCTAATGCACACACTTTCTAACGTTCACGCTTAAGCCTCCGGGTCTAAACATATCAGAATTGTAGAGAAGAGAGATTACATCTTGCACTGCCCGTGAAGATGCCATGAAAATGATATAACAGTCGTCAGCCACGCGTTAAATTTTAATCGAAAGCTACTGAAATTCTCTTCCGGGTTGCGCCTAATTTAAATTAAAGGACATATTATCATTATTTATTGTACTACGTTGATGATGGAGAGTGACCATCGCCTTTTGCATGGCAGGTGGTTTTTAGGGAGTTATAGTCAACGATCAGTGGCATTTATGATTGCTCAGCATTTTCCTCACTCAAAATTTTGGGTCCAAGTGCCAGACTTTTTTTTGCGCCTACCTGCGTGTATATTTGCCGTACTTTGTGTAGTTTGTATTTAAGAGAGACGCTCACTAATGTTTATTAATATTATTATGTCGAAGTTGAATTTTCGACACGACTGTGAATAATACCGCTGAAAAAATTAACAGCTAGAGGATGATGGTACATTATAGGATTGAATAAACTGGGGGAAATCTGGGTACATGCCTTTAGGGGGATGCACTCAAGGTCTTGTGAATTCAAGTTAACATATATTGAGGAACCAAAATTGTGGTTTTCGCTCCCGTGCTCACGTTCTATTCACCTCACCACAATTCATGTGGCTTGATTAGGTATAACAACGAGAACAAACGTGTGGTAGTGATGTGTTGAAATAAATGCACATGACTCCACCAACTTCCTTTCTTCTCCCACCATATCCTACCCTTCCTTCCCATGTAGCACAAATGGTGGTCCGATTGGACCACTGTTCCCCAACAATGGCACCAATCCCCAACGATGTGTGCTACATGGGTTGCTTGTCTTCCTCCCCACTAAGCTCACTCTCTCCATTCTTCTCCAAACCCACATCTGAAATGCTTCCACTCTACGCACATCCTCTTTCTGCAATGACCAAGTCTCCGACCCATACAACTCCATATCTCGAGTGCTCACCAATCTTTTCTGTCTCTCCTCGGAGCATCCCTCACCAACTCTATTCTCTTCGAAAATGAATCCCATTCACTAGAGCAATAATACATCTGATGTCCATACCAATTAAGCCATTTACCCCCAAAGTACCTACTACCAGATACATAAACTTTTCTACGTGTTCTATTTAATGTGTATACCTTTCACACTGAACCTCTAGCACACTCATCACTGACTGCAACCTCCTCGCTTACAAACGCTTGGTAATCTGTGAATCTGAATGACTTAATCTGCTCCTTTCCTACCTTCATTCCCACCTCCATCTCCCCACCTTATTATTTAAGCATTTCTTCAGAATAAGCATTCAAAAGCAATAGTGAAAGCTCACTCCCCATAATTCCTACGGAGGCCCCTTGCGATTCCCCACTGGCTTACCTGAGAAACCTGATTCATGTAAAGGTTCTGATTGAGACATTTGTCCCTAAATTATAACCCTAATTTCTTCAGCACTTTCATAATTTTATCCAAATTATCTGTGAATCTCTTTCCACTCTATCATTTAGGCAAGGGCCTAGCCACGTTGAAACACCGGTTCCCGTCAGATCACTGAAGTCAAGCAATGTAGGGCCTGGACGGGGGTTGGAGGGGTGACCTTCCTCCGTGCCTCTACTGGGGTAGATGGATAGGTGACACTCTTCCAGACCTATACTGGGAGGCTGGAGTGTAGACCCAGAACGGTAAGGTTGGAGGGAGGTGACCCTCTTCCATTCCTGTACCGGAAAGGTTGGGGGTGACTCCTCCTTCATACCTCTACCGTGGTGCTCTTGCCCCTGTCTGCAAGTGGCAGGCAGGTTAAACGTGGGATGGCACAATGGACCCAAAGAGGTCTGAGTGCCAGGAGGGCTCCAGAAGCCCCTTGCCCACCTCTACAATCTACTTTATTATATGCCTTATCAAAATCTATGAAGTAAGCAAAAACATCTCGATTATATTCTAGTTTTCTTCATATTAGCCTCCTCATCACTCCTATTGTGCCATGCCTTCCCACCCTATCCAAATTCCATTGTGGTCATCACCCAGGCATTCATTAGCCTGTGCTCTCTAGCTTTTTATTCATAACTTTTAAGTACTAATTTTGTCATGTGCAACATGTACTAAGCTTACCTACTGTCCTATGGCCTTCACAGGAACCTTGCCTTACTCTTCTTTGGTATAGGAATAATTAGTCTTTGCGGAGTCCTACGGCAATATGCATTCCTCAAAGATATTACGAATTAGTCCATGATTAAGTTTTCCCCTTCAGTGTCTTCCAAAGCCCTTGTGAAACTCTGTGGGTATTTAATTTATTCCATAATCCTCACCCAGGATTTTATCAGCCTGCCCTTGATAATTCTTCATCGCCCTAGTAAATGCTTCTATATTTCACTTTTGTACATCCCTATATTTCTTCTTGTCTTTTTAACCCTTTCGCGCTGGCATCTCACATTGGAAAAACCTTCTCCCTTCTCAAATGCCTCTAAAATTTCTTTGCACTCCATGTGCGGAGCTCTCAATTGACGAGGAATAGCTCAGGTATGTGCTTTCTTAACCCTTAGGATGCGGGAAACGTACATGTACGAGTGTACCGGGAACTGCGGAGAGAACGTTCTTGTACGTTTGACCCTTTCTGTCTACCTGCTCCCTCAGTCCTTTCATATTTTTATGACCCAAACTCTTTCTTTCCAGCGGTGGACATTTGGGAATCCACCCTTTTTACCCAAACCACTCCCTTCCCATGCTCTTTAGGGATCGCATACCACCGAAATGATGTGCGACCCTTTCTTCCGATTGTTCGCTCAAGAGGCTACGGTTGTCTCAAAAGTTAGTTGTCTTATGCTCGCGCCCGGCTCAATTATCAATGGATTTTTTTGGTGTTTGGTATCAAATTAAACAGAAAGTTTCTAGAAAATATATTGTCATATTTTTTTTCAACAATTACGCCTATAAACAAATTTTCAAAATTAGTTCCAAGTTCCACTAATCCCTCGACAAGTTCCGGTGCCCACTCCCTGGGATCCCGAGAAAAGGGTTGGGAGGGGATTACATGGGTCATATAACTGCCCGGCCTCGGCCCGTGGGAAGGAGTGACAGGAACCGTCCGAATAGACATTTACCGCACAGGGTGGACGAAATGCGCTCTAGCTGCCACAGCTTAAGGGTTAACTTGGGACCGCACTTAGCTGGGCATCGAACCCTTTTCCTTGACCAATGGGCAGAGATAATCTTCACCCCTTTCCGCATTACGACATGCGGTCGCGGTCAATTATTAGTTTATGAAATGGTTTTACTAAAAAAAATAGTCTCTGCACTCTCAAGATATTTTAAATCAGAATTCAATTCCTTAAGGTGGGTCTATACTTCCAAGCCAACTCAAGTTAACGGTCGCCACCTGTGGTTGCCTACTGGGGTGGTAGAAGCCCAACGGGAAACTGTGAAGGCGGCACTGACAAAAATGGAGTGGGGAACGATTATGATCCTTGGGTGGGGATGGAAAAGGTCTACTCCGTTGTAAATGCAGGCTTGAATGCTTAACATTGCTATAGCCTTCATACGAAAACAGCATCAATGGTTGTTGTTTGTTTGTGTACATGAAAGATGATTCTTTGATTTAAGTGGGATGAAAATCCTCATTTCAGAATCTAGCCATCAAAAATAAATTACTATTGCATGTAAAAACTCAGTCCAATACTGCTACTTTCAAGCGCGAATTAAGGAGGCTGCTATTACCCAAAGCCTATTACCACCTGGACGAATTTATGTGTGATAACTTATAATTGATTTGTGTCTTTTTTTGTGTCTTTTTCTCTCTGTATTATTTTCCTTTGACTATGTTCTATGTCCCATTTTTGGACCGACTGAACAATAAAAGTTATTATTATTATTATTAAAGGCTAGATTCTGATGCGAACGCAACGTGCCCCAAAATATTACCAAAACATTTCGTAAAAACCAAAGTTTTTCTATTTTTCATAAAAAAACAACCACTTCATGATTAAGTTCCTCCACTTAAATCAACAAATGACTCTTCATCTACAGAAGACAAAAATTGCAAGTCTCAAGCCGTCACGGCAAAGCCATTACTGGGCTAGAGGGAAACGTCTGAAACGAGCTTCTTAGCCCCGGTATAGAGCCACCTAAAGGTTTACGGAGACTTTACAGCTTTTAAACAAAATTCTACTGTTAATATTAAGTTCTCCAGCATAAAATATCCAAAATTTGTTCAGAGTTTCCTTTATACACACAAACTACATTAAAAATAACAGTAGTGCTACGTTTAAAATTTGTAAATTTACACCTAAACAAAAGTAATGTACTTATAAGTTATAAGCCTCAATTTTCAGAGTACATAGAAACTTTTAATTTCACTATTCCTCTGCATAAACAAGCAATTGACCATGGACACATGCTGTGAGGGGGGCTTGAAATGAGACAAAGAGAGGTTTCCAGTTGCCGAGGAGAGGGCCTAAGCTCTCGCTAGGCTGGGTCTCAGGGGGTAACAACAGCATACCGGTGTTTATTGCTTCCTTGGTGGTCACTTTCCTTCCCCCTTGTCGGCTGTAGTCCACATTCATTCTTTTGCGTGGGAAAATCCATGTTGGCTATAGCCGACATTCATTCTTTTGCATAGGAGAAACCTAGTCGACTATGGCCGACATTTGGCACGAAAGGGTTACATTCAACGAAGCATTCATCACTAGTATTCTTCTGAGTCGTAATCAGCCCTCAGAAAAGTATGTGAGTTCAAAACATTAGGTATAGGTATTCCATCTAACCATAACATAATCTACCTTGAGCCTCTTTCCCAGCCTTTCCCAAGGGTACATATGCCGTGGGAAAATATTGATATTTTTTATCCATGTACTTGTGATCACTAGGTTATTTCTTCTACACAACCACCTTATTCTTGGTGCTGTCATTTCTCCTTCTGAGCTTTCATTTGACAATCTCACACCCATCCCTTCCTTCACCAACCACCATGTACATACCTGCAAGGCCTCAAGATCTCCCATTACAACCATTGTTTACTCTGAGGTATGCTTCCTATTATTTCCTCCTGATGGTCTCATATGTACTATCAACATCCTCCTCTCTATGATGAGAGATAGGCATATATATACACCTAGATTATAACTTAATTCGTTGGACCTACCTTGAACTTGATGAGTATTATTCTATCGCTCACTTGCTCTGTATACTGATTATGTACTCGTGTACACACTGATATTTTCCTGTTTATTGCTAAAGCAACCATGCCCTGACTTTTATTCCCTCTGATATAATTCACTCTCTATTCATTGCTCCAGTAGTCACCTTTATCTTTTCACTTTACTTTGGATAAGCCTATGATTTGTACACCCACCTTCTTTATTTCTTGTTTTATATTTTGACTTACCCATCCTTAAGGATATACCTAACATTCCATTGCCTAATGCCTAATCTGACTGCTGCATTTCCGTTAGGTTTTTTTTTAATACTGCATATACCCCTATAGCAGTACAAGGATTTTCCATGGAGACAAAAAGGACTCTCCATTCTACCTCTGCTAACTCCTTTGTCCTTGTATCTATTCTGTTTCGTATCCCATTTCAGCTGGCCTATGAATTTGGTCCTTGGCCTTCCTTGGTGGCCTTTCCTTTCTATCATTTCCTAATAAATTCATTGATTCACCATCCGTATCTTCCTGATAGAGCTCGATAAGGCCTTCTTCTATTCTATTGTTCTATTTACACTTCCTCATTTCTGATCCTATCCATCCACTTCATCCTCAGCATCCACCTCCAGTACCAAGTTCCAAGTGTCTCTATTCTCTTCTGTTCCAGCCTTCCAATGGTCCTTGTGTCTGAGCCATACTATGCAACACCACCTACGATGTTTTCTGGTACCTACTGTTTCCTTCTTGGTAATCCTGTTTTCTTTTAATAAATCAGTAGTTTTTTCATCATGAATGCTTTCTTGGATTGAGATATATTCCTTGTTTGATGTCTGTCAAACTTCTTCCATCCCATGTCATGCAGTTCCCAAGGTAAGTGAAGGTTTCCACTTGTGGCATCTCTCCTTGTACCGCAATGTCTGTATTCAGCCTTTCTTCTCTGCATATGTATGTACTAAGATTATTGTTTACTTCCCTATCATCTTCGAAGTACCACTGGGATATTATCCCTGTGGTATTCAATCCATTGTGTTCAAGGATGCTGGCAGGTCTTTTGCATTCTCTTCTACGACTGTGGTTTCATCAGTAAAATGAAGCATGTGAGTTACTTCTTTATTCCCATTATTCTTTTGATTCCTATTTTTAGGCTTCTTTGACTGCTTCTTCCTGGTATATTTTAAAAAGAGCCAGGGAAAGGTTGCATCTTTATCTAACTCCTTTCTTTCCCATCCTTCATTCTCATTAGTTTTGGATTTGGTTTCTATAGAGTTGGTGGATTAATCTCTGTCATTGATAGTTTGGTACTGCTGAATAAGTCTCATTAATGTTCCACAGTGTAAATGGATGTGCTTCTCCCTCTTTGCCTTGTACGTAATGCACCTTAATCTCTGCATTCAAGGTGGTGTACTTGAGAAGAGCAGATCTGCTCTGTTTTATTTAGCAATTGGCCCTTCAAAGCAAGAAATGGCTGCATCTATCAACTAATTTAATTATGTTCCACTAAAATTTCATAAGAGCATTTGAATGGCCTGGCTGGGTAATAAAAAAATAACTACTCACTTTTTTTATAAAATTGCTATTAGAGGTAGGTAGTTGGCCAGCTTTTTCAGCATTGACTATTTCCTATCTCCATTGATGCCAAAAATTCAAAAATCCTGTATGTATTCACTTCCTCTGCTTCTCCACAAACCAAACATCTGCCCCTCCACCACAGCTTTCAGCATCCTCTCACCCTGTATTACCAGCTTCATCTACTTGCTCTTCTTTCATTCTCTTTAGCTTTTCCCTTGTTCAGTGGGTCGCTGTTCCTTGTTTTCTCTTTCCACTCCTTTCTGTCCCTCGTATTCTCCGCCCTCAAGTCCTTTATCCCTCATGTCTTCTCCTATACACAATCCTTCCACCTTCTCTCCTTGGTCTTCCTCTGGGCCTCCTACTCTTCTTCACCTCCAGGTCGAGCATCCTTTTCCCACCATGGCTCTCCTCCCTTCTCATCAAATACCAGCGTAGCCCACTTTACTGAGCCTTCTTTGATGCCTCCGCCACTCCAGCCATCTCCCGGATTATGTAATTTCTAATTCTAACCTTCCTTGTCTTACCAATAGCCTATCTCAGCCAGTGATGTAGCCAGATCTAGGGGGTGAAGAAAATTTTTAGGGGGCGCTGACTCATAAATTAACCATATTACTAAACTTTACAAATTTTGGTGATGCAATAGGCGGATGGTTTTGTACAAAATATGACAATCGACAATGTATTACACACATTTATTTATATGTATTTGGGACTTAGGATTGAAAACATTCGCAGACTTAGGGGCACCAGAATATGGGGTGGGGAGGCTATATTCGCCCCCCCCTGGCTATTCTACTGTTCTCAGCATCCTCATTTCTGCCGCATCTAGTTTCTTCTCTAACACTTTCCTCACCGGCCAGGTCTCACTGCTATATATCAGGGCTGGTTTCACCACTGTCTTAAAGATCATTCCTTTTAACCTTTTCTTTATTCTTCCAGCACAAAGCACACCTGACACTCTTATCCAGTTCATCTATCCCGCTTGAATTCTGTGGTTCAGCTCCCTTTCCAAACCACCACCTTTGGTGACGTAGGAGCCAAGATATTTGAACTCCCTCACACTCCCCAACCCTTCACCTAATAATTCGATCCCCCCTACTCTGCCATCTCCACCCAGCCACAGATATTCCAGCTTCTGTCTACTAATCTTGAGGCCTCCATCCTCCACTGCCTCTCTTCACTTTTCCAAAGTTTCTTCCACCTTCTCTTTTCTTTCTTCCCCTATTACAACATCATCTGGATAAATGCTGGACCACAGAGCCAATTTCTGGACCTTTTCAGTCAGTCCTTCCATCACCAAGTTGAACAGGTAGGGACTTATGGACCTTACTGGACTTACGGTAGGGACTTGCGGACCTGGTGTAGTCCGACTTTCACTGGGAAACTTTCTGTCTCACTAACTCAGGTTCTTACCTTGGTGTACACTCCATCATACATATATTCTTTACAAATCTGACATATTTCTCTGGTGCTCCCTTCACTCTCATACTTCTCCATATCTCCTCTTTTGGCACTGAATTGTATGCTTTCTCCAAGTCTATGAATAAAAGATGGTCTCTTTGCTTCTCACTATACTTTTCAATCAGTTGCCTTAAGACTCAGAATATGTTGCCTGCCCTTGCCTGGCATAAACCCATAGTGGTTACTTGGAATTGCCGTTTCTTCTCTGATTCTCCTGTCTATGATCCGTTCCCAAACCTTCATTGTATGCAGTATTAACTTTATCCCTCGATAATTCCTGCAACCCTGAATATCACCCTTCCCTTTATATACCTATGTATAGGCACCATCATGCTCTCTTTCCAAGCCTCGGGTATCCTTTTCTCATCATATACCTTCCCAATTAGATCCCATAGCAGGCATATTCCTTCTTCTCCCAAAGCTCTCGAAGCCTCCAAGTGGAGGCCATCTGGTCCTTCTGCATTTCCATTCTTCATCCCCCTCAAGGCATAAGAAACTTCGTCCCTACTAATTCCTGGCGTTGGTGATTTTTGTTTGGTGTTCCATGCCTCATTTACTTGCTCTGCCTCTTCCTAATTCCCTCCAGCACTTCCCTCATCTCTTACCATACCAAATAATTCTCTGTTTATCTTCCTTTGCTTCCGTTGAATCTTCTCTATCCTCCTCCACTCCCACATTTTAAACCCTCCAAGTTTCCTCTCGTCCTATTTTCTTGATGTCCAGGTACATACTGCACCACTCTTCATATCAGACTCTTCACCAACCTTTTCTCAACAATCTCATGGAAAAATCTTACAGATTTTTTTATGCATATATTTATTTAAAAACTGCAACTTATGGACCATCATCCCTTTCAAATACTACTACCCCTGCTAAGCCACACACTTCTCCTTGTGGGGCTTCCAATGAGGGAATCAGGAAAATAGCATGTTTTTTGTACCTCCAGCAACTTTTGTTTTACCTCCTCCATTGTTACAGATCTCCATCCCATGAGGGTGGACTTAACCCTTTCTCCCTTCTGAAATATAAATTCCCAAAGATGCGCTCCCTCTTAAGTCGGCCGAAACCGGCCGTAGATTCTTCTCTCTGGATACTGGGAATTTAAATTCGCCGAGTGGTCAGAGAACCCCATATGGCCGGTTTCGGCCGAGTTAGGAGGGAAAGGGTTAACCCTAGGATGTTGAAAAAAGTCTGCTGGGTTCAAATCAGGTAAGTAAGAGGGCTGAAGAAGAACTACCATCCCATTTTTCATGCAAAATTCATGTATGTTCAGGGTCTGTCCCAAAATTTCCTGTAATTTAAAAAAAATCATTTATTGAACATAAACTTACAATCTCTTAAGAACTATTCAAAGTACTCTCCTCCCAACTCGATGCACATTTTCCATCGCTTGACACCCACGCCTCATAGGCTTCCTGAAAAGCCTCAACGGGGAAGCTCTCGTAGAGTCAGCTTTTACCATTGACGGGTGTCCCGAGCGTTAGACATCGTCAACGGTCTCCCGACCCTCCCGGAACCTCTTGTGCCACTAGAAAATTTGGTTCTGTGACATTGCGTCCTCCCCAAAGGCTTGCATAAGCATTTTTAGCGTATCCGTGCCAATTTTACCCAGTTTAACACAAAATTAAATTGCGTATCAAAGCTCCAAATTCTGCGCCATCATTTTTTCGCTGGGGGCATGGTAACACACTTTGCGCTAAGCACGATCTTCACTCAACCACTGCTCGCAGACAACTGCAGATGGTGCCATTCTCTAGCCAAGACCCCCACCACTTTTTCCGCCAGGAGCCATGCCACGCAAGCATACGTGGCCGGCTATGGAACTTCATTACCAGAACTTTTGGGACAGACCCTGTTTAATAAGGATTGAATGAGCAACAGCATTGTCGTGGTGCAACATGCATTCACTGCCAAGATTCTGGTCTCTTTCTTTGCACACTTCTCTGTAACTATCTCAAAAGAACTAGACAATAAAATCGATTGATGATTCGACCTTAAGAGGGATTCATGGGGGACAAGTCCTTGGAATGAAAAAAAAAACAGTTAACATGGCCATAGTATTTGATCACGACTGTCATTTTTTCTTTGGTTTTGGAGAACTTTTGGTTTTCTACTGTGATGCCTGGTCCCCTGTCCCCTCCCTCCCTTCCCCATTTGAGGCCTTTCCATGTTGGGGACCATCGAGAATGTTGCCATCCCAGAGGAGGGACAATCCTCACCATTTGATAGGGCACCCCTTGGCCCTTTGCACAAGGAACTGCCAAACTCATTCCACCAGAGTGCATCCAGCTTTCACTCCTTGAGGCACAGGTCGTCACCGTGATGTCTATTCCTATTTGCCCTATTCCTCACGGTAGTTACAGTGGAGATAAATATCCAAGGTTCTTCAAGGGCAAAATGCGGCAAACAATAAAAAGGAATCTAACCACAATTAATTAGACAGTCTTTAATTACATCTAACAGCATTACTTACATTAGGAAATGTAATTTTACATATATCTTTGAACAATTGGGCAACTCTTAACTCTTTTTTCCACACATTCAATTCAAACCGCAAAAAAAGCTGAACTCTTTCAACTGCCGTACAATGAAAAAGAAAGCTATCACCATGAGTATTTTATCAGTAGAAAAGGAGGAAACTGACACTGATGCTTACACTAAAACAAAAAAGGAAGAAAAAATATCAGTTGTAGAGGCATGGTAAATTCCTTTAAACAATATCTAGCTCATTGCCGTAAGGCATGAGCTCACGATGCAGCATGGATATTTCATCCGAAAATCTCCCCTTCCCAAAGAAAATGAATACAGAGGAAACTTAAGTAAAAGGCAACCGCCATTCACAAAATAGCTCAGCACCATGGGCCACACATACCTTAAACACTTTTTGCATGGGATAAAATTCTTGGGAAATCAAAGAAATACTGAAGCACATTGTAATCAACGAGAGTCACAGCGTGGGTTAAGCAAATGATGAAGAATTATGAGGAGAACCCTGGTCGAAGTCAGGGAGCCAAGAGAGCTCAACATATGTAGCCCAACAGCCCCTCTGCAGCTACTTCTGTACAGGTGCGATGGCAAACCATCGCCAGCTGCTATCCTATCCATCCCAGACTCCATCCTGAGCAACGTGGCAGCAGCAGGTGACAGCCATTCAATCGGCGAGCCCTGCCGATTTTACGCAGCTTGTAGCCCATTCCTGGGGTAGAGAGGAATGGCAAGTTCCACGGCCCCTTGATGGCAGGCCGCCCTTCTGGACATGTTCTTCCGGTGAGTTCAGGGCTTCATAACATTACATAGCATAGCAACTCCACGCTTGGCTGCAATGTAACATATCACACCAGAGATTTTTTATGCACCAGTGATTATATAAGTTTAGGCACCAATTAAATTAATGCCTACACTTATATAATCACTTGATTTTTCTCATTGCTAATTCAGAGACAAATAAAGAATTTTGTTACTAACTATGAAAGTTATAATTACTCTAAAAAATTCTACAACATTATTTTTCAGCGTTCCCGGCCATTTCAGTATCAAAACTGACAATTTAAAAATAAAATACAGAAAATTCTTGGCAACAATAGCTTCAGATCTCCCAATGTTCTTGATACATACATGGATTACAGATAAAAATTAGTTCCCCAAATTTGAACTTTGTAAGTAGAATACATAGTATAGAATTTACAGGTTATTCGCTCATTTTTCTTAAAATGATAATAAAGTCACGTGGTAGGTTTTGAAAAACTCACCCCCTCAATTATTGAATCTATCAACAGTGTATACATGTTACAATACTTTATGATGACTACATATATGTATCTTTGTGTATATGTTCTCTGCCTCCCACTAATGAAACCATGCATGTACTTTTCAATAGTGTAATAAACATTACATATTACTATCATATTACATACACTTCCTCATTTCTAATCCATATGATCTTCAGTATCTGCCTCCATCATCAAGTTTCAGAATGTAATAACAACTTGACATCTACATCTACAAAGTAGGTACCATGCAAGCCACCTCCAGGGTGTGACACTTTAGGTGATTCTACACTTGGTATGTATCTTGTTCCAGTTCAAGTTTGAACCCTGCACGCAGAGTGAAAAATGTATCATTCATTAATACCCAGTCATTTTCCTCTCATTAGATCTGTGCCTTTAAGTACAGCTCTCCCGCTTCTACTCCTCAGAGGGGTAGACTTACCATTCCCACTTTGAATAAAGATGAGGAGATAGAGGGGGAAGGTCCTCAACTTAGGATGGAATACCTAAGCAAACTCTCCTGGCATAAGGCCTCGTCCGGCAGAAGGAGAAGAAATGTTGGCCATTTTAAATTCAGTCGCGGGAAATCCCAAAAGCAACTCCTTTACACATGACTACCTTCCGCGAAAGTTGAGCGACATACCAAAATTATTTACTCAGTTTACAAGAACTATAGGGGAAAAAAATTTCCCAACAAACTGAGCGTCGCCACTATCACTCTCGGGGGAAAATCGCTTTCCTTTCTGATGGCATATTATTCTTAGGTCTCGGCCATGAGGAGGGAAATTCAAACACAGTAAAGTGATGGACTAATCGGCGATGGATTCCCGAGTGGGTTTCGCACTGGCCCCAAGAATGGAGGCTCATTAGATAACCTTGAATACATTTGAAACGTTCCTTTGAATTCTCTCATACGGCTCAACAAAAACCAGGCAGTGATAAGCAGTTTTCCTTAAGCAAGACTCCGTAGGTAAGACCACAGGTAGCTTATCTCTAAAAGACTAATGGCAGTTAATCGGTAGGTTATGTGGAATGTGGATTTGAATGCATTTTATTTTGAAGACACTATTTCTCTGTGATAACTTCCAGGGATATTCAACACATTCCATTAAGTCCAGGAGAGAGGGGATAAATCGATGAGACAGTTGAGGTAGTCTCAACTTCGCTCAAACATCGAGGGCAATGTATTTGAATAGAAAGACGGTATATAGGTGGCTAAAATGCTAGAGGGAGGGGATGAGATGATGACAACACGACAAAGAAGCGAAGACCAAGATGCATGTCTCAAGATGATGATGGCAGCATTTGCTAGCATCCTGCTGACAACTCTCTTACTGTTGGCGGGGTGGCCATGATAAAGAGGACATTAAACTTAAAAGCACCTGTATGATGAGAAGCCGCCTCCATGAAGCCAGTATGAGAAGTTCCTGTCCAGCAAGAAAGCCAGAAATTAGCGAAACTAATTAAACGGGGAGGTTAGAATTCGGTCATTCGTAACAGGATCATATTAGAATATCGTAACTTTCATCAATGATTAAACATTATAAGTGTTGATTATGGACATATTTAGCAATTGAGAACTTGCAATTCTTGGTAAATATAACTTTATTAATTGATAACACTTTTTAGAACATTTATCTGTTTAGAAAAAGTTATATTCCTCCTGTTAGTCACGTATCACCCAAAAAACAACTAGGAAAAATAAATCTGGGCATAAATGTCTGCGTTTTTGGAGAGCTATTTCTGCAGTCGGGCCGGGACTGCTGTTGAGAACACCACCTCGAGTGATGTCTAAGGATTACCTATGCCCAAATCTTTTGTATGTTCATCACTTCCATACATAAACGACGTAATACCATAATGCGAAGAAATAATATATGTTCAGGACACCTGTCCCATCCACAGTGCATGAAACTCAGGAGATTTTTCGAGGAGCATTCGCACAGTACAGCGTAACCCTTCCCTCCAAACTCACAGTACCTGAATCCAATACAAAATATGTATTTGCATCTTAATGATCAAGGAATGGCTGAATGCCAAAGGAAAGAACCAAGAGACATTAAAAGGTCACGTCTGGGAGGCATGGGCATCATTGGGTTGGCGCCCTATATTATTTTAATGTTAAATAGGGTCAATGAGTCAAAGACTTCAAGGAGTCATTGATTGTGATGGGGGTGAAATTAAATACTGTTTAATAGTAAAGTATGAGTTAAACCGTTTGTCAGGACTTCTGCTATGTATCTCCATTTTGAGTGGCCAGAAAAATTGTCTCTTTTGCATTTCTTTATGAAGTTGATGGATAATTTGACCAACAGTGAATCTACTAAGAATTTATTTATTCTCTTTGCATTTATTTAAAATGAGTTACTTTAAAATACTGTAAAAATATTAATTTATGAATACTATGATATTAAAAAAAGTAACTTTTCCATCTTGAATAAATGCCTCCAATATTTTTTTTTAATATGCTGGAATATAATATGATAACTCCAGTTACATAATTGAAAGCGGTTTCGTACTCCACCTAGAAGCTTAAATAGTTCAGCATTTCAAAAAGGCAATCAATCATAAGGAAAACGTAATATTTATCTTACTTACAGTTTTTTGACTTTTTTATTTGTATATTTATTAATTCATTAGTATATATTTGCACATAAAAAGCTTATTTATTTGCCTATTCATTGAAAATTTACCGCCATGCTTGAAATATGCATTGAACATACGTTTATAGTCACGATTAAAAGAGGAAACTCTTATTCACTGAGGTGTTCTTTAAATATCGCAGGTTATAAGGATAGTAGACAGCGGGTGAATCCCAGGACCTTGCTCTAGTGTGAGAATTATGGAGCGATGCCAAGAAGAAAAGGAGAGGAAAGAGAAAGAATGCAGAGGAAGCTATGGCGATAATGAGAGCATTCAATGATATGTTTGAAATGCATACATGGCTGTCTAATGCGCCTCAATTTGGAAGCCAGCGCGGATAACACTCGGGGAAGGCAAGCGGCCAGTAATCCATCACTGGCTTCGACGATGAGTCCATCACCTTACTGTGTTCGAATTTCCCTTGTCGTTGCCTAGGAATAGTATGTCATAAGAGAGAAAGCCGATTTTTCTCCAGAGCGATAGTGGTGACGCTCCATTTGTTGGGAAACTATTTTCCCCCATAGCACATAAACTCATGTAAAAGGATGATAACACCTCTCATAGAAAGGGTGAACTAATATTTTTACGCTAAAGACTTTGATATTTTAATATCATTCATACTTTTTCACTTAATAGATTCAATGTGGGTAGCGAATTTAAGGGAGACCCTAGAATTGGAACCCATTTTTGAAAGGACCTTAAGTTATAGGACCACATTGATTGAGGTGGTCCTGTTGATCGACATAGACGGGACCACGTCAATAGACGTGCTCTGCGCTGATTGTGTTAAAGATACATATTACAAATTATTGAAATAACGTTATTGAACACATTAGGAAACTGCTGATTATCAGCAGGTGTCTTGAGACATACTTACCTACAGGAGACAAGGATAGCTTGACAGAAATCTTAATAATTTTGCATGCAGGGTTTTTTTCCCCTTCCATTTTGGGCCCTTAAATCCAATGTAAAATAATGCAATCCAAGGGAGTCCATTCCTATATAATTTGTACCAGATTTAAGTTGTGAATTAGTCAGTTTCATCTTGCAAGTTATTGTCTTTGAGAAAACAGGTAAATTTTCTTTTGATGTTTCTGAGTAATATTTATTAATTGCCATCGACTTCTCAGCATATATATTTATTAATCTCTTTTTAAGGTTGTATTGATGGTGTGAGAATGAAGGCGTCCATGGTGCTCTAAGCTGAACTTCTTCATCTTCCAGGTGCACTACCGCATTGGTTGCTGTGGCGAAAACAACAGTTTACCTGGCCAGCATCTTCAGGTCGAAGATGCCGGTTCACTGTTTTGTCCCTCATATGACAGACAGCTGAAATATTCTGTTTTTTGTTGCTCTTTGGTGTTCTTCCAATCGTACCTTTAATGATCGGTAGGTCTAACCGATGAATGATTTTCCATATGCGTCGGCTTTCTGTAAACGAAGTTTCCAAGGCTGATATTGTTTATCTTTTTACTAAGACATCCAGTAATGATAGTTGGTTGTCTTTCTCTATTTCCATGGTAAACTGTACCGCCTGGTGATGGGAGTTCAAATGAATTAGGAATTTTCAGAGTTCCTCCCTGACGTGAGACCAAATGACAAACGTGTCGTCTACATATCAAACCCAAGGAGATGGCTTTTTGTCACAAGTATCAAGGGCCTTTTTCTCAAATTGCGCCATGAAGAGGTTCGCCAGTGCTGGTGACAACGGTGAACCCATGGCTGCACCTTCTTTTTGTCCAAAGTAATTTCTGTTCCTGAGAAAATATGAGTTTCGGAGGCAGTACTCTACTAATGCTGAGAAATATTCGGGTATTCCAACTGAAATGAGCTCTCTGACGATTTCCACTGTTTCTTGGATTGGGACATTGGTGAATAGGGAGATAACATCAAAACTCACTAATTGTAAGATGTCTTCTTTGGTGCTCTCCAAGATATCAATGAAATAAGCAGAGTTCTTAACAAAATACTGCATCTTTTTCACATACTGTTGGAGTGATTGATAAAGGTATTTTGATAAATGGTAGGTAGGGGCACCAATCTGACTCACAATTGGTCGAAGTGGAACTCCCTCCTTGTGAATCTTCGGCATGCTCTCTAATCTCGGTGGTTTGGGGGCAAAAGGGATAGGTAATTGCCATCCCATACATTGCTCCTCTCAAGGAATGAATGATCTCTTAATTAGCACCTTAACTTGCCGTTTATTTATGTGTGTAGTAGGGTCCATTTTTAACTCTTGATATGCTGAGTCTTTCAGGAGTTGGGAGATTTTCTAGCTGTAGTCCTCTCTAGCCATCAGAACTGTAGCATTTCCTTTGTCTGCATGCAGTATCATGCAGACAAAGGAAATGCTATCATCATCCCAGAGTTTCATCAAAGCCCTCCTCTCTCTGGCTGACAAGTTCGGTTTAGGTGGTTTGGCCATTCGAAGAATGCAGGAGACATCCTCTATAATCTCTACAGCGTCCTGTTTGGGAAGCTCTATAATGGCTGACTCAAACTCTGTGATGATTCTCTCAGTGGGTATGCTGTTAGGAGCTATGGTGAAGTTCTGTCCTTTGGATAGTACTGAAGTGGTAGCATCATCCAATTGTCAGTCGGAAGTACTTCATTGACTCTATCAACGATATAATGGCCAATATGAACTACCCATCATTAACAGCCACTGACTTACTTAAAAATGTCTCTGTAGTTACACCCACTTTCAAATGGACCTGAGTTACTCCACTAGATATTCAGAAGGTTATAAGTAATCTTAAAAAATCCTCCAGTGCTGACATATATGGGTTATCTGCTAATTTAATCAAAGAATTACCTGATGTACTAAATAAACCTCTTGCTACAATCTGTAACACTTGTTTTCAGTCCGGTGCTTTCCCAAAAGCTCTGAAAATATCAAAAATAATCCCTGTCTACAAAAAGGGTGATAGAAATTTACCATCAAACTATCGACCCATTTCCATTACTCCAGTTTTTGGGAAAATAATAGAAAAAGTTATTAAGAAACAGCTCTACGATCACTTTCAAAATAACAATCTGTTTTCATCATGTCAATTAGGCTTTTGTAAAGGTCAATCAACCTCTTCAGCAGTCAAGTATGTGATTGAACAAATATTGGGTGCTATTGAAAATAGATCTTCCATTGGAGTAACTGCCTGTGATCTCTCCAAAGCCTTCGATTGTGTTTCCCATCCCATCCTCCTCCAAAAACTGCAATACTATGGCATTAATGAGAATGAACTAAACTTTAAGACTCCTACCTGTCTGATCGCAAACAGTGTGATTATTTAAATAATAATCTGTCATCACCCCAAATAGTTAAGTATGGTGTACTTAAAGGGTCCGTTCTAGGCCCACTCCTGTTTTTAATTTTGATTAACGATCTCCCTCGCAATGTTCCATACGCTTCACTATTATATGCCGATGATACAACATTTATACATGGACCAAACGACCCAGGCAACCACCATAACCCATCTGACTCCATCTTGTCAGTAGCCCGTGAGTGGTTCTCAGTATTGGACTTTCACTGAATAAAGAGAAAACACAGCAGGTGACATTCTCCTTAAGTCCAGCATTAGTCAACCATGAAAACCTAAATCTTCTTGGTTTCAAGCTTGACTGTAGACTACAATGGGACAGTCACACATCGTCGACCCTCACTAAACTTTCTAAAGTAGTTTATATGCTCCGTAAGCTGAAAATGCACATTCCAAATGACTACCTGAGGTATGACTGCTTCACCTTTTTCCACTGCCATTTAAATTAGGGCATTGAGCTGTGGGGTCATGCCTCATCAGCTTATGACTTGTTTATCCTGCAAAAAAGAGCTGTGAGGATTATTTCTAATTCCCACACACTGGAAAATTGCAAACCTCTATTTAAACAGTATGGCATAATGACCGTGTGTACGGCCTATACATTTTTAAATGCCTCTGCAATGCAAGAGGAAATCTGGACTCTTTTAAAATCGGGGCTAGCGTACATCAGTACAATATCAGAATTAAAAATAACCTTGTATTGCCCCACTGTAGATTGACTAAAACAAGCAAATCTTTTGATTTTATAAAAAACATCTTTTCAACAATTTACCCTATGAGGCTAGAAATGTTTCTTTACCAAAGTTTAAGCATGCCTTCCACACATGGCTTTTAACCAAAGCATTTTATTCAACAAATGAATTTTTGGAGTGTAAAAATCCTGATATTAAATTTTAATGTGTTTGTATGTGCATACCTGAAGAAGACCATTACATTGTACCTTTGTTTAATGTCTTATAAATATATCTATCCATCTATCAGGCCTCTTCGGGACACGCCAATTCTAGGTGCTGCTCTCCCATTGGTTCATTTTAGGGTTCTCCTTCATGTGTAGTGCAGGTGGCATCCTTCATCTCTATTGAAATTGTTTGTCCGAACTATCTCTATCGATTCTCTAATTAGCCAAGGGTAATATCTGCCCCCTCTCTGACTATTACCTTGGCTTCATCATACTTCACGTCATGTACCAGGGTCCAGGCATGCTCCGATATGGCAGACAGCTGAAATTATTTGTTTGTTGTTGCTCTTCAGTCTTCTTTCAATTGTATGTACCTTCAATGATCGGCAGGTCTCACCGATGCATGATTTTCCACAGGAACAAGGTACCAGGTAGACTCCTTCATATAGGTGTTGGTGAGTTCTGTCTTTAGCCGTGAGTAGTATGTCAGCAATTTTAGTGGTGCAGTTGAACCTCGTGGTGATGCCGTGCTTTTTCAAAGTTCTGGTGGTCCTTTCCGTGGTTCCCGCGACACATGAAATGATGGCCCAGGCTTTCAAAACTGTTGTCTTTGCCACAACAACCAACGCGGTAGTGCACCCGGAAGATGTAGTGCATTGATGGTACTAAAATATGAACAGATTCTTTTTCAAGCTATAGTAGAAAGGGAAAATACAAAAGACATTTCTCAAGGATTCAAACCTTAGTTCTGTGAAGGCCTTTACATCAAATCCTGGATTGGTACATTTTGTGAATTACAAGTGTTCTGTCATGTAGTTTCAGGCATCATATTTATGATTGATGCAACATTTTCTCAACTACCACACTGAATGGCAAAGAATTCATTGGTAATTTAAGGAAAAAGAAGCTTCCAGAACTGGGAATCAAACCATGAACATCTGGTTTTCTGAGAAAATAAGGAATCCTGGGTAGCATAGGGAATCCTGGGTAGATATGCTTATTTAGGCTTGCTTAATTGATGGCATTTAATTATGATAAAAATATTGTTCAAAGTGCTGTCATATGCTCAGGTATTCCTACCGAATTATGGAAATATTTATTATCCTTAATATTCAAGCAGGACTAATTATTTCTTTGACAATGCTGGGAGTATTTTTCCCAACATTTTCAATTTTTCCTGGGAAATAACTGAAAAATAAATGTTTTTTTCCTGCCCTTCAAAATTTCCAGAAATTTAACATCATATAAGGCCTATCTGATTTTATTTTAAAATAAATATTTATTTATGTTAGGAATATCCACTGATTCACTCCTTATTGGGCGGAGGAATTCCAAGAATATTTACTTTAACCTTTAATTACATACACAATGATATAGGCCTGACTAATCGCCTATCAACATCATCTCTTTGTATATCTGCTTTAGAGCGCTCCACATTTAGTTGACAGTAACGACTTTACGGAGAACTCTGTTGAACAATTTAGGTTCTGTGTTCTTAAACCTAGGCTACGTTGGCAATCATTTCCTCCTCAGAGCTCAATTTAAGAAAATTACTTTAGGGAATTCTATTTACCTATTGGAAGACTCTTAGATGTGCAGTCATTACGCTGGATAGCGCAAAGTTAATTTTCCCACTTCAATAACATTGCACCTCCACCCAGATTTACACAGGAAACGAATTTAGGAGAGCCCATACCGCCAACAAAATTTGAAACATCTTATACTACTCACCCTCTTTAAATAGGAGGTGAGCACCTCCTCTACTCTAATAGCGAATCGGTATATGTACATAGTTGCCATTGTCTTATTTTTCCCCATAAAGCAATCAAGATAGGTTTCCTTTATTTGCATACAAGCAGTGTGGGTTGCATAATTAAATATTTATCCTAGATTTTCGGCAACCCGCAAAACTATGTTCCTCATCCTTAACCCTTTCGGTACGAACGTCGGATATTTGCGACAGAAGATTTCCTGACCAGGAAGACGAGCGTCAAAAATATGCGGCGGATTTTTTTCTACGCAAACGAACGAACGTCGCATATTTGCAACACTATGCTTTTCCCCTTTTCTGGCGCTCGCAGGTACACAGCTTATACGTTTCGGGACCCAACACTGCAGGGATCAGGCCTTTCCCTCGGAATCTGGGAGAATCCTTCTCTTTAATAGCACCCTCTTTGCGGCAAGGGTCTGCGGTCATATGGTTGTTTATTCAGTGATTTTGCTGAATAAATATTTGTTGCTTTCGCAAAAAATATAAAATCGGAATTGACCATCTTGATTTATGGTGAGTGTTTACAACTTTTTAGCGAAATTCTACCATAAATATTAACTGAAATTGTGATATCAAGCTAAATAACATACCTATGTTTGATAATGTTAATATTAATGGTAGAGTTTTGTTTAAAATTTGTAAATGCACAGTAAAAAACGAGAAATTCACTTCAAAGTCTACAATTTGAGCGCAAGCAACAAATATACGTGTAGTAAAACCAACAGATAAACAATAAGTTGACCGCAAACCCATGCCGCTGGAAAGGTTGTAAATATGCGTAGGGTGGAGAATAACTGCCCCCATAGTCCGAGATAATGGCGAGGTCCCCACTTTGAGGGGTCGAAAATGGTAGGAAGAGCTTAGTGTGAGTGTAGACCTGCGAAAACATTCTCGACGGATGCCTTATTAAAAATGGTCTGTACGGAGAGGAAGGAAGAGTCTCTTGGTACTAAGTTCAGTGGATATCCATATAAGAGAATTCTGCCGTCTCGAAAGGGTTAAAAAGTCAGCATTTAAATTCTCACTGACGATTTTAACAAACGTATACTGTGTCCTTAAAGTTCCCATTCGGTAAACGGGACAAATTTTTGCTGAGAGCAAAATTTCACTTAACGTGGATAAAGGGTATTCATTTGTTATTGAGCCAACTGTCTTCATTTTCCCAGAGATGTCCTCATTCAATATGAACTGTGAGGCAAGAATTACGCATATCTGTTATTTTGGCTTACAAGACATGAAACGTCCTTATCCTTTGGCAAATTGGGTCACCACAGTAGTGGATTTGGCTGCAAAAGGCATGGTAAACGCAATGGAAATGCACCGTCCAATAGATTGGAGTTTCCAATCCCATCCTTGGGTATCTCTGATGCCTTTTTCTTTGAGCTTCCACTCAGAAATGAAAAAGTTATACAAGTGCGAGAGGTAGAGCTTCTCTCTAAGTAAAATTGACTGAAATGCATCAGGCTCACAAAACACTGTCTCCTGCTCAATGTCTCGACTACAACAGAGGGCTTTCTCAGAGTTGATTCACCTATGGAGGGCGTTTGTCGGCAAGGACGAGGTGGAATGGGTTAGCTTAGGATATAGGCGGTTGGTACCCTTGGAGGGGAGGAAATAATTGGATGGGTAATAGATGGGGTGGAAGTTTTCAATTGAAGCAACAGGAACTGTTTTTCTGACTCCGGCCGCAGTATACAGGATCACAGCCTTTATTGCCTTGGTCAATGACCGGATTTCTGGAATCTCCTTCCTCACTTCAGGGGCTATAGTATAAATGATGGTGGACCTGGCGAGGGAAAAACATGGCGAAAGGCATGGTGGAAGTCGTGACAGAAGTTGCTGGCAGAAGTCACTGCATTTTGTAGCCGTAGGCATTTTGGCCGTCGTTAGTGCCATGTCTTTAGTGCGAATGGCAGGATGTGCCTTAGGAAATTCCTCCGGCTAAGTTCGCAGGGTAAACAGACCGCAGAGGGGAAACATATCCAAAGAGGGGAATTTAGAGAAAATAAAAATATAGTGCATAAAAAATGCCACACCTTATATATTCCTGTGTTCACTTCCTTGTTTCTTATCTTACCCATCCATTTCATCTTCCTCATCTGATTCCAACTCCAAGTTTGGAAAGCCTCTATATATTCTCTCATGTTCCAACTTTCCAATGGTCCATGTTTCTGAGCCACATAGTGCAATGCTCCGCACAACTGTTTTCAGGTACTGCTTCCTTATCGGTAATCCTACTTTCTTATAACATGAGTTGTTTTTTCATCATGATTGCTTTCTTTGCTTGATTGCTTGATGTTCGATGGGCTTCTCCAATCCCATAACATGCAGCTTTGAAGGTGGGTGAAGGATTTAAAAAATAATGTATGTACATCATTAAGGATAGAGGACTACAAGGGCTAAATCATGAATTACATATGTAAGAATCATTCATACAATTACCATGAGCCAAATCAATGCTCCCAATAAAATAGTTATACAAGTAAATCAGAGATCATAAAACTGGGTCTGCTGAGTGTGTTAGGCTGACCCTGATTGTAAGGCAGCCTCGCAAGGCAGCCTCTTTTCCCTCACAAAGCCAACCATCATCAATAAGCCTGAAATTTAGAAAAGACTGAAAATGTAAAAAATACAATGTAATTGGTAAAAAATTCTCCTTTTTAATTAATCTGTGTTTTTTTTTCTTATTCCATCTTGTTTCAGGGAGAAGGAACACTTTTATTTTTTTATTTTAACACCATAGTTCATGGGTGTCAGGGAAGAAAATTGTTTAAAAATAGTTACACCTGATCCATGACGAAAAATCTAATAAAGATTGAGTCCCTTACATGTTTTGGAAAGGGAAAAATTGAATTGTCCCTTGAAAATGAAAATCATTGGTTTATAATGATATTTCAAAGGAATATATCATTTATTTTCAACTTTTATTTGCTACATTACATGATAACCATGTAATAGTGAATCATTATGATTCTTTTACAACAATGTCATACAATATTCATAATTTTATATAGTAATAGTAATTTATCTTTTACAGAATAACATAACAAATTTCTATGTCATTAATATTACAAAACATATAAGTTTGTCTCCTAGTTTTGTCTGCAATACAAACAACACGTTTTTTGTCATGCCATATCACTATTAACATAATATTAAAGGCTTAGAAGAAAAAATGTAACATAATTGAATGCAGATTCAATATTATATTTAAAAAATTGAGATGCCTTATCAGCATTGTAATCATTTCATTTTTACCCTCGTAACATTTTATTGTGAAATTTTTAACATGTATCGTAAATTTTAATTTTAATTGTTATTATCTAATAAATTTTTGAGGCATTCAAAATTTTAATCACATTCATTTTACTGACAAAAAGATAGAGTTAAGGTTTTTCATGATAGAATTAGATTAAGTTTAATGTGTTTTACAATCTTGATAAAAAGGGATCTTGTGGTAGAATGTAAAACCCCCAATTAATCAAAAGTATTATTTATATATCAGCTGCATATATTAATACCACTGCAAGAACCACTTTGTACCTTTTTGTTTCAAATCGCTTATAAGAACTTGTGAATGAGGTTTCTTGAGGTTTCATGCTTAATACATGTTAACATGTGAAATACAAGGGTACCTATCAAAACTAAAGACCAATAACATTTGATCTGTTGCTGTTAAATAAAAAAATTATTTTTAAACAGCTCTAAACTTAGATTACAATGATGATATAGGGTCTTAGCCAGGTATTGGGAATGTTTCTTTTCTCAGAATTATTCATGATCTTATGTAAATAGATAATTCATGATAACATATTTCCACAAAATTAGGGAACTAAAACAAGTAACACACATTTGCAAAAAAGCACATAGGTACAGAGACATATTTAAGTATTATTCGCAAAGGAAGACACATTTTCACAGGCTTATTCATTGGACAAGCAGCCTGTTTGGGCATTGAAAGTAAAACTCTGGGCTTAAATACTTATGTGTAAATATTGAAAGTAAAAACACTTTCATGGCTACGAGAAATTAATACCTAAGGCGAAGGAGAACAGCGTTTGATTAATAAAAGCATTGGAAAAATATGTACCTATTGCACTAAAAATTATTGAACAAAATGCCAAATATTTGCTCAAACAACAAAAACAAAATACCAAGTAATTTTTTCAATTATGAAACAGCGTTTGGCTTTTGTGTTTACCCTGTTAATCATTTTAGGTCTCCCAAATGGAGGAAACTGTCATTAACTATCCATTAATTAATTTTTGCTTTAAATCATTACATTTTATCAATGGAGTGAGTTTAACTGTATACATTGATCTGTTCTTTGAAAATAATTGATCTTTAAATAATGGGAGGGATATAACCTCAGGAGAGAGATGTACCTATTTGCTGATGGGGGGTATTTGTGTTTGTGTGTGTTTGCATAGCGACAATGTGAGGCAAGATCCCTAGAATAAATTGCATCTGAGTTAACATTTACACATCACAAATACCAAGCCTCACATTACATTCTTATCTAAAAAAAACTTGGATGTGAGAGGGTAGGGAGATTCTACTTTTCAGATAGATTTCTCTCCATGAAGGACTGCCTTGCCAAAGATCTAAACACCAGAATTCATTTAACATTAAAGCATTTCAACCAATGTGCTTATGATTTGAGAAATTTATAACCATGAATTTTATCAATTTAATTACTAAGTGCTTTGAATGGCACCATCTTTTTTTAGAAAAGCATGCAAATAACTTTGCAGCAGTAGAAACGCATTATACAAAGTGAAAGGATGACTTTTAAATCTCTCAGAAAACTATTTTATATATCACATTACAAGTTTTTCATTTGAAAGGAGTAAAAAATCTTAAGTGTTACAAAAAATACTTGGTGGTAAGTTAGACTGTAATGCAAAAACTATTCAACTAATTAAGATCACTATTCAGATCAGTAACTTTGCTTATAAGTTTAAAGTAGGTATTAAAATAGATTTAAGTGCCAAAAATAGTATGAATAACTTCAAATTTACTTAAATTGGTGATGGTGCTTTTTTTACTGTAATGATGAAAAATGCAAACATAACAGTAGAATTTGAAAAATAGTGAATTGAGGCTTTGGAAAATTATCCATTCCTTTTCGTTTATGAATATTTGCAAAACATTGGAAAGAGGTTGAAATTAAGAGCAAATTTCTAACACCTTGAAGAATATATTCAGCACAGATAGTTCTAAACTAATATCCACTTCTGAACATGCTCAAAAACATTTTCTACATGAGGGTACCGAGCATTTTTAAGTCACTTGAGTCAAACATTGGTGAGTCGGGCCACAGCAACTTGTTTATCATTGACAGATGCAACAGATAGTTTATTTCATATGTGTTTTTCATTATATCTTTTGGATTTCTAATTAACAGATTCTTGCATAAGCTGTTGTATCAATATGTACACACATTAAATTCATCTACTACATTATATAGTATATTTTGGAGGTAACATCTTTCACGCGTTCAGTGAACTACTTGTCACACAAAAATGCATATTGCTTGCACTTAAAGATTAACAAAATGACATTGAACCTTTCAGCCAAATTTAAAGGCAGTAAATAAAATGTTTGGTTGCTGTAAGGGCATAATTTTGACTCAGCCCATATATACCTCTCATGCAACATTTTGCAAGGAAGTGGTATCGAAAGAATGATATGAAATTAATAATGATGAAACCAGATTATTTGGTTATTGTCTAATAACATAAGTACATCTTAGAGGCCATGTTCACTTTTGGCCTATTACTTTTTCCATTTTATCTGTGTTAACTGTTAACAGTTTCTTTATTGATTTTGTTTTGTCATCCATATGCTATAGAAAACAGTCTTCCTTTTTTTATTACTTCAAATCTGATCATGAGTCTTTCTAGATGCATCTAATTTTGTGATTGCAGCACAAAATAAGACCTCCCGAGCAAACTTAAAGGAGGTTTATTAGAGTCTGTCTGCATTATTTTATGAATTTTATCACTCTAGAATCTCCCAATGGAGAATGATCAAAACAATGCCTTGAAGTATGATGACTCTCAGTTGCCCACTTGCCTCCTGCAAATCTGTTACTCAAAAGATTCCATCATTACTTTCAAACTGTTGACTTCGCAGGATCTCCTGTCTTTGTATGCTTTACTGCCCAGATTGTCTTCTCTCACACAACGATGACTTACTCTCAGCTGCATAGTGGGTGCTTCAGGGTATTTGGGCTCGCAACTAGCCGCATTTTGTTTTCCTGAAGACTTTTCCCACAAGGTTAACTAATTCTTTGAAGTCAGAATCATCACAAACTCTGGAAATAAAAAGAAACATATCAATTTAAAACTAACACCTTTAACTAGAAAGCTGGTATGATTTGTTTTAGATAGAAGTCACTGAGTATTAAGCCCATCAGTGCTTGAAATACAACCACCAGGAAAAATATTTATGGTTTCCTGGAAAAAACTGGGTGCCCAGAAAATCAGACTCTTGGCTGAAATTGATGGAATTTGCCATAAACTTGTCATTTCAATATTTCTTTAGTGTAGGGCTCCCATTTCTCACATTTTTACTGGGACAGTCCCATTTTTGGATAGAATGTCCCGGTGTCCCAAATTTTTTCCAAATGTCCTGCTTTTTTCTTTTGTAAGTATCATTCCTAAAAGCAGTTCAATAGGCTTTCCATTTTAAATATGCAGCACTCCTGGTGTCGAATACATGAAATTTTGATGAGGTATATTTTAAGAAGTTGGTAATTACTACTATTAGAATTAGTTATTAGAATTAATTCTAATAACAATGCTCTTCTTTTCCCCATACTTATGTTGGCAGTGTTACATACACACGGTTCCGGGTTTCATATGATGGAAGATCAGTTCAGTGCCGACATTGCTAGATTGTAAATTGGTTGCTACTCAGTGTCCCTCATAGTTGGTATCATGCCGAAACGTACATACTTATTTAAAGATAGTATTAGAGGAGAATTTCCCATCATCAAATGAAACAATGAAAGCTTCAAACATTGCTAAGACTTATTTTAAGGATTTGTCTTGGGTTAACTTCCATGCCCAAATATCTAAGGAAAAGAAAATTCTTGATCAAGTTCATAATTGTGACAAATATTCTAATGTATCGTGTAAACATGAACTTTAATCAGGCGTATTTTGAAATTCTGTTTTTATAATCATTGTAAGTGCGATTGTGATTCATAATACAGGCAACGGAGAATTTAATCCTATTTTTCTCATTTCTATTGTGTCCTTTTTTATGAAATGTCCCAGTTTTTTAAAAGTGAAAAATGCAAGTGTCTCAATTTTACAAAAATTCCAATATGGGGGGGACCCTACTTTAGTACCCCTTAAAGGGCTTCCATGGCCATGCATACATTTAGCAGGCATTTTTCCCTTTACTTATTGTTAGATAAACAGCAAATAAACTGACACCCTCTCCTTAAATGTCTACTTTCTGTCTAAGGTGCAGGTACGCAGGTTATAGGTTTCTGGGCATGTCAAGCTTAACCAAGTAGTCTGAGTGATACTTTTACACTAATGTTTAATTTTCACGGAATTTATAATAGGAGGTCATACCAATTTCAATGCAAAGGCATTATCATCAGGTACAAATTACCACTCATACGTCCAGGGATATATGTACAGTCGCCGCATAAAGTCTGGCGACATCGGCAACTTAATCCCCTTAATTCACTAGCCCCCAAGACGAGGTTCCAATTCACGACTACTCTGGCCACTTTCTCACCTCCTTCCCACCCCCCTCCTCCTCTCTATCTCCCCTCCCCACCCCCCTCACTTTTGAATCACTGGAGCCACTCAAAATCATAGTT
The DNA here is from genome assembly GCA_963573305.1 of Pyrrhosoma nymphula. Taxonomy (NCBI): domain Eukaryota; kingdom Metazoa; phylum Arthropoda; class Insecta; order Odonata; family Coenagrionidae; genus Pyrrhosoma; species Pyrrhosoma nymphula. The sequence goes on along the minus strand of OY754329.1, from coordinate 171,082,867 downwards.
TTGCATGTTTGGTGCTTTTGTCGATGTCGCCAAACTTTATGCGGCGACTGTATATGCATATGTATGTACTATCTCGTAGTTGTAGTAGTATTTTTGTTTTACGTGCTTCGTGCACTAACTGTCTGCAACGTGCAGACAGGGGCCACAGCACTCGAACGAATCGGGAGGATCACCCGTATCCAAACTCGAGCCGAGCCCAACGATGCTTAACTTCGGTAACTGATCGGGAACCGGTGTTCCCATCGTGGTGGGCCGTTGCCCGTACTATCTCATTTCAGGGTACGATGAGGGTAAGGGGTCATGCATAAACTACGTCACCAACCTAGGAGAGGAGGGGGTAGCCTAAAAACCTACGGTGAGTAACGAGGAAGAGGGGGGGGGGGGGTTCACTCAAAGTAACATAGCTGTTACAATGCACCTGTTTACGTTTTTTACTCGTCAACATCGCGTCGACAATACTACAGAGTTTAACATGAGGAAGGGTGTGCAGGGTGTTTCTTACACCCCAAGCTTCTGCTTTAACTCAATGTAACTGAATCATTGCCACTACAATGACGCAAGTCTTTATACCATCAAATGGCTTACATTTTAACCTTATCGTGGGTTAAATAGCGACCTCGTGACAACACCATTCAAGGCAGCAGTCAGAAATGTGGGAAGGGGAGAGAACAAAGTAGATGAGCACGGCACCTTGCACCGTGATTCATGATTGATTTTAAAAATGAAAGTAACTTGTTCCACTTGAGATTAGATAGTTCTATTATATCTAGTTCGGCTCCTTTATTTGTCTTATTTCAGCCTTTCCCTAAAAATAAACTCACCCAATAATTGAGAAAATATTTTTGAATTGAAAGTTTCATTTGTAGAGACAATGTTACATGTTTGGGGGAGGGGTTGGGAAACAGTTATCAATGAAGGGGGTGAAACAATCACCCCATAAGGGAAAGGTTGGATGTGATGAGGGGTGAAGGTGTCCTTGGAGAGGAGGAGTATAGGGTAAAAGGGTACGAGTAGTGAATATCAACTGGTTGAGGTCCCTTAACGTGGTGGGTGGTCAATAGCATGTAAGAACAGTTGCCACGAGGGGCGGAGTGCCTTTTGACCAAAGTATCATTCAAAATGAGTTCTTTGTGCGTCCTTTTTCATATCTCCAGCTCCTCCAAATATCCATCTTTTTCCCTCTTTCGATTTTATGCAACATTTTGGGAACAAAGTCATCACTGTGTGTCCCTCTTCCTGAGAGAGAATGTTGCACAGAAATACATAGGTCCAGCACACGCATGATCGACAAACAATTTATTAAACAGTATAATCAAACACAGAGCACGGCACAAAATATGGTGAAGATAAGTATACAGCCTTTGAAAATCATATGGTGCATCATTGTTAACATAAAAAAACTGGTTAAAAGCATCTTTAATCTGGAGGTGAAGTGGTATCACAAGTTAGCATCGACGAGTTTAAAAAAATAGATTTTGATATTTTAGGAAAAGTTGAGGAGATAGATGTCAAAGGCAACCGTGGTAAATTGAATAACACTCCACAGTCAGCAAAGCTTGACACACATATGGGTACTGGGTAAATTTGAATCCAAATGGTGGGAATCCACATTCGGGGAAGTTTCACTGCACTCGAATAGTAGACACGGATAATCAAGGGAAAAACCTGCAGTTGAGAAATCTAGGAATGAAAACATATGTTATGGATAATCAAGGGCTGCAGTATTCTAAACCTCAGTTGATAAGGGAAATCTGAGTATACTAATTTGTAATGTTTCTGATGAGCAACAATAAATCGGGTGTGATTTCACTATTGTAAATAGAAGCATTAAATTATGGAATGGCTCGAGATAAGTTCAATACAAAGCCAGTACAACAGAAAGATGAGCTGATAATTTTGCGGGAAAAGCCCAAACCACAAGGGATACACGCAAAACCACAGTATTCTGAGCAGTGGGATAGCCAGGTTTTGGGTCTAGGGAGGGGTAGAAAGTTTTAAGGGGGGCAAAAAATTTTTAGTAGCCACCGACTCAGAAATTAACCAGTTAACTAAACTTTACAAATTTTGGTGATGCAATAGGCGGATGGATATGTACAAAATATGACAATTGACAACGTATTATACAAATTTGTTTATACATATTTGGGACTTAAGAGTGGAAAAAAACACAGACTTAGGGGCGCCAGAACACAGGGTGGGTGGGGGGGGGCATTCACCCCCCCTGGCTACGGTACTGATTCTGAGGCAGGTTGTAACCATATTTTACTGTATTCGATTAGATTACCCTATTGGAGAGAATAAATTACTCACAGATATCTTATTTCTATTCTAGTCAGACATTTATTTATGCATATAGGTGTTTATATCTATTTTGGCAAATGAGATTTTCATAATCATACATTAAATATGATAATTATATGAAGCAATGTTTTGAACTCATATTTACCTTCATAATTGACCATGCCATCTCCATCAAGGTCTGCCTCCTTAATCATGTCATCCACTTCTTCCTCCGAAAGTTTTTCTCCTAAATTGGTCATGACATGGCGGAGTTCTGTTGATGAGATGAGTCCATCATTGTTCTTGTCAAATACCCTGAAAAGTAAAATAGTGCTCATTACATTAAGTCTAAGATTGGCTTGATTAATGAAGGTGATTTCCACCCAGACAGCACAGATCGTCGAAAAATGGTGTGAAATTCGAGTTATATTTGTGAATCACACGTGCCAAACCCGTCGATAAACCAGCCCGACACGTGTAGAACTGGTGCATTTTCTGTCCCATGTCCGCCCAAAATCGTGTAATACACGTGCCTCGCCTGGCAACTGGGTGTAGCTTCCACAATTAGCCGTCATTAGGCGCCACCGTCGATCACACCCCAAGCGGCTGGGAATTTGAATTTCTCCTATGCAGTTAGTGAATACTTAATACCCATTACCACGAACTATGTATTTACCAAATTGCAGCACCCCAGATATCTTTTGCTAACATGGCTTGATGCATTACTTAACAGAGATTTTTTTAACAGATTGCTCACTGGTACAATTACATTAGACTTTAAAGAATGCAAGGTTTGTAAAAATTAAATACATAAAGATATTTATTATTTTAAAATTGAAAAAAATCTACGATTTCCTTTGGTCATGAGTGTGATTTTTTAAAGACATTAGGAGAATGAGTGACCATCAACACAGAGTGACCCAGATTGGTGACAGATGCCTGCTTATAATGTCTTCTCAACACCCTTACTGGAGCTTGAATTTCGTAACATTTCACCATGAGTCACCATGACGGCTAATAGACTGAGGTTTTCAGCAAGCAACTAGCTTGCCACTACATGGCACCGCAATGAGTGCTGAGCTGCAAGTTCATTGTCATTGGTACCATGACTGTGCAATATTAGACCATGATATCACTATATGGAAAAAGTAGTTATTCAAATTAGGAAGGCAAATGTCAAATTGAGTGGTTTAATATAATATATGGGATTACGGTGTTACTACTTCATCAAAGGGTCTCAACCAATCTCCAGCAAGTTCCTTGTGTTATCAGAATTTATGGAGCTAAGTTTTCATAAACAGCTGTAGCATTGGTTTCAAAAGTAGCATAGGGGTAAGTACGAGATATCACATGCAAAATATGTAGAACAAAAATGATGGCACAATGAAAGAATCTGACAGGTCGGCAAATGGTAAATGAAGAGATTGATTAAGGTGAGGAAGTGGTGATAATGGTCACCAAAAATGAGCTGTGAGTATAGAGTAAAGGAAAACACATTTTACCGTGGTATAATTTTGTATGGAAGGGCAGAAGTAATATTTTAGTCACATCAGCTAAATCTAAAAATGCCCCTAAAGTAAGTGTCAACACAAGTTGCACCCATTGCCAACACAGCATGCCAAGATGGATGCTTTGCAGACAGATGTGTGCTGCCTTTGATTGTGTATATTCTTTTATATTGTGTTCTATCTCCTATAGTATTGTATACAACCACAGGTCAGTAAAAGGGAATAAATCAGGCAGTACTGAGACGGCAGTATAATGAGGGGCAAGATATTAGGTAATCATAGGTGAGGTAATCAGATCTAGGTCAAACTGAGGAATATTAGGACAGATGATAATGGAGGCTAGAATTTGGCATTAACCCATTACCGCCCACCGTAGCCATATGGCTACACCCTGCCGCCCGGAGCGTAAGACGCTGTTTCGGAAGAGTCACATACATAATCGCAGTCAAACTGTATACACATTTTTGTTTAAGGTCACGCTCGCCTATTTCATGTGTTTGATTGCTTCGGAAGCCAGTCGGTGCGGTTATCTACGAGCGGAAAGAGAGGTGTGCGTTTCAGAGGAGCAAAATGGACGTTCGCTGCAGGTATGTTTGTATCTTTTTGCTGTGTATTCTTTTGTCATGAAGGTAAAATATGTTTTCCTTACTTATTAGGAATAGAGTTGTCATGTGACTACTTTGGTTTGTGAAATTATGAGATCATACGACTTTGATAGTAGACTGCATGTCGCCGTAGCCATATGGCTACGCTGGGCGGATATGGGGTCATTTTACACAAGACGGCAAATTCATTTTTTTATTTGGGGTTACTGCATTTTAAACGTTTTCTACTGTTGGTTGCGTATTTAAATATAAAATTGAAGTGTTTTTCTATGTATTATAAATAACTCTCTGGTTTAAGACAACATCAACGATATTTGACTTACCTACCTGTCGTTGAAAATTTTTAGTTTGATTCGTGCTTAGTTTTCATTGAATTTTAGCGTGAATAAAAATTAATAGCTTTGTGAATACCTATCGTAACTTCTACTTAATTATTTTCTTTCCGCAGGAATCTGACAGTGCGAGATATTTTAGACATTTTGGAGGATAATGCTGAATCTTGTGATATACAAGGCGTTTACATCGAACCCCCAGAAATAAATACCGTTTCTGACGAAGACTCCGGCGATGAAGATACTGGCGGATTAGCTGATAATCTCTCCGGCCGTCAACTAAGGGCTTGCGCATCGTTCCAGTTTGCGCAATCTACTGAAGAAGATGACCAAGACCTCATTTCGGACGGCGCGGACTCCGAGTCCTCTAATTATGAACCCGAAACCAAATGAAAAGGGAAAAAATCTCTCTCTCAAAAGGGGAGGAATCTGCACTAAAGAAAAGGGTTATTGGAAAAAAGACACCAAAAGAAGCTAAAGGAAGCGCAATTGCATTTAAATGGGAGAAGAAGGATCTTCCACAACATGATACTGGTATATTCCCAGAGCCAAATTACACTGCTTTGTCCTCTTTATCCTCTGTAGATTTGTTTGAATTGTTTTTTGATGTAGAAGTGATCGATTTCCTGGTAACTGAGTCTAATAAGTACGCCGTATTCAACAACGAAACGAACCCCAACATAACTCCAGAAGAAATGAAGGCCTTCCTCGCTATACTACTGTTGTCTGGGTACGTACAGCTTCCGGAAAAAAGAACATTCTGGGAGGAAGCTCCGGACGTGCAAAATATCTTAGCTAGCGATGCAATGAGAAGAAATCGATTTTTAGAAATATGTAGATTTCTCCACTGTGCCGACAATTCATCTCCCCCTCCGATGGACGGTGACAAGCTTTGGAAGGTTCGGCCACTTATAAAGAAACTCCAACAACGCTTCATGGCGCAATACATTCCAGAGCAGACTTTAGATTATGATGAGAGTATGGTAAAATACTTTGGCCGCCATAGTTGCAAGCAATTCATACGTGGAAAACCCATACGCTTTGGATATAAAATTTGGTGCCTGAACACACAATCTGGATACCTTGTCTCCTTCGAACCTTACCAGGGTAGGGGTCCGGCCTGCAATGAAATCTATGAAGACCTCTATGGGAAGGCGGCGGCACCCTTACTCGTTATGCTTGATGATCTACCAGACGGAAAGCGGGATTTGCCATATCAACTTTTTTTCGACAATCTCTTTACTGGTGTAAAACTTGTGATCGATTTGAAAAGCAGAGGGTATGGAAGTACTGGAACAATACGACAGAATAGAATTCCTCGAAGCTGCTCGATCCGTCCAGTCAAAGAGATGAAGAAGGAAAATAGAGGATCTTATGACTTCAGCTTCGACGAAAAAAGCAAGGTATTAATTGCACGCTGGAAAGATAATAGTGTTGTCACCATGGCATCTACTGCATATGGAGTTGAACCTGTTACAGATGTGCCTCGTTACTGCAGATTATTGAAAAGGAGAATAAAAGTCAAGCAACCACATCTCATTAGAAAATACAACCAAGGAATGGGAGGAACAGATCTAATGGACCAAGACATTGCTACCTACGCAATCAGCATTCGTGCCAAAAAGTGGTGGTGGCCATTCTTTTCTTGGCTGCTCGGAGCAAGCGTTCACAACGCCTGGATACTGAGGCGAAAAACTGGTAGAGATGAGTCTAAAATTGAGTTTCTTCGTACCATTGTGCAGACGTATCTTGTGCGGTATAAAACACAAAGTCGGGGACCTGGTCGTAGTTTGGCGGTCGGTAGTTCTGCACGGAATCTTCTCCGTTTTTATTGTGTAGATCACTTTGTCGTTCAGAACCCAGACAACAGGAGGTTGCGGTGTGCCGGTGAGTACTGCATCAGCCAAGTGCGAATGTCATGTTCAAAGTGTCTCCGTGGACTTTGTATACCATGCTTCAAAAACTTTCATACAAATCAATAATTCTAGCACTCCTCTGGCAAAACTTGGACAGAGCTGTCAAAAATACATGTTTCCTCAAAGATTACGTTTTTTTCAATATGTTGTAATACAAGTATTTGTGATAATTACATACTTTTTATGCAACGTATGGTTTTTTATTACTTCTAAATCAAAAAATATGTTTGCATACAACATAAATCCATTTTCTCGGACATTTACGTTGAATTCACAGAACGCAACATTTTGACCCCGCTACCGCCCAGCGTAGCCATATGGCTACGGGTCATTTCTCGGAAACGGTATGATATATCTCCGAAATATTTAGCATGGGTACTTACTTTGTCTATAGGAGTAAAATACCAAAAAATATTAAAAATCGCAAGCAAAAAGTTTTCTGGGCGGTAATGGGTTAAAGTAGGAGGCCAAGGTTCTCAGAGGACTGTAGGGCCAAAGAGTGAGTGGGTATAAAGTAAGAAAGGAGCTTCTTACCTGAATGCCTCCCTGAGTTCATCCTCACTATCAGCCCCTTTCATTTTCCGTGACATCATCTGCAGGAACTCGTTGAACTCAATGGTGCCATTTCCATCCTGGTCCACTTCATTCACCATATCACGGAGCTCGGTCTCTGAAAATTCACAATGAAAAATGCCAAGTCAGTGGCTAACATTACGTACCGTACTAATTATGTCATTGGCTGAACTTTCTACAGTTATAAGGTTCGAAAATATATTTGTATTTTTCTCATTCTCCTGCTAACATGATTGTGAATGCTAGTTCATGACATAATTGAAAAATGTTCATATTTTACAGGCAAGAGGTTCTTAGATTTCATTCTGGAGAATCGACATGTAATGTCTTTAGATTTACATTCCATATTTCCTTTCATTTATGCAATCCGACTGAAAATAATCATTTATGGGTTGTAAACATAATCAAGGAAAGCCCATGATAAAGTAAGTTCAATTAAATGAATTAAAAATTCTCTGCCTTAAATGGTTACACTATTAAAGACACAGAATGAAGTTGGATATCAAAAGAAGGTTTATGAACCTAAAGAGGTTAGAAGCTGAGGTAGTACACGCTCTCTACAAGGTGGGATTGGAAAACTTAATTTGATGAAGTAAATGGGATTGAGGTACATACATACACTTTGTATTCTGAAGCAGTGAGTGATAATTTTAAAGGCAGGAAGGCAATAAACTTCCTGATATAAGAATGATTATATTCCGCTAACTACCCCAATTGTTTACCATTTCTTCACTGGCTCAAGACAAGGAGCAGAACTAACATTTCTTTCAGATTAATCAAGGGTGGCAACATGATAAACATAGTACAATATTTTTTCAAACATTGAACAACAAAAACATTGTAAGGTACAATCATAATTTTGTACCACAATAATTAGCAGTTTACCACACCATAACGGCACAAAATATATCGTTTTGTAATTTTGTACCACGATTTCACACCTCTAAGAGAAAATTCTCTGCAAGGATCAGTACCTACATAGATAATACTTTTAATGAATAAATATTCAAATTTTGGCTAGCCAAGATAAATAATAATAAATAGTGGACTATGTGTATTTCAACATTGTTGCTTTGTAAGGTCACCCAAAATAAAAATGATAGCAGATTTGCAATATCTTAACAGCCATGTGCTGGAGGAATTTGACTTTCTGGCTGAGATGGAATGAAAAGGGTTTGAAAATAATATCATAATTTTGTACTGCACCATACTCAAGAAAATGTTTCATGTTGTAATATTATAGCATTGTTTTGACCAAAATAATTTCATACTGTGCTGTACCATGCTCCTATAAAGCCACCAAATAATCCACCGGGGAAAAGGATGCCTTGGTAGCTTAACTGGTTAAAGCACTCGGTGCGAAATCGAGGTATCCGGGTTCGAATCCCGGTCAAGGGGAATGATTTTTCCTCTGTGGAATATCGCACTTGTGGGTGACTCTGTAAAGGTAACAACCGTGGCTAGTCCCGGTACCCTCAAAATTGGTGCTGTACCCTACTGCCACCCTTGATGCTACATAATTGGGAGTATCTTAACATTTTCCAAAGAGTAGGTATAGGGAATTTAAGGTTCAAAGTCCATGCAGGGTGAACATCAAAACACAATATCAGATGAAATCTCCATTAGGGTTCTTGCTTACAATTCTTGGATCTGCTGTCTTACCTGTGGGTCTTTGTCCCAATGATCGCATCACAACTCCAAGCTCAGCCATTGTTATGGTTCCATCCTCATCCTTGTCAAACAGCATGAAAGCTTCTTTAAATTCTATAATACAATGCAGATTTCCGTGCAAGCTCAAAATACACTATTTCAAAGCTAGGTATTAGAAATACTTAACTGTTCCAAATACATTACAACACTTATTATTTCATAAACTGGTTATAAAATACTTGTTAATGCTAAGAGAAAATCTTTATACATATTTTTGAAAATATATGTTTCCTAAAAATGGCAACTACGTAACAGAGCTTCTAAAGAAGAATCTACTAATATGTATATCACTACAAAATACCACTACTTATATATTTATACACTTATTAAACATATCCTCATAAACTAAATGTGCTAAAGAATAGCAAGTGTGCATGCACACATGTGTTTGTAAAATTGTTGACTCAAAGTAACACCCTCCGCTGTGGTGCTTTTATATCCTCCAATGGATATCTGTAAAATGCTATATGATCTTAACCACATTGATAAGTAATAACTTCACTGGATGAGTAGGGATTATGAAGAAAATATTTAAATATGAATGACATGAAGATTGAAGAAGAGAAGTCAGATATGTACCATGCTTTGAGTACCAAATGGTACAATAGCTTTTATTTCTGCAAAATAGTAGACAGGGGCTGTTTCGTAGAACACAGGGAAGTTTCATTTCTTATGATGTTCGAACAACTTTTAATCAAGTACATGTGTAAATTCATGAGAGATCTGATATAATACCAGGTTAATTTAAATAGGGTATAATAAAACATCCTTATTTAATTTCAATACATACATATTTCCTATTGATTTGAATTAGTTATTATTATCAAGTCATTCATTCCATTGATAGCTAAATTCATTTTGAAGGGTAGAAGCTGAAGTTGCAGTTTCAATCAGTCATATTTAACATTATATTTCTTCATAGCTGATTAAACCCCACCAGCACACTCAGGTTAGAAAAATGTCGGTATTCTTTATTTCGCTAGTTCCCTATGCATTTGTAACCACCCTTATGGAAACTTTTGAGAGGCACATCAAGTTGTTTGATGGAAATAAATAAATGACATTCATCGCATATCTATGTTGAGTCAGCGAAAGGTCCGGTCCTGGGCCCCGCAGAGCTCTTACAGTCAGACTTCGGTCAGCTTTGGTTAAACTATTGGGCTTCGCAGAAAGAGCTGTTTCATCAGCTGGGTGTCTTAGTATCATTCTTTGCATCCATTCTAAATCATACACTCTGTATTTTTTTCCACAGTTTTAATTAGCAGTGCGACGCGTTTCACTGATCTACGGCATCATCAGGTACAATTCTTAAGTTTGTTTTGTTTATTGACCGTTGTTGTCTTAGTTACGGGGTTGGTTCGAGTGAGGGAGGTGGCGGTTATACCGTTGGCTTAGAAGTGTGGCCGTGGATAGGTGGCTTGAATGGTTGATTTTCCTTAAAGCTAGTTTCTCGGAAAGGAGTGGGGAGGATTACGGGAACAATTGCTCATTACAGAGGGTCGTGTTAGTGTCTGCCAAGTGCCTTCTAATCTCGATTTGCTCTAACGCATCTGATAAATGATACGCGCTAAGGAACAAGTTAGGTGTCACAAAAATAAGGATTCTAGCTCCCTCTTTGCTAAACATATCTTGGAATGCAACCACAAATCGATTTTGTTCCTTAAGTTTTACACATCGTCTCCAAGGGATTACAAATGGATTCTCTCGAGCAAATAGAGATTAGAAGGCACTTGGCAGACCCTAACACGGCCCTCCGTAATGAGCAATTGTTCCCGCAATCCTCCCCACTCCTTTCCGAGAAACTAACTTTAAGGAAAATCAATTATTCAAGCCACCTATCCGCAACCACACTTCTAACTAAGCCACAGTATAACCACCACCTCACTCACTCAAACCAACCCCCTAACTACGACAACTTAACAACGGTCAAAAAATAAACAATCTTAAAAATTGTACCTGATGATGCTGTAGATCGGCGAAACACGTTGTACCGCTAATTAAAACTGTGGAAAAAAATACAAAGTGTATAATTTAGAATGGATACTATAAATTTCTACAAAGTAAAGCCTAAAACCATAGAGTGTATCAATCTTTGTGTTTCTTTTAGTCATTAATGATGTGAGCAAAGGGAAGAGTTTTTGAAAATTGAGAATCTGAATTTTCTGAGTAATCTTAGACTAGCGTGTAGCCTACAAAGTCTGAAGTGCCCCCAATCTTGTGCTTCAAAAATAAATAATTTGTGTCAGGAAAATATTGATTATCATATATGAAACTGAAAAGATGTAAAATCTGAAGACTTATACACAGGTTATTTAATTAAATTCATAAATCAGTTTCTAATGACAAAGAATGAATGAGAAAATTTAGCACAGTGTTTACCAGTTAAAATATTGGTAATCATAATTACATTTGCGTTGTTGAAAGAACTGATACATTGATCCTAGTAGACAATCAAATGCTTCTATAGAGTTTTATATTAATGTTTTCCTAACCTTAGTATGCTGATGGGGTCAAATATTAATGGCAAGATAATTCCTTTGCTGAAAGAGTCAATCAGAATAAAGGTTTAATTAGGCTGACAGTGACAGCTAATCAATATTCTCTAAATTTCCAAACTAAAGTAACACCAACTGGTACAAAAATTAATATCACACCTATTCTATACACATAAGTTTCTTCAAACAGAAAATATTAGTACACATTAAGAATTCTAACAATTAATGCAAAAAGACTACATATGTATATTTCCAAGTTTCTGATTATTAATATATTTACTCAATTATTTTCACATAAATATAACTAATGGGTAAGCTATTGTACAAGTTAATGCAATAATATTATAGAAACACCTTCATGGCTGATGGTATACATTCATATTTAGGAGCAGAGAGACTAGACTCCATTTAAAAACTGAGAATTTTAGAGGATACTCTGAGGAATAGAGCTATTCTTACCTGCAACTTGATCTTCAGTCAGTCCATACTCAGACTAGAAAGAAAGAGAAAAGGATGTATAGAATGTATGATTATGATAAGGCCACATAATTCAATAGTTCACCCATCTATTTGTAAGTAGTGCTTTCAAGTTATGCGATTAAAATAGGTCAACTCCACCAGTGGCGAATATACGGGGTGAGCCCAGGGGGCCCAGGCCCCCCCTGAAATAGGGCTGCATGGCCATGGCGAGAGGTGCTCGGTGCATGGATGAATACCTAAACTACAGCCTGTCGCCACTAGCTAGCCGGTCTTGCCCCCCCCCCCCCCCAAAGTTATAACCTATATTCGGCACTAAACTCCATGAGTGCAGGCAGGGAAGTTAATATGGGAGAGCTTATTTATATGTACACACACGAGGCTGAGTCAAATACATATAAACCAGACTTTGTCTTCTCATCTCCTCAGGCTGAGAGGGCTGGCAGAGTGGGGCATTGAAGGTCAATGTGCGTTATGAGTGGGGGAACCTGTTTTTATCAGTTCCCTCCCCAGTTCAGCCATGACTGAATAAGATGTTCCATCGCACAATGGATTATAATGAAGTTTTTAACAAAGGAAGGAGTTAAACCATGGGAAATTTAGTCTTTGTTGAAAGTGCAATTTGGAGCCGCTATACCCTTTCTCAGACCCGAATGTTTCATTGGGCCAGCAAGTTTAAGGGTGGACAAGAAAGTGCAGAAAATGGAAGTAATAACAGATGCTCAAGGTCAAGTCTCACAAATGACAACGCATCTATGCAGAGACTCAACCTCAAAGTTTTTCTGAAGAATGGATCTACAGGCTTCCAAAGTGTGTAGAGCTTTCAGGAGTTGATTTGTATGTTGAAAAAAATAAAAGGTTTTGTTTGTATGTTTTTACGATTTATAAATACATTTTTGAAAAAAGTCCATTTTATATTTGAATCACCCTCGTATTATTGAATTAATGAATTTAAGCAGATTTAAGGCAAGGTAAGTAAACAAAAACTTCATAAGTAATGAAGGGCCGTTGGCTGCCATAAATTATGAAGTAGTATATGCTATTATAATAGTTTTCCTCTAAGGAGCATCTATGTTTTTCAAATAACGAAAAATAAATTACCATTTAAAATATATATGGTGTTAAAGGAACACACTATGAGTACATTAATTCTTGTAAAACTTCATATGAGGAAAAGGTCATTAGTTCAACAGAAATGCCCTCTAAATTTGCATGGCTATATTGTTGAAAAGCAGGCACAATCAGCCAATCGAGTGGAAGGGAGCAAGTACTGCTCTATGGCTTGTGTAATTTCATTCAAATTAAATCAAATAGACATATCCCAGTCAACACAAGGAAACAGTTTGCTTTCCATTTATTAAAAAAAGCAACTAAAATAAAATGCAAACAATTTACTTGATTGCTACTTAGATAAACATTAAAGAAGCAACTCTTTGTTCTCATGGTCACATGTCCTCGTCATTGAGTATGCAACACGGAAGCCTTTGTGTAAATATATAAACAGAAAAGCATAAAAATAGTGGATTGGATACCTTACATGAAGTGGCATTATAGGTATATGTGCCGTTGAGAGCAAGAGTGGTGCAACAAACAATGTTTTCTTTGTTAAAAGTAACTGAGGCAGGCGAGATATAGTGGAATGACATCCTGATTTAATGAAAAGAGAGATGGCACTTTTCCACAAATTTATTGAAGTACAACGCGTTTCGACCGTTAGGTCATTTTCAAGTACACTGAGTGGTTTTAGAAAATAGGAGCTGTATTTATACAGGTCGGATGAGTGGGGGTGGGAAGTGGAAAAGGGTGGATGAGGAGGGGGGGATGTGTCATGTGGTTGTGCACTTGGAGAATGGGATGGCAAGGAGTGGGGAGTGGCTCATGAATGTTTGTTCATTCATTAAGTGAATGTCTCCTTCTTGCACAATTTCCAATTTTTCCAGAGCGTCGAGTCTTCGGCCTTTCCTCTCCGCGTGGACGATCTCCGGGTCAAAATCACACGAATGATTCTCTGTAAGGAGATGTTTCGCCACGAGTGAGGTGGTATCTCCTTTCTCCCAGCATTTTTTGTGTTCTTTCAACCGGGTGGTGAAGCTCCGGCCTGTTTGACCGATGTACACTTTTTCGCAGTCCTTACATTTTATTTTGTATACACCAGACTGTTGAAGGGGATGGATCTTATCTTTCGTTTGACAAAGTAGCTTTTCCAAGGTGACCGGATTGTAAAAACACGTTCTGAGTTTATTTTTTCGGATAAGTTTGTCGAGTTTGTTGTATGTCAACAAATGCACGGACGTCATCAGTAAAAACACGTTCGCCATCCTTCCCAATGATCCGACCCCTCGCTTCCAGAGATGTGTGAAAAGAGCCGTGGCGGAGTGCACCGGTCTTTTTGACGAAAGAATGAAATACAGTCTGATCCAAATGAACCCACTCCCCCCGAGACTATTTGGGCTCCCAAAAATTCACAAAGACGGCAATCCCATCAGGCCCGTGGTGTCAAATAGAGGTGCCCCGACCCATAGACTAGCGGCTAAACTAAACGACATAATCAGGAACTTCACATCTTTCTCCTCTAAATTCAGTGTCAAGAACTCAATTCACCTGACTGAGTGCCTTGTGAATCACAACCCCCCCAAGTGCTGCAGATTGGTTTCTTTCGATGTAGATAACCTCTTTACATCAGTACCAGTCGCCGAAACAATTGAATTGACGAGTCGTTTACTTCATGACTCTCATATTAATGACGTCCTAATAGAGGAAATTCTGACCCTTGTGACAACCTGCACCAACCAAAACTATTTTACGTTTAATGGCGGTTTTTAATCACCAGACGGAAGGCCTGGCGATGGGTAGTCCCCTGTCTCCGTTACTGGCCGAAATTTTTATGGCAAATTTTGAGTACAATCTTTTTAATTCCGGAAATCAACTTTTAAGAAATGTAACGTATTGGCATAGATACGTCGACGACATCATTTGCTGCTGGGCGGGTAGTGATCGCCAATTGAACTGTTTTTTAAAGCTTTTAAATAGTCAACACCCTAACATCAATTTTAAGTTGGAGAGAGACAAAAATGGACGGTTGAATTTTTTAGATCTCACGATATCCCTAAAAAATGGCAAACACGAATTTGGAGTGTTTAGGAAAAAGTGCTACAATGATACAGTGATTCTAATAGACTCGGTTCATCCCATAGCGCACAAAATGGCATCATTCCACTCATTAATTCATAGACTAATATCGCTACCCCTTCAACCGGTGGAATTCTCAAAAGAACTCAACATAATTAAACACATAGCTTTAGCTAATGGCTACAGTGACGGATTAATAGACAGACTTTTAAATAAAAAACAACGCGACGTCGCCTTAATCAATTTGTCTGCCCTCGTGCTGCCCCCACCCGAAACCAAAACGTGGTGCAAAATTCGGTTCATTGGCGATATATCATACAAAGTCGACAAACTTATCCCAAAAAATAAACTCAGAACGTGTTTTTACAATCCGGTCACCTTCGAAAAGCTACTTTGTCAAACGAAAGATAAGATCCATCCCCTTCAACAGTCTGGTGTATACAAAATAAAATGTAATGACTGCGAAAAAGTGTACATCGGTCAAACAGGCCGGAGCTTCACCACCCGGTTGAAAGAACACAAAAAATGCTGGGAGAAAGGAGATACCACCTCACTCGTGGCGAAACATCTCCTTACAGAGAATCATTCGTGTGATTTTGACTCGGAGATCGTCCACGTGGAGAGGAAAGGCCGAAGACTCGACGCTCTGGAAAAATTGGAAATTGTGCAAGAAGGAGACATTCACTTAATGAATGAACAAACATTCATGAGCCACTCCCCACTCCTTGCCATCCCATTCTCCAAGTGCACAACCACATGACACATCCCCCCCCTCCTCATCCACCCTTTTCCACTTCCCACCCCCACTCATCCGACCTGTATTATACCTGTATACAGCTCCTATTTTCCAAAACCACTCAGTGTACTTGAAAATGACCTAACGGTCAAAACGCGTTGTACTTCAATAAATTTGTGGAAAAGTGCCATCTCTCTTTTCATTAAATCAGTTTTCTTTGTTGTTAAATCAGGCTCAAAATGAATTAAATTATTAATTAAACCCAGAGCGCTGCTTTCTAGTGGAAAAAAACTCTGAAGCTGGACTCAGGCCACTTGTGCAAAAAATAATACAGGTAAAGGAATGCTTATAACACAACTATGGCAATAAAATGGCTTACATAACTTTTGCTCCCAACGGCTCACTTAGGTATATTGTATATGTATGGATATCTGCGGTTTCAAATATAGTTTCCCCTTGTGTGTTGGCCAAACTTCACACACATTCATTCGTGTGTAGTGTATACAGTACATATACGCACTAGATTGAAACATCTCGTACCACCTCACCTAGATTTCACACCTTCCTCTTCTTTTATCTAGGTTTACGACCGAAGATTGCCTCCAATGATCCACATTCTACCATTAATAAGAGCTCTATGGAAAACCATAGTTATATCGGGTGTTAAAAAAATAACACACACAAGTGTCAGCGGGGTAATTTTCGACCTTACGCCCACTTCTTTACTTCAATGTTGGCACTACCGATGCAGTTGTCGCATTAATTTTCCAGCCTTTCGCTGATTAGTTCTTTATTTTCCAATTTTCAAGACTAAAAAAAAACTATCTCACCTTCGCCAAAATTTCTGAGCGATATTCGTCATAGATTTTCACTCCATCTATGCTCTATCAAATGGCGCAGATATGATACTTGTTTTTGAACATCCACCATACATATATCTAGTGTAATTCTTATATTCTATGCATAAGCAGTTATATTTATTTTTTGTATGTCAAGTTTATATTTCGGGCGAGAACCATACATATTTCATATTTGAAACTGAAAGTGGAAACGTTTTTTTAGTCAACGAGGTTAGAAAACCGCATGTATGCATGATGCATGGCGATATAATTATATTTATTTATATATTAATATCCTTGAAGCACACAGTAAATGAGATGAATATTTCAGCAGTGATGGAGTGTGAGTGATGTGTGGAAGAGTTTGAAAGGAATGAATTTGCAGAATTTGTGCGTGGAATAGTGGTGCTAGGGAAAATCCTAGCAATGATTATGAGAATGAGAGGAAGTGAAGATTGCAGGGAGGGGAGAAGAAAGAAGAGGCACACACATGGGATTGGAGCAAAATCTGAGGACGAGCGAAAGGAGGTAATTAATGCATAGAGAGAAAAATAATACAAAAAATGCTGCGAAAGAAAGCGAGGATAAAATGCGTACACATACATACATGAGGCTGCGACAATGTAGAGTGCAGAGTGCAGATGCAGAGTCTTCAGATTGTGCGCCAGGAAAGCACCAAGTCTTACAATGCAGAGTGATTTTGGAGGATACATGAAGCTCTTTTCGAATTGGGTAAAAAGGGCCAAGCTGGAAGAGGGACGGGAATACATTCGATAAAGAACAAAAGTATCGAGATCTTGTGGGAAGAATCGCCACGTCAGGAGGGAGTACTTTGAAGACATATATAGAATAATGGTGCAGACGAAGAAGGTGAGCCTTAAGAATTAGGATGTGGAAATTTCAATCGGGAGTATTATGAGAATGAGTTCGTAAACGGCAGTTACAATTTTGAAAAAATGAGAAGGCTGTCGCATTAGATGGAATAACTGGTGAAATGCTGAAGTGCGGATGTTAGTTACTCATTGATCGTAAGTGCCATGCGATGATGGCTCATGCGATTAACGAGCTAAATATAAGTTAAAGATATGAGTTAAAATAGTTCAAATAAGGCTTGAGAAATTCATTCGCTCCAACTGATTCGAAGCATGCGATTTCAGTCCCATAATGCGAAGGGAAGAAGAGCAAGGACGGTTTTAGCGCATTCTGTTCATTGGGTAGGTCATCCGGGAGAGAAGTGTTGGATGAAATACATAATCAAAAGGGTGATGAAGATAACGGGAGACATAATCTTGGGTGTGCATTGCGCAGTATGGGTTTAGGCCGGGGAGGGGATGTACGGGAGAAGGCATATGACAGGGTAAATACGTTGTGGAAGGTTCCGAGTGATAATGAAATAAACGAGCAATTATTGATTGTTACGAAAGTGATCTACGATAACAGTAAGGCAAGTACGAAAATGAATGTGGCCATGAGTGACATGTTTGAAATAAATAAGTGCGTAAGACAAGGCTACGCAATGTCACCGTGGCTGTTCAATGTTTTTTTATTGATTAATATGTGTGATGTGCATGTACTGCAAATATTGGTTTGAAACTTGGAGACAGTCATGGTGCTCACGTAAGAGGCTCATCACTCGAAGTGTGTCGTGAAAATAACTTTTGGTGTGGTTGGGTGATGGCCCGGTATTTAAGGAAATTTGGAGGGGGGGAGGGGGAGAGAGAGACAAAAAAAATATTGCATGTGAGACACTGAGCCTGGGGAGATGTGCACCACTGGTTTGAGATATAAATGTGCGAGTTCTACAATACGCTGATGATGCATTAATGCTGTGTGAGATACTATAGGGATTACAGAAGCTTCTCGATAACTTTTGCGAAGCAACTGAGAGAATTGAGCTGAGGATGAATGGTGAAGTATTTGAACAAGTGGATGATTTTGTGCACTTATAGGCCGTAATGTTTACGAAGGATGAAAAGATAGATGGATAGATAAACGTCTTTATTGGGGCGAGACTGAGACTTTAAAAAGCCCCTACTTCCACCTAACCCCTTGTCAGTATATGAACACAGTGAACATGACAAACACTGCAATATATAAATCAAAGAAATAATACTAAAAAAAATGGAAATAGAATATTAACGCCACATAATGAAGTATCAGAAATAAGTGTAAAAAAATATGCACAATTGTGGGAGAAACGTGAGGATTTTTGCTGCCATCCGCCGTCACGGAAAAAACCCAAGACAGATGGACGAGGAGATAAAGAGGCGTAAGAATGCTTTAACCTGGATCCGCCCAATGTAACAAAAATGTCACACGCGGTATCGCTCCACTCTAATATCTCTTTCATCGCGCGGGCACGCTACATTGTTGTGTTTTATACTTTGTTAGAAAGAGGAAGTTTAGGGCTTTATTTCAGTGCACGACTCGTCAAGTGAGAGTGAACACGTATCCTCCAAGCACTCCTGATGCTCAGGTGCCTTCCCTGGACACTGAAAATGGACGTTCGCTTTGTGTAAGTATTAAATTTTTTCAATAATTATATTCCCTTACTGCAACAATTTTTAGTTTTTATTAACATAATGATACAACATTATTTATTATGCATTAATATATTTGGTATTGCTTTCCAATGCTGAAATATTCTCTGATAAACGCTACTGTGACATAAATGTCACATTGGGCAGATCCCTATGCAAATCTTCAAATTCGCAACATTTAAGCTCTCTTCAAAATTTAAAGCAATTCCAATGTTTTTGCCTTCGTATTCCCGTCAAACGAATTATTTTATATCAATTAATCGATTAATTTGCATTTATACACTATTATTCCGGTAATTACGTTTGCATTAATATTTTTAATCTTTGTGATATCAATATTTCAGAGATATTACACTGCGAGAAGCCATAGAGCTTCTGGAAAGCGAAGTTCTTGACGAAGTGGAATCAATATACCTTGAGCCACCAGAAGCAGCAGTCGTCTCTGATGAGGACAGTGCAGATGAGGATGCCGGTGGACTTGTGAACAATTTAACGGGAAGACAACTTCGGGCAAGAGTGAAGCTTGTTTTGCGGAATCGGCTTGATGATGATGGTCCTAATGAATTTCAAGAGAAGACTGAAACTTCGATACCAGTTGGATGTTAGGAAAAGGATTTGAAGTCAACGAAGCTTACACCATTTCACCAAAAGAAGAAGGTAAAAAGAGAATCAGCCAAACGGCAACAGGAAGATCTTTTTGAAAGAAATAGATTATTTCCCGAAACATCTTTCTGAATTGAGGGACAAATCATGTGTAGAAATTTTTGAATTGTTTTTTTTCGGACGACATTTTTGATTTTCTGATGGCAGAATCAGATAAATATGCTACGTTTATTGGTTGTTCATCTCCTAAAATCAGTAAAGAGAAGATGAAAGTTTTCATAGGAATCTTTCTGTTATCAGGTTATAATAAGGTTTCATCCAAGCGATGCTACTGGGAAGATTTCTGGGATGTTCACATCTCAATAGTCGCCGGAGCCATGCGGAGGAATAGGTTTCTTGAGATAAGTAAATTCCTTCACTGTGCAGATAATACGATGCTCGACATGAAAGACAAGTTGTGGAAGCTACGCCCATTGATAACTAAATTGAAAAAACGTTTCAGGGGGATGTTTCCTACTGAGCAAAATCTCTCATTTGACGAGAGTATGATTGAGTATTTTTGTATCCATCCCTGCAAGCAATTTATTCGGGGGAAGCCAATCCGTTTTGGTTGCAAGGTCTGGTGTTTATTTACTCCCAGTGGGTACTTAGTTGATTTTGACGTTTATCACGGTAAAAACCCACATTCAAACCATGTATATGAAAGAATTTTGGAAAATGCGCCGCACCTTTGATTTTGATGTTAGATGATCTCCCACACGAAAGACAAGTATTGCCATTTCGGCTATATTTTGACAACTTATTTACAGGAATGAGCCTCCTCACTCATTTGATTTCCCGCGGATATGGTGCAACTGGCACTCTTAGAGAGAATAGATTACCTAAAGATTGTCCTTTGAAAGAAAGTAACTTGAGTAAAAAATCTGATTGAGGCTCATAAAAGTATTTTAAAAGTGATGCTGATGAAGTTATAGTTGCGAGGTGAGTGGATAATTCTGTTTTCATCATTGCTTCGACTTGTCATGGTGTCTACCCCATGAAAAAAGTTGACCATTACTGCAGAATAAAAAAGAGGAGAAAGAAAGTGTCCCAGCCGAATATGTTTTGGGAGTACAATAAAAATATGGGTGGCACGAATCGCATGGACCGAAATATTACAGATGTGAGAATTTTTATTCGTGTAAAAAAATGGTGGTGGAGTATTTTTTCTTGGCTTTTGGATGTAGCTGTTTACAATGCTTGGCAGCTAAAGCGGAAATCTGGTCCGGGCATGTCACAATTAGAGTTCAGGCGTACTATAGTCCAAACATACCTGACCATATATCGATGTCAAGCCAAGTATAGCCGCCGCATTACTTCATTTTCATCAGAGGCAGCCAATTAAATACGTTACGATGGTAAAGATCATTTAGTCTCTTTTATACCAAATAAAAGAAGACGTCGCTGTGCAGGAGAATATAGCCCTTCTGTCGTCCGCACTGAATGCGTTAAATGTAATGTGGGACTGTGCAAACATTGCTTTTCTGTTTACCACTCAAAATAGTATACACTGGCATTCAACAATAAATTAATCTTTAGTTTACTTGAAACATTTTGATTCATATTTCATTCATTTTTATGTTATATTATACTTTTATGTGTTGTGAGAATATTTTTTAAATATGTATTTATTCTATGTATATGCCAAGGTTGGGGAAATGTATTTTTAATAGTTTTACTTATTCGCCATGTAAAAATAATATTTAAATGTACCTTCAATTAACCCATTCTTATGTCAATTCAAGGTTCTGTAATTTCATAACGCACTTGACGAAAGCTTTATATGAATGATAAATTGATTTTTCCTGATGTATATTTGATAAGTTTGTATTATAAACATTAGAAATTTAAATATACCCCACATTTGTGAAATAACATTGGCAAAATCCAGCAAATTTTTTCATTTAAAAACATCACACATTCAAAGAAAAAATTCATGAATCGCGGAAAATGAAACACTGAAAATTAATGCTATATTTTCAATGACATACTTTAATTTTAATAAAAACTTATCAATGGTGTACATAAATTATAATTTGTGCAAAATAAATATATGTTTCCAATGTTTTTGATCATTTAAATGAACTCTGTAGCAAAAATGCGAAAAAAATTGCTTTATTTGGGGAAATATTACCTTGCACCAAAAGACAACAGATCCGCCCAATGTGACATTTATGTCACACCCTGTATCTCTGAAACTACACACCCGATCAATGTAATATTTTCAGAATGTGGTAAAAAATAGGTCCTTATCATTCCCCTATCATATCAAGTATTAATCTTAAAAAAAAAAATTTGGGCGGATCCAGGTTAAGGAAAGCCGTAGGTGTAGTATGCGGAGCATTTTAAGGAAATGGGTAATTGTCTAGTGAAGCGTGAAAATCGCATGGTACACAATGCACTCCTCTACACTTCATGGCATGGTAGTGAAACTTTTTTATGCCAGGGTGAGCATAAAAGTCGGCTAAATGCAGTAGGAACCTGAAAGGGGTTTGCGGCAAAAGTAGGATGAATAGGGTTAGGGGTGGGTGATGAAAGAGTGTGGAATGAATGGACCAAGATACGAAAAGAGCATGGTTTGGACTTGTCGAGAGAATGGATGAGAATCAAATAACTAAACATCTTTCCAATCATTGCGATTGCACAAATGATAATGGTACGCAGACACGCACACGGGTGCGAAGATATAAAACACCAAAGACGGTGAAATTCGCCATGAATAAAAATCATTTGACTTGACCGGGATTCGAATCCGGATCTCCCAATTGCCGGTCAGGTGTGTTTAGCCAGTTGTACACTACCAAGCCTTCTTAAATTCAAGGCGAATTTCACCGTCTTCAGGCGTATAACTAAACAGCTATTTGATTGTGGAGTGAATTATGCGAGAGGAAGGGGTGGACCCGAGAATGCCGCATGAGTGAACATGGAGAAAGAAACTCTTCAGGAGGAAAATTGGGAACAGTATTAAGAAAAAGAGAGAGAGCGTGAATGAAGCAATGTGACAGAAGCAAAGAAGGTTTTTTAAGGATAGAGGGTCGTTTGGAGGAAATTATTAAAATCGAAGTCAGTTTTCTAGGCCTAATGCCAAGGGTTAAGCTCTTTTGAGTACTCCTATTTCGAAAGTGAACGAAGTGATGAATACGAATGTATATTAACTTTAGTCGCGTATGTATATTGGTAACGGCTTTCGGGCGGAGGAATGCCCGAAAGCCGTTACCAATATACATACGCGACTAAATGCGTACGCGACTAAAGTTTTAAGTTGACGAGTAATGTGCCTCAGTTTTTGCAGTGTTTTGACTAAAAATCTCCAGGTAGTTAAAGTACTATTTCACTTGTAATAATTTTTTAAGAAATTTCACTCACCATTTGCACGTATTTGCCTAAATAAGCTTTGAAATGAGTTTGTAAAGCGTGAAGAACGGTTTGGCCATTCTCAGTAGTAACGGTTGAAAATTGGGGCTGAAATGGTCTATTTATTCTAGTGTACACACTTCAAGATTGTTTACGTTCCCAACCAAACTTCTTCTCTTACAAAATAAAAAACAGCCTGATGTTTTTAACTACCCGAAGACGCCAGCAGGATGGCTGGAGAAACTGTCGTCGCCTTTAGACAAGACAACGCGGAAGGACGCCCGAAAGCCGTTACCAACATAGAGAAACGCCGCGGAAACCTCAGATCCAATTTAAGTACGCAAGTATGTATGTTTATGGTAACGTCATCTTCATTTTATGTCAGATGTTTTATGTCTGTATGACTAAAAACTTTTATTTGTACATCCCAACAGATCACACATGCAAATATTCATATTCAATAATCCGAAAGCCTTAATTAATAATCTCCAGATTAATTTGTACGTTATGAAATTTATTAGGCAGGATGGTGAAAAACCTTAGCTCAATGCAGTCGTTCACTTTCTCTGTCCACGACCAACACTCCAGCTACTGCCAAGATGAAGATGGTAATCTCTCGTGTACAACTAGTACAATAAAACTCTGCTCTTGTGTAACGCTAGAAAAAATATCCCTATCAAAGCATACACTTTTTCACAATCCCGAAATTTTCGATTTAGAGGCGTAAAGGCTTTCCAAAGTGCTGGAGGCGTTCTCTGGACACTATTTTAATGTAAAGAACCAAATAAAAGAAACAGCACCCACAAGAATGATTTTTAAATGTATGGCTACAAATTGCGTTATTTCTGAGATATGCGTAGTTGAAATTGCGAAAGAATTGCAATTTTTAAATATTTTGTTGCACTGTAATTTTATACGTCGATAAGAATAAAACCTTTACAAAAATATTCTCGTAATTTTCTGAAACAATATTCTCTCCGAGTTCTACATTTTATGTTGTATTGATTCTGCTCGAAATTTATCACTTTAAACCCACGGACATGAAAAAACTGATTTTCTCAGCTTCAAGGGCGTTAATATAAGAAATGACGCGATTTAAAGATAAACAAAAATCAGATTAAAGATCAGAATATCAATTTTTTGTTAAAATAAGACATCCTTTCTTTCATTTGACTCATTGCAACAAACTAGTTTTTATATTTGGAGGTGGCTGAACATAGCCTCGACCATGGCCACAGGATTGCCTAAGTCAAAAGCCAATTCTATGTTCCTCGAAAGACTACTGGGACCTGATTGTATTGGAGACTATGGAAATCAGGCTAGAGAAGAGACATGCCAATCGAGACAAAGTTTTACCGCTTATAAGCGCGTGGAAACCTTTGTCTCGAGACGACTAGTAGATAGATAAAAGAGCGGGAAGGTGCTGATTACCCACAGTCGAATTGGTTACTGAATTGGTTACAGAATAGTACACGTAGAGAGGCCAAATAGGTTGCTCCGAATGATATTATATGTGATGCTTTTTGTACGCATCCAATATATTCTCTTCACCAGGCACAAAGCATAAAAAATCATTTTCGGGCGCTCAGTGACTTATGACGAATGCTATGGTTTGGAATGTAAATGAATGACGAATGTTATTTAAATGACGAATGCTATTGTTTGGACTGAAAAATGTTTGGAAGATGTACAAAAAGAAAGTTGTGTAAAATTTTGATTGAGACCTTTAATTGTTTATATATCTTGTTCACATAAAGGAAATAATGCGGAAGTAAGTCAAACACCCAGTCAGACATCAATTGTACCACTAAACTTGAGTCGGAGTCCATAATTAGTTTGGCTTGGTCTGAAAAACATTAAAATAAGACATGACGCTCGCGTTGGACATTACTTCCGAGAATACATTTCTCTTTGTATTCATGATTAAGCGAAATACTAAATACTTTTCTGCAAAAAAATTATTTGTAGGACTCGTTTCACCGATTTACGGCATCATCAGGTACAAACTCTCTGTACATGTCATATGACGATTCCGTAAATCGGCGAAACGCGTCGTAAAAAAATAAAATTGTGAAGAAAAGTAGTAAGTATTTAACTTAATCATGAATACCAACGTAATTAACTTCTAAGAAGTGAAGCCTTCCATTTGTCACATTTCTCTTTAGTTAAAAAGTCATTTAATCTCACTGTACGCCACTCGGCTATCAACTAGCCGCGTTCCAGGGTGGCATGGAAGATATTATTTCAACCCCTAAGTAAATCTCCAGAGCTGATACGAGTGACAAAATAAAACAGTTCTACTGCCGAATCGAGAGGAGCAAAGATTCCTTGCTACGCAACATTGACGACTATTACTCGTACATGAGCAGATAGAGACACCATGACACTCCATTAACTTACAACTCACTATGCGACCATTCCCCCTGCCAATTATAGGTGCAGCGATACTTGGTGGCACTCGCTTGTTCAAAGCATGACGCCCGAGAGAAGAAAGCATGAAAGAAAGGTAGGATAAAGAAGCCGAGGGTTCCTCAAGAGGTCCAAACAGGAGCCCTGTGGTACCTCTGCCTGCTCATCGACGCGTCACTCCCCTTCACTGACATGAGACCCTCAGCTTTCGAATGCCACCAAGTTTCGCGATGCCTATACTGTTCCCTTCACTCCCCATGCTTGGTGTCTTAACGCCCCTTCGGCGGCTTGCAGAGTAATGCTCAAATGTAGATGTATAATTAAGGAAGTTACACCAGGGCTAAAGTTAAGTTAACATTCTACGGCCGAAACGTGAGCGTGGAGCAACCTTTGCACGGAAATGTATGATATAACTCATCCCTTTACTATCTCATATTGGCCCACGTGGCTTCTCCATTCCCTCTGCCGGAGTTTCCTCAGCTTAGACCCAAGTAAATCCATTACTGCTAGCATTAGTGGTGGAACAAAGTCTTGTAGAAGCGAAACGGCTGCAGCCGCAACTGATTTGGTCAGACAACTGTTTCAAAAATAACTGCTGCAAACAGCAGGTTAGTTTCGTGATTGATCTCGAAATGTATTTATCATTAAATATATTCTTGATATATTTCATGAAATATATCAAGATTATATTTCATGAAAATAAAAACAAAGGATAAACACAGTAAATATTTAGGACGTAGTCAACTTGACGTCATCTGTACGTATTTTTGACTCTTGTTTCCTCATGGGAACGTGAGGGACCATGGGACCTTGGTGTGGGAACGGATGATCGGATGGATCGGATGATCACAAACAAAAGACGACGCAGACGGCGACTACCTACTCCAACTACTCTAGTGCATCATGGTCGTAGAGAAGAGAGAAGCTCTAGTGCACCTCTAGTGTATGCAATGTAGGCGTCGAATTTCGTGCAATCGTGTGATAACTAAATGTGAAAATCATTAAATGAAATTTAAAAAAAAACTCTATCAATTATAGTAATTTAATATTCAGCCAAGGGAAAACTTGCAAGACCAGAATTGGGCGCGACAGTTAATATTTGAGCTACGTGTTATTTATGCGCCAAATTTAAAATGCCATTTATCAGTTTCCGATTTGCATCGTACGACTCAATATATGCATTAAGTTATTAAGGTAAAGTGATGCACGTGATCAGATTGCCCGATAGGAGAAATATAGGACGCAGCCGCGTGTGCTCTGTGCTGTGCAGCGGCAACTTATAGCTGACTGTTTTGTCTTCTACTCTGTTCCAGTTGCACTGCACGTGTGGCTGCGTTGCGGCCATAAGCTACGTTGGATTTGAATCTGTTGCAGGCGGTTGCTGGTTCATTCAGCCAACATATGTCCGCCCGTCGTTTCAGATAGGATTAGGACTGTGAAGTACCTATCTTTCATGAACCCAAATGAAATTGCTACTTTATTTAAGTGAAGGATTTCTTATTACATAGGATAGAGAACTACCAGCCATGTTCTAACAGCGCCGATCGATCGTCTGTTGTTTGCTGTTCCCTTAGCCGCTGTCCGCAACAGGGTGTTTTGCGGAACTGTTTCGTTTTGAAACTGTGCAGGTCGCGAAACAGTTGCAATGAAACTGTTGTGTTCTTCCTGTTCCACCACTAGCCAGCATACATACTACCCTGCGAGCTGCAGGAGGGGAGTGTGGCAGGGGGTGTTAAGACACCAGTCTGTATGAAGGGAGGGGATATAAGGAAAAGAAGTAGGAAGAGGTAAAGAAAGAATTATTGAAATGTATGTTAACAGAGTGCCCCGGTGTCTTGCACTGCTATTTTTGTAGTCACTAGTGGTGCGTGGAAAGAAATAATTTTTTCCCTTTGGTATCAGTTCTTTTAGCAATAGCAATTTAAGCAATTTTTTCCTCTCAGAGAAAAATAAAAGTCCAATATTACCACCCGAATGGTTCCTGATTATTATTTAATTGTTCCACTACATAGATAGATGGATGAACGTCTTTATTGGGGCGAGATTGAGACTTTAAAAGTCCCTTCTTCCATCTAACCCCTTGTCAGTATATAAGCACAGTGAACATGACAAACACTGCAATATATAAATCAAAGAAATAATACTAAAACAATAGAGATAGAATATTAATGCGGCATAATGAAGTATCAGAAATAAGTGTAAAAAGATATGTACAATTGTGAGTGGAAAAACGTGAGGGTTTTGGCTGGCATCCGTCACGGAAAAAAATTCACTGCAGGAAAACACCCACACATGAAGGGGGGTGTGAAAAAACTGCGAAAACCCACTGAGAGAAGCTTATCTGACTAATGATAGTGAATAATATAGATACACAATAAATACCAACATTGAAATTTGTAAGTGCATTTCTTTGGACAGAGAGTATTTTACGTGTATTCGGCATTTTGCGGTTTTTGTTTTACTGGTAACCCTGATGTGCCTTGAGAAGTGTCTTGTGTAATCCCTTTTTGAAATATGACAGTGATGGCGCATTTCGTAAGGTAACATCAAGACTATTCCACTCGCGACAAGCGGTTATAGTAAATGATTTATTGAATGTGACGGTTCGGTGGTAAGGTATTACAAGTTTTTGATTCCTCCTACATAGGACTACTACATATTAAAAATCCTTTTGTGTTGCTGGGGCCAGGTTGTGGAATGTAGTTATAGTATTCCCATAGATATTAACGAATCCCATTCAATATTTATAAAAAAAAGATTTTTTCGGCATCATTTTAACCTGGAAGGTTATAATTTTAAATTTATGTTATATTTTAGAGAATGTGCTGTTTTACTTCATCTGATTAATATGTAACCGCCTTTCAAATAAATGCAACACGTTATGTTTTAAGCTCAAACATTTAAGTATTTTTTGTACGTTGTTAGTGGACTAAAAAGTCCATGAACAATAAAACATTTCTATTTTATTCTTATATTGTTGCTTCTATATCAGTTACAGAGATATAGTGCGGAGTTTAAATAATGTCTTCCGTGTAACCTTGAAACTGAGATCTAAAACTTTCAAGTAATCTTCCTTAGCCTTGCGTGTAGTCTCCGAGTCTCTCTGATATCCCGAAGTAAGTTCAGAACATTCAGCGCAAAAAGATCACTTACCTGAATTAGGATTAGTGACCACAGTGGAATAAGTAACTGTAAAGTTTTCACACCGGGGTATTTAAACACTGAGTCACGTCGGAAAACATCCTGGAACAAACAGATGCAATCCACGAACTCAATACAATACAAAGAACAACCTCGCGTGATGTCAAAAACTGCGAAGAGTGAATCACGAAAATTGAGAAAACGTTTACAGAAGGCCAGGGTCGGGAGAGCCACCAGAGACTCGAAGAAGGTTAGACGCTAGGCTACGTTTAGGTACCCTAAAGAAAAAGAAATTACATGAATTTCAGGGTTATGCGGAAGATATTATTTTTCCATCCCCGATCTGTATTGGAAAGACAGACGAAAGCGACAAATTACGGGGAAAGGATAACTCAGGAATATACAAATGTAAATTAACCAAAAATGCAATACGTGGAGAGATATAATAAAAATGGGAAATGAAAACGGAAGAGATATTGATTGCTTGGAGGAAAGGGTACAAAGACGTATTAACTCACTATAAACTTTCAGGTCCTAAAACTTTTTTGAAATTTAATTGGATTTCAATATTCACTTCTTTAGAAAAAATACGCCATTTGATTTATGTATGCTTCAAAAGGAGAGGACACGTTTCGGAAATTCAAATGGAAATTCAGGGATCCATGGAGGTGGCAGGGTGAAGGCAATTACGGGCGGACTGCGGGGCAATGGCGGGAAATGGCAATGTCTGCATAAAAGCCCGCCAAGGAAGGCGTACGAAACCATACTCGATTATCAAGATTCGAAATATTTAAAATTCAACCTACATTATCAAAAAATGACAGAATTCAAGGGCGAAGGACCATTTTATAACGCATACGTCAGTTGGTTTTCGTATCACACTACCCATCACTGAGAACTGCTCCGTTGAAAATGATATCTATTTAGATTTCAGTTCGCGATTTATCTTTTTGATATGATTAGTACCAACTTAACGAAAATATGTTTGCCCCATTGCTCCATCCATTAAGCGCTGAGTGGTGACAAGAGGGTTTATTTTATTTAGTAGTTTTAAACCATGACAACGAAAACCCCAGCGGTCTGAAAGCGTCTTTTCTTAAGTACCGTCTACCCCTTCTTAAGAGAAATTCAATGTTGAACATAGACAAATTTCCAATCATTGCGACTGCACAAATGATAATTGTACGCCGACACGCGCACAGGTGCGAAGACATAAAACACCAAAGACGGTGAAATTCGCCATGAAAAAAAAATCATTTGACTTGACCGGGATTCGAACCCGGATATCTCAATTACCGGTCAGGTGTGTTAGCGAGTTACTTGGTATAACTGGCTGTCCGGCAATTGGGAGATCCGGGTTCAAATCCCGGTCAAGTCAAATGATTTTTTTTTCATGGCGAAGTTCACCGTCTTTTGTCTTCGGTATTGAACATAGAGTTTGAAGAATTATTTCTTCCCACGTACCGTATTAACGATTAAATAAAAAAAGCGAAATTCTAATCCGTCAAAACACATATCACCACTTTTTGTCCGTTTTCCATTCCAATTTCCTCCCCTACACCTAGACCTTAGTTCTATGACTGTTGTCCGAACACCCACTGCCAAAGCAAATAAAAAAAGTGTCCCACAGACATAGGATCTAGCATTAGTGTTTCCCGCACACCATTCATCACAGTATAGCAGAGTAAAATCGAATGGACCCATATGTATTTCGAGGGAACCCCGAAGCAGTCGAAGTATATTCTTTTCACGGAGTCACCCGCATTTGCAAAGTGAAGCGAATATATTCCGCAGAGGAAAAACCATCCGCCATGACTAGACATCATTTTCTTATCCCACCTCATATTTCCTCCCCAATTTACCCTTTTTTACAAGAATGGTGACCTTCAACGACCTTGAGGCAGTACACAGCGGAAAGTCGGAATTCCATGGATGCATTGTTTGTTGACAGATCTGAACACTGCTTTTGAGAATAAATTATTCAAATGACAACATATTAATATAATCTTATACCTGTGAATTTAGCACTAATGTACGGGTAGAACAACGACAGCGTCACAGGTCACGTGACTGGACGGGTTGTGGTAAACATCGACAGACAGAATTTCACTTGCGCCCGACGTGGAGCGAACTCATTTGAGAGTTTACATTGCGATAGGGTTTGTTAAAATTTTAGACAAATTTACGGGAAAAGTAGAATGGATAGCTGTATGATTTCAGTCATTCCCGGGGAATAGAACAGATGAGTTCTTCACGGGTTTCCCACCGGGTTGGGCTCTCCATGATCGCCGACGTTTCGGCAGGAGACTTTCCTGCCTCTATCAAGGTTCTGAGAGGCATTCATCTAGAGCCCTGATAATGGCAGGGAATGTCTCCTGCCGAAACGTCGTCGTTGATGGAGAGCATAACCATCCGGTGGGAAACTCATTAGAATGGATATGGTTTGCAATGAGTGGGTCATGAATGAATGTGGGTTGGATGCTCCAGTGATGGACATATATATGGAAGGAGTGTGCTTCGTTGGTTTATCCGTGTCGGGAGGATGGGAAAGAGTTGAATAACGAATATGTTAATAGATTGAATGGTGTGAGAGAAAGGGAAAGACCACGAAAGTCATGGGTGAAAGTGCTAGAAGAGACTCAAAAGAGAAGAAGGAAAATTGGGAGTCTTGAGAATAGGAGGAAAGCGTGTATGAAGCCATGCAACGAGTGTAAGAGAAGCAAAATTGGTTTGTAAGGGCATTATGGAGAAAGTTATTAAAAGGGAGCCAGTTTTTCTACGGCTAACGGCAATAACTGAATTCTTCGCCTTTGCCTACCCCACAAGGGAGTGATGGGGATGTATGCATAAATGTTATATCAAAGCTGATATAGACGTTGGGGATTTTTTTCATTTCGT
Organism: Pyrrhosoma nymphula; assembly: GCA_963573305.1. NCBI lineage: Eukaryota > Metazoa > Arthropoda > Insecta > Odonata > Coenagrionidae > Pyrrhosoma > Pyrrhosoma nymphula. The sequence continues at coordinate 171,051,283 of OY754329.1, read as the reverse complement.
TACCAGTGATGAAATCAATATTGTTTCTTCCTCTTCAACGGGGAATTGTTGCAGGAATTGTTTCCCACAAGAGAACAGAAAAATATGTGGTGATTGGTGGAACCACATTCGATCCGCCATATTGTTCACCTGTCCGATGAGTATCGCACAAAATTATCATTTATCACGATTATTAGCTGCTGTTTAAAATATTTTCTATACTAAATGAATCGGCATATTTTCTTGATTTTTTTGTTTGCTCCGTGGAGTGGATAAAACTATTTTTTCAAAAAGACGATTTGATTAAATCAATTGGAGAAAATCATTTGACCGAGAGACACCGGCTTCGTATATAAATGTCCATTTTTTTCTTCGGATTTTCCATTGAATTCCCTTCCACTTACAGCAATATCAATCTGAAACTTTGCCTTTGTCAAAAGAATTTGAACAGATGATTTGAATGCCGTGTTAAATTATTAATTTTTATTGATCTAGTTCGCAATTTTTATACGGAGATAAACAGCATATTTTCTCAAATTTTACCTTTTTCTCTGTGCCATGGATAAAACTGTTTCGGCAAAATCTACGAATCGATAAATCAATTTGAGAAAATAAATTGAACCGTTTCGTATATACAGGTAGATGTCGTATATACAGGTAGATGTCCACTTTTTCTGTCTTCCGCGAATTTTTCCGTCGAACTTCCATTAATATCCGTCATTCTTATTAGAAACTTCTGATTTGCATTTCTTTTTAGCCGTTCTGAATAAACAAAAGGTTCTTCGAAAAACTGCAGAACGGGAAATATCTTACCCTACAAAATGAAGACAGCAGGTAATCTTTTAAAAAAGACATAAGGCATTATTAGTTGCACAGAACGCATTTAAAACAGAGTAACATTGCATGCGTGGATCTGTACGTTATATTCAGGTGGGAATCTCACGAGGTAGGTTGCAATTATATCACGTGATGTTAGCAAGAGCAGGAGGAGAGGTAAATCGGGACAGAGGACAAACAGCCACTTTTTTCGTTTTAATCATTGAGCATTCTTTCACTTTGGCTTCATTCCGAAAATCAACGACAGGGAGCGCCGTTTACTCACGGAATGCTGCCTAATTTCGTCGCGGGAAGTTAGCCTCCGGTAGCGATTGTACTCTGAGCCGTAGATGTCGTCGATCGTGTCCGCTGAATCAGCTTCCGCCATTATTCAAGCTTGACCGGAAGGTCAAAGAAAAATGGAAGAGGAGGACGAAAGTCACGATATATATATATATTTATCACTTTTCTGTCGAAGACAGTCGTTCCAAGAGAGGGAGAACTTCACAACAATCACGGAAGAGCGCAACAATCCAAATCTCTTCAGATACGAACACGCACGTGGCCACCGACCGCCATTTTGTCGTATTTTTCACACCGAGAGAAAAGCGATGGGTTTTAATACGTTTTTACTGCGTCAGCTCCGTCGCAGGACAGTTCGTCTGGAGGTGTGGAGGTGCCTTTCACTATCCGAAAGCGGTAGCCCGCGAGGGGTAGGCGGAAGTAGAAGTAGTAGACGATTAGTCGCGTCCTCACACACTGCGGAGCGGGACACAGCCGTCGCACGCATGACGCTTCCCGCTAACAACTCACGCGACTCGAGCGTCCTTTGTTTTCCAAGCCCTGGCTCTCTCTGAGGTCCTTTCCTCGCGCTTAAGTCGTCTTCTTTTTTTCTCCTCTATATATCCAGCTCCAACCTCTCGCCCTCCGTTCAAACAGCCTCAGTCCCGGGTGAGTCCACTGGACTGGATCCAGGAATTTTTCGCGGGCAAAGGAACAGCAGAGGAGAAGTAGGAGAGGGGGAGGCTCATGGAGCCCCCCCCCTCTATCCCTTCCCCCCCACCCTCTGCCCCCGATACCCCATTACCCCTCCCCCATTGGTCTGGCCGCCATATCTCCTTCCACTCAATTCCCAACCGCACTTTAAAATTACCCACCCTCCCTCAATCTCCCTCCCCCGTCCCACGAAACGAAGAAATTCCGACCCGTCTCAAATAATATGTTGGCTTCCACTTCAAATCCGAGAGGGTGGATCGAAACAGAATTGGTCACGCTTACGATGCAAGGAAGTTGAATAATTGCATGCAGGAAGTCTCCGAAGTGCAGTAATATTGAAACATTTAAAAAAATTGCTTTTGTGATAAATACTTTATTTTTAAAAAATTACCGTTTTGGACGGTTTTTCTTAAATTTTTCAAAAACAAATTAATCAAATCGCACTTACCACGGCTCGAATAATTCATCTTTGAATTACCTCCGAGTATCTCATGCTTTTTATTATCTAAAAAATCTTATATTGGCTTGTAGAATTAAAAAAAACATCTTTTGATCAACTTTGGACGCACGCAGCTCCGAAAAGACACCAAATCTCGAGTTGCAAACATATATTAGGGGATCTTCTTCTTTCATCCCCCCCCTACAGCGCAAAACATGTCCCATCCTCAATTAGACATCCCTGAAATCGCTATTTTTTCTCTTTTTCTTGGCCTAATATCTCAGTGAGTATCGTTACTAGTAGGATATCGTTCTGTTCACACATTAATTCCGGATATTCAAAAAAAAGAATGATCTAAGTCAGGAGAATGAACTATGATTATGGCAGTTTTGAAAATTCCCGAATTCTGACAATCAATGCGTTTCAAAATCGCACCATTTAAGTTCCAATGACATTAGTGGAATACATTTGTGTAGATATGATGAAATATATACGTATATATATAGTTGCGCATCTATGAAGCGTCATAAGTTTTAAAACAATGTTATTTGTTATTAAAAACAAATGAAGTCACAAAGTTTTTCTTAATAGGTACATATCTCTAACAACAACAACAAGCATTAATATGTAAATATAAATTTTTAAATTTAAAATATTTATTCCTTCTCCGCCAAAATACTTTTGGTGTTTAGATTTTAAATTTCGGTAAACAGTGAAGTTATCAAAACTTTTCCACATGGTAGGTGATGCTATCGCGGAATCAAAATGCATCTCGAATGAAAAATAGATTGCTCTTTTTTTTGTCGTTGATGTGTAACTCGTGTCCGACCGGTATGCGATTACGATTCCTGTCGACCCCTACTGCCACAGAACTCCGTAGTTACAGATAAAAGCGCTTCTTGCAGGCGACCTATAGTCTAGAGTTTTACAAGTCAACTCCCATTAGTAAAGCAACCTTAATAGTTGGTGACTCACGGCAGAATTTTATTTTCGGTAAATGCTTTGCAAGTAGGTTCGAGTACGAAGCAACGCGTTGAATTAGAAAAAATTGAAATTTTATCGAATTTAATCAAAGAAGCCTAGAACGCGTCGGCGACGTCTTATCCGTACAATCAAATGCTTGGGGCTATTAATGACCGGTGTGGGACGGACTTTGCACGAAATATAGTTTGGTCGAATTTACTTCAAAATATCAGAGAAAATACATAACGAGCAAACTGACAACGAATGCTTTCATCATAACAACCAAAGAACCAATCACAGACCACACTTAAGCAACGAGATCATCATATCGTTTCTTGTCATTGTTCACAAAAATGCACACATCCGAACTTCGAGTAAGTGTTTTTGCTCAAATATTGTCCTTATTTAGACATAGTACGTGAGATTGAATTCGACAACATCGTCTTCGGAAATAATAGAAAATTTAGAAATATGAACGTGTTGGACATGTTGAACGTTTTTTAGGAAAAAGTATGTTAGAACAGTAACGAGATACTTCATTATCATAACCTAAAGAAGCAATTTGAACCCTCATGTTCTAACTTGAGGCTTTATTCATAGCAAACGAGATATGATCGATCACACTGCGGTGATGTTGGCAACAATGTTGACATACTAGATTCAAATACATGGATCTGGTACATGTATCGGTGAATGTGAGGCAGAGGCAAAAATGTTGAGAAAAAAACATCGATTTGATCAAATAAATGAGAATCAAATTACACAATTTGAATATTCGGACGATATGGTGTTACGACGATATGTGTTTGTAGCCATCCTCTCTGTTTTAATTCTTAAGGTCTTCTTCCCTCCCTTGTACATGAAAAAGACTTTGGCAACATTCAAGCAGGTATAAATTAATTCTGTGGCATAATAACCGCCAAAGTTTGTTTATTTATTTGTAATAGTTGATTCAGACACCCTGCCGAATCCGGCAGAACAGCACGGCAAAATATTTGCTCAAAAAGTAATTATACCGCAGAAAACAAAAAGAAATTTTTTAAAATTAAAAACTCGTTCAGTTTGTAACCATAGATCGGATATACAGAATTTTAGCAAACTCTATCATAATTTGGTTTCCTATAACTAATTTTTTTTCTATGTAATATGTAATGTTCTCCAGAATTTCAATACGAATATGTTTTTTATATTCGTAAAATATGCAATATACAGATTGAAATTTGAAGTTACGATATCTGTAATTGTTAATCTCATGCTTTGTATTATTCATTTTAAATATTTTTATTTTCACTTATTACATTTTTAAACAAAATTTTAGCTTGGTTTTCCATTTTGTTTGTTGATGTTCATTTTGTTGCTAAGAGAAAGAGTTTGTTTTTGTGTTACCATTGTCGCAGTAGGAAAGATAATCATTTGAGGTACTAAATTTATGTTTGAGTACTTTTTTATCTTTGTAGTATTATAATTATTACCAAACTGTATTCCTTGCATATTGTACTGTGTAGCCCTGAAGAAGCCTCATTAATAAAAAGGTAAAACGTTGGCGGAAAAAGGAAGTTGAGTTAAAAAAGAAAGACATGACCAAATCTCCATGAATTAACAAATGAATGAAAGTTAAAATGAACTGCGAAAATTTACGAAAAAGGTCCACAAGTAAATTGTTTGTTAGGTATGACCAATGTTTCGCTTATTTAGAGCATCATCTGATAGAGGATGCTGTGATAAACGAAACCTAGGTCATAGTAAATGTTTTAGACCAGTGGTATTCGCCCATTTTGTGTGACTTATCAGCGAGATTTAAAAATTCTCATCGCTGTCTAAATTCGCGTCTCTTTCACACCTCTGGCTTTCTCACACCCTTGGGGCGCGCGATATATTCCAGTTTCAAGGTTGGTTAGTTATTTGGGGAGGCGACCGACAGCTGAGGTCATAAGCACCATTAGGGATAGGTGGTGGATAGGGATAGGTATTATTTAGAGAATGGAGGACTGTTGGAGAGAAACCTGGCGCCGGAACTAGTCTTTTTTTCAATCGAAAACGCCTTCAGGGGCCATACGGTTTAACACGGCTCCATCTTCCTATAACGGAAGTAATCTACACATGGCTTCTCTAATTAGGGATCGGTAATTCAGCTGAAAAAGCATCTTCTCCAGCATTCAGGATTCTAATCCAGGCCCAACCGGGGGTGAGAAGACAGTACTCTTAACCACCGAACCAAACCCGATCTCCAAGGGAACCCCCAATGAAAAGGATAAGCTCGATCATATGCAAAGAACTTCTTACGAAAGAGAATGCGAAATTTTGGATTTGGTTCTTCGCGTCATCAAGGAATAAGTACGCGCCTGCAGCACCTGTGATCCGCACTTAAGTTAAGCAATGCCAGTTGCATATGTTAGAGGTTAGTTGGGACGAGAATTTATTCCAGCCATAATAGATACTATATTAAATTTCTATTTTTTTTAAACACTTAAGCAGATGTAAATATTGTCATAATGATGACACTAAAAATTTGCTTTCATGATTGCACTTTTCAAATAATTAACCAAATGTACGTATTTGACGTTTAAACTCGACGTATTTGAAGCTGTACGCTGTAAACTCCTACACTACCGAAGATATTTTTTACGATTTTATACAGTAAATGGGCAGGTAATAATAATTATTTTAATGAATTCAATCCTTCAATTCAATCCTTGAGGAAGTTCATTGTGAAAAATGACGATAACAATTACTATGTTTCAATCAGTTAGATAGTTAACTGGTACTTACTACTATTTTCAACGCTAAGACGACAGGGTACGATGATGTAGCGTTGAAACTAGTAGTATACCAGTAAAAACTCTATGGATTGAAACATAGTTGCTCTTGTCAATATTCAATTTTTTAAATAATTGATATAATATACGAAATAAACAGAATAACATTACTGATGCCATTTCGGAATAAGATCTTCAGTTTTTCAAAATAATGTTTATCTATATCGTTCCGCCACACCATATCATATCCCTAATGGTAAATTGTTTCTATTTTTTTGTAAATAACTCGAAAAGTAGTGTGAAATTAGTGGCTGATATTTTGGTATCAATTGAAAGGTGAGATAATTCTCTTTATAATGATGAGGCTTAATTAACTTCATTTTGTGAACAATGACATGTCGCTCAAACTAATTTATGAGAAAAAGATGATTGACTTCAAAATATCCCATTTTCAACTAATAAATCCCTATTGAATATTAAATAAAAAAGGCAATACGAAAGTGAAAATTGAGGCTAATTAATTATAATCACAGAACCACACAAGCAATTATCCTGAGGGAAATCGGTGTCCTTGGCAATATACATTGTTATATCGTACTTTATTATGATTTTTCTACTGTTTATTTGAATTGTGATTTATTTCCGGACTTGCGTATTCGATAGTTTGGTTACATAGCCCATCGGAGTTGCACAACATTACATTAGTCTCTGTTCCACACTCGACTCATATATATCTGGAACAATTTCAGCTCATTTATCAACGCACATTGTACTAAATTCGGCAAAAAAACAAATTATTAACACATTTTAAAAACTTTATTACATACTTAATGTTGTTTTTGTAACCACCATTATTAATCACCAAGGAGGGGAAAAATTCATTTCCAGGAATAAAAAGTTTGTTCCATGACATTTGCTTGACACTTAAAACGCACATTCATGGTAGTTTATCACGGATCGGACAGATTTCTGTCTGAGCATAGCTCTTCTCACGAATCATGAATCATTGCAGTTCCCGGCTAAAAGCAACGGTAGACAAGTATTTAGATGTTGGCACGAGTCGTCGATGCATTGGCAACCTGAGCGAAATGACTCGTACCGAAGGACGCCGCTTGGTATTCGTCTGTTATCCAACGACAGCGTAAACAAGGACACTAGTGTAGCAACTACTGCCAGAATTGCGGTGCTATGAGTTACGACTTCACTTATTTTGTTTTCTCTAACATACGGCGCGCGACCAGCTTACGTGAACAAACGTTAGCGGAACGACAGGTTTTTTACGAAATGCATTTACGAGGCTTCAATAACCCGCTTTCCATTTGCTTCAGTTCGCTGCTCACTTTGCAGGAGAACAGTTGCCTCTTCCATTTGTTTCAGACCTTACACACTAGTAACGCACTTCAAAACTGGCCGGGAGCAGAGTTAGTGTGAGCTGTAGTGCGACTGGGAACAAAAGAGCGTCGATAATCGCATTCCCGATTGTTGTTGTAGTGTCTATTTTTCAGCAGAGGCGTCAAACATAGACAATGTAAAGTTTATAATTACTGTGCTGTAAAAAGCTTACCTTTTTAAGTAGATATGTTGTTGGAAAAAATTCAATTTTTAAGCGTGGAGTTAGCTATGAAACGGTTTAGAATGGCATATTTAGACGCTGCGTTGAATAAGGCACTTCTTTTGCTTCTACTGGCTTTGTTTTTTCCGTCATCAGGAAGAAAAGTTCGTACCTAATCACTTGAAAAAGTAAACATCAACAATATTCACGTAGTAAATACGCATATTCTATATTATTAGGTATTTATTACTTACAACTTTGCCTTCACTCCTTTGGTAATGGAAACGATCAAATTTTCTCCTCGTTTTAGGTAATTCGATTCCAATAATATTGTAATGAAATATTTTGAGAATTGGCCTTTTCCCGATAACGGTTCACTTTTCTTGAATCCAGTAATTGAAAGTCATGTAAAATTAATTGTCTTTTGCGCGAGTGTGCAAGTCCAAGGAGCTCCATTGTTACCGATTTAAACATATAAACGTTATTCTGTTTGAAAAGTCACCAAACATGGCAACCAGTTTTTTTCAGACGTGGAATTTTTGCCATTTGAAAATATGCTTAACTGAACCATGGATACTAGAATCTGAACTATCATACGCTAAATTTATGTTTACAGCCCTATTTTAAATCCTATGGATAACTAGTTAATAACCATATCTACAAAATAAATATAATCATATTTCCTAATTTTAACACAGAAACGCGATGCATTTGTTCAGAATATAGATGGAATCATACGGTAAGATAGAATAATTGGAATATTGAAGGCATTAAAATTCGCGATCGGCCATATTGAATGGATTAGTTGAGCAATCAATGTGCCGAAATGATTTTAAGTTGCTGGAAAGATAAGAAAATGCCTTGTGATAAAAGTAATTAACCAGTATTGTAACTGTTCTACATTATGTGTAAATAAATTTGAAATCCTGTTGCATAAAATATTGTATCAATTCTCACTCCTCCAAATGCTTTTTCCAGAACTTTCCTTCCCGAACTCCTGACCCTGTTGGGAACATGAGAAGAATTTACTCATATATGATTCACCAGGAAAGTAGCGGATATCCTTCATAGTGCATTTTAGGTTGAAAATGTAAAATTTCATTTCGTGACTTGGAATATTTTTTAGGTTATTACATAGCAAAACGATGTTTATTTTTCTGAGTGCCAGTCACTGTATGGAATGGACTACAGGTACCTAGCTATTAAAGTTTAAAGTATAATGGGACAACTTGTGATTGTGACAATTGGTGACTGATAACGTTATCACAAGAAAAAATATAAATACTTTGTAAATTTCCACACTGTATTTATTTAAACCAACTAAGGTTTTGGAAAGTTTTACAATTATCAAAGTAAATGCAATAGATAATAGCCACACTTGCCGAAATCTAGACCGATTTAAATAAATCTACTGTGGAAATATACATAGTATTTTTATTTTTCTCATAATAATCTTAGCAGGCCGGTAATTCTAGATATCACACTCGTGTTCAAAAACTTCGAGTTTAGAAACTTTTAGAAAATATGCTAATGTATTAATAATATTTTTTCCTATTATTACATTACATTAATGAACGTATATTCGAATGAAATATTATTACGTGTGTATTGGTACTGGAAAAGTAAGGAGGTTTGGGAGCAGAGGCAGATTTTAGAAATATGTACTATGTAATTCCCGAGGTTTTTAAAGGTTGACAGCGAGTAAACAAGCATTTGCCTCCGGGCACCAACAAGCTTTCATTTGTTTTCCTGCCGCTCAAATCGCTACTATTTCGTCCAACAGCCACGAGCCTTCCATGTGTACCTACACCGAGGAAATGAGTAGCAGAGATTGCCACCTGGGGATTTGGGGCTTTTTTCTTCCTCAAGCAATATAGCGACCATTAATCGACTCGTTTATACTGACGAAAACAGAAGAAAGATGATTCCGATTCATCATGTTCCAATGAACCATGAAAAAACACAAGCAACTCGACATAACAATGAAATGTAAGTTTATGTAACGAGGTACGCAGAATAAACAGGCGGACAGCAAGGCGGAGTGAGTGAGGTTCGACTAACCACCGTAAGTTACCTCTGCTATGTCGTGGTAAACAATAAACCATTACAAACACCTACGAAGTGAAAAAACTACATTGATGACATCATATGGCACGTGATTTTAAAAAATAACACAATTTGTATTAGCTTTGATGTTTAGTTCAACTATAACAATTCAGCGCTCAAACGAGCTCGCTCCTCGTTTGTTCGGGCGTAAGTGAATTGCTGTTTGTTGATGTTTCCTACCATTCGAGCGGTCACGTGTCCAGTGACGTCGTTGTTGTTTCCACCCTTCCATTCATGCACGAATGATTGCACGGGAGGAGGATATCGAGAAGGGAACCGAATTCTAGGCGAAAAAACAAGAACAACAAAACGAGGCGAGTTGAGGGAGATGAGAAAACAAACGAACCCACAACAGCCGTAAACGCGGAGGAAAAAAACAAAAGAACGCCGCAAAGCGAGTGAGTGAGAGAGAGATAAAAGGGATGCGCATCACAACGGGGATAAAACGCGAGTAAAAAAAACACAAAACAAAAGAGATCAGAAAAAACGTGGCGTTGCCGCAGGGAGGAATGAGAGGGGAAGATGAGCACCAAAAGTACACAATGCAAGCGCAAGCATGGCAAAAAAAGACAAAAGATGGTCGAAAAGAGGCGGTGAGGAGAACTGATGAGGAGGGTGACAAGGAAACGCATTCAAAACAAGCGTAAAATACGTGGAAAAAAAAGAGACACGGCGACGTTGACGCCTTGACGGGCTATCCTGACGCTTGGAGAGCGATTTCTGTAACGAAAGGAGCGTTAAGGCGTTGCGTAAACCGACAAACGCCTCCTTTGCGAAGAAAAGTTGGCGTTAAGCATGATTTTTCAAAGCGGGTGGGACCAATTTCACTGTACACATACATATATAAAGCCACATCTGGCTTATCAATCTCTCACTAATGCATAAAAATGTTAGGGCACTTTCTGTTGACCTACGAGCTTGAAATTCGGTAGATGGAATGGTTTCCCTCTTACAATCGCCCAGAAAAATCAGAAATTTGTAGAAAAAAAGGACCTAGTTCGAGTCCAGAAAATGTTTGCGGTACTACATCTTAATACCATTTGAATTGATGGGAAATTCTAGGCATCATATTCTACATTTTACTGATTAAAAAGGTGAAAATATACACATGAAAACGGTGAGTCATGAATTGAATTATGGCCAAAAGACCAAATAGTAATTTTCTTAAGACCGCTTTCCATGCAATGGTCTATCCATGAAGAAATTTCAGTTCTAACTCAAGAATTCAATGAGTTTATCGTTTTACCCAAGATTGAAACTGCGGCAAGGATTATTATTGGCGTCTAACGTACGTAAAATGAAATTGATAACCAGCAAAGATGACATATCAATTAGATCACTGTACGCTCGATGGATATTTTTGTTGCTTTTGTTTGGATAACCATTTAATAATGTTTCCTTCCACTTTCGGCACAGATGTTTTTTTATTGGAGAGAGAGAGAGAGGAAAAGGCCTTTAATTTCACCGTGTCTTTAGTTTAGTGTGCGAGGGATGGTTGAGATATGAGCTCGCTAGAACTGATTGATGTCTCCTCCGGTGTCCTATAGGCGTCGCTGTGCACACTTTGTTGCGCGTCCGGGCATAAAGAGGCGGAGAGAGGCGGAGAGAGGCTGTGAGGAGGACCCTCTTTACTGAAAAAGCCTTGACGGATGAGGGTCCCTTGTGATGCGAGAGCCATCTTTCTTCCTTCCTTGTTCTTCTCTCTTCCCATCCTCGTTCCCTCGGCTTGTGTTTTGGGTTCGGTGTTGGCATTTTGGAGGATTGGGAAAGAAAGGGGGGTCGGGATCATCGTTGGAAGAAGGCAGTGAAGCGAGGATGGTGAATAATTAGAAATCGCGCGGGTTTTCACCGGGGGGACGCGTGCGTGTGTGAGTTTTAAAACGCGTGTGGAAGCTAGAAGGAGAGAAGGATCGAAGAAGTCCGTATCCGAGAGAGGATTCGTCTCCTCTCCTTGCCTTTGCTATTTGATCTCTTCTTTTAATTTATTCAGGTTTGGCCAATACATGTAAAACCAAACAAAAAAACATGTCACACCCAAATACATACAATTTGAGAACGGATATAGATAAATCAAGCAGAATTTACGTAAGTCTTATACAATAAATGTATAGGTATTATTTATAATTTAATATATCCTTTTTAATAGTGTTTCACATATACAAAATGTGATAAATGTTTGTTTTATTTTTAAACTGACGTTATTGTTATCTTTGTATTTATATAAAGCAATTTTCATGATTTTTTCTAAATTAATGTTTGGTGTAATCTGGTGTGTTTTCTTGTTGCCAAGAAACTGTTTATATTTACCCTGTCAATTGGAATGGTTGACATCATGTTAGTGTACATAATTAAAATTTAACAGGTTTGTTAATATTTGTTAAATTAGTGTACCCAATTTAAAAAAAAAATGTAAAGTTTAGTTATCACCAAAGTTCCCGTAAGATCACCGAAGTTAAGCAATGTTGGGCCCGGACGGCTGTTGGATAGGTGGCCATACATGACCTTCACCGTGGTGCTCTTGTCCCCTGTCTCCATGTGGCAGACAGGCAAGGGTTTGGCACAACGGACCAAGAAGGTATAAGTGCTCGGGCTCCTGTCGAAGGCCCCCCCAACAAACAATCTATCACTACTACTTTGAGATAACTATTAGTTAGTCATACTTATCCGACGATTGGTTTTATCCGGATTCCCATTCTCTTTTCAGCTAACACATTTCCTATTCCTACATAATGTTAACTCCGACATCCTTCATTATTTGTCTCAATAGATTGAATTCTAGATCATCCTCTGTAGCTCTTTCCATTAATGTTTTTGAGAGACTGTCATGCCGCTCACTTTAGCTATATACCACCTGACAGCGTTTTCATAATGCATTTTTCTCTCCATTTCTTCGAAGGACATCTTCATTAGGAATTTCACTATGTCCAATTGATCTTCATCATATTTAGATTTAACATTACATTTCCTCTGCTTCCAATGTTCTCTGATCTGCAATTTTTACTATTATTAGATATTTGAAATGCAGCTATTTTTTCAAAGGTACGAGAAATTTTCAATCTTGGCTGGATAAGCGCTTTCCAGTGCCTGATACTCATGCATAACTATCTACCATTTATAAGATTTCACAGTATTTAAGAATTGCAGATTTTATTGAATATACGAATTTAGTAGGTTAGAGGTTTTTTGTTATTGCCACCACAAAAACTGTCGAAAATCATGAATTCAAAACAAATAAACAGCTTCTTGCTGTTCTACGAATCGATAGAATTTTAGACACGCATAATATACGCAGTACAGAAAAATTACGTGAATTTAACGCTGCAAATTAATACTAGAAAAAATACTGCCATGAGGAAAATTGAAATAAAACACTATGGCCCTCTGAAGAAAGAATTGGAACCATTGAGCCTCGACTGTGAAGACATTGTGACGTCATGGCCTCCAGTACTCCTACTGTTGTAGCATTACCGCAGTTCAGTTTTGTCGAGGATGTGACGTCACGGCCTTTATATATCATGTCGAGGCATGACAATATCGAGGTCTTTCCCGTACACAATTCAGGAAGATTTCGATATTTTTTTGAGCCTAGACAATGACGAAATGTTGGCGTCACAGCATTCAAGCCTTTCAAATGATGCCAGTCAAAAGTTGGAATTTGTCAGGGCTACGGCATTCGCGACCACAAAATTGTCGTGGTAAGTATAGTCCGCCCTGAATAAGTCCCCCGGTCCTCGTAGCAAACGATCTCATATATATCCTTTGTCTTCTGTTCTTTTGGCAATTGTTTTCTTTGTGGGCCTGACGCTGAATGTTTTCTTCCCATAAAGGGATCCAACAAACGTCTTTTTCGGATGGACGCCGATATCCGACTGAAGAAAATGGTCCGCTAGTGTTTTTATTTCATCGTCTTCTTCCCCAAGGGAAGCCTTGATGGCCGACCCAGTTAACCAGAGGGGGGAAAGGGGGTGAAGAAAGAAGGCGAAGGCTCTCTCCTTAGAAGAAGGAACTCCACAATAGGGATTCTCGCTCCTTTAGCACTCCCACTGAAAAAGAACCCCTAAGGACATGTTCCATCCATCGTATCGTTTAAGTCGCGAAAGCAAAAAAGGGAGGCCTTTGAGAGATTTTTGACTCAACCTACATTTCAGATTGTTTTCAGATTTTTTTTTCTAAGAGAAAATTTACAAATTACTACGTACCAAGATATATTAATAACTATGGAAAAAATAAAATGAACGTCAAGGTACCAATGATTCTCAATGGTTTACCCAATAACTTAAAATATTTAGAATATATAAGAGAATTAAAGTTTAAATAAAAAAAAACACCTATTGGAGAGATCTGTCAATTGATGTTTTATAAACTATGTTAAATTATCTGATGATAATATTACAATAATACAAATGCGTAAATTTAAAGGTAGAATGATCCTTGTAAATAAATTTATAAAATATGATATTAAAATATTAGTATTCTAATACTACAACATGTACGATTCTTTGTAATAAATATCTGAATTCAAATATTTGTAACTTGCCGCTCTGTAATTAAATAAGGAACCTTCTGATAAGCCATGTGGCTTAGAAGGACCTAGTTTGTATATGTCTTATAGGCACTTTAATAATAACCTCATGCGCCTGGTGGCCATGTTGGAGGATCTTATCGCGTTGATTATTGTGCAGTTCATTTTAATGCATGATTAAGGTTTTTTTTGGATTATCTGCGTTTACTATTATTATTTTTTAATGCTCATGATTTGGTATTAATGTCATAAACGATCTTCAGCCGAAATGAGAGTATTTTTATGCGGCCTTGAGGACATTTTTTTTCTCTTAAATATGACGAATTGTGTTTTCTCGCTGTTGATAGAAATACACAATTTTATGGAAGAGTATTAGCACTTATTTTGTGGAAACGAATTTATCCATTATTATTCGGAATGAAATAGAAAACAATGGCTCAAATTTCGACTCTTACCATTTTCAAAGGTTTTGTTGCGTTATTTCCACATCCGGGTACATTTTCGCAAATGTATCGGACTTATATGTAAATACCATTTAACGTTACTTATATATGTAAGGAATATGGCCGAGATATTTTTAAACTGTACCCTGACGATTGCTTAACGTGCCGAATCCTTGATCGGAGATAATTTTTAAAGAAGTTTAAAAATTTTAACCTGTATTCCTGGAACTCTTTCTACAGGATGGATACACGATTACATTGTTGAGCTCTTTATATAAATATGCTTCTGTATTGATGCATTTTTTTATAGAAACAAACGAAAACTGATCGTTGTGTACAGATTTACATACTTGCAAAAGGAATTATACAAGGTAAGCCGAAGCTAAGACACCAAATTAACGTTACAAAAAAGTTTAATAAAAATTAAATTGTAGTAACCTTTGTCTTCGTTCATGCTGTTTTTCTCGATGCTGATATCCACACAGCCTCTTTTATAATTTTAGCCTTAAATCTTACATCCTGTTGACATGACTACGGGCGGGGTTTGAAAATGTTAACAACATCTAAATTTCCAGGAGGAATTATTGTTAAAAATATAAATATTTATTATTACTTGGAAACATTTTTCATTGTTAATGGTTTCCTGTTCCAGACATTTGACATTTCTTGCATTGAATAATGCTAAATAAAATAATCCTCATGCTAAATACGCTTTGTATGATAAGCTAAGTACGCTATGTATATTCCATGAAATTTGTACTAATTTATAAATTACCCGAAAACCTGCACAACTCGAAAAATGGGATATAAGAAAGCTACAATGGTCGAAAAAAGGCGATTTCCGATTTGTTTCTTGTTTATCTCCATAGCCCTTATTTTTGGTAAAGAATCGGGAAAGTACTGTCCATACAGGAAGATGCCCTGCAATTAGCGATGGACATCGATGCGTCGCTTCGTTCGCTACTTCCATATACTCCATGCGTAAAGCCGTCTTAAAACATTTACAATGGATAGCATACGATACATTTTAAACGTCACAAAACCTTACGAAAATCCTATGAGACAATGCATTTAACGGTGGTGATGCATCATCAGTCAGTCTTCTCGTACGAATTTCGATGATACCAGTGTGTATGGCCACGGCGTTGTCTTCAAGGAGTCGCCCTCTTCCTCGCAATCAACCCCACTGTGCGCCGTCCCGCTAACTCTTCTTGATTCCATATTCCTCTCCTCCAAAACCACTTCACTCATCTTCGGATCGTTGCGATAGCGACCGTCAAATATAGCAACGAGGCACGTGGTTGCGTGGGGACATCCATTGACGCGACCGTATCCAAGGCGTGTTGTCAACAGTGAACACATCCCGAGCGTTCAAGAGCATCACGCAGCGCCAAGGAATACCTATCACCACTTCATCATCATCCCGTCAGATGACAAAAATATCGCCTCGTGTGCTTAAAATGGGAGCCTTATGTCCACGACACCATGGTGCGTATCAACGTCTTACCTTCTTATACGTAGTCACTCTACGCCATCATTAATTGTTTGTGCCGCAAATCGCACCGAAAAAGTGAAAAGTATACAAAAAATATACTGGTAGAACGACATAATTTCCATTTATTTTAATATTACGTGCTCTGTGATGTAATTAATGATTGAAATCAATAGTGTTTCTTTCACTTTGGCGGTGTTTTTTAAAAGTGATTCGTTTCCCACAACAGAGCGCAGATCAAACGGAATGTGATTGGTCGGACCACATTTGATTCGTGTCATATTGTAATCCCGTCCATTATTAAACGACGACATTAGAATTCTATTGTTTCCCAGAACGAGTTTTTGAAACTTTTGAAATAGCTTGAAAATCAAATGACGCCTCTCTTCGCTCATTCATCAAAATAACAATATTTTGCATACAATATTACTTTATTATTGTGATTTATCATTTCTGTTTTCCACTCGCGATAACAGCACTTACGATGGTGAGTGGGCAGTGTTAGAAACAATTAAAGCGTTGGTGAACAACGCGCTCTTACACGACCTTCAGCGCTACTACGACTGTACCAAGTACCTTCCATAGATTAAAGAAGAAAATAGATGCATACATAGAGAACGATAATATAGGGGAGTAATGAAGCCATTGAAACACGCAGTCGTCCATATTGACTGGATCAACTGCTTACTTGTGGATGACTTTACGTGGATCAATACGCCGAAAAAGAAGAGGCACTAGCCGTGGAATAGTCGCGGTACCGTAATTATTCACCTACAATGGAACCGGAAATTATTTTCAAAAAGCTCGGAATGATTCATTAAATAAATTGTTCCAATTTTTCCTCCTCGAAACCTCGAGACTCGAAAATCCTCGGAGACTCGGAGAGAAGTGCCAGAGAGCGATGAGACAAGTGCCGCGATCTGCTCTGGTCAGCGCGAACCCTTGGGTCATCGCGATTCCTGCAAGCACCCTGCTTTGATTCGGTCCGCGCTGGTGCTGACATCTTTTTCCACTTTAAAGTCGACCTGTGAGCATTCCCACCATGCCAAAGTGTGCTATCACCTCCCCTACTCTCCCCACTCCTCCACTGGTCAGCTGATTCCCCTCCTGCGCTGACAAAGTGTACCGTGAATAGACTAGCCCTTTTGAACCTGACCGCAGCCGGAGAAGGACGTATCTGCTTGGTGCCACTTGTGACTTGTGCTCGTCTTGTATAGACCAAGTTAACGGTATTTAGCCGACGGGCTTGTTTTCTATTGTAATAATTGTGGTTATATAAATGCTGTTATTTGGAAGTTAATCAATCTGGCCAAGGTTGTTGTCATTTTTATCTCGTTTCCGCCCACCAATCGCAGTCAATTCAATCGCGACGTCAAGTTTCAGTGGATTGCGTTGCGAAATGAACAAATGGTGCGCGATAGCCATATTGAGTGGATGATTAAAATAAAACAGGCATCACTTTCGAGCGCCAATACACCATCTACTCTCTTCTTTATATCGACAGTACGTGCGTACGACAGCTGCGGTTGCGTTGGTAGCGTGAACGGAGCGATAGAAATAAGCGAGTGAGCTGAGATGCACATGATATGACGTCAACGCCGGACCACCGTGACGTGTTTGGAGCACGCTCTCTCTCTCTCTCACTGGCTTTTAAAACATCACCGCGGGGAAGAAAACAAATGAACGTGAGGAAGCGCACACATGTATACGCTTGTGGGGGAAGTTGCCCGATCGTGGAAAAGAGGGGAGTTTCATCGCTAAAGGAAGAAACGCCAAGATGGGTAATGGTAGCAATTAAAAGACAAGAATAAGATGAAGATGATGTGCCAAGCAGTTTGACCCTTCGACGGAGTCTTGTCTTAAATATCGAAGAAATATGATTATATCAAATGGTAAAATATAATTGACTCGATGGAGCGGCAAACTTAAGATCCTCGGAGACGAAAGCTCAAGATGCTGGATCACTGGACCAAATTGGCTGGACAGTGTGTTATACATCGGTTAATAATTCCAAAGGCCACTAAAAGAAGGAATTTTTTAGTGAAATTAAATCCTATTTAATGAAACTTCCATCAGGCTTGTGACGTTCTGCAAATCCTGTATCGCATGAAAAAAATCTCAATCCCATTTGGGAATCAAGGAACGTTATATCTCTTAGTGAGTAGGAGTCTACCGTTAATGTAGGACTAAATTGACATTTGAAATAAACTAAGAAATAAGAAGGGAGAGGATATTAAGGAGGACATTTTTACACGAGAGTCAGTTTCCTAGGCCTAAAAGTAATTTACTAACAAGCTCTTTGACTGTGCTGAACTCGAGCGGGAATGGTGTGTTGGTATGATATGCATTTCCTGCTGCAATGGGGGAGTAATTCAGTTAACGATTTGCCAGAAATTGAATTGGAAATTCGCAAATTGAAACTATGTGTCTTCACCGAGTTAAGTGCAATTAAAAGTTCGAGCAACATTTCGTAAACCAGAAAAAAAGTCTATCTTTCCAATTAGATTAGTTTATAAAAAAAACAGGTATCAATGTTTGGTGACATCACTAGGCAGTAGTTTTTTAAAAATTCGTTAGCATTATTTACATCGGGGTAGCCAACACTTGCACACACGCCCACCAATTAATTAATTGCAAAAATACGTATACGTGATGGCTTCGAAAAATATAAATATGCTTGTGAAAAGGCCAAAATTCTAACAGTGTATTCAAACGTAATGTCAATAAGAGCCACTTCCTTCAACTACCACATGACTAAACTAGACAGCTTTGATTCAGAATTGACGAAACTGCATTTAAAACTTGTTCATATACTTCATGCAAGCGAAAACTATGCAACTCTGCTCAGCCAGGGAAAACAATGACGCAAATTACAATAATGTCAATGGAGGCAGGCGATACTTTGTGGAATTTAGTTATGTTCAGTGTAAATTACAAGGTTGGCAATTACTTCACCAATGTGAACTCAATTGAATTAATATGTTTTTACCGGAAATTATTATTTATGAAGAGCTAGTTGAAAATAAGAACAAATCAAGTACAGGCCTGAACGCTGATGATCTCGTCGATTTTGTTTTGAAATGTCCGCGCCAACTCCCGGTGTCTTAATAGATACCGATCCCTGTCGTCGGACACGAATCGAATATAGTATGCAAGGGATCTATAAAGAGGTGTCATGGTTCTTACGCACGAGATGTAAGTTTCACAAGAGCAGAACATGAATGAAGATGCGTATTTAGATTTGGCAAGGAGGCTGAACAGAAAATGCAGATGGCGCAAGGATGGGTTCTTGGCACATGTATGCGACTCTTTAACTCAAAGGAGACCCGTCGGGTTTTCCCTAAACCCTCTCAAAAACTAGTGTAAGTTGCCACTTGGATGCCAGACTAGTCGTGTACCCGCGAAGATACATCAGCGGTTGATGTACGAGAGAGCCTTACAGCATGCGTCTCCCTCGCTAGAACTCAAGATAGAAGATCATAGAAAAACGGCGAGCCACTTTTTAACACTTTCAACGCTGACCATATACAACGATTTTTTTTTCATTCTGACGGCACCCAATGTTTTGAACAAAATGTAACATTTAACGCTCCTGAAGCCGATAACAATGTTTTTGTTGCATAGGAATTTTAATTTTTGTTTAAAAAAATTAAATTTTGACGTGATAGGACGTCATCAGCAATGCGGACCTTGCATACTTTCGCCATTTCTCCATTCATCGGCTAGTTTTAGCCTTATTTATTTTTATGCCACTTTTTTCACGCTCCCTGCATATCAACATTTTTAGCAATCTCATTCTTGTATTTTTTTATTCTATTTAAACTAGAACGCCTCTCATTAAGTGGAGATAAACATCAATATCTTCCAAGTATGAAAGTAATTGCGGATTCTTTTACCTTTGGCTGAGCAGAAAATATGACATATAAATATATCAAACTTCAACATCAGAAATAAAGTAAATCAATACAGTTTTACTTTTATTACACCAAATTACTAAATTCCTCAAATTCCAAATGAATTAAAAATTAACCAACCCCTAATTTCACAATTACAATACAAAGAAATATTAGTTTGCAAAAGAAGAAACATATACTGTAAAATGATGTATAAAACGTTTTATACATGCTCATCCCTTTCAGTATAAAGAAATTACAAGAAAAATGTTTGCATAATTTTATGCCGTAATTCTTCGCTAATTTTTGTTTTGTTGCGATAGCTCGTGAAGCATTCCGGGAAGAGTCGAGGGGGGACCCTTCACAGTCAGGGCAGACATACGCCGTCTCCCTTCTACGCCATTGGGAATAGCAATATTTGTATCTAGGAAAGGTTTTTTTGCCGCCTTCGAGGTGGACAATTTGTGGGAAATGGAATGAAGGTCTGGAAGATATTTCTGGTTTGGGATCGGTTGCATAGGAATGGAAGGGACTTAATTACGGAGAGTCAGAAATCAAGGATGGGAGTTTTTTTCTGAATATTTTTGGAAAATTAAAAAGCTATTGACTAAGATGAGGTGAAATATATGAGTGTCTTAACTTTTTATACCACTTTAGAATTTTCCTCTCAATAGGATAGTATGCCATCATTTGATCAAAGTGGTCGATTCTTCCCATCAACTCTTTGTACTTGACAACGGCCTCTGGCTTGGAAACAACCTCATCTCCTCTTCGAGAAAGCATGTCAACCATGCAACTTCTGAACTCGAAACTGATCATCAAAACGTCTCTTTTATCCTTCCATTTGAAGACACAAGCCCCATCATTAGTATAAGCATCCACAACTTCACCCCGTCTTAAATTAGCCTTTACCACTTCGGACGGGGTTCCCTTCCGGTTTGATCTGAGAGTTCCTGTGTAATGCGTTCTCCTCTCAAGCAGAGTGTGGATCAAATTGATACTTGAGTAATAGTCGTCCATAAACAACGAATGGTCCTTATCTAAACGACCACCCATTAATTTATGGACAACGTGATCAACATGTCCACGCCCTCCAAGTTCAGAGTCTCCTGCACCAGCATACACAAGGAATCTCAGAACAAGCCCGGAAGTCTCGGTCAGCATATACAGCTTGATTTCGTACTTTGGCTTCTTGGATTTCATATAAATACGGAATCGCAACCTCCCCCTCCAAAGAAGCATAGACTCGTCAAAGCAAAGGTTACGGGAAGGAACAACCACTGAGTCCATTATGGTATGGAAGGAATTTAAAAGTGATCGGACTTTATAAAGGGTATCATCTGGTGGAGGGTCATCAGGATTGGGGTTAGGTGAAAAGTGGAGAGCTTGCAGGATGGAAAGGAATCGATCACGACTCATGAATTTCCGGAAGCAAGGCAGTTTAAACAGAAAATCAGTACTCCAATACGTAATCTGATATTCTGCTTAGAGGAATAGTCTCCATGTGGAAAAATAAACCTATGAAGGTTAAAAAATCTTCAAAGCTCAATCTAAAGTCGGTTTCAAAAACTTTAGAACCCAAGTTTTATATAAATTTCTCCAACCTCACAATCAATTTAAAAGTAAGCGATACTGGTCCAAGGGTTGTTTGATTCCGCGTCGAATAGCAACAATCATACTTTTTGTAAAATATTACATGGTGTTCTTTTAGAGGCATAATAAAATATAAAATAAGGAAATAAATTGGCTCTAGATGACGAAACTACGACGAATCTTTAATTATTAGATACCATCGTTCAATTAATTACTTTACAATCTACCCTAAAATTACTTTAACCCGGGAGTGGTCGCTAAGCAACATATATCACGCGAGCGGTCGCGTGTGAGACTTTTTCTAACACTCAGATGTATCATTGATTATCAATCATAGAGCGTTTATTGGCAATATATTGCACTATATTTAGATTTAATTTATTTCTCTTAATGTTCATTTGAAACAATGATATCCACATGTACACAATTACTGATACAATTGCGTAATCATTGTTAATTTTACTGGCGATGATACCATTAGGTATAAATGAAAGTAATTACCATTCTCAAGAAGAAATATTTATTTATGAGGACATAAATTCTCATGAGTCATAAATTTGCATTAACGTATCTGCTCTCCACGAAATGAATCAACTTTGCCCGCATGTTTCGAAAGTGTAACGCAAGTGAGTGATTATACAAAAACACTAACGTCAGTGGTCGCGCGATGAGAAAAAGTCTCACATTTTGTAGCCGACGGTATCAGACATATCATTACACAGCTGAGGACGCTTCTTTTATACTTTATGAGACGGTCGGTCAATAGGAAGAGATAAAAAGTCAGCTAGAAGGAAAGGAAACTTATTCTAACTCATGATTACAAAGTGAGCGCAAGTTTAAATATGGCGTGAGAGAAAATCTCATAGCGCGACCAATGGCGGGTTAACTCTTGCTCATTCATTGCAACACTTCAGTTTGTTAGTTCACTAATATAATTCAAATAAGTATTCTTCTGCATTGATTTTTGCGTTCTTTTTTATCGAAACACCTTTGATTAAACTCTTGGGAAAGAGAGTTGGGGACTTTGACGCGTTATTACAGGTTGGATAGTGTGTATACGGAAGAATTTCAACCATATTTTCAGATACGCATTTAAATTTCCAATAAAATGCATCGGAACGCAAAGACAACTTGCGCAGAAACATTCGAAGTGGAGAAGTTGGCCGTTAAAGTGGCATCGTCCCCATCCAAGTACCACTTCTGCTTCACCCTGCAAACATCTACGGTAAAATTAGGAAAGTAAGTAACAGATGGGAAGTCAATAATCATCCCTATTCTAAATGATAGGAGAGCAACGAAGATCTGCATCGAAACATACGAAAAAATCACGAACATTGATCCAATTTCAGCGCAAATATCGCTAAAAGTAGACGAATTTAACTAATTTTAAGCAAATTCATGTTTTTTGAAAATTGTTTCCCTATGGTCAAAATTTATGCCTTTTATAGTAAAAAGTCTCTACGCAGGTTAAGCTCACCCTTACCAATGAATATATGTAACTAATATATTGCATCCATCCTCCTGAAAACGAACAAGTTAAGGTGGTTCCGCCGTATAGTGACATAAATGCCACGTAATTTGCATTCTAGGGACTCGTAGAAAAACGATTCCTCGATCTGATATGAACAACAAAATGTCACCTTTCCACACTATTTTCTCGAAAATAGAATTTGAAATTACATGGTGTTAAACGCGAGAGTTGGAAAAACACGGGGTAAAATAATATTTTTCTATTTAATATAAATGCCATTTTCGTAAAAATCTGTTCATTAGATGGAAAAACTTCCGGAAAATTGAATAGAAACTAAATATTCGCATCTTACCACCTAATATTTTGAGTAATTAGCAAAACTGTGATACTTGAAGTAAAAATGGCGTTGCAGTCGGTTCCCATCGCTATAAAAAACGTTCGTTAAAAATATATTCGTGGAATAATATGCATATTTTGTATCATAATTATGATTTTCAATATCTAACAACTGTCATCAGCAAAAACAGGATTTTTTTAAAACCAACTAAACCAAAATTTGGAATTCAGTATTTATGTTGACTCGCACAATGGCGGTGGAGCCTCCTTAAGCAGATATTTTTTTATAAGAACTGAACTGATGTGTTGTACGGAGTTGATATATATGCGAAGAGAATACTAAAATTGATGGCCTAACAATATGACGAAGCAACCGACTATATTTATCTATTCCCACGGAGTGACTTACGTTACTATATTAAAGGAACTAGTTAGTTGTAAGGCGTCTAAGGCACACATAGATGAGTTTCATGCTGTGCTCGCAAAAAATCATTGTAATTCCTTATTTGAGGTACGTGAATTTTCCAAGCGAAAACGCCCTTTGGTAAAAATAACGGCATTTTAAAATGCAAGTGATAGTGGCTACGTCTAATTCGTTTCTCTCCCGGAATTCCATTCCTTCCACTCCACAATCCACATACACATCACCACCGTTCTACCGCTTCCTTGAAGGAATAGGCAGTTCACACTGGGCTCAAATGCGTTTTCGTGATTGTGGAGCTCCATCTTACAGCATTACAGAGTCAGTCAGTGATGAGCGTAACGATATATACAGGATAGGATCTACAACGCATTTTTTTGCGAATGATGGGAGAATAGATGAGGGCGTTCCAACGGTGGATGGAAAGTACATAATAGTATGTACCTATATAGTATCTATATGGAGCATATCAAGGAATGAGAGTTTGCCCTAAGGAAGCAAAAACGGCCGTGTACAAAAGTGTACCCTTCTCCACTTCAATTCAAGGGTATGCGAAACCTGGGTATATATGCCTGGATAAGCATAAGCTAAACGCAGGGGGGAATGGAGTATCTGAGAAGCGTTCGAGGTAAGTAAAATTAGGATAGGGTTGACAATAACGGGTTGGTCACGAATGAATGAGAAATGGATGCTCTGGTTATTCGATTTGCTATTGCAAAATTATGATAGAGAAGGAGATAATGGTGTGAGAGGAATGGGACAGCCCGAGAAAGCAATGGGTGGAAGAAATTATTAAGAGAAGGAAAATTAAGATGAGTAGAGTGAGCATGAAGTAATGCATGGATGTGAGATATACAAAAGAAGAAATTAAAGGATAGGGCAGTACGGAGTAAAATTATTAAAGCAGAGAAAAAAATTCGTTCCTTGTTATACATTCATAAACTTACTCCGAAATGCCAAAAAGATAAATGCCGAAGGAGAGAAATTAAATGTTTGCCAACTGAAGTTACAGGTACGCGTGTTTCTAACATAAATACATTAAGTACATATAAAAAGATAAAACGGTGACAATGAAGTATTTCAAAAGATAACTGCTGAAAGGTTTTCCGAACGTCTAGATAGCACTGTCTCCTCACAGATGAATCAGGTTATAATGAACTTTAAGAGCCTTGAAAACGTGTAGTGATGCCATATGGTATCAATAAGCACTTATGAACTACCATGTTTGTTATTTATACTATACATCTCACGAATTGAATATCTTTAAAAGTATTTCCTCCACGTGCTTCGTGAACAAAATACAACCACTTACTCAATGCTACTACTCGATTCAACTTATTTCATAGGAACTGAAAAAACAAAATTAAATCCTGGATTTTATGGGTGTAAAGGAATAATCACTCAGTTTTACAGGAGATAATAATATGTTCCAATAAAAAAAATAATCTCGTATTCAGTCCGTGGAATTAAGGTGGCTGAATTTATTTTTGAGCGGCCCTTTAAAAAGTCAACATTTCAACAATGAGATGGTTGCTAAGCAGCCGTCTCGCAGCGACGTGACGGTGTCGCCTTCTTTCAATCCTCCACCCCATTATTGTTCCGTCTCGTTCTTCTGCATCCTTTTCCTCCTTCACTTGTTTTTTTTAACGCGCGAATCGTGTCAGCTCGTTTATCTCAGCTTCTGTTTACCGCCCAGTGCTGCCATCACTTCTCCAGCCTCTCCACATCGATCTTCACATCCTCTCCGCAGAATAATGCAGAGATCTCAAAGATAATGCGTTATGCAAGACGGCAAGCTTCCATCTAGCCGGGAGCCAAAGTTAGATACACAGATAGGACACAATGTTTCACGCCGACGTAGTTGTGGACACTGGTTATTTAATGCGATTGAAACTTAATGGATATATCAGTTCTCTATTGCACCCAAATCAAGCATTAATACTCCTTGGTCCGTATTTGATAAACAAATCAAATCGACACCATGCACGTGACTTTGTCAGGGACAAGGGCGGTGAATTGTACGCGAAGACGTAGTAAGCGTTAACGGGTGGTATTCAGTGATCTTCGAGGCTTGCGAATTCCTTTAAGTTCAGCCAAAAACATAGGTTTTGTTACTAATCAATGTCAGTTAGACACCCTTACCAATTAAATGGTATCTTTTGTGTTTTCCTCTGGGCTTTTCGGTGAGTATGGGTCGACATCTGAATTTTTAGTTGAAATTTCATTGCTTATTTATGATTTGTCGCTAAGATACATAGGGTGAAGTTTTTCTGTATAAATAGAAATATGTTTCGATTTAAAAGATGTCATTGCTTAAAAAATAAAGTCAAAGCGCTAGCACATCGGAGTCGCGCGAGGTTCAGCGCGGAAACTTTTGCTTTCGCTGCCAGGCGCCTAAGGACTCCTCGTACATAGATACAAGTTGCTAGCCAAAGATCATTCTCTCAACGTAGTCGTGTACCCGAACGAAAGTGATCACATTCATTCAGGATCACCCTGTAAATGTTAAGTGCTTTACGTAACGCAAACTGTAACGGCAAACTTTGCCGTCCTTGTTCCCTTGCCATCATCTCTCTCTGCTACGGAACTTCTCGATTGTTAGGTATCGAGTGATAAGAGACCCGTTGCCACATTTACCATCTTGCCGACCTCTTCTCAAATGTAGAAATGTGGCAACGTGGTGCACAATGTTATAAGATACCCATAATTTGCATAGTCTTATGATTAGAGCTATGGCACCATTTTTACTTGGTCTGATGGTTAAGATGCATCAATGTCACTGAGTACACGCAGAGACGCCAAAAACGACATTGGCTGTAATTATTTTTTACGAAATCCGTCATGCTCTTGGCGAATTCCATGCCATGCCAGTCACTAATTAAGTTGGGCCGAATGTTGAGAGGAAATGGATTTTGAAAGAGTAAAGATTACTCGGAAGTAAAGATCAACGTGACCATTAAATACCTCATTTTTGTGTTTTTGAGTCTTAATGAAAAAGTTTATGGATTACAACCGAAGTTCAACAAAGGTAAAAGCGATACGCTTTAGTGTTTGAATAGTTGCTTCAGTAAGAAAATGATGAAATAGTTTTGCAATATTTCCTACTCATTTGCCTCATATCAACGAGACATTAATATTAATAAATAAATGTATTTATTTATGTTCTGTGGCAAATCCACCTAAGAACAACAAAAAGCATACGATTGCTATTTGTCGCAGCGAGAACAACAGAAAAACAAAATTACCAAACGGGAAATAACTTATCAATTCTGATAAATAAATAAACGTACGGGAAGAAAATTGATGCCAAAATAAAATAGAAACAGATCAATGATGAAAAATACATGAATATACATATCATCGTATCATTTCATACATATCGTACAAAAGGTGGGAAGTTCCGTGATAATATAATAATATACACTCATACAAAAATATACGTACACTTATAAAGAAATTAATACACTAATATAGGATAACACAAAGCAAAACAGTAATGTAACAGTACACGCATTAAAAAGTAACATGTTACTCCAAAACTGTATTTAATGGAATACATATAGAAACTGGATTAGAGAAAATGTGAAGATCATTTGGGGTTTGTGAGTAAATGCTTATATAGAGTAGTGATTTAAAAATGGTTGCTTAGGAGATATTTATAATGTTTGTGGGGAGGGAGTTCCAGAATTGTATTGCGGTAACAATGACAGATTTTTGGAAGGTAGTAGTCCGGTGATAGGGATAATAAAATATTAAGTTTTGGCTCCTTGTAATTGGGTGAGAGTCTGGGGATGGCCTAGCAGCAAAGTAACCAATTTAATAACCAGGTCTTTCGGTTATTAATCAGGTTAAAAAGAAATACTCCAAGTAAATATTTCCGTCTTTGAGACGTTGAAAGACAACCCAATTTTTGTATCTATAAACCGATGTGATCAGTTTTTCGGACATTTTAAATAAATCAAGCGCAACTGTTAACAGCTCTTTGTAGTTTAGCATCTAGTTCGGCAGTCAAACTGTAGTACACAAGACAGCAATAATCCAATAGAGGACAAATTAAGGTCGTTACTAACTTGATACGTGTGTGTTGAGGGAGAATTTCCAAATTTAGTTTAAGGAGGTATAGTACGGAGTTAACCTTGTTTAGAGCAAATGATACACGATCAGTCCAGGAGAGGTCGCTGGTTATAAATACCCCTAAGTTACGGGAACTTGTGCAGTAATTCACATAAATACTCTCTGCCCTCATTAAAATATCGAACATGTGGAAGAGCGACGAGCTTATGATCCTTGGAGAATGAGGAATGTTATTCTAACCTTACGTTTCTTATTTTTATAACTGAAGAACATTCCCTTCTCCTTACAGGCTTCGTCCGCCTAAGCTAGGCGGAATTATAATTAGTGCCCCTCTCCCCAACTACTGGCATCTTGCTAAGGAGGAACCCTCTTCCCCCCCGCCTCTATCCCTCCCCAAGACGCCGGCCACTCCCTCCTTCCTCATCCATGAAACACGCCTTTAATTATAACCGCGAAATCTTGTTCGCATCCATTTATTATCGCCCTATATATATTCAAGACGCGCGGATCTGAGGGAAGACAGTGTGCAACCGGCGAGCGCAGTAATGGATTCAAATAGCAGGATTGAAAGCGCACGTAACCACGGTGATTAAGGTTTTATTAAGCACATAACTCGTGACAGCGTGACTCAGGAGGTATCCTAGCTCGCGGGTGATGTGATTTTTCCATATTTCAAGTGTTGAAGATAATGATTATAAATTAAATACCAACTGATGATTTAAAAAAAATAAATTCATTTTTTTTTTAAGATTTTGGATATATTTATGTATTAAATTGGTAATCATCTGTTTATGGTAATCTATGCACAGGTTTCCTCCATGACTTTTCTAAAGCTATATCCAAAAAATATACAAACAATCTGTATAATTACATTGCATGTATTTAAGTAATGGAAGCCGAATAAAACGAAATTGGCCAATGTTAACAAAATACGTCAGTTTACTTTCGAAAACGTTTCGCTATTTTTTATTAACATCTTCAAGGCTATAAAAACAAAACGTGAGGAAATAGTTACTATATGTTATAATTATATAAAAATAAATAAGTTTATATCCATACATAGTTTATTACGTTAAGGTGAAAATGAGACAATTGACAATATATTTCTTGTTATGGGTAGTGGCGATGGTAACTGAGATTTCTTCTTAGTAACAAAATATCAATATCAACAAAGCCAAAATGGAAACACAATGCTAACATTTTAATTAATTTTATGATTATGATGACAGGAGTTGTAGTAAAATTGTATTTTTCCTTAATGCTATCCACATGGATGTATTAACAGAGCACAGGAATGGAATGGTATTAGCGCAGGTGTAACTTTCAGCAACCTGGCAATAAGTAGCATTCTGTCGGTAGACAATAGTCACGGCTGAGGTTTTATAAATATTTACGAATGCGTTAAAAGAACATGATGGTGAAGGAAAGCTTTTAGATTGTTTTTGGGGGGGCCTTCGTCAGGAGCCCGGGCACTTAGACCTTTCTTGGTCCATTGTGCCAACCCCATGCCTGTCTGCCACTTGCAGACAGGGGACAAGAGCACCTCGGTAGAGGTATGGAGGATTGGCCTCCCCCTGCCTCACCCCAGTACCAGGTATGGAGGATGTCCTCCCTCCAACCGGCCCGGTTTGGCCTGGCCTCTCAGGCCTGCCGGTATAGGTATGGAGGGAGTATCATCTCTCCATCCACGCCTGGTTGAGGTATGGAGGAGGGTCACCCATCCAACCACCGTCCGGGCCCAACGTTGCTTAACTTCGGTGTTCTGATGGGAACCGGTGTTTCAACGTGGCTAGGCCCTTGCCCAAGGAAAGCTTTTTGTAACGAAGTAATCAAAACATTAACATTATTCATATTTGACGCCTTCACTGAAAATCAACTACCGCGTCTGTGATTATCTCACTGTCACTCAGTGAGTAGGGTAGTGATCACTTATCACTTTTAAAAGGTGTGGGTAGAGTTCAACTCGGACAAAGCCACACAGGCGTGTGAATTTCATACATTCAGGGTATAGGGGAAAGTCCAGGTGGCCCAGGTGGCCGAGGTGGCCCAGGGAAAGGAACTTTCCCTGGGCCACCTCGCACTCCGAGGATTTGTTAGTTTTTATCCAAAGTCTTCACCCGGATTTGAACCCGGGACCCTTCGATCAGTAGCCTAGCGCTCTTACCCACTAGGCCACCACGCTCCCTGGTTGCGATTATATCGAAGCTATTTTTCTTCTACAACACATTCCAGCGGACATAAAACAGTGCTCGCCATCTCTTTTGAAGTTCGCTGCCTGCAGGGTCTGAATCGAGTGGAAAGCAACTTTTCCCCTTTTGTTACAATGCGAGCAGCGGACTTAAGTAAAATGGAAAGCGCCCAAAATCGCGGAACCAATTTGGTAGGGAAAAAAAAAAATTGCAGAGCTTATAAAAAAATCCACGTATGAAAACAAAGGATCGCCATGTTTGGTGACGTCACTAGGAAGTATCACTTCCATTTGCTTTTTTTTTTTTAATATCACTAAAAAATTAAATCTATTGGGACCCACGCACGCGCAAAAAGGTACGTAGTGCATCTTTTACGATATGAAATTTCGATTTCAAAAGTAAAAATAAAATTAGAGAGAAAACCTGATAGACACAATAAATAGCGTAGTACGTGATCTATGAAAATGATAAAATTTCACAGTTCGCAAGTAGAATAGGAAAATGATGATAGAAAAATAATCCCTGCTCCGAATTATTGGGCGAAAGCAATCACATGGCATTCGGTTTAGATTGCGCCATGTTATTGCGTTATTAGTTTCATCCTCGATTTTTTTTACAGCTAATCAGATTAAATTATTCGTGGAGGATAAAAAGAAATGTGTATAACGGTTATAAGATATTTCCGAATAGAAAATCGATTGAAGGGCAGAGAAAATCCATTGCCAGGATTGGTGACCGGTTATAAAGATTGGTCGAATATCATGGATTAATTGAAACATGTCGCAATTTACAAACTTGAAATAGATACATGGGCATTACATGATAATGATGCACAGCGCTTTTTAAGCAGATTGGTGCGTAACATCTCAACAACCTCCATTTATAGTAGTAGTATGGCTGGTGACAAACGAGATAATGGAACCCATGATAAAGTATAGTAGAATTATTGTAAATGATAAATCATCGAGACGATATCGATTCATGAATCGAGAATAATGACGATCTTCGTCGAAACCTAGGACGTCTTGTTTTAATAAATCTATGTGGAAAAACAAAGTTATACTTACCACAGACAGGATGCTTTCGATTTAGTATGGCGATAGCCGGCTACTGAGGGAAGCATTTTGCTATCATCGGAAACAGCTCAAAGTGGCTATGCAAAGTCCTTATTATGTTCATATAAGCCGTATAAGATAGCTGTACACACATGCGCATATTGCTCTTCATTTGTTCGGCTCACCTCGGACAACTCGGAAAGCAGGTTGCCAGCGATAGCAAGCTATTCTGCGATCGCCATCTATCACCGAAAATGGTAAGCACCTACTGTTGATAATTGTCGGTGAAAACTATCGATACATCGATGTTTTAAATACATATTAAATCATAATAAAACTAAAGGTAATGTAATTACGAATGAAAATGTTAGTAGTGAATTTCCATAGCTTTGGAATAATGTTCAAATTCCTTCATTTTCTTGATCAGCCAAAAAGGAGAGAACTCATTCCTCATTTTTCAGGATATTTTGATTGATAAGTAAATATCATTCCTATTTAAAAACATGAAAACCCATTGCACCGAAATGTTTTGTCAAACAAGAGAATAGTAAGTTCTCAGGTATGTATACAGTTCAACTTAGCGGGTCACTTAACGAATTCAAAACCCGATTCACTTTCTTCCTCCATTTTGATGTACTTGTAAATAAGTACATAGCAACAAGTTACATCAAGCGATGTGAGAGTGCAATTTAAAGTCTATCTTTACAGAAATGATGAAATGGAAGTATTAAGAGGCATTATTAGGAGAATTTTGAATCTACTCTTTGTCCTTCAGCGACCCTTGACAAGAAAATCAGTCCATTCATGAGATATGAACCAAACCCACTTCGATCGACCGAGAAAACTGTTTACCAGACATTCTATGGCTTACCAGACACTCTAAGGCTTACCAGCATATTCCTGCCCTATGCTGGTAAGCCATGTTGAAATTAAAAGTTATTGCAAAAACAAATTATGTTTGTTGACGCTTATTGTAAACATTTATGATGAAAATCGCAGCCATTACGGGCTGAGGTGTTAATCCCGGAGATATATTAAGAGTATTAATCAATTACATTATGTAAACCTTTTCTTGCGATCTGCGCTGATGAAAATTTCTTCCTTTCAACGTGATTTCGACAAAGGTGGACATGAAAATTCGATGCGGGTCGACCGTGCAGAATGAATCAACCCGATGGCTTGCATCCAAGAGCCTCGCAAGAAAACAGCGATTGTGCCAGCTCCCTTCCTTTCTCCTTGGCACGATGTCCTTAAGGAAATTCCTTCTACCCCGACGACCAGTCATCAAACGCCTTCAACGAATTCCTCTCCAGGAACGTTCAAAGTACTACCTCCAAGTAAACACGTTATTTAATTTGATTGGAAATTGGTCAATTATGCAGGGTGCGCTCCTTAAGAGTGCGAGGAAATATATTTCTGAGAGGCCCTTGAAAATAACATTTGCAAGTTGTAGATTAAAAAAAAGAAGCTGGGTAAGGCATGCAATAAAAAAATGGTCTGAAAATTATCTCTAATATCTAAGGTACTTTAGTGTTATATTTGTAATAAATATATATTCGTAGCGTTAACTTTCACATCATTGCGACACTCACGAAGAGTCTATTAAGACATCGACTTGGATTAAATAGCCAGCCTCTTCATAACTGGAGAGTCTTTCAACAATATGGCGGGCCTTCAAAAGAGATTTAGAATTATTTAGTGCAGAAAGTATTGTACATAATTAAAGTTAGATTTCAATTATCAAAATATTTATCAAAATATTCGCGTAGCTTGGGTAAATATTTCGTGAAAACAGAGTGACTTTTGAAGGAATCATTATCTAACAGTAATTTAAGGTATCCTATGCTACTAATTAACAAAATGTAAATAATTTTTACTTCTCATTAATTGGCTACGATTATAAATGAACTGATTACAAGGAAGCAATTGATGGAGAGGATACATGCTCAAGTCAAGGTCAAAGAAGGAGGCTTATATTGTTAAATATTTCTTCATTTCTTTTTTTCTAATATTTTATTAATTTATTCCAAATACTATGAATTTTAGTCGTAAGTGGCATCCAATTCAAAATGGCTGCCTCATTCAAATGATCGGACTATTAATTCGGATGGGACCATCGGATTCAAATTGGATACCGCATCCATTTTATTGGTTTCATCATTCAACCTTTCATTTCAGTGTGCCTAATATCTTATAACTAACTTGTTATTTTTTATTAAGGTGGACGATAAAGACTATCCGGCTCATTATGTCCCCGAAAACTCAACGTAATTCTCAAACGAAATAAATAAATAATCGGTAAGATATCGCCTGCTTATTCCGCTTTTATATCTTCCTATAAATTGAGTTTTGTCCACGTAGGTATTTCAAACTATCGATATTCTGATTCTGTTACTTGAAC
Source organism: Pyrrhosoma nymphula (assembly GCA_963573305.1). NCBI lineage: Eukaryota > Metazoa > Arthropoda > Insecta > Odonata > Coenagrionidae > Pyrrhosoma > Pyrrhosoma nymphula. The sequence continues at coordinate 171,017,786 of OY754329.1, read as the reverse complement.
TTATTGCATTGGCCAATAGTTTTCTTATTAAACTTTATGAATTTCGGTTTTAAAAGCAAAAGAAAGTCGAAGTTTACGAATGCTCCCGAGCACACTCCGAAAACAACCGAATTACTTGTGGCGTCATTTTCGCTGTTTATATTGTGACCCAGGTTATTCCTTATGCTTACAGTGGAAACAAGTGCGGCGAAATCAGTTTTGGGCGTTTTCCTGTTTCTTGATGTGCCCTTAAATGGCATATAAGGGATATATATATATATATATATATATATATATATATATATATATATATATATATATATATATATATATATATATATATATATATATATATATATATATATATATATATGGTGTTTTGTGCCACAGTGTACAAATACATCGGTGAAAACACCGAAGAAGAAATTTATTCTGCTTCCAAACGATGAAAGGAGAAAGAAACTCTGGTTTCGAACGGCATGCCGGGATTTCGTCCGGAGCAAAACAAATGTCATTGTTGTGAAGACCATTTTAATGTATGTACCAACTTATTACAAATATATTGACCACATATAAATAAATAAACTTATCAATCCACTTTTAGACACCTCCTATACAAAACATTTGGCAAGTACTGTGTTATGTTGATATGTTACTAAGGTACTGTTTGTTTACTGTTGTATGGACTGGTATGGACGTAGCCGACGTAGCCTCCGAGAAATGAACTTTGAGAAAGAAAGAAGTATCATAATGATTAAGAGTGTATTGGAAAAACAATTCATAAAGTTCATATTAATAACAAAAAGTGGTTTAATTTAAACAAGCAAGCAACTTTCACCCTAGTTTTCATCAAAGTGAATCATACAACCTAAAGTTTAAAGATATTGAAATCGCTGGTTGTTTTGAATGTTAATTTTGGTTTAATGCGATTGCCGACAATTCTAACGGACATCGACTTCAGAAATGCCATTATTCACGAGGGCTATTTTACCGCGGCTATTACTTAAAATATGGTAGTATGGTATTATAAATATTTTATGAGAAAACATTTAAGTAGTCGCAATAGCGTAAATTTAAATACCTTTAAGTGATATACACAAAATATAAAATTATATGGACCAAAAATGATAATCAACAATTGTGACGATTTTAAAAGAAAACATTGTACTTAATTTTTCTTGTTGTAGCTCCGCGCATTTTGAAAGCATTAAATCGGTCGTCCTTCTTCATAAAAACGCCTACCATTAAAAACATATCCACTTTGGGTAAATTATCTGATGTGGCTTTACTAAAACCATTGCACGCCATAGTCTTTGTTTTCAATGAAAACTCTTTAAATATACGTTCTCTTCCACAGTTCTTCACTTTCTCCATCACTTCCGTCTATCGCTCAGCGAAAATGACGTCAAGCCAATCAAATTTCGTTTCGCAACCGCGTATTAAAATTTGCAATTTTGACTATTTTAAACTTAAATATCTCAATAAATATTTAATCAATTTTAAAAATATTTTCAATCCGCAAGCTTGTGCGAGGTTAAGTAACGTATAAAGATCCGTATACTTAAATTTTGGAAAATACCCAATTATCCGCCTTCATTCCACCCAAAAGTTTTTATACTTCATATCCTTAAGATCAACAAACATTCTCCTGCATGCAGTGCCCTCTCCAGATGAATAGCTAGCGGAAATATATGAAAAAAATATAAGCAATACCCATGGTTACTTCAGATGTCCCGACTTTGACAACAAGGTATATCGCCATTCGCCGTAAAGCCCCAGATACACACAGGAGTTGACTCCTATCTGATCGATACATAGAGAGTCGACTGATGATCGACTCCGCTTAGAACCACAACTTGGATGGCGGCTACTCCGTCCAAGTATCGAATTCCGCCACTATCGATGACGAACTCCTATAGGAGGAGTAGGTATGATAAACACGTCCAAGTTTCACCCTGCTAGTGGACTCGTATAATAAGAGTCAACTCCTGTGTGTAATTGCCGCATGGTATTGCAACAAACAAAAGCACTAAAATGAGCTCGAAACCGTTCAGCATTAAGATATGGAATCGATCTCACGAATGATTCAAATTTTCTAACACTATGTAGCTCCATGATGACTTTATTTGTACTTTAAACAGTGTAATTTCCACCATATTCCATTGGTTTCTATATATATTTTCCCCTTACGAATTTTCGCTTGTTCACTTGGATTTTTCTCAATGTACTCCGGAGAATAACATGCAATAATGGGACCATTTTTATATAGTCCATAACTCAATTCATAATACCACTCCAGTCAAAACGCAGGTCACGGAAAAGCTTAAAAATTAAATCTAATTAATCAATCTTCAAAAATGTTAACTGATTAGATAACTGGTCAGCTGAAACTGATGCTTTTTTTCTTCGGACCATGATGATTAAGGCATTGAAATAGTGCGTAAATCACGAATTTCTTTCTTTTAACAAGTTCCAATAATACACTTTGCATGTTGTCATAATTACAAATTTTGCATTACCTTTGCGCTGAAAATAAACGTCACGATTTCTACCCCAGAAATCCTGATTTGAATCCTAAAATTTTGATGATCTGAACAACTCGACCTTGACATTGACCATGTAGGACGCAGGGTGGTTTTTCGAGGGTTTGAACGGGAAACCAAGCTGGCAAAAATTCTTAAGCCGGAAAATACACTTTCTGATGCATTTCTGGCGCCATTTGCTTCGTCCGAAAAGGACTCAAATTACGAATACATTCAACCGACAGTTTTATTCAAGAGTGCCTGAAGAAGAACACTATTTCTCCTTCTTAAAAATCATACCCGTAGTGCTGATGAAAAGAAAAATAAAACAAATGCATGGACTACCAAAAAACACAAAAAAATACCTGCCTACAATATTATATACGTACAAATATATATATGTACGGAACTAAATGAAACTGCCGCAAAAACGTTTGAAGAGAAGAGAACTCGAAAGAAAAGTTTCCTGAATGAAAAAGGGCCGAGTTGGCTTTCTGAAACTCTTGAAAAAAAAAAAAAAAAAAAAAAAAAAAAATATATATATATATATATATATATATATATATATATATATATATAAAAGAAAACCCTTGGTTCGTTTGTTTTTATATTTTTTTGTAAATGGAGGAAAAAAACTGCCCAACCGTGGGAATAATTTTTAAGCAACACGAGAGGAGAAGCATAGACAGGCAAGCAACTCTCTTCTTCGGGGAAATTCCGAATCGAAGACGAAGCATCACAATGAAAAGGAACGGGAACGAACGCATAATAAAAAAAGAAAAGAAAATGAGAAAAGAATCAGAAGGAAAGAATCTTTTCTGTTTGCCTTGGCGCACTGCCATGATTTTTCTTCATTTCGGCGGCCATCAGTCGGCGCCAAGCGCTCGGAGATGTTTATAAGAAGACGGTGACGTCACGGGAAAAAAGGAAAACTCAGCACAAGACTCCGCCGAGGACCCATCTCCATATATTTAAAAGGAACACATAGACGCAGAAGGAGAGGACCATCAAACAAAAGACGTGCGATAAAGAAGAAGCAAACAGGATCCAAATCCGAAACAACGAAGAACAAAGCGATGACATATATATTTATGTGCGGAAATCGGTCTTTCGGTCTTATATCAGAGAAGCCAAGAAGGAGTGGGCAAGCTACAACAATGACGACATGTTGAGACAGGGTTTCAGGGGCCTTAAAAAAAACTATAAAGACTCCAACGTGACTGCGTGGTTCTAAACAAATACTGAGTGATGCCACCTCTTCGTTGGTATTGTTTAACAATTGATTTAAATGATGACGGTCCAAAGATATTAGGAAACAAGATGGATGTTTACTCCGTAAAATAGCAGCGGAAACCGTTGACATCACCATGATGTCTCAATTAAAAGATATTATAATTATTTAAGGAATTATAGTTATTTATAGCGGACTGTATTTGTTAATCATTGAAGTTCAACAACTTATTTACAGAAACCATACTACAAGCGATATTGTTGCCAGGTTGGTACGAAGATGAGTACAAAGTTTCTTAAACAAGATATGAAATTCTTAAGGAGGTTCCGCCGCGACTGTGTCAGTCAAAACAAATACTAAGTTCCACATTTTTTATATTTTGTCCAAAAAATCCTGCTTTCGCTGATGAAATGCGTTACCTATAGAAACCCAAAAGTAAGGTACAAAATATATGCAGATTATTATTCCACGAATGTATTTTGAATGAGCACTTTTTTCCAGCCATAGGAGCCGACTGCAGCGCCATTTCCTACGAATTACCGCATTTTGACTTCAATTACGGCATTAATTCTTCAATAACTAGAAAAATAAGGTGGCAAGATGCCTGTTTTTATTTTTATTCAATTTATCTGGACTATTTTCCTCATATAAATAGTTTTCCGCGAAAATGGCATTTATATTTTATGGAAAAATACTATTTTTCCCCGTGTTTCTCTCATTCCCCCATTGAACACAATGTAATTTCAAGTTCAATTATAGAATAAAATAGCGTGGAAAGGTATTATTTTATTGTTAATATCAGATAGAGGACAAGTATTTTTACAAGTAGACAGAATATGAATAAAATGACATTTAAGTCATTTTACGGTGGAACCACCTAAACAGTAAATAACAACAGACGAGTGCAATTCACCAGCGTAAACAATTGGGGTACAACATATGCAGACTTACAGCATTATCACTTGGTTCTCTTGCTTGGTTCACTTACAGCATTGCCATTTACAGGTTCCTTGCTAATTGCAATGCCTTGCTGAAACCTAGGTCGGTTAAATAAAATCTGTGAAAGTTCTGCCTGTCACACATTTCCACAAATTACCACCTGATACTCCAAAATCGATATGCAGACTTATCGACAAATATATATTTACAATGAACATTTTCTTCCGGCCATATTCGCCGAGATCAGCGCCATTCATACTGAGTGGAAGCATTTTGACTTCAGTTATCGTTGTTGTTAGCAAATTATAAAAAAAACTAAGATGGATTAATGCTTATATTTCATTACAATTCACTTTCCTGGAAGTATTTTATTTTTGATGATAGTTTTTTGAGTTTTTCGTAAAAAGCATCTTATTAATGGCAATCTTTGGATTTTGAAGATATGGCGAATTAGCCGCAGTGTTACCTTTTACTGCGTCAAAGCAATTCTCGGATTTATACCAGCCGCAAAAGAAGATGACTCGCATCATCAACCTCTAGTTAAAGAAGTCTACCAGGTGAGGTGTAAATGTTCATAATCACGCCAATAGCTCAATAACAAAGCCACACATATCTGTAGTTTTTTTACTTTGAATTTTCCAGAACATTGCGACTATAGCATCAATCCTCCAATATTTTGATTTTATGGCGTACAAATTGTAGCCCTTGACTTGATGGAATACGCGAGAAGGTTTGGTCCATTACTTGCAGATAATTCTTGCAATGATCGGACTCATGAGGTGAGATTGGTCCGAGAGTTGCTTGCCATTGCTGAGTTTGCTTGGCGTATAAGGCATGACGTATTAGTGCGACGACGTGCTGATTGTCGCAGAGGAAGCACAGAGACTCGCTGCTCACCAATTCTGCTAAATGTATTGCAATGTAGTTTAGGTGGGGAAAGATGATTGGGGCTTCCAGCTTCGATATCTGGAGGTTATGAAATGGAGGATACGAAGTTTTCGATCATAATTTACTCTCAATTTCTTTCAAGGTGCTTTGAGCGAGATAGTTCCCTGTAGTCATAATGGAGACCATATTCAAATTTTATTTTTTTATTTCAGCGTCTCTAAGAATAGTGAAATAAATATTGTAATATTAATGGCGCAAAGATATAGTTATATATAACCAAAATTCTCAGTAATTAAATAAATAAAGCTATGTAAGTCTCTAACTTGACTCATTTTTTCCCGCCGTACGACTGAAAACCTTTCAAAACAGCAGGTTCTCTTTGCGATTCTGTAAAAATTACTGTGGTGAGTTATAGATTATTTTTTATAAATAGATGAGAAAATATGTACTTATTCTACACACCGCTAGTTTATTGACGAAATCTAGGTATTATAAATTCCTAATTTATTTAATATTCTCCCTCTGGAGCGCACAGCCGTAATCTATCCCATGTAAAACAGCTTATATTTTTAAGCATATTGCTCAAAAAGTAGTTCGGAAAAGGGTTGACATTTTGATATAATTGGAAAGGTGAGAGTTTTTTCTTTAAAATGAGACCAAATTCATCAAATTCTGGGTGAAGTGAATTTTCGCTCAAACTACCTTTAATTGCTATCTGTTGAAGTTGGATGCGCAATGCAACTGAGCTGCATCAATCACTGTTAATTGGATAGCTCGCCGGAATCTATTTCAATTGGGTATCGCATTTATTTGGTGGATTTTATCATACAATAATTTCTTTCAATTTCATAAAAATGCTAATCTTCCTTGCGGTATAAATGCGTAAGGATAATACACTTGCTTATAAGACATGACAAAGTGAGACCTCATTAAGATGTGCAACCGTATTAAGTATCTTTTCCTTCAACGCAAGACTCTTACTCTAAATACGCGTCCATTACTTCATGCAATACTGCCTTCACTACAGACTTCCTAGCAACCAATGTCATCGCTCTTTCAAGCCACATTTTCATTTTCTATTGTGTCAGGCACAAAGGCAAATAAACTCTTAATTCGTAAAAGCACGGACATTTCCAAATTTCCGCAAGATAAACGAAAAAATGAAGTAGGAATCTTGTGCTTTCCCGGAGTATCTCTTGAAATACGGTTTCTCGTGACTCCAACCGATCAAGATGTTCCATGTCGTTGAATTTTTGAGATCCGATCTGATGACGATGACCATGTTGGACCTCGGAGAAAATGGAACATCTTGATCGGATGGAGACCCGATTAAACCTTAATTCACCGAAATAAGATGGCGAACCTTGTAATAATTTGTAGAAAATTGATGCTGTAAATTGAAATTCAGCGTCCAATCACAAACCAAAGCGTAAAATCCTCGCAGTGCGAACGTCTGATTGTCAGAACTTCGTGAAAAATCGCAGGTCCAGGCCCAGAGAAAGGAACTGGTCCCCCTAGCCTGAATGTGTGATTTTCAAACACGCCGACGGCTTAGTGTAAGGGGTAAGCTCTACTCTCGCCTATCAAAACCAACCTTCGGGTTAAAACATTGAGTGTGTGAAGACTAATTTCAAATTCACGAAATAATAATCCGTGCGTTACGAAAAAAACAGCATAACTTCAACATGAAGTCCACGCAACCCGAAACAAAACGGGTGTTACGTCAGTATGCAGTAACGTGTCTAAAAGCCTGTTTAAAAACGATGCATGCACCCCTGCGCGGGCACATGCGTGAACACTTGCACGAACACGTTCACCGAATTAGAACAGGGGCTATTTTCTGGACGTGTGTCTATGCATTCGCGGAAGTTGTTGTGGTTACACGATGCGTTTTTGTAAGGACATGTAATTACGCATGAACCCGCGCGGGTACAAATGCACCGTGAAAACAGTCCTTTAAGTTGGTTCCACCGTATCATCACTTGAATGTAATTATATTCGTATTCTGTCTTGTAGAGAAAAAGTTGTCCTCTATTTTGATGTGAGCAACAAAATGTTACCTTTCCACGCTAATTTATTCTCTAATTGAACTTGAAATGACATGGTGTTCAATGGTAGAATGAGGGAAACATGGAAAAACATAATAGTATTTTTCCATAAAATATAAACGCCATTTTCGCGGAAAATGGTTTATAAGAAGGAAATAATCCAGAGAAATTGAATAAAAACAAAATATAGGCATCTTACCACCTTAATTTTATAGCTATTGGGGAATTAATGCCGTAATTGAAGTCAAAATGCGGTAATTCGTAGGAAATGGCGCTGCAGTCGGCTCCTATGACTATGGGAAAAAGTGCTCATTTCAAATACATTCGTGGAATAATCTGAATTTTTACTACCTTACTTTTGGTTTTCTATTGGTAACGCATTCCATCAGCGAAATCAGGATTTTTTGTACAAAATGTAAAAAATGTGGAATTTAGTATTTGTTTTGACTCACACAGTCACAGTGGAACCTCCTTAAGTGTTCGATTGCATTTTTAATGACGAAGCGACAACTTTAACCGTAAAGTGACGTCACAATCAAAGCAAACATGGCTTCGAGCATTTGTTGGCGCGGCATCAAATTAAATGATATTAGTATTTTATACGTGATGAATAATTTTAAATATTACTGCCGATTGTCATTTGTTTCGTAATGAGATTCGATTGCAAAAGTAATGAAATAGTACACAGCCCCAATACTGCGATTTTTTCAAAAATGAGTATAATGTTGTCTCGTATAATGCTAATTTGACGGTTACTCTTAACGAGCCCAATACTAGCACACATAAAAGAGTTTTCAACGGATACGACGAGGTTTAAAAAAAAGAATGGCTGTGTCATCGGAGAGAAGATAACGTCGTTTGCAGCCGTTATTTGGAACGCGTCCCACGAGTTATCACGTCGTCATTTTTTTTTCGAATAGCCTGAATATACCTATTTTATTTTTGCCGTCCTAGCCGACGCTCTAATGTCCTCTCCGTTTACAGCATTTTATCACCTTCCCCCATCAAGAGGGTATTTTGTCGCCAAAGACGTAGCCTTTTTTAAAAAAAAGATCTGATGTGTCGGCCATCTTCCTTTCTGATCACTCCTTCCTACATTTCTCTCTCTAAGACTCGGCAAAAGTTTTCCGAAAAGTCGTTCTCACGCCGAGAAAATGACTTCCTCGTCTGGCGCAGAGAAAAATCCTCAAGAAATTCACCTAATCTTTATACACCCATTTGCAAAGACATCCATGAAAACTTCTTCTGGAGCAATATTTTGACGTGAAATGCATTTACAAATCGGTTCAGATGCCTATGGCTGGAGGCGATGTAACTTAGTTGCGTACACCAAATATTTCTTTATAAGGGGCAGTTTAAGAATTACGTAAAACGATTTCTGCTATTTTTGACCCCCCTCCTCCCCCTATGTAAGACAATATAAGATTTTCCCAAGCCCCAACCCCACTCTTACAGTCATACGTAAGACGTTAGATATTTGTATCTACTCTACGTTAAATGCTTGCTTTCTGCAGTTTCATATTTCCATAGAAGCCATCTTTGAGCACTGGATATCGTATAATTATGCAGTGTTTGGAGTATTACATTCACTGAGCATGGAGGTAACGTAGGTGGAGCCAGTCAGGCGACAGAATAGGAGCAATGGTGTAGCGGTGAGATAACGAGAAAGGCACCATTAACGAGTTGACGCTCCATGCCACTGCTAAATTTTATTCGGAAACGAGAGTTACAATGTTTCAAGACGGACAAAAATAAAAAATCTAACAGAAATTGGTTTCAGACCCCCTACTCCCCCTAAATAAGACAATGTAAGATGATCCCAACTCCCCCCCCCCACAGAATCTTACGTAATATTTGGATGGCCCCTAACTAAGAAAGTCCAAGAAATAGTCAAACGAGCTACAAGCCATTCAAAAGAATTAGGTTGAAATAGTAACATATACGGCCATATTGGCATATGTGATTCAAAATAAGATGGCCGCCAAGTATGGGTATAAAAATTACGTGTCAATAAGAATTGAGAATTAGTGTATCTCGATGTAAATTCGAGTGAAAAGCTCTCAAATGAGTTCAGTTGTTCTAAGGGGGAAAAACTTACGAAAAACGGAAATATTTATGGTTAAAAGAATTTGTGAGATTTAATTAATGAAATATTGAGAAAAGGAAAAATGTCTAAATGTCTCTAAAATAAGAAAGTGAATGCCTGCAGGAAGAGGTAAACGGATGAAAGTGCATCGCATTCTGAATCTAAGAAGCCAAAGAGTGTGATATTAACGGATCGTTCCAGAAAATTTCGAAATTTCATCCTCGACTAAAATAAAAAGACGTTCCATGATCGTGTAGCGGACGCTATCTGTCAAGTACTTTTTTCATGAGACTGAAGATCATGTCATTCAAGGCGTTTTTATTTTACGATCCATAAAAATATCCGACGCTTCTTGCTAACTATTCTCACATTTACAGTGGCTCACATATTCATTGTCAGCTTAGTCATAGTCATTATCGCCCGTTCCCAAAGGTGCTTTTACGAACATTTTATCACTTGGGCGTTGAGAAAAAAAACATCCACAGCTGCCAAAAGAAGTTACGGAACGTGGCTACAACGCATAAACGCTCTTAACGATTTTTAACATAGCCCCTATGGTAAACTCGATGGTTTCAGGCTTCACTTTGTGAAAATCCATTCTAAAGAATTTTGAATTCTTTAGCCCCTATGGGCCCGTATCAATATCGTATTAATAACTAACGACAGCAACGTCGACACGTACATGAAAGTATTGCGTTCCCGAATGCATATTAGTTGCTGCAATTCTTCTTTACATCTGGTCTCGTTGCGTGGTAATCAAAAACTCGTAATAATCCGTTGCCGACCGGCTCCTCGTCATGTACGTGACTTAAGAAGATTTTTATTTATTTTTTATCAAATATTCGTAACGTTATCTGGACAGTGTTTGGCAGCTCGTTGCCATGCTCATAAATTTTAAAGAATTAATTTTTTTCTTTACCAAATATTCTCATATTCTGAGCGACCCGTTGTCAATCAGTCAAGATTAAGAGGAGGAATAGGATTGTGAATTTGCAATTATTTAGTTGGAAGTTATGGCCGTGTATTAAAATTCAGCGTTATATCACTCAGTGAAATGTAATTTAAAATGCATGAGACATATCGTAAGCCACAAAAAAAATAGAAAACCTTCCAAATCTTTGTGCATAAAAAGTGTGCGACATGTTTGATGACGTCATTTGTCAGTATCGCGTCAATGCGCTATTTTTAATCATCAGTGGTGGTGGAGCAACCGGATCGTTCAGACACGCGCAAAAGAAAAAGAATTTCTCAAGACTTTTAGGTAATAACCACAAGAAAAGTGGAAACTATGGTTGGGAAATGGACAATGAATATGATATTCCAAAATTATAAACATAGTTACAAAGACTATTGGAGCAGCTTTCCGGAGTTCCTTCGCGTGACGTCTATTGATGACAACAATGTCTCCATCCATCTTGCTTGCGTCTTTAAGTCTGAAGTGGCGATGTCCGCTTTATTCGTCTTATATACCTTAGTCTTTTTGGTGGGAATTTCGTTAATTGGCTCGTTGCTGGTTAACTTTTTTTAAAATATCCTCTTCCAGGTACTTGGGAGATTATATCCTCTTCCTCCCGGTTGAAGTTATATTGATTTTTTTGCGATTTCAATTGCCTCCCGGATGATTCTGGGATAGTATTAGTTTTCCCTACCAATAGTTACAAAGATCCTAAAACAAGGCGAATGCTGCCTAGATTAGTGAAGGCAAGTACGCACGTAATAAATAAGACAATATAGCAAATAAACATGTACAAAATGCAGGAGTTTGATGTCTTAAGTGATGCAGTGCTAAGTTCACTGTCTGGTGATGCCGTGCTCTTTTCAGCGCTGGACCAAAATATGCCTTTCTAAAGCCTTCTTCATATCCATAATTTATGATCGAAATATACCAATGACCATTTTCAGTACAAGTTCCTTTTCGACATGAACATTCATTGCCAAAAAATAATAGACAAACGTTTTTACGTAAATAATTGGGAAGGAGATGACTGCAGCACCAGTTCGTGACGTAGGAATTCGGAGATGTAAAGTAATGCATAACTCGAGCCCCATGTTACAATTACAAATGGTATTGAGCAGTTAAGAGAGACAGACCAGTGACCATCTCAGTATAAAGATTATTTTCCTACCCACCATTCCGGAGTATTTCATTACGTTGTTAGTACATTGTGATTACCTCTGCTCTTTATTCGCGAATTCAAGGAAGAAAGCAGACGTGCTGAGAAAATTAATTTTTCGAGCGTCGCGACGCTTTCAAGTCTTTAAACACGTTGACGCGAGGTAGGATCATTTTATTTTAAGTTTTTAAAATATGGAAAAATATTCTTAAGAGATATAGACTTGGACTAAATCAAGGACGAGAGAACGGAGTGTTGCGGGGGACTTAAAACAACGTGATTGCTTTAAGTCCCCCGAAAAAAAACGTGTCTTAAAATAAAATGATCTCCCTTAAGTCCCCACTGATCACAGTACTTTTCATTATTTGGCGGAGAAATCTTTTCTGGACTCAAACTCGGTACCTGGACGAATTTTTCTGAAGATCTGACCTAGCGCAATGCGTTTCTCAAAACCAAGACCCTCAAGATATGTTTTCCCCTCAAAATCGTTAAGAGTCCTTTTCAAGATACAATTTACATAACTACTATGTTAAATTATTGCACGTGAGGGAATATAAGATGCATACGTTCGATTGTCGAAAAACAGAGTTTTTTTGTGGTATTAAGATTTGCTGTTTCCTCCTTTTGCAAATGTTTGATGTTCAAAGTGATCTATGACGCACAAATTCGATGTTTGTTTGTTTGAAGCATCTCAATAAAGAAGACGCCAAGAAAATTCGATGTGCATTCAGCCGATAGGAAACCAAGAGGCACAGTAGAAACTCGAGTCATCGGCCCCGTTATTCCTTATAAACCCCTCCCCCCTCGTAAATCCCTGGCACGTGACCAAAGGCGAACCCTTTGGCATTAAAGCAAAAAGCCTCCATTAAGTGACCGCTCCTAAGGGAGATTAAGCTTAAAGAGGTGGTCAAGCCAACGAGATGCGAAACAGGATATTGGTAGAATGATTCGGAGGTGAATATACATTAGGAACAAGACAGGCAGTTCACTTGAGCTCATAAAAAGGAAACTGATGTCACAAGATTGATGGAAACCAGAGCTAGTTGTCAAAAAACCCTATGATATGGAGAAACTGCGCGAATTACTAGAATATAAATTCAACAGATTCAGGCGAGATATCGTGGAAGTTCTTCATAATGTAAGAGAAACAATTGCACTTTTCCACAAAATGGTTTATTGCGTACAACGCGTTTCGGCTCACAGAGCCATCATCAGGTACAAGACAAAGTTATAAGAGAGTACATTGCATATATATGTCTTTTCCGAGGAGGGGGGGGTAGTGGGAGGAGACCAGAGGAGGAGGGGAAGGAGGAGGTAGTGGCTGGGAAAATCAGGAAAATCCAAGGGAGGAAAGGGGGGGAGACGGACTAACCCGTGAGAGAAAGGCCAAGAAACAGCAAAGGGTGAAAAAATGTGGGTAAGGGGGGGAAGAAGGTACGGAATAGGCATGTCATTAGAACGTAGGGAAGCGGCGCTAGGGAAAGGAGGGGGAAAGAGTGCACCTGAGGGTAATTAGGAAAGGGGGTATGAATAGGAAGGAATAAGGTGGGCACCGCCCGGCTTAAGGGTGGAGTGCCTGGGTGAGTGGATGGGAAAAAACCCTCAAGGGAGGGGGGGGGGGTAAGTCAGTTGGGGGGAGGGTGAGTGGGAGTTTGGCTGTTTCTTTTGGGAAGGGGAATTTTGAGGAGAGGAGAATGGGTAACAAACACTTGTTCGTTTAAAAGAACATCCACATCTGATTGTATGATTTCCAAGGATTCTAATACGTCCAATCTTGTGCCTTTACTTTCAAGGTGGAGAATTTCAGGTTGAAAGCTGCAGGAATGAGACGTTTCTATCAGGTGTTTGGCTAAAAGTGACGTTTCATCATTGTTTTTCCAACACCTTTTGTGTTCCTTAGTCCTGATGTTGAAGTTTCTACCTGTCTGGCCGACGTAATATTTATTACAAGAGTCACAATGTATTTTATAAATGCCAGATTGAAGGAGGGGATCTATTTTGTCTTTATTGCTGCTTAGAATTTTTCCCAGCGTTAGAGGATTATACATGGAAACATTGAATTTATCTTTTGGAAATTTACGAGCGAGCTTATTGGACAGATCACCCACAAACAATAATCGACACCATTTTTTAGGCTTATCACATACGGGCAAAAGAGAGCATAGCTGTGAAATAGCTTTGGTTTTTAATTTTTTATTTAAAATTTTTGTTACTGTGTTCACGCTGTAGCCATTAGAAACTGCAATTGATTTTATGGTGTCCAGTTCAGTGTTGAAATTGGTTATTGATAAGGGTAAATTTACAAGACGATGCAGCATTGAGTGGAAAGCCGAAAGTTTTTGGGCAGTCGGGTGGCATGAGTCACTTGGGATGATCACATCACTGTAACAAGGTTTTCTGTAAACACCAAATTCATGTTTATTGTCTTTGATAGAAATAGAGAGGTCAAGAAAGTTCAACTGTTTTTCGGATTCTATTTCCATGGTGAAGCTTATCTGGGGGTGTTGGGCATTTAGAATATTAAAAAAGCAGGCTAACTGTCTTTCACTCCCTGTCCAGCAGCAGATGATGTCGTCCACATAACGGTACCAGTAGAGTACGTTGGCTAAGATGGGATGTCTTGAATTGAATAGTTGGGATTCTAAATTGTCCATAAATATTTCCGCTAATAGTGGTGAGAGGGGAGATCCCATCGCAAGGCCGTCTGTTTGGTGGTAGAACTTATTATTGAAAAGAAAATAATTTTGATTGGCACACAGTTCCATGAGCAGATGAAGTTCTTTGGCTAACACGGTGTCGATATTGGAGTTCTTCAGTAACTCTTTAGTGAGAGACAAGGTTTCTTGAATGGGCACAGAAGTGAATAAATTTTTCACATCAAAGGAAATTAGCTTGGAGTTGTGCGGCACAGAGAGATGGTGAAGGTCACGAGATAAATTGATTGAATTCTTAATGCTGTATTTTGCTGAAAAACCAGAAAGCTGTTTAAAGAGGACATTCAATTTGGAGGCTAATTTGTAACAGGGAGAACCTATGCAGGATACCACCGGGCGAACAGGTGTACCAGCCTTGTGAATTTTGGGAAGACCATAGAATCTAGGAGGTAACGGATTCATTTGTAGTAGTCTTCTTTTCTCACTTTCACTTAGCAGATTTGAGCAGGCGGATAAGGCTGTTTTTACACTTTTTTGAAATCTAGCGGTTGGGTCACAAGGAATAATCACAAAGGAGGTATCTTTCAACACATTATCACATTTTTCGACGTACGACGATTTGTTTAGGATTATTATACTGTTCCCTTTATCTGCTTTGGAGATGGTCAGGTCTTCTTTCACTATCTTAAGTTTGATGGATCTTAACACTTTGTTGTTCTGTAGATTCCTTTTCGGGTGGCGAGACTCGTCTGGGTTGTCAAGTTGGGAGATGATAATGTCAGCACAGTTTTGTTTAATCCCCGCATGTTCACTACGGAGGGCGACTTCACAGTCCACAATCAAGGATTTTAAGGGGCGTTGTGTCAGGGGTTGAGTAGGGGCAAACTTAAGACCTTTTTGCAGTAGTTCAATTTCGGAATTGATAAAGGAGGAATCAGAGAGGTTGAGCACTTTTGGATGAAACTTAACTTCACTGTTGGGAGCACACTTGGGAATATTAGCTGCGTTATCTCGTTCACATTGTAAATAATGGAGCTTTTTGTTTATGACGGAACTTTTTTTGGACGAGACGTCACTTACCACAGATTTGACACGGTCGTAAAACAGGCACCATTGGATGAAAGGTAGGGCCGCTGATAGTTCCAAATGGAGTTGGTAGAGGTAATAGGAGTAGGAATCTCGCTTGCTGTACCAGCCTCTCAGCTCCCGTTGGATCCAGGTCCTTTTTCCGGAAGTCACTGCCAGACGAGCTGCTGCTGATGAGGATTTGCTGGATAGGTTCACGTACTTGGGGGTGAGGTCCAGCTTGAGGCATTTCTGGTTGAATACGATGTTTAATTCCGCTTTACGGAATTTCACTGACAAATCCAGGTATAATTTAGCCTGATATGCTATGCTAGCATTCCTAATAAATTCAACAGATTCAGGCGAGATATCGTGGAAGTTCTTCATAATGTAAGAGAAACAATTGCACTTTTCCACAAAATGGTTTATTGCGTACAACGCGTTTCGGCTCACAGAGCCATCATCAGGTACAAGACAAAGTTATAAGAGAGTACATTGCATATATATGTCTTTTCCGAGGAGGGGGGGGTAGTGGGAGGAGACCAGAGGAGGAGGGGAAGGAGGAGGTAGTGGCTGGGAAAATCAGGAAAATCCAAGGGAGGAAAGGGGGGGAGACGGACTAACCCGTGAGAGAAAGGCCAAGAAACAGCAAAGGGTGAAAAAATGTGGGTAAGGGGGGGAAGAAGGTACGGAATAGGCATGTCATTAGAACGTAGGGAAGCGGCGCTAGGGAAAGGAGGGGGAAAGAGTGCACCTGAGGGTAATTAGGAAAGGGGGTATGAATAGGAAGGAATAAGGTGGGCACCGCCCGGCTTAAGGGTGGAGTGCCTGGGTGAGTGGATGGGAAAAAACCCTCAAGGGAGGGGGGGGGGTAAGTCAGTTGGGGGGAGGGTGAGTGGGAGTTTGGCTGTTTCTTTTGGGAAGGGGAATTTTGAGGAGAGGAGAATGGGTAACAAACACTTGTTCGTTTAAAAGAACATCCACATCTGATTGTATGATTTCCAAGGATTCTAATACGTCCAATCTTGTGCCTTTACTTTCAAGGTGGAGAATTTCAGGTTGAAAGCTGCAGGAATGAGACGTTTCTATCAGGTGTTTGGCTAAAAGTGACGTTTCATCATTGTTTTTCCAACACCTTTTGTGTTCCTTAGTCCTGATGTTGAAGTTTCTACCTGTCTGGCCGACGTAATATTTATTACAAGAGTCACAATGTATTTTATAAATGCCAGATTGAAGGAGGGGATCTATTTTGTCTTTATTGCTGCTTAGAATTTTTCCCAGCGTTAGAGGATTATACATGGAAACATTGAATTTATCTTTTGGAAATTTACGAGCGAGCTTATTGGACAGATCACCCACAAACAATAATCGACACCATTTTTTAGGCTTATCACATACGGGCAAAAGAGAGCATAGCTGTGAAATAGCTTTGGTTTTTAATTTTTTATTTAAAATTTTTGTTACTGTGTTCACGCTGTAGCCATTAGAAACTGCAATTGATTTTATGGTGTCCAGTTCAGTGTTGAAATTGGTTATTGATAAGGGTAAATTTACAAGACGATGCAGCATTGAGTGGAAAGCCGAAAGTTTTTGGGCAGTCGGGTGGCATGAGTCACTTGGGATGATCACATCACTGTAACAAGGTTTTCTGTAAACACCAAATTCATGTTTATTGTCTTTGATAGAAATAGAGAGGTCAAGAAAGTTCAACTGTTTTTCGGATTCTATTTCCATGGTGAAGCTTATCTGGGGGTGTTGGGCATTTAGAATATTAAAAAAGCAGGCTAACTGTCTTTCACTCCCTGTCCAGCAGCAGATGATGTCGTCCACATAACGGTACCAGTAGAGTACGTTGGCTAAGATGGGATGTCTTGAATTGAATAGTATTCAATTCAAGACATCCCATCTTAGCCAACGTACTCTACTGGTACCGTTATGTGGACGACATCATCTGCTGCTGGACAGGGAGTGAAAGACAGTTAGCCTGCTTTTTTAATATTCTAAATGCCCAACACCCCCAGATAAGCTTCACCATGGAAATAGAATCCGAAAAACAGTTGAACTTTCTTGACCTCTCTATTTCTATCAAAGACAATAAACATGAATTTGGTGTTTACAGAAAACCTTGTTACAGTGATGTGATCATCCCAAGTGACTCATGCCACCCGACTGCCCAAAAACTTTCGGCTTTCCACTCAATGCTGCATCGTCTTGTAAATTTACCCTTATCAATAACCAATTTCAACACTGAACTGGACACCATAAAATCAATTGCAGTTTCTAATGGCTACAGCGTGAACACAGTAACAAAAATTTTAAATAAAAAATTAAAAACCAAAGCTATTTCACAGCTATGCTCTCTTTTGCCCGTATGTGATAAGCCTAAAAAATGGTGTCGATTATTGTTTGTGGGTGATCTGTCCAATAAGCTCGCTCGTAAATTTCCAAAAGATAAATTCAATGTTTCCATGTATAATCCTCTAACGCTGGGAAAAATTCTAAGCAGCAATAAAGACAAAATAGATCCCCTCCTTCAATCTGGCATTTATAAAATACATTGTGACTCTTGTAATAAATATTACGTCGGCCAGACAGGTAGAAACTTCAACATCAGGACTAAGGAACACAAAAGGTGTTGGAAAAACAATGATGAAACGTCACTTTTAGCCAAACACCTGATAGAAACGTCTCATTCCTGCAGCTTTCAACCTGAAATTCTCCACCTTGAAAGTAAAGGCACAAGATTGGACGTATTAGAATCCTTGGAAATCATACAATCAGATGTGGATGTTCTTTTAAACGAACAAGTGTTTGTTACCCATTCTCCTCTCCTCAAAATTCCCCTTCCCAAAAGAAACAGCCAAACTCCCACTCACCCTCCCCCCAACTGACTTACCCCCCCCCTCCCTTGAGGGTTTTTTCCCATCCACTCACCCAGGCACTCCACCCTTAAGCCGGGCGGTGCCCACCTTATTCCTTCCTATTCATACCCCCTTTCCTAATTACCCTCAGGTGCACTCTTTCCCCCTCCTTTCCCTAGCGCCGCTTCCCTACGTTCTAATGACATGCCTATTCCGTACCTTCTTCCCCCCCTTACCCACATTTTTTCACCCTTTGCTGTTTCTTGGCCTTTCTCTCACGGGTTAGTCCGTCTCCCCCCCTTTCCTCCCTTGGATTTTCCTGATTTTCCCAGCCACTACCTCCTCCTTCCCCTCCTCCTCTGGTCTCCTCCCACTACCCCCCCCTCCTCGGAAAAGACATATATATGCAATGTACTCTCTTATAACTTTGTCTTGTACCTGATGATGGCTCTGTGAGCCGAAACGCGTTGTACGCAATAAACCATTTTGTGGAAAAGTGCAATTGTTTCTCTTACATTATGAAGAACTTCCACGATATCTCGCCTGAATCTGTTGAATTTATTAGGAATGCTAGCATAGCATATCAGGCTAAATTATACCTGGATTTGTCAGTGAAATTCCGTAAAGCGGAATTAAACATCGTATTCAACCAGAAATGCCTCAAGCTGGACCTCACCCCCAAGTACGTGAACCTATCCAGCAAATCCTCATCAGCAGCAGCTCGTCTGGCAGTGACTTCCGGAAAAAGGACCTGGATCCAACGGGAGCTGAGAGGCTGGTACAGCAAGCGAGATTCCTACTCCTATTACCTCTACCAACTCCATTTGGAACTATCAGCGGCCCTACCTTTCATCCAATGGTGCCTGTTTTACGACCGTGTCAAATCTGTGGTAAGTGACGTCTCGTCCAAAAAAAGTTCCGTCATAAACAAAAAGCTCCATTATTTACAATGTGAACGAGATAACGCAGCTAATATTCCCAAGTGTGCTCCCAACAGTGAAGTTAAGTTTCATCCAAAAGTGCTCAACCTCTCTGATTCCTCCTTTATCAATTCCGAAATTGAACTACTGCAAAAAGGTCTTAAGTTTGCCCCTACTCAACCCCTGACACAACGCCCCTTAAAATCCTTGATTGTGGACTGTGAAGTCGCCCTCCGTAGTGAACATGCGGGGATTAAACAAAACTGTGCTGACATTATCATCTCCCAACTTGACAACCCAGACGAGTCTCGCCACCCGAAAAGGAATCTACAGAACAACAAAGTGTTAAGATCCATCAAACTTAAGATAGTGAAAGAAGACCTGACCATCTCCAAAGCAGATAAAGGGAACAGTATAATAATCCTAAACAAATCGTCGTACGTCGAAAAATGTGATAATGTGTTGAAAGATACCTCCTTTGTGATTATTCCTTGTGACCCAACCGCTAGATTTCAAAAAAGTGTAAAAACAGCCTTATCCGCCTGCTCAAATCTGCTAAGTGAAAGTGAGAAAAGAAGACTACTACAAATGAATCCGTTACCTCCTAGATTCTATGGTCTTCCCAAAATTCACAAGGCTGGTACACCTGTTCGCCCGGTGGTATCCTGCATAGGTTCTCCCTGTTACAAATTAGCCTCCAAATTGAATGTCCTCTTTAAACAGCTTTCTGGTTTTTCAGCAAAATACAGCATTAAGAATTCAATCAATTTATCTCGTGACCTTCACCATCTCTCTGTGCCGCACAACTCCAAGCTAATTTCCTTTGATGTGAAAAATTTATTCACTTCTGTGCCCATTCAAGAAACCTTGTCTCTCACTAAAGAGTTACTGAAGAACTCCAATATCGACACCGTGTTAGCCAAAGAACTTCATCTGCTCATGGAACTGTGTGCCAATCAAAATTATTTTCTTTTCAATAATAAGTTCTACCACCAAACAGACGGCCTTGCGATGGGATCTCCCCTCTCACCACTATTAGCGGAAATATTTATGGACAATTTAGAATCCCAACTATTCAATTCAAGACATCCCATCTTAGCCAACGTACTCTACTGGTACCGTTATGTGGACGACATCATCTGCTGCTGGACAGGGAGTGAAAGACAGTTAGCCTGCTTTTTTAATATTCTAAATGCCCAACACCCCCAGATAAGCTTCACCATGGAAATAGAATCCGAAAAACAGTTGAACTTTCTTGACCTCTCTATTTCTATCAAAGACAATAAACATGAATTTGGTGTTTACAGAAAACCTTGTTACAGTGATGTGATCATCCCAAGTGACTCATGCCACCCGACTGCCCAAAAACTTTCGGCTTTCCACTCAATGCTGCATCGTCTTGTAAATTTACCCTTATCAATAACCAATTTCAACACTGAACTGGACACCATAAAATCAATTGCAGTTTCTAATGGCTACAGCGTGAACACAGTAACAAAAATTTTAAATAAAAAATTAAAAACCAAAGCTATTTCACAGCTATGCTCTCTTTTGCCCGTATGTGATAAGCCTAAAAAATGGTGTCGATTATTGTTTGTGGGTGATCTGTCCAATAAGCTCGCTCGTAAATTTCCAAAAGATAAATTCAATGTTTCCATGTATAATCCTCTAACGCTGGGAAAAATTCTAAGCAGCAATAAAGACAAAATAGATCCCCTCCTTCAATCTGGCATTTATAAAATACATTGTGACTCTTGTAATAAATATTACGTCGGCCAGACAGGTAGAAACTTCAACATCAGGACTAAGGAACACAAAAGGTGTTGGAAAAACAATGATGAAACGTCACTTTTAGCCAAACACCTGATAGAAACGTCTCATTCCTGCAGCTTTCAACCTGAAATTCTCCACCTTGAAAGTAAAGGCACAAGATTGGACGTATTAGAATCCTTGGAAATCATACAATCAGATGTGGATGTTCTTTTAAACGAACAAGTGTTTGTTACCCATTCTCCTCTCCTCAAAATTCCCCTTCCCAAAAGAAACAGCCAAACTCCCACTCACCCTCCCCCCAACTGACTTACCCCCCCCCCCTCCCTTGAGGGTTTTTTCCCATCCACTCACCCAGGCACTCCACCCTTAAGCCGGGCGGTGCCCACCTTATTCCTTCCTATTCATACCCCCTTTCCTAATTACCCTCAGGTGCACTCTTTCCCCCTCCTTTCCCTAGCGCCGCTTCCCTACGTTCTAATGACATGCCTATTCCGTACCTTCTTCCCCCCCTTACCCACATTTTTTCACCCTTTGCTGTTTCTTGGCCTTTCTCTCACGGGTTAGTCCGTCTCCCCCCCTTTCCTCCCTTGGATTTTCCTGATTTTCCCAGCCACTACCTCCTCCTTCCCCTCCTCCTCTGGTCTCCTCCCACTACCCCCCCCTCCTCGGAAAAGACATATATATGCAATGTACTCTCTTATAACTTTGTCTTGTACCTGATGATGGCTCTGTGAGCCGAAACGCGTTGTACGCAATAAACCATTTTGTGGAAAAGTGCAATTGTTTCTCTTACATTACTAGAATATCTAAGTGAATGGAACTATATAGACAAAAAAGGAACTATATGGACAATCTTTTAATTATTTGGGAACATATATGTTTTGCTCACTACCGCCAGATTTGACCGAAGTAAGTAGTGAAATGAAGTTCATCAAATCTGTCAGAAATTGGTTGCTATAAAACTATAGAGGTTGAGTTTTTGCTCACTTATATAAAATAAGAGCTGCCGCCAATACACGAAGAGTGATGCAGGGATAATATGAAGTGTTGTACTTTCTTTTCTTTCTTTGTATAATTTCCATTCTTGCACAATGTATTATCTGTATGTATTTTATGTGTCTATTTTGCATCTTTTGTTTTTGCACTCCAGCAGTTAAGTGCAAATAATGAATACAGCACAGGCCAATTTAAAATTTATATGTAAATGAGCGAGTCGGCAACCCTAAAGCGAGGCGAAAGTGTTAAAAGGGTGCCTATAATTCCTAATTTTTGTAATGCATCCTTCAAGTATTATTTGTATCATAAGGAATAAAATTATTATTATTATTAAAACAAAAATGCATGACTATCATGCCATTCCCTTTAAGAATGGTCACAGTCAAAAGAGCTTAGTCACTGCTGTTAGGCCTACTGGCTCACTTTCAATTATTTCCTATAATATGAATAATAATATAAGAACTTCTTCTCTTTTATGGACCACAATATATTATAGTAGAATAGAATTTTTAAAGTACCTATTCGTCTTTTTCTATTAAATAATCAACGCTCATGTTGAAATTACCAACGTTTCGTCAATTTTTACTATCATCTTCAGGGATGAAAGTTTTCAAAACATTTAACAATTAAACAAAACCAGGATATAAAAAATGATAACGCAATAATGCATTCAAAAATTTAATAATTTTAAATACTTTGTCCTAAAAAGCGTGAGTCATGAAAAGGAAGATGTAGAGAGAACCAGAATGACATAGTACGTAATGAAAAATTCTTTTGCTTGGTAACATAAAACGTGTTGTTTATAAAACAGTAACAATGTAACATAAGTGACTGATGTAGCTAGGTAATTTTACAATAAAAAAATAAAATATAGATAGAAAAATAGAAAAGACGAACAAAAGACTGATTAAACAAAAAAACAAAATTCAAAATTCAAAATAACGCCCTATTCTTGTATACTTCTTTTGCTTCAATCACATTCTTGTATCGCTCGAACACGTTCACTTGTTCTTGAGAATTCTAAAATTCCCCAAGAGTGTCTTGGGCCACATTCACTTGTGGTTTTCTCAGCCTACCCCTTCCTCTCACACCTTTTATATTCCTCTGCGATAAATCTGATTCGTTATTCGACTCTCATCCATCCTCTCGATGAGGTCAAACCAACTATGTAGGTACGCTCCTCTTAAACATGCTCAATACCGGAGCATCCTTTCCACATTTGTTTCATGACCCACTCACCCTAGAGCCAATCCCTTTTACTTTTACCGCGAATCTTCTCAGACAACCCATGCCAACTTCTATTTATTGCACCAATTGCTTAGACGACAATTTCAGGCTCGAAATCTGTATCTGGAAAACGATATTATCGGCAAATGGTTTGCATCGGTAAAACTTAGTTTGCATGTCTAGGCGAAAGAGATTTCATTAAATATCGTCACCACCACACAGAACCTAAATTGATTTCAGAAAATCCAAACCGTGATTACGAACATAAATGATCTTTGCAGTTAAAAAAAAAACGAATACTTAGTGACCTCAAATTACTGTCCCTCTTCAAGTTTTCTTGAATTCTCCGTGGATGACTTAGATTAAGAATTCGATGACCTTTCATTTTTTCCCACCATGAGGATTGAATGCCCATTTACCGCAGGTATTCAAATTTTTATTTTGGAGATTAAAGATTTTCCCTGTGCAATGCAGTAATTTAATTTCACAGTATCAATCTATCAAATTTTCAAACCTTTGTAAATTAAGGTTGTTTAGAGGCTAGAATTCCTCTTAAGGGTATAACTTTCAAATCAACTCTCAAAAAACTCCTGGAAACATTCGGAGCTACTCTTATTTTGGGCACATGGCGATACGTAATTTTATACCCCTTATTGGAGACCCTGGACCGTTTTATGAGCTTTGTTGAAATGTCTGCCTTTTTCATGTTGGTTGGATAATGTAGAAGAGGATTTAAGGAAGCTGTGGGTCCAGAGATGGAGAAGGGCAGCGGAGGATAAAGAAGGATGGAAGGAAGTTGTGAAGAAGGCCAGGGTCCCACATATGGGCTGTAGTGCCGATGATGATATTAGACACCCTCTTTCTCTCTATGATGGCGTTGTAAATTCCATTATATCCTTATATTTCATTTTATACACTTTTTACTTTTGAATAGTGTATAACCTACTCCAAAATCTCTCATACCTTTTGACATAAAATGAAGAGTATGCCTAATTCCGTTCAATTGCTGACAGCCATAAGCACTCTCCATTCGTACCAAATTATAACGAGTTTTACATTAGATATTAAACAAGGACCCAATTCATGAACCTCCAACATAGTACTTATTGTCAGAAAAGAGTAAACAGAAATAAAGAGGCCATACTCGGCCTATAAAAGTCAATTTTTAGGTTGAATGAGAATGGAATATTTTTTAGGTCTAAAAATACAACAAATCTGCGCAGGTAGAAAACTCGGACAGTATCTAAAATGCTAACTATTATTTTCTCACAAACTTCTCTCTTATCCCTATCTAACTCCATTCTCACTCCATTCATCCTTTATCACCTATTCTCCATTGAAACAAGAGGACAGAAATAATATTTCAATAATGGGTCAAAGCTTAATAATACATTAATGAATAAAATTAGGGGTTTAAATAATGCAACACAAAACATTTTTCCCCTGGTCAAATTATCCCATAGAATGTTCAGTGATAATGATAGCAAATAGTGATGTGCAATAGTCAGCTTCGGCATGTAACTCCGGTTGGTAATGTTTCAGAGATAAACATGCCATCTATTATGAACTTTTGAGATCGTGTTTTTCCATTTTATTTTTAATGAATGTTTTTCAATTAAATTTTACTTCCATTGAGATGTATTTGTTTTTACCATTGCTTTCTTTGTACTTCTTATAGAGGCGAAAATGGCATCAGTTGTCGGTCAACTACCCTTAAAAGCTTCTACCATTACCATAATTTTTGTATAATTCCGTTTTTTAATATAATTCAAATGAAAAAAAATACGAGTTCTTTAAGGAGAGATCTCAGTTCCTTCCCTTTCGGCTTCCTTGCTCTCCGTCTTCAGACTTAACTTCCCTCCCCTCTCCATCCCGAGGGAAAAAACGCAAGAATTTAATGACCTTTTCTAAAGGCACGAGATTTTCGCACTCTTGGCTCGAAATGCCCCACCGTGAACTCCGCAAGACTCCGAAAGGTTTTTCCGACCCGAAGGAAGGATTGGCACGCTAAGGGCGGACTCTTTCGGAATAACCCGAGCGAGAAAAAAGGCCTTTTCGTCGGCGTTCTGGAACACGCTCGCTAACCGTCGTTTAAAATGCGTGCTCTAGCTCCGAAGGGAGTGATTATATGCGAGAAACACGGCGAAGGAAAGGTTTATTTTGTCGGCATTTTTAAAATCTTAATCTGAACTTTGCTTTTCAGAGGAAAAAATATTTAGCGCACTTTCCTTTTATCCCCTTTAGTCCCGCCTTTGACCTTCCAAAAATCTTCCCCCCCTCCCCTATGTGTTAAGCCTGTACCGCACGGTTCTTGATTCAATAAATGTTCGAAGATACCTTCTAGCGAAAATAAGGGTTCATTATTGTGTGATGCCGAACCTGCAAGCTGGATAACAAGCATGGACGCTATCATACTCGCTGAGCAACTTAATTTAAGAATCATTGATGCGATTGAGTTTACTAATTGCTCCCAGAAGTTATCTTGTAGCAGTCGACCAATCACGTTTGCTTTCATGGTCGCTATGACATCTTCATTTTTTCAAACCATCGCCTCTTTGGTCGCCCGCTGGCAGCCATATATTATTAAATTTAAAATTATAATGAACATGCGCTATGGTTTGAATGAAAATGCTTCTTCCTCGCCAATACAAGTTAAATGATCGCATGAGACCAAAAAACGATTCAAAGCATATTAGATTCCATCCTCAGCATCAAGCACCGGCTAACATATTAAGTCTTTTGCTGGGCTAAGAACCGTGTGAAAATGTTTGAGGTTAAACACCTACTTTAAGCTTCATACGTTTGAGGTTCATATTCCCTCTAGCACGTCGGCCCTTTTGGAAGACCAACAACACTTGAGGTGATTGCATCATCAATTATCGGATGATAGGGCTGGACACTAACTATGCGAGCATGACCTTGATTTAGCACCGCACGCATGTGTAAAGCGCGAGTTGGGGCCCGCGGAGACCAGCGGCTATTTTGGGCAGTGGAGAAAGTTCCTGCGCAGCTGGTATATTGCGACTCAGATGTGCTAGCGTGAAAATTTAAGTGATGATCGAAAGAACTCACCCATGTATGTCTAGTGAAGCAAAAAACGGGCTTTGTGCATTATTTATTGTTTAAACAGAAAATAAAGAAATTTCAAGTAAGGTTTCAGATGTCTGCCCATACACACCAAAAGCCTAGTGAAAAAAAAGAGAAAATGCATCTTATCGGAGAGGTTGTATAATCAGTAATAGATCATTACCGTTACGTAAGAGGCCAGGAATCGGAAACGTCGGAAAGTCGACGCGGCGTGCATCGCAAATGATGACGCAAGCACCTCGACGGCCACTATTACATAATTACTCGATAGTGAAAACGTATTCACACTAAACACATGGCCATGTCCTGTTTGACAAACCCCAGTCAAATATTTGCTCGGAATCAACGTTTTGAATAGCTGATATCGGGTTCTGACCGGTTTGGCTCCGGCACATCAGATTATCGGATTATCTGGCGACACAATTCCACGGGCGGCGATGGGTGTGTTGAGAAGAGCAGAAGGTGTTGGCAGCGTGACGACTGATGAGAAGCAGGAAGAAATCCACTCGAATTATTTCAGTCCAAGGGCTTCCTAACATAGTTTTCAATGGAACATTCAGCAACTTGAATTTGAGAAATAATTCCCCCGCTAGTATAACGACGGATGTGTGGCGGCCCGATATATATCGGTCTGGTAACCGATGTATCAAGCGATAAACTCCAAAGCGATAAAAATAAGCTGCAACGCATACACGGCGGTGGTTCTCAAGCGGTATCGATATACCGGCCGGTATATCAACCGCGGCAGCCGACATTCAAAATCTTACGGAAGAATTTAAATACCTTAGTTAATTTCACTTGAAAGGTTTAACGACCCGGGTTTCGGCACATCACGAGACACTTTGTCTTGACACACACTTGGTGACACAAGATGTCACTGAGTATCGAGAACCGGGTCGTGGCAATAAATCTTACAAGTGAAATCAGCTAAGGTATTTTCATTCTTCCGTAATGGATAATTTCCACAAAGTCCAGCTTACAACCGTTTTTTTTTATTTAAAAGCTTGCTTGGCATGAAAACTAATTCCAATATATCTCCAATTGATTTTACACTCACGTCAACTAACTGACAGCCTGACGAAATGTTTCTATACCCAAAGTCTCCGTTAACATTAATTTGACCGTGAATGAATTCTTCACGGGTTTCCCACCAGGTGAGATGTTTCAGCCAGAGCCGACGTTTCAATGGCTAACTCTACCATCGTCCTCAGGGCGTTGAGTGCCGGGTCAAAATTTGTCCGGGTTTATAAATCTTCCGGCCGTGCGTCAGGTCGTTTCTGATTGGCCGTCGTCGATCCTGTGGTTGCTGTTTTTTCGCGCCGTCTTGATTATCCTGAGAACTGGATCAGCCATGCATGGAAAGTTGACACGATGGCAGAGTTAGCCATCGAAACGTCGGCTCTGGCTGAAACATCTCACCTGGTGGGAATCCCGTGAAGAATTCATTCACATAGTGCGCCAGGAAAGCACCAAGTCTTACAATAATTTTACCGTCAAGGCTACGTTATCTTCTGTTTAAAGTTAACCAGATATTATAAAAAAACTTGGTCTGACCCAATCAAACCCCGACTTTTTTTGGACAAGCAGTCAATAGAGTTTTTTTAACGCGGGACTCCACCCTCAAAACATCTCAACATGCACCCCCACCTGCTTCCTTGGAGTTGTGCATATGACTCCTCTCAGCAATGAGGCCGGGCGGCGCTATAGTTAGGCGTTATACAGGCGCCCCCGGCGCCGAAGTTAATTGGGGACGTCTGAAAAGGGTGCCTGTTTTATGGAGGTGGGGGAGGGGAAGGTAGGGTGGATTCGGGTGGGAGGATTTTTAATTACGGGAATATGTGGGGGTGACTCTTTCCACAATGACCCACCATGCAGCGCAGAGAAAATGGGTGTCCTTGTTTTTTTTTACCAAATCCTTACTTCTCACGGCAAAGAAAAACTCTCCCACCCCTAAAACTCAGTCGGGCGAACTCAAAAAACGCTTAGTAAGGGTTTTTTTTTAAATTCCGGGAGAGCGGAGTAAAAATAAAACGTTTACCCAGAAATCCACGGGAGAATCTCATGAAGGAACAAACTGTTTGACTGGAGGCTCAAATCTCAAGTTTTCATTCATCCGTTTTTGCTTTGGCGAACATGGCACAGCCAATCAGAACCGAGATCTAAAAAGCGGATACTTCTCTGGGTTGTTTTAAACTTAAAGATGCGATGGTTATCTCAAAAGAGTCACGTTATTGTTACAGAATTTATACATGAGGCCATTTAAATCGCCAAGTATTCAAACAATTCCAGTCGATAAGATGAATGCTAGTGTGATGTCGTGACCTTCTTTTGAAATAATTATTCCCATTCTAAAGTCCCAGACCCTTCTTTACTTAAGACTAATACAACATCGATCCTCTTGCTTTTGTCTCTCACACAAAAATACCCCCTTTCTTTCTTTAAACAACGTCTTAAGAACCCTTTAAAAAAATAAACATTCAACAATTAACAAAGGAGCAAGGGTCTGGCACTCACATTACTCCAATGGTTATACATTTCAACCAGAGCACTCTAGCGGTCAGGCGCTAACTATCAGCGCAACAGCGCGACATGTATAGTACTCTTTAATTGAATATCTTGCAGATTTAAGTGGGAAATTGCCTATTTATTTCTCAGGGGAATCTTAAAAAGGTAATTGTATAATCAAATCTGCATCCTGAAAAATTCTGGAATCAGATTTCAGCGATAATAATGCCGTCCAGTCCTTCACTTGGCGTTTTCGCAGTGTACTTTCTCGGCCATCAACTTTGTTTACTTACGGTTGCGATGGCGATGTCTCGTGTGGTCCCAGGCGTATTTTAAATGGACGCTGATAAACGTCTTGCAACTATAGGAATAATTACTGCATTTTTTCACAAAAAATATAAGATTTAAATGGCAAAACATACAATCTTTATCTTTTTCACACATACTTATTTTTCCATTTGCGCCTGAAACAATTGGCGCTAGTAGTAATCCATACGAGATATCGCAATTCCGTCAGACCCTTGCGAAGGAGTATTTCTTTTAAAACATCAGTAAAATTATAATTAATAACTAAAATAAACGAAACAACCATCAAAATAATGAAGAACAACTAATAATAACGAAGCCTCAATTGTAAATAACGTGATCAAGATTTTTTATTTGAGTGTGGCGCGACGTAAAACTATTTAGCTACGTATTTGGTGTAAAAACATTTACGTGAAAAAACAGCTAATAACGGATCAGCATTAACTTTTAAGCCTCCCGGTTGTGATCTTACGACCAAAATTCTGCATCTTCACTTCGACCTGAAGACGACAGTCAAAACGCTGGCGAAACTGGTAGCGGTGATTATCAACATACGCGGTGTAAAAAACCTCCATGAATGCAGTGTGCATAAGTTGTATGGAATGAAATTTAGTTGTAAGGAAAGATAAACGCATAGTACATATGGGAATATATTTCTATAATAAAGGGTCATACAAACGACCTCAGAAAAAAATCAAACATGTTTCGCTCGTGCTCGAAGATCGTGCTTTTTACGCGAAAAAAAAAATACAGGTGACGCCAGCGAGTATCTGGAGTATTAGGTGTTATATGCGTAGGAATTGTGGGTCGATAATGTGCATTCCATTGCTTGCACTATTGCATTAGGCACTGATTTGGTCGCCTTTTTATTTTACATCCCTCATATATATATTACACTATTTAATGGCTTAAAACTATGCTCGAAGGATGAAAACCCACGTCAACGAGATGAAAGTTGACAAACTACAAGATGGCGGACTTTCGACCCCACGAAAAATCTCCTAGATGGCGCCACCATTATACTTCAACCTCCTTGCTCCGTTCCCGCCCACCCACCTCCCTCTCCCTCCATCACGTGACCTCTCCTTTGTTGGGCCCATATCGCCTAGGTAATGAAGGTGCGCTCGCGCACAGCGGCAGTGTTTTTTTTATTTTTTTTCCTTGAAAGGTAATTTTCGAAAAGTTTTCTTCGGCGAAAGAAGAAAGGGGGCGTGCTGGTAATTGGATTGCCCCCCCCCTCCCTCCTACACCCCCCTTTACTTTACCGCCTTCTTATCCCTTTATCCTTTCTTTTTGTCAGTCTCCAAGCCCCTGAGGGGAAAACTTAGATCGTTATAAAATGAAAAATAACTAGTCATAATAATAATAATAACTAGGTACCCACTTTGACGGGTCCTTAGAGAGTACAATTTCTCAGCGTCGTGTTTTGTTTGAATGCATTGCTGTACGAACTGAAGTTGAGCGGGTTCAATCGATTTTTACGGAAAGAGAGTTTGAAAGTTTATTCATGTTCCATCGCCGGATCAAATATAACTTTTTTAAACCCCCTCGCTTTATAACTCCAATAGGTAATTTCAGCCAGGCGAAATACCCTAGGTCACCACATTGAAAAATGCTTGGCGACGCAACTAGTTTAAAAAAAAAACTAACTTTGAGCTATGAAATAACAGTTACTTTCACCACGCAGAAACATATTAATACTTTATAGTAAATATTTTTTTTAAACGGCACGTGCTCAGTAACTAGTGCATTTAAAGATACATTCAAACGCGGTATTTACTTAAACAATTACTTAATCTAGAAATTGAAGGAAGCCCAAGTTCGTTCGGTGGTGTTTTTCTAATGGATAACCCTGCTAAAACGTCTGCACTTAATGTTCTCACAATTAGAGAATATAAGGAATTCTACGGATACTGTCGTGCTTTCTGTAAAATGATTTCCTTTTCTAAGGATCGGTAAAAAACATGAACTAAACGTCAATGTTCCTTAGAAGTAATTTTGGTAGATTATAGGAAGCCTTGAGAATTCTATGGAAAAACCTTACCGGCATTCCTTAGCAACTTATCTCTCTCTTTTCGGAGCAGTTTAAGAAAATCGGTAAATGTAGCAATTAACTTATGTCCTATCACCCTAATCCAATTATATTCGCTCAAATCCCTTCCCTTTTAGTGAATGTTCCCTACAACCCATGCCACATGTTTCTCTGGCGGCTTGCAGAGAGTAGTACGTGGATAACTAGTGCATGATTTAAAAAACAATGGATTAATCATAGTCTCAAAGGTAAAAAAACACCGGTCTTCATGTCGTATGTGGTCCACAGGTTTTTTGCGGTCTGCAATAATAATAAATGATTTGATAAAAGAAGGATACTATTTTAATTGAAAAAAAGCTTCTTATTGACATAATATTTCACACACATATCATGACAAAATTAAAAAAATCTGTTCGGGATCCACGCACAACATCAACTTTGACGAGACATAATTATTAATCTGACGAGAAAATAGAATTCATTATATTAAAAAAAACACAGTTCAAAATTACACTATTTATTTTAATGCTGTAAACCGGTTTTGATGTATATAGCGTCATTTACAAAACAAAAACCGGTCAACAGCATTAAAATAAATAGTGGAATTTTGTACTGTGTTTGTTATCATAGTGAATTCCATCTTCAATTTCCACCAATTATCGCTACAATCGATTTATTTGACCAGAGAATATCGTTACTTTCCTCGTCTGATAAGAGAAGAAATTGAAATCAACAACATTTTTAATGATTTCAATATGGAAGACGGTTACAAGATTTCAAACGTCTGGAAACGTCTTTTTAACAACAGTAGGATTTCAACCAAACATCGTGCACTTAACGGTTGATATACATAAGACGGCCCCGCATATTAATTTGCCAATTGACATGAAGATACGCTTACTGCAACGCCGACGAAACTGTTGTCCCAAAAAATGGAAGTTCGCGGTAAAGAACCCGAAAGACCGGATCTTTAAAAAAGAAATACTCCGTGGAAGGCTTAAAAAGGATTAAAATATCTTCTTTTAATTAATTGTGGTTTGGCCAAATAAAAATTAATTTATTTCACTGCAATTCAAATTAGAGCAACTGCAATTAAATTTCACTACCAGATAAATTAAGCAGAATTTACATAAGTCTTATACAATAAATCTAAAGGTATTATTTATAATTTAATATATGCTTTTTAATAGTGTTTTACACATGGGTCATTCCACGTCAAGTGGTCTAGTTTTAGAAAAGTTTCTCGCTCGACCATCTCGGATTTTAATGAAATTTTGTGTGAACACTTTTGCATACCTTTAATGAAAATGAATTAATTTTTAGATCCGTTAGTGAAATACTTTTGGAGATATAGTCGTTTGTGTGACCCCATGTCACGACCACCTGCCACATGAATGTGATATTTTCGCAAATTTGAGACATGATATCTCCGTAGCCTTTTTGCCTAAACAAATGATACGTACCTATAATTGTACAACTTTCAGTGCTCTGTTAAATGAAAATGATTATAGCATTTTCTCAAAGCGTACTGAGTATAATAAACGCAGCAAAGTCGGCCTCAGAAATTAATTCTTCAAATAAATTTCAAACTTTAGCGTGCTGTCTCTTTCAAGAATTATTCAATGGATATCAAATTCCTTTTACAATATTTCCTTGTAAGTGAGCTTTTGATAGCGTAGTTTCAAAAACCTAGCGTTTTTCGTTTGTTTATAAATCACGTCTAAAGTTCACCACTTTTGTAAAAAGGTCAAAAATAGGGTGTTTTCAACCCATTTTTGCAAAAAACTACCTTCTATAAATTCCGTTAAACCTATCTCATTAGATAGAGCATTACTTTAAGCCCCTAGAAAAGTGAATTTAATGAGCTAACGCGGAAACATAATGGCGTGGCAAGGAGGTCCGTGGGTGAGATACAATCAGCCTTCATGCAACCACGCAACGACGAACTCCTGTAACTACACGCGTGGGGTGAGATGATAGCTATCCTACGAACGCATGTTTTCGCAATGACGCCGAAACAATGCAATTTGGAAGTCTTCGACACTGGAAACGGCTTAAATATCAACAGGCAGTTCTGCCACTTGGGAGTTCGTGCCTGATATTTAACAGGCTTGGTATATTGACACTCCGATATTATATTGCGTTGGTCCATGGTGACATTGCCGCTACCAATCGAAGTATGTACTTGAACTGGCAACCCCACCACCATAGGGGTCACGCCCGATAGCCGTGCAATACCAGCCACGGGTGGGTCTCTTGACCTGGTTCCCAAGCCAGTAATTTCGTGTCTTCCTTGAGGTTTCAAAGCTCTTTGCGGTGGTACGTCCGAATTTAAAGACATTTATCTAATTTCGCTGGGAATGCCTATCAAAGTCATGATTAAAGTTTGATCAACTGTCTACATCTTATTATATTTACTTATCATTTTAGACAGCACGGTCTCAGCAAATTCAAATTTTCTTCCGAATGTCGTCACGGAAGGAGCATGTTGACGAGGTGTTGATCCGGAACCCAGCAGGTGTACTACCTTCTTTCGGGCCAATAAAATGATTCAGCAGGACCTCGATAATGCATAAATGTTATCAATGCGTCATTTTGATCACTCGTTACTTCAACAACAATGCCGATCCACCATTCACTCTCGTAGACGCAGCAAACATAGCTACCAGGGAACATTTTACGTAATTTCAAAGACACTTCGGGTGAGTATTAGTAGATGGCAGGTTGGGTTTGGGTGAGGTGAGTTTCAACTTTTGCGACCAAAACGTACGCGGAATAAAATATATATATACGT
The DNA here is from genome assembly GCA_963573305.1 of Pyrrhosoma nymphula. Lineage (NCBI taxonomy): Eukaryota > Metazoa > Arthropoda > Insecta > Odonata > Coenagrionidae > Pyrrhosoma > Pyrrhosoma nymphula. The sequence continues at coordinate 170,983,759 of OY754329.1, read as the reverse complement.
TTCAAAAGAACAAATTGAAGACAGTAAATTTTTCCAGAACAGATTTTTTTTTAGATGGAAAGAAAGGCAGAACAATTTCTGAAACTAGAGGGCATCACCAATTTGTTCCGTGCAATTCACACTCAATTCGAGTCAGTGAAGTGTCAAATGACTACATAAATTTCGTCGCTAACCTTTGGAATGACCCACATACAAAATGTGAAAAATGTTTGTTTTTTTAAATTGAATTTTTTTTTCATGATTTTTTCTAAATCAATGTTTGGTGTAATCTGGTGTGTTCTCTTGTTGCCAAGAAACTGTTTATATTTACCCTGTCAATTGGAATGGTTGATATCATGTTAGTGTATTTAAAATTTCACAGGTTAGTTTATATTTGTTAAATTAGTGTACCCGATAAAAACATGTACAGTGTAGTTTTATCACCAAATTTGTTATAACAATTGTTATTTTTGTGTTTATACCTGTTTATGTTGTTAATTTTGTTTTATGGTTTTCAATTAGCCCTGAGGATATGGCAATAAATTTGCCGATACGTTGGAAGTGAAATAAAGGAATTTTAAATTGACCAAAACTCAATAAATTATAAGAAGAGATTATTTATTCGTGGTCAATAAATAAATAAATTATTAAGGATTAGAAAGCTAGTAATTTAAACGTGGCATTAGCTTGTATGGTTAAACTGTTTTCATATTCCGCAGAAACGCTTCGAAAACATCTTCATATATTTTTTTAACCTCCATCACATATCCATGTGAAATATGTCGGGAGCAAATCAACATTCTGAGCATTTTCTATTCGATTTTCAATTTTAACGATGCCCTTTAAGCTTTTCTTCACAAGCATACCAATCAGTATAGGCAGGGTACATTTTGTTTACGTAAACAATGTAAAAATAAAGTCACACAATTGTATGAACAGCGCAGGGAAACGATCACTTATTTCCACCAACATCTTGAAAATACAATAAGCTCCATTTAAAAGAAGAGAATTTCTAGCAAAACCAAAAACGACATGAATTGGCAAAAATGAACCCTACGCATTCCCAGATTAGAGGTTGGAAGCCACGCCGTTTTTAAGCGTCATATCTTGCTCGCATCATGAAAATTATTTCACAGTGACGGACATATCAAGTATTCCAAAACGGCCTACCGCTAATTTCTCTACGGTATGCAAAAACCTCTGGACAAAAGCCTAAGCGTGGAGGATAACAACTTCCTACCCTCAACTTGGTCTTAAAAAATTAATCTTTTTGGAAAAGAGGATAGTATCTCTCTCTAAAAGGGATTCAAATTTCAAAGTGGGGCTTAGTTGGGCGGTTGTTGTTTTTCTTTTGTTTGCCACTTAGGCAACCTCCGGATGGGAGGGATTCGTTACGAGAAGTTTTGAACGCGAGGTCAACTAATTAACATGCGCATTTTAATTTCATAGAACAATCCTCCACAGGCTATGAATAAGTGTGCTTTATAAATTTAAATTGCTCGGTGCATAATACTTGACGACGGCACGAGGCAAAGCTTTTCAGCATTTGTGAGGAAAAGGAGAATGTTCTCAGCTCAAATTTCAGCTGAGCTCACGGAGACATTTTCCAGTGAGTTTGAGAGAGAAACGCATTTTGATTTAAATGAAGGCCCTATTTGTTCAAACATTATGACCCTAATATATATATATATGACTCTAACATAATAACAAGAAGATAGTGCCCATTAAATGATGTTTACGATTAAAAAGAATCCTCCCAAAGTGCCATTACAAATGCATATACCACGACGCAGTCATCGACCACAGGTGTGAAAAGATATAGGGGTGAAAAATCTCTCAAATAAAATATAATTTTTATTTTGTTTTTATTATGTATTTTTTACGTGAGGCGTAACTGCCTTGTGAATAAATTCCAATAACTTAATCTTTGCTGCGGATTTCAAGCAAATAAAATATTCTAATTTTGAAGCAGCGCAAAATTATACGATTTAGGAGACAAAAACTCAAATTTTAGAAACGTATATGGAAATTAAATGCAAGGTATAAAAACTTTGTTATTTAATTAACCCGATACTAAAAATTGTAGGACTACGTATATTATGAGTGAATGTCATTCAAAAAGGAAAAAAAACCTCTGCCCCAGATCAAACTCTTTTCTTATGGAAGTGAAAATTGGTTAAAAAAGGGTCGTGGAACATTTGGTCCTGTCTACGATTGATCTTTTTCTCTTTCCTTATTGATAACACAGCCTATCAATCCTTCTAAGGAACACTAGTGCCAAATATTGTTCAAATCCGTCAAGGGGTTTGGAAGTCGATAGAGTTCAAACAAACGAAATTTCAGTGTTAAAGATAGAGGTTGTGAATACACATAGGAGGCATTTATATATGTCAGGTAAATTTTGTCCTGAAGAATTTTAACGAATTTTCACCCTTACATTTTAGTATGTCTGCTGGGTAATATTTGTCAGACGTACAACGGGACATGCATTGGATTTTTAAAGGAAGGCTAAACATATTACTTGATTTTAGAGTCATTTACCTAGTATTCGACACCTTTCTATCGCCATTGAAATAGTCACCCAATTTTATAAACAATTATTCATATATTTCATACAAATATAACTAAATGCTATGCTAAATGAAATCACCATAACATTTTAGTTATGAGAGAACAACACAGTTAAGAACAACACAGATTAACAACACAGTTAAGAGAAATAGGACGTCACACTATTCCCGTTTCCTCCATTTATTACTTTTGATATTCAAGAAAAGGCACCATTGATAAGAGGAACTACTTTTTTTATAATCCATATATGACTTATCCACAATGGCTGCATTCGCAGAGTAACTCAAAGATTACTAGGTAAATGTATTGTTGCCCTATAGAAAACCGTACATCACATTGAGGGCCTTAATTACTTCTTAAAAAGGATCAAACTTAGTTTTGCTGAACAGTTATGACGCATGGCTATAATTGGAGTATATGTGCTTTCATTTGTAGCACACAACTACTGCACGTTGAAGTAACAAACGTGGCAATGTGACAACTAAGTTACTCTTGCGGTGCATAAAAAGCTACGTTTGACAAGGCGCTATAGGCTGAGGTATGATATTTGTACGATGTTCAAAACCAAATACACGTAATGTGCCATAGGATAACGAGGAATGCGTGCGACTAATTCAATGTGCACCCGGAATATGATGAAGTTTTCCCCGTATTTGAAACATCGCCGAGGATATGGGTTAGGGAGCATCAGCTAGCGGAACGAATTGGAAGCATGTATGGAATTTCACGAGAGTTATTCTTCTAAATATCAAAATTCCTGACTTTTAATTAATGACATCTTTCAAAGAGTAAGAGTAAGTTTTAATAGATTGTTACATGGTTTAAGAAGCATATTAAATTGCACTAGCAAAGGAGATGGTATGGAACGAAATAACATAGTAATTTTCCACACGTTTTTATTGTAGATGGTGTTCTTCTTTGATATTGAGAGATTTAAATTCGCTCTGAAGAGTAGTTCACTTCGAATCACATCAACGTAGTTGCTTTTGATTCGTTTTATACCCTGTGCACTTATAAACAGAACGAAAGCAATGTTTATGTGCGGCTGATTGTGTTGTGAAAGAAAATAACTACGATTATCACATCCACAATTCACATTTATTTATTTTGAGTAAAGGTTCCAAGCTTGTATAATGTAAAGTTTTTTTTAATTTCTTTGTCATCAAAAGTTTTCCTTCATAAGCATGTAGTTGGAACGAACTCGTAACAGATTTTCGAAAGTTTTATCCGTGACTTTTATGTGCACACACAGCACTATCTACCGGCATATTGCCGAACGTTTGATTTATGGACAGTGCACACCCATCCATTTATTTTCGTTCGTTAATGCACTGAGGTATTCCGCTGATGTGTTCGTATATAGTACGTTAACTTTAACAGATTGAATAGAAATTTATCTTTTATTCGTCAACTTTATTGGGACTTCCAATGTGGTTTTGAGAGAGTGAGCAAAAAAAAGGAAGAAAATGTAGCCTTGCTTGTGATATCAAATTTCTTGCTTTTTCGATCCAGTATAACATTTTTATTTCAATGGATTTTCAAAACACGATATGACGTTAAATGTTTGGCGGGGTTTTAATGAAATTATTAACACCAAGCATTTCTTTTAAACTCAGGAAACAATAAAGGTATCGGAGCCAGTCATGTGTCACTCAAAAGTGGAAGATTGAAAGAGGTAAATAAATGGCAATCTTTGTTATTGATTGTACCATCGTGCAAAAGAATATGAACGGAATGTATGGGTGTAAAATCATAAGTCACCACCAGAGTAAACTTATTGTAGATCGATGTAAATTATAGCGAGGAGAACTTCATTAGGATTCTATTTTCTGAGAACATTTCACCTTCATGCTAATTACTTTCGTGCGTGTTACATTTTCACTGATTACTGCCTCCTTATAATCACACTAGCAACTGACTTCACATAACCTAAGAGATAATAAATACCATTCAAACTCAATTTAAATTTTTGGACAAATCCAGACGAAAAATGTACAAAAAATGGGACAGAGAGTCACGGATTCCTAACCACATCTTAACATCTTGTCGAACCCAGATCTTCTTGGCACCTTCCAAAGCACCACGACAGTGGACTTGGAGGAAGTTTTCGCAGAGAGGTGTGCCTACGTAACTAACTCGGAACCAAACCCAGTTTGAGACAGGAATTTTTGAAATATAATTATGTTCAGACTGGCCACTCGATATTTGATCGATAGTATAAGGAATAACCGAGTCTTTTTTGCTATACTAGCATTACGAATAAAATTAAATCGTCGACGGGCTCACCTTATCGAATTTTTCCATGGTTTGGAGTCAAATAGGTTCCATTTTTTGTACATTTTGCATCTTGATTTGTCCAAAAATTTAAGTTGAGTTTGAATGGTATTTATTATCTCTTAGGTTATGTGAAGTCAGTTGCTAGTGTGAAAATAAGGTGATAGTAATCAGTGAAAATGTAACACACACGAAAGTACGTACGAGGATGAAGGTGAAATGTTCTGAGAAAATAGAAGCCTCATGAAGTTCTCCTCGCTATAATTTACATCGATCTACAATAAGTTTACTCTGGTGGCGACTTATGATTTTATACCCATACATTCCGTTCATATTCTTTTGTACAACGATGGTACAATCAATAACAAAGATTGCCATTTAATTAACTCCTTTAATCTTCCACTTTTGAGTGACACATGACTCGCTTTATTGTTTCCTGAGTTTAAAAGAAATGCTTGGTGTTAATAATTTCATTAAAACCCCGCCAAACATTTGACGTCATATCGTGTTTTGAAAATCCATTGAAATAAAAAAGTTATACTGGATCGAAAAAGCAAGAAATTTGATATCACAAGCAAGGTTACATTTTCTTCCTTTTTTTTGCTCACTCTCTCAAAACCACATTGGAAGTCCCAATAAAGTTGACGAATAAAAGATAAATTTCCATTCAATCTGTTAAAGTTAACGTACTATATAGGAACACATCAGCGGAATACCTCAGTGCATTAACGAACGAAAATAAATGGATGGGTGTGCACTGTCCATAAATCAAACGTTCGGCAATATGCCGGTAGATAGTGCTGTGTGTGCACATAAAATTCACGGATAAAACTTTCGTAAATATATTACTAGTTCGTTTCGACTACATGCTTATGAAGGAAAACTTTTGATGACAAAGAAATTTAAAAAAACTTTACATTATACATGCTTGGCACCTTTACTCAAAATAAACAAATAAATGTGAGTTGTGGATGTGATAATCGTAGTTATTTTCTTGGCAACACAATCAGCCGCACGTAAACATTACTTTCGTTTTGTTTATAAGTGCACAGGGCATACAACGAATCAAAAGCAACTACGTCGATGTGCTTCGAAGTGAACTACTCTTCAGAGCAAATTTAAATCTCTCAATATCAAAGAAGAACACCATCTACAACTTCAGTAAACCCCTCGCATTGGTAACACTGTCATGAGAGTCATGACGTCACTGACGAGAAGCCAAAGCCGGTCGATTAATATGGGACACATTTTTGTTAATTCTTTCTGTAACGCCTGTCCTCATAATCGTTTCGTGAAAATGCCTCATGAATATTTTCGCAATTGACAAACCGCACACTGTCAAAATTCAGTGCACATCTTGAAACGAGACCCTTGCTGTGTTCTGGCACATGACCACCACGGATTAACGCCGCCCGCAATGGTTAGAGCATGCATTATATGCAAAGCAGATGGAAGACAAGCGGCACGAGGCTATGTCGGCGCTTCGGAATTGCAAAGCGGCCCTCTCTGGTGGGAGGGAGGCGAAACCACAGCGGGAGAGATCGGAAGGCTCTCTTGAGTTTGTGTGTGTGTTCTGTCTGTCTGTCTTTCTCTATCCGCGGTAGGACGAATAGAGAAGCTCGTTTATCCGATTTCCATTAAACGGAATCGATTCTGTTCCGACGCCATTGTTGCGCCTTTCGCTCCTCCGCTGTCCTCGACGCCACGGAGAGACAAAACACTGGCGCTCTCCGCTTCGGGACGCACTGGCCGGTTGGCTAGCTCCTACTCCTAGTTTCGCATTCCAAGTATCTGAAACCGATGAACCATGTAGTTCCGCTGCGCATCAGATATTCCCGTTATTCTCGTGACGTGCGATGCGATATTTGGGAAGGTAATACAACGGAGGTCGTCGCGGAAGAGTTAAGTATATGTCTATTGTGTGCAGTCCTAGATGAACCTGCAATAGCTCGAGCTAAGAACTAATCCCAAGGATATTCTCCCATCGCTTGCTCAGAGTGATAGGTATATTATTGAGTTCAGTAGGTCAGAATACTCGCAACTTAAATAAAAGAAACAGAAACTACGTATAGTATTTGTTGTTCCGTTTCAAACCAACAGTGAAATTGAAGTATTAAGTCATTTAATAATATAAAACTTTAATACTTTATGGAAATATACTATTTTTCCTCGCGTTTCTCTCATTCCGTTTTCGTCATTTCTTTATTTATTCACTATTTCTTTCATTCATTAGTATGTATTGCAAACTTTTTAATAAAAAACTTTGCAATACATACGGGAAATTGTGCTTCTATTCTGGCCTCCCAACCTTTTCCTCGCCAGCTCACTTGATTTTGGGAGCTTTCCATTTCACAGTGTTGAAGTTAGCGTAGATCGGATCACATTTAGTCCACATAAAACGACGATGAATGAAAAAATGAGTACAGGCGACACGCTTGGTAACCTGCCCGTTCGGTAACTTTCTATTGGTGCACAATACACAAGGCCGAATGCACTATAAATGGCGAACGAATTTGTTCAAATTACTTATAAGGAAGCAAAAAGCAAATGTAAACATTGGAAGTAACTGTAAGGAAAATATTACGATCGATTTTCGAAATACCATAATCTGTTACAAACGAAAATCTCCACTTGAACACTGGCATAGTTACACTAAAAACGCAAATAAAAACACAAGTCGAAAACTACTTTAAAAAACTAAAAGGAAGTAATATGAAAAATGTGGAATTTAGTATTTGTTTTGACTCACACAGTCGCGGCGGAACCTACGTAAGGGTCGCACGAGAAGAAACAGTGGGACTCCATCCAAATAAGGCAGCTTTGTTGGATTGGCCAATTTAATACCTATTATAACGAGTAGCGATGGGAAGAGAGAATTCATTCAACAAACTCAGCTTGACAGTAACTCTTGTCGCTTTCGTCTGTTCTACAGACGTACTGTAGTGCATCTAGTCAATAGTTAAACTTATAAACTTTATCACATTGTATGATACGCATACCAACATGCCATCGCATAATCAACGATCTTAAAAGCCAACAGCAAAAAATACGCTTAATAAACACGAAGGTTATTCGGTTGGATACATTTATTGGAATTTATGGGAATTGAACCAAGGACATACTCGTGAATAGGGGGGGGGAAAGAGAAAGATACATGGGATATGAGTGAGAGCAGGTGGGAATAGGGTTGGCGGGCAGGCAGGCAGAATGGAAAGTCGTCTAAATGTGTAACAGGGGCTAAAGAGAGGGGGGGAGGGGGGGATTTGGAAGGCGTGACTCAAAAGTTGGCGCCGCGCTCTGCAACCCCTAGCACTTCCAAAGCGGTGGTGGTGACTCTGGAGCACCATCCCTGGCCGGATTCCAGTTAACGCGAACAAAAGATTATTTTCCCCGCGTGTTATTTTATTTCACCAGGAGAGGCCGTCAACATTCAAAAGGGGCGAAGCAAAAATTCATCTCATAGGACTTTTAAACAAATCCTTCCAATGTGATGTGAAAGGTGAACACATCATGTACATGGCAATGTACATTTCTCGTTATGTAGCTGCAACATGCAATTACTCATCGTTTCCATAAAAAGTGTGGGAAATGGTAAAAAAAATTTCTGGAGTTTTGGCCAATTGAAATAATAACAGCTTATCTGCCTACGTCTCGTCAACTTTTATTGACATAATCAGGGTATTAAAAATATAAACAGCACCTAGTTATTATAAGTGTTAGAACAATTTATAATTACATTATTTTTCTCATTTTGATTCAATCAACAAATAATTACAATCAATTTATAGTGAATTTTGCCACAATACAAACTTAAAACTTTACACATGCCTTCAACACTCTTTTAAGAAATATTACATGAAACTGTTAACAGCATGAGTGCATGGTGATTGACAAGACAAGCAACAGAACAAACTTATATTATTTTTACAAATTTCAATAACTATAAATTCACATAGCAACAAATAAATTTTTATGTGATTAGAGAATAAAATAATAATTATAAAATTAAGCAACTATAAATGGCACTTAGATTACATAAATATCACTTCTTTTGTTGCATGAATGTTGATCTCGTGCTATGAAAACCATTTCTTTAAAAAGTCTTTTATGCAAAACGGATTAACTGTCAATTATTTGAGATTCATCAAAGTCGAAGGAATACAAGTTTGAAATTGCTTGGCCGAAACTCTAGAAATGTTTTTACCATTATTCATAAATTGGTCAAGATCCATAAGAATTCTATATAGTATATGGGAATGATGGGAAATATTGTGGTGCATGTACGTGGAATTCACATCATGACAGGTCTAAGCAGGATTTCGATAATGTACATACCAATAGTCAATTCGACTGTATCTGGCGTTACGTGGTGGAACAGAATTTCAGTAATTAAATAAAACTGCAGTAGTTGTACCGTCCACTAAAATTTAATATAAAACATTACCTGATCAATGACGCCCTAAGCGTCGAAACACGTGTAGAGTAATATTTTACATTAAATATGAATGGACAGTAGGTGCAACTACTGCAGTTTTATTTAAGCAGCAATAGTCGCTGTTTCAAAAACATTGTAGTGATATGCAGTGTGGTCGATGTTGGTGAAAAATCACCCCCTGCAACACACCCTTGAGGTGGTTTGCATGTAAATATGTAGATATAGCATCATAAACCACGCATTTAGAGATTGGGGTGAAAAAACACCCCAACTAAATTCTTGCTCTAAGTCTCACATATTTATTACTATATGGGCAACGGCCTGTCACGATGGAAACACCGGTTCCCGATCAGTCATCGAAGTTAAGCATCGTTGGGCTCGGCTCGAGTTTAGATACGGGTGATTCGTCCGAGTGCTGTTGCCCATGTCTGCACGTGGCAGACAGTAAGTGCGAAATGACCCTAGCCGTCGAAGCACGTTAAACCAAAAAATACTTTATTGCTATACGTTAAATCGAAAAGTTAAATGGCTGCACGCATATAAGTTCCCATTTGATAGGCAAGAGCAGAGGTTTTTGAGGAAATTGAAATTTCAATTTCATTTAAGAAGATGGCCATTGAAATTCAGCGGGAAGGAGGTGAGGAAATTGAAATTGGTTCGCGAAATAATTAGAATCCATCCAATGTGATGAAAAATGCGTCATTGCCATGAAGCCGTCATTAATCACACATCGAGAAATATGGATAATAGATAAGAAGGCAAAAAAGTAAGTCATGAGAAAATATCATGCAAGAAAAAAAATGCCGGAACTATCGCCCAAAGACCCAAAATGTTCAACGTTGTTTCCACACGTAAATCATTTCTTAAATATACGATCGTTTAATGGGATATTTTTATTTTTTATCCCGTAAAAAACTTATCTGGGGATGAAAACCGCTCACTCACAATAATGGCTTTGTATAAGGGGGAAAATACTTAGGGGAAGAATAGTGGATTATGTCGTAAAGTTTGGCTAACCTCAGACAATAAACAGTAAGTGGGTATTTTAACGAAGTGCACGGAGATTATTCCGTACGCAAAACATTTTTCGCACAGCAAAGATCGGCAAGATGTGGGAAAGACCATTATTACCATAGTCCTTTAAATGTTACAGCCCTACTGCAACAAATAGGATGGTAATTGAATATCAGATTGCCAGTCAAAATTTAGACTAAATCTTTAAGGTAAATTCCACGCCAATCTATTTTCTGACGATGTCAAAAACATCTTACGACACCCGACTAATTACGGTATATTAGATCACGAGCACTTAATACGGGAAACAGATTGCATAACGGACAGGTTTAAAATTACATTTTTCCGAATATATGATAAAGAGTCCCACTTGAGTAGTAGTTCCCACTGATACATAAAAATTATGTTTTCCCGATAGGTAAGAGTAGCTGATTACTTGATTTGATTGATGATTATTGGTTCTGTAGTATTAATCTTAGTTGCACTAACAACACGTCTAGCATGCTTCCTGGGTAACCCTTGTTCTTTGGGCATTTACGTAAATGCAAAATGTATTAATAATCATGATTTATACAAAATTTGTAGCATATGGTGTAGTGCCCGTGTCGGGTGAAATTCTACCACCTGCCATACACCCTTGAGGTGTCTTGCAGGACACTGAGTAGATATATATGAAAACTGATGACAGTAGCAACGGGTACTATTAACTAATCGAATGATTCGCTCTCTGGTCAATTGAGATGGTTCCACCCTAAAATGACTTAAATGTCATTTTATTCATATTCTGTCTACTTGTGGAGAAAAAGTTGTCCTCTATCTGATATGAACAACAAAATAACACATTTTCAACGCTATTTTATTCTGTAATTGAACTTGAAATTACATGGTGTTCAATGGGGGAATGAGAGAAACACGGGGAAAAATAGTCTTTTTCCATAAAATACAAATGCAATTTTCGCGGAAAACCATTTATAAGAAGGAATTAATCCAGAGAAATTGAATAAAAATAAAATACAGGCATCTTACCACCTTATTTATTTAGTTATTGAAGAATTAATGCCGTAATTGAAGTCAAAATGTGGCAATTCGTAGGAAATGACGCTGCAGTCGGCTCCTATGGCTGGAATAAAGTGCTCATTTAAAATACATTCGTGGAATAATCTGCATATATTTTGTACCTTTATACTTTTGGGTTTCTATAGGTAACGCATTGCATCAGTGAAAGCAGGATTTTTTTGACAAAATATAATTAAATGTACAATTGAGCATTTGTTTTGACTCACACAGTCGCGGCGGAACCAGCTTAAGCATACTATATTCCATTCAGGTCGTCCACATTATTAATGACAAGCTGTCTTTGTTATCTTACTCTCTTACTCCTAGTAGGAGGAATGAACTTGTGGCAACAAGCCTAAGCTAATAGTTGATGAAATAAAATAACTTTTCAATCATATAATTATTTATTTATAAATCACGTAAAAATAATTGGTTTTATTTACCGAATAATGAATTACCTTACCATTTTTAAATAGAGTTTTTCCCCCTACTTTAAGCATTCTTTCCTTATCTGTTACAAATTAATAACATATCCGATAAAATATCAATGATGGAAGCAAAATCTGAAATTAAACGAGGCATTTCAACTTCGATAAGTGTCGAGGTTCGCAATTTACGAGTCCTCCATTGGGTTTAGTACAGAAAGGACCTCAACAATATCGAGGACGTGACGTCACATCCACGACAACCCTCAACTTTTAAGGAGTTTATACTAAATTCGATCTTTTCGTGTTAAAATAATAATATTGCTTTCACTGATGTCAAGACAGAAATTAGATGACAACATTTAGATGCAAAATACGCAAATCAGTCGACGAATACATTTTTTAACTAACACTTTTTCCAGCCGGAGCTAAATGCAGTCCCATTTCCATTCTACTAACGCTTTCTTATTTCATTTAATGGAGTAACTCACTAACTTCTTAAAAAATATTAGGAAGATGCTTACATGTAATTACCATTCAATTATCTGGGAGAATTCGCTGTTTTCAAACAGCGAATCAGCACTTATATCAGACGGAAGGATACAATGCTTTCCTATGTTTAACTCTTTCGCGAACATTAGACCGTGAAATACGTTCAAAAAGTGCAACTAGCGAAATAATTAGTACGGAAATATTGAATTTCGTTGCTCATTTCAAACTATAAATTAAATTACATAAACGTCATGTTTACGTAGTTGAATAACCTGAAATGGCATCATTTGAAAGATTTATTTGAGACTGAGACGTCTAAATTCCTTCACTGTCGAGGCTAGGGGAAATTCCGATTTCTTCCTGGATTAGGCCCCGGCAGAGCCTACCGGAGGAAAGACCGACGACAATCAGGATCGAATGGACGAATGCTCACGTGAAAGCGAATGGCGCATTGTTTGCAGGTGAATGGGAGGAAACCTGCCGCGACTTTGTGAGTCAAAACAAATACTAAATTCCACATTTTTGATATTTTGTCCAAAAAAATCCTGCTTTCACTGATGCAATGCGTTACCTATTATAGAAACCCAAAAGTATAAAGGTACAAAATATGCAGATTATTCCACGAATGTATTTTAAATGAGCACTTTTTTTCAGCCATAGGAGCCGACTGCAGCGCTATTTCATACGAATTACCGCATTTTGGCTTCAATTACGGCATTAATTCTTCAATAACTAGAAAAATAAGGTGGTAAGATTCCTGTATTTTATTTTTATTCAATTTCTCTGGATTATTTCCTTCTTAGAGACAGTTTTCCACGAAAATGGCATTTGTATATTATGGAAAAATACTATTTTACCCCGTGTTTCTCTCATTCCCCCATTGAACACCATGTGATTTAAAGTTCAATTATAGAATAAAATAGCGTGGAAAGGTGTTATTTTGTTGTTCATATCAGATAGAGGACAACTTTTTCTCTACAAGTAGCCAGAATATGAATGAAATGACATTTAAGTCATTTTACGGTGGAACCACCTTAATCCGGCATAATTCACGGCAGCCACGTACTCCACGGTGGGATCTTGCATAAAAAGACCTCGAAATTTCCGAAGAACATCAGTCAAGTAAAAATGAGATTTAAAATGCCTCGAGAAATCCCAATTTTTCAAATGCCACTATCGCTATGGGATGGATTGAATTGGTGACGTCAATATATTTCGTCACAGCTGGCAGTGAGACTGAAGTCACTCCTTATATAAATCTTCGGGACAATTACTACACGGAGTGAATCTGAAAGCGCGATATCTTTCCTCCATGGATTGTTTTTCTCGGCTTTTGCAATTTTTCCGTTCTAATTTGAATCAATATTCGGGCATTCGGGCTAAATTTCAACTTCCTTCCTCGCTTTCAAGCTCCTTAAACAGACGTAACTGACGAACGGACAGACGAATGTGAACTAATAATGTAAATACAAAGAATGTCCCCATTCATGAGCTTCCATGATTTCGTAAGTGCTTAATTTGACTTATTAAATTCTCATTCTCAGAGACTAAGAGACTCGGGGTTCACATGTTAGGCTGGGATTACATGAGGAATTGAGATATTTCAAATTTCAGTATCATACGGAGGATATTATTTTAATCCCACGATATAGTTCCGGGACTGAAGGAAGCTACAAATAAAGAAATACAATATGGCAGAAGAGATGGGTGCAACAATTCTTTCTTTTTTTAGGTTAACCCATTAAAACCAAAAATATAATTGAATTTCATTCCATTACATTCTACAATCCAATTCCTTTTTCCTATATCATCCATTTTTCATGACTGGTTGACCTAACATTTGTTTCTGCAGCGGCTAGTGGCGAGATAACACGTAGATGTAGATTAATGATGACCGGCATATTTACAATTACTCTCTATGGTTTTATGGAAAAGACTTCAGGGAGAAATACTTTTTTTCCTCTTGGACTGGAATCGGTTAAGCTTTCTAAAACGTAAATCTTTTTCGCTATAAAAATGAGTGTTTACATCCGAGGGATGTCTTTCTCTTCTTCAAGTTAAGCCTTCTGGACAAACTGCGACGAAGGCAGAGCCCTAAAACTTTCCAGAGCGAGTAATAAACCTTTTTCCTCCGCACATAAACCTTTTGGCTTACCACAAAGAGAGGAGCCACAAAAATAAATATACGAAAGTAAATCCCGCATCTAGACTCTTCAAAATCATGCGACAAATGAATCAGTGGCATGCGCTGTTCAAATGCCTGGTGAAACCGGATAAGGAATTGCATAACATCATACACACGCTAATTTAAGACAAGGAAAAACATACGCTAATATATGAAAGTAAGAAAATGCTTAGTTACTAAGCTAAGACTAAAAAACTTGCCAAAAATGAAATATAAAAATGGCAAAAGGAGAAGATAAAACTAATAAAAGACTGAGCTACGTAATTTTCGAACTTGTCTTACGTTATAGCACTACAGATGGGAGAGTTAACTTGTGAACAGGCAAAATGACTGCTTCAAGGGTCAAAAGGAGGGAATTCATGCATTCTAGTGTCTATTAAATTACTTATTACCAAATTAACAGCTGAGTATTAGTTCCTGGCAACTAAGAATGAGTCGACCGCATATATATCACTTATTCCGATGAGAAGAAGTGGCTTATTGTTACCTTTATCTCCTTCAATATGAAGGCAAGTTCTTAACCCACAAGGAATAGAATACGTGCACCACTCCGCAGTCCCTTATGTATCATACTCTGTAGAATTTTTCCACTTTCTTATCTTTCATAGACTCTATTCCCTAGCGATATTTCTTAGACTTTATTCCCTAAAGATCTTTCTAAGACATTATTCCCTGACAAACCATCTCTACCGGTGGCGGGATCATAAATAAAAAAACAAAAATGACAAACACGTATTGATCAGGCCAAAATATATACAAAAGAACGACTAGTGTAACGATAAAGAGTTTATGCACTTGCTAAAAACACTTTGGGCAGTAATGGATTATAAAAATCAAAGTCTAGCGTCTCTGCATCCCAATAAAAAAATGAAAGCCATCGCCTATAATATGCAAGAATATTCGACGAAACAGCACACGTTGTGAATTAAAAGTGCCCTGCACATATTGTTAGGTGTTCTCCAGATCGCGAAGCGTTTTTCACATTTGGTGTGAAGTGCACATCAACTTGTCGTGAAGCGATTTTATCTCTTTTGAACAGAACTTGGACGAACACTTTCCAAGTGCGAGCACGTTTCTGCGAAAACGAACACTTCGACACAATTCGTCGTCCAATTGCAAATTCTAGCCCCGGTGAATTTAGAGCACTGCGGGAATTTTGGCAAAAGAATTTCCCGAACCGAGAGAAATTATGGAATATTGGGAATTCCTTTTTGTTTTGTAAAGGTTACACGAAATGCATTGCAAACAGTTTTTTTTATACCGATTGTGCCACCACAAGGGAATCTTTAAAATATTTAAATGAATTCAATAAGTATTGAAAATAAATAATATTAATATTTATTTATAAACCAAATTAAAATTAAATTTGTAAATTATTTGAAAATAACAATAAAATCGTAGGCTAGGTAGTCTTTTGAATGCGGAAAAAATTCATAATTTTGAAATAAACGTATCTGTTTTGTTTTTATAGAGGAACGGCCGAGTGCAGGTCATCATGAATGAAGTAATGAAAATACTATAATATTGTACAATATTTTATATTCATTAAGTAGCTTCAACAAAGGTTTCTTTCAAATTTATTTTACTTGTGCTTTTATTTTTTAGAGTTCCCTACTTCTTGCTACAATATATAATATCATTGTATTCAATACATAAAGGGAATGGAATTTAATAAACATTTTTTATTGAGTTAATTTAATTTTCAGAACCAGGTTTCACTTTGAAGGACGTATAAGGAGTAACGGTGGCGTGAGTAACTTCCATGTAAATTAACAACCAGTTTTTACACAATAAATTAATATTAATTGTTTTAACTTACTGTTCTTTAGATTAATAATGTGTTTGTCACAAGAGCTTTAGTTGCATCCATTTTGTAATTATGAGACCGGAAATTTGAATGGGTGCTGCATTTTGTAAATATCCTTATTACGTGACGTGAATTACCTCAGATTATAATTCAATATTAATAGATTATTTGTTGCAAAAATTAGAGCGCCATGAAATATGATATTTTTCTTATAGATTCACATTAAAGCATGTTATAAATAGACATTTTTTAAAAATTGGATCGAATTCAATAATTTAGTCACTATTAATTAATATCAATGTGCTCTTTCCCTTCCGGTATCTGCTGTGAAAATTAATTAAATGTTGCAGCGGAAGAACCGGAATTGCCCATGAATAAATACATAAAATGGGAATAATTCCTGTATGTAACTAAGAAGGTCTAGGATTTGTTACCAATCGATTTATTCATCCATCAAAATCGATTTACACCAATTAACATTCAAAACTAATTTAAACCGCGTCGAAACGTAGAAAAAAAAACATTGTCAAAGCTTTCGGAAGATTCAACAGTACTTGTCATTCTTGTCCTAGTAATTATCGTAGAGGTAGACGGAAATCTGATTCTCTTCCAGATAAATGGGAATTCAGTGCTAAATATAGGAACAGTAAAATATTGTTTGGAAAGTGAGCTCCAGCGTCAACAGTCCATTTATTTTCGTTCAAATATCAGCGTCAATAAGATAATTATTCACGACGTGCATGTCTGTAATATTAGTATGTTCTAAACAATTAAGGTTGTTCCACCGTAAAATGACTTAATTGTCATTTCATTCATATTCTGCCTACTTGTAGAGAAAAAGTTGTCCTCTATCTGATATGAACAACAAAATAAAACCTTTCCACGCTATTTTATTCTATAATTGAACTTGAAATTACATGGTGTTCAATGGGGGAATGAGAGAAACACGGGGAATGAAATAGTATTTTTCCATTTAATAAAAATGCCATTTTCGTGGAAAACTGCCTCCAAGAAGGAAATAATCCAGAGAAATTGAATAAAAATAAAATATAGGCATCTTACCACCTTATTTTTCTAGTTATTGAAGAATTAATGCCGTAATTGAAGTCAAAATGCGGTAATTCGTAGGAAATGGCGCTGCAGTCGGCTCCTATGGCTGGAAAAAAGTGCTCATTTAAAATACATTCGTGGAATAATCTGCATATTTTGTACCATACTATTGGGTTTCTATAGGTAACGCATTTCATCAGCGAAAGCAGGATTTTTTTAAACAAAATATAAAAAATGTGGAATTTAGTATTTGTTTTGACTCACATAGTCGCGGTGGAACCTCCTTAAACGAGATGCAAAACGTGTCGTTTTCATTTGCTGAGTCAGTTCCAAGCGGGAGGAGGACTAAAGGCGCGGAATTAGAAATTATTTCGGCTGATAGTAGTCTCAAGAATAAAGTGTATTTATCTTCGTATACTTCTCCCCACCATCTCTTTCTTTCATTCTCTTTCTCTCTTCATCCTCCTCCTCCTCTGTATTCATGTCTCGCCTCCACCCTTCGAAATGACGATGTCCCCGTTTTTAAATTTAGAGCCTCCTTCCCCCAACCACCGTCCCCACACCAGCGCCACTCCAACAGCTACGTCATTCAATGCCGCCAACCTCCCACAGTGTTGTGGAAGGAGAACTTTTTCTGGAGATCAAAAGGCAGAACTGGAGGAAGGAGATCTCCCTCAAGAGGAGAGGATGGTATGGAAGACGACATTAAACATAAAAACTAAACAAGGAAATGAAAGCCATTATGGAGTACGTGTAGAAAAGTAATACATAAAGGGGGGATTTCCACTCAAAAGTGTTGAAGTTAGCGCCCATCGGAACACACGAGCGCACTTAAGCGCAACAATGGTATGAAAAGATATGCGCTATGGCGTAATGTTTTGTAACCTATCATTGTAGGTTGCACTTTTTGTGGTCGAACAGCAGTCACAACCGCTTTTTTGTGTAAATTTGTTGAATTCGTTCAAAATAAGTATTTAGAAATGTCAACATTTTGTCACTGAGTAATTACAAACTTTACAATATGGGTGTTAGACGCCTTTACTGAAAATCAACAAACTTGGCAACAATCACGGATGCCACGGATGAATCGGCGTTCTTTTGTTGTTTAGCGCACATCAACTTTGCTCCCGATCTGATTTTAAGTGCGCAGTGCCTAGTGCGCCGGGTCCGTTAAACAAATGAAGGGCAAGTGCGCTGTAGTGTTACGAAGTGATTAGAGCGCACTATTGGAGCGAATGGAAGGCACCCATTATAGTTTTATGGTTAGGTTGTCGTATTATCTTGAAGGATGATTTTCCTGCTGAGTCCCGTAGTATCTATTTTTCTTATATATTTTAATTTTTTCGCTCCATGCCCTTGATTAAGGTTGGATAAGACCTCAATTTTCAGTTTTGTTTCTATCTTACCAAACAATTCGTTCCACGAAAAATAGTTTAGTTTTAAATTTGCTTACTTCATTAAATTGCAAGCCACCAATTACTACGTGCCCATAATCAAAACCTGACGATGCATACGAACGTTAAAAAAACGCTCATTTGATGCCAAATGAGGGGATTGAAGCACATAAGGACTGGATAACTAAATGTCTAAGTGCTGTAAGACAGTATAACTAGCAAACCGTGGTAGGGCTACAGGTTATAATACCCCAAACGATTACTTCCATAGACTCTATTGACATCTCCTGTTGGAATACGTCGGATTTCCGTAGTTACTTTCGATCACCTATGCAAAATATTTCAAGATCGCTGAAGTATAAACTGCCATTACATTTCAATGGAAATAACAATCCGTTGGAAAACTTTCATGAGTAAATTTGAAATTTCGACACACAATCGACGATGTGAACCTCTTCCTGTGAACTACCGAGAGAATAAAAGTAGTTTCCACACAGAATTTATAGGCACAATTTTATAAGTTAACCGTTTCATCTCAGAGTCGCAGACCCACCATATGGATATTGGGGCTGGTCTAAACTCACCACTAAACTTCGAAAGGTTAAGCTCTTACAGTGGCTGTAATCGCATTGGATGCACATTGTAATGATTAAAAATGTTTCAAGTAAGTAAAAACCATTTCAAGGGCCACATTCGATTTACGTAGGTTTATCTGTTTGATTCGGTGGAACTCACAATGCATGCATGGCATGGAAATGATACAGGGAATGTATAAAGCTTGTGTTGACTTGAGTTTTCGGCGTGGTATTCGAAATTTAGGAGCAAAATATATATTAAAATATTTTTTTCTCGAATCTTCGACGCAGCATGACAACTTGATATTTGTTATCAAACATAGTAGCAATACGAAATGTATAACTTCTTGTCTAGACGAAAATCTGTACTCATGTAATAGAATTATTAAGAAGTATATCTCATGTGCCATGAGGCTATCTTAAATGTTAAAATAGCATTGAATTTTCAGAAAAACCATATCGATAGAATGCGATTTGTTCACTTTAATATATAGATATCACTAATTGAAACGCGTATGTAAAGTTTCACGAAAATCTTTAAATTAACAAAAATTGCTCCAACCATTTGAATCTGCAATCTTTTTTGACGTAAAACTTTCCCTAATGGTAGGAATGGTAGGTGTCCATGGCTGGCAGCGATGCAAGGAAATAAAGTTTACAAAATACTTCTCAATAGCCTCGAAAGTAGAAGAATAAGCCTTGTAAGCTCCAAGTAGGCCGTATGATATTTGAAAGGGGAACGTTGGAGGAAAATAGTTTGCCACTTTGGCATTGATGACATTTATAAATCTAAAGCCCCGACTAATCTAAAATCCCTTGATTGCATCCCCCATTGTTTTGCCAAAATAGTCAAACACAGAGTCCCACATTTCCGCAATATGTCCTCAAATGCTATTCTGTCTTCTCTTTCCATTTCTAATATCCAAAACCACAGACTTAAAACTGATTGAAAACTCCTCCACAACACCCTTAACTCGACCATTGACTGCCCTGAACTGCTTCCTCTCTTCAACTTTAGGATACCAACTCGATCCACCCGCACGCATTCATTACTCCACCTGCCTACTCCTAGGATATCACTCACACAGCGCTCACCTTTATTTCGCCTCTCCTATACCTTCTTAATTCACTCCCCCACACTGTCGATCCTTATTTATATTTATTTTTGTAACCATTTCACCACCCAAGCTATGTCTCACCTGTCAACAAATTAAATATTTCCCCTTTCCATGTTGGGCTCTGCGATGTTGATTTTTATGTTGTTATTGTATTTTTGTCCTGTCACGTTTATTGTTAAATTTTTCCCTGTAAATTGGCGCTACTGCTATATGTGAACAATGTTTTAAATAAATAAATAAAAAAAAAATATTGAAACCAAATATGGTAATAAAATCACGTGTCGCCACCGGTGTGAAATTACTGTAGCTCGACGTGACACGTGACGTGAGAAGGATTCACGGAAGGTCTTATTCGAAAGCATTAGTATCGAATTAAAGCGATAGAAACAATCTGGATTCATAAAATGCTTTGAAAAAATTGAGAGATATAAATTACAGCGTTGGGATCTTTCGAAAGAGACACAATTTTAACTACATTAAACAAGCTGAATACATACATAAGACAAGCATGAAAGTTTTAAAAAGTTGTGAGACATATATTATGAAAGATTCACCACGTTCACGCTAACATCTTAGATCGATTTGACCGGCTTGGCTCAGTATGAGAACCGAGAACGGTCCGGCCAGATCGCATTCATACAAAATCGATCCGAGTCAGCCCCTCTGTTTTCCCAACCACTATGATCGATTTCAGAACGATCTATCGAAGAGATACGACGCTCTTCTTTTCGATGCCGATGGAAAATAAAACATAACCGATACCAGTCACGGCACTATTTTTAGAAGAAAAGAGAGAGAGGCTGAAAGAATCGAGAAAATAAAAAAATCAGACTTCTGATATCGATAGTTCAATATCGATATTTTCAGTCCGTGTTGGTAAACCAGGCAAACTAAGCTCACCTTAGAGCTTCGATAGTTTAAGGTTGTGATTGTAAAACCTGCGCACTTACAAGAAAATGTTTAAATATGTATAAATTCATCTCCAAAAAAAAGAAGGCGAATGCCTATGAAAAGTTGGTACAGATTGAAAGAGAATCGAATTTCGAATATATATTATTACTACTGGGAAGAAAACAGAGGTGGAGTAGTAAAACAAAATAACCGTCATAGGTAACATGCGCCATTACAACTTCTGCGGTTGAACGCGCAAGCTAGACGCGTAACTGCAACTGTCTTCTCCACGAGGGTTTTCACGACAAGAGTAATTGCGTACTTAAAATAAAAATAAACCACGAGCCCACACTGCATGAGTTACATGTAACACAAACGCCGTTACATCACGTGGTGACTTGGAGCGAATGTGACCATCACAACCACCAGACTTTCTCTCCTTACGCATACAATTATGACCCTCCCTCCTCCCATCCCCGAACGCCCCCCCCCCCTTGCCCCGTTAAAATTACCCACCCACCGACAGAGGGCGCTAATTACACTCTGCTGTCAACAGTCTCCGCCCCCAGACGAACTTAACAACACACAGCCCGCGAAGTGAAATCGACAGTAAAGTAAAAGGAAATGCCATGGAAACAGCGGAGTCGACCGTTAAAAAGAGTGAAAACAAAATATGTGCGACGAAAATAAGTTTGATGTCGTCGGAGACCCATGTTCAGTCCTTTTTTTAAGAGGGGTTTTATTCGAGAGAAAAGGAAAGGCTAAGAGTAGGTCCCGGGCACAATAAAACTCCGTATTTTGTGGTCATTGAAACTGATTTTAAAACGAGGAAAATGCAAGGTCAATGAACTGTGTTGCCATGATCTGCCAGCTACCAATAAGGGACAATGACAGCGGCCAATGAGACTTTTATCTAGGTTTGTCGTTAGGTAGTGTAGCTCTTAGTAGTAGTAGTACTCCCTAATACTTGAATCCTTATCTGTTATCTAGTACTAACAGCATGCCGTGCATGTCTTCTACATATGTCTTGAGTCTCTGCCCATTTGTGTAGTTGCAAAATACATATATATATATATTAATGATCCCTCTCTGTAAAATCTGTAGTGTAGTAGTGCATGCTTGTGAGGCTTCGCCTCGTGACAAGCATTAGCGATTTATGCAAATGCATAATTAGTCGTAGTTAAACTAACTCTAGGGTATATTGTAATGCATGTTGGTGATTACTCACCCCCTGCCACACACCCCTGAGGTGGCTTGCAGGGTATTTTGTAGATGTAGATGTAGATGAATCTCTTCACAGAAATTGTAGCACTGGTCCAAAGGTCACTAGTTTAGACTCTTTAACTAGAACATCACGCAAATGGTAGTCAAAGATCAAAAATGCGAACTTCATCACAGGAAAATGCTTGTGCAACGGATTACGAGAGGAAAAATTAGTCTCTCGTAGAACTCTTAAATGTTCAACAATCGCTGAAGAGAACGACATGTGGGTGTTCACCGAACATTCCCACATCAATCATTTCTCGGGATAAATTAATATGACGGATTACGAAGCAGTGCAAGCAAACAACATTCTACAGTTAGGCTCAAGGTAATAAGATACCATGCCTCAACAAATAAAAGAGGTTTTTCGCATCATGCTAAATTGTATAGTATATATCGAATAATCGAGGGTAATATGAAGATTTGTGCAAGCAGGGGTATAAACATTCAAAAGTCGAAATTTTCAGGAGTCATATGGTCGTTTATGTCTGTTTTCTCCATGGTAATAGAACGCACAAGTGACAGAAATCCTTTCCGCGAACGAAGACTTCCTCAGTCATTAAAAACAATTGATTTAAGTATAGGGAAACATATTGCTCTTTACAATCTAATTTCAAGACACACGTAATGAACTCAGAGATAAAAATACCTATGCGGTTTCAACTCAATTGCCGATTTAATTGGACATGGTTAGAGGAGACCAAACAGCTCGTGAAATAGCCTCAATTCGTGTTGGAGGGTCAGTACCTTTCCCAGGGTCACCTGCGGTTACCCAGAAAGGTGCTCAGGTGCCCTGAAAATCGCACAAATTAGGTTTATGTGGACCTCATGGAGTTCTCCCCAGACATGAAACCCGAGGCGTTCGGCCATAGCATGAAGTACGGACGGCGCAAGGCGTACCCACCCAACGTGGGCCAACGTCACAGACGGTTTGTAGGGGTGGCCAGTCTTGTTAATGAATATGAACACAGAAAAGAAAGAATAAAAATCGGAAAATGTTACTAATTTCTAACATAAATTTCCATTAAATCACTTTTAGAATATTGTAAAAGTGATTGACACTAATATCAAACAGCAAGAAAGATCACAATATAAACTTCACACTAACAAGTCTCTTCAGTAATATTAAAGGGAACTATGGAAGTTGTAGTACAATTTAAGGAGGAAATTACACCCATCCTAAAGATGTAGGTATAATGAAAATAATTCCTATAAACACTTACTTAAACCTAGTAAAATGGAAGCTTTGAGACCATTTGTAGATTAACAATTGAGTTCTTAGCGGTGAAGAAACCAAAAATGTTAAGAGGATCATTTTGAAACCCAGAAAAGGGCCAACACTGGCTCCATCTACTGATCTACCACGTCATCTTATCAAGACTCTGGCTTGCTTGAAAGTTGTTAACTCGCATGTGGTATTTACGTGAAAACGTCTGCGTTAGCGTTAACAAATATTCAGCGGCTATTGACGTGTTCACACAGTCGTTTGCGTCGAGCACCGCTTCACGGTTGCCAACCGCGGAGACTCCGGGTGATGTAATATTTTCCCAGGTTCAGGGATTCATAACAATTTCTCTAAGCCAGTGTCAGGTGTGAAACCACAAACTAAAAATATTTAGCTGTGCATTACGCAGATTTTCACTTGTTGTGCACTCACACACAAAGTAGGGCCCAACTTTCTGGGAGAACAGCTCAAAAAGAGCGTGGAGAATAAAAAATAGTTTTTATTCGTCGATTTTGATGAAAAAGAGGCTTAAAAAAGTCGCTATCAAAAGTTACTCTAGTGCAATGAATCGTTAATGTATGAAAAATCCCAACATATAAGTGATGAGGCGAGGTTTCAAATGTCTCTTGAATAAAT
Organism: Pyrrhosoma nymphula; assembly: GCA_963573305.1. NCBI lineage: Eukaryota > Metazoa > Arthropoda > Insecta > Odonata > Coenagrionidae > Pyrrhosoma > Pyrrhosoma nymphula. The sequence continues at coordinate 170,959,369 of OY754329.1, read as the reverse complement.
GATGTCAACAATCTATAAAGGTTTTTTAGACGATCAAGGGCCCATTTTAATGGGAAATGGCCAATAATCACCAAGAAAAACAAACTGAGTTAACCAACCACCAATTAGAAAAGCGATCACCCGACATACACTCCATGTGCCACGGTATTTAGTTCAAAATTAAAGTGCAAAAAACAGTTGAAAATAAAATTTAGAACGATTAGATGAAACGAGAGGATTTATCGCTACAGTTTCAATGTTTTCGAAGGTTTATTGTGAAAACAATTTTTTCTCTAAACAGCCAAATGTTCAATTTGATCTTAAACAATATTATCTTAACTTATCGGCTTAAAAAACACATTGAATCGTAAAAAATAAATATATTTTATTTGAAAAAAATTGAGGTGCATATAGAAAACATTATCATTAATCATTTATGCACATTAAATTCTGTGGCAAAGAGCCAAAAGCTGATATGTCCAAAATATGTATATTTTAGGTGTTGATTGATATATGATGCTTAATGTGATATTTTTTTAATGTCAAAAGATACAATGCTACCATATGCCATATAAGGCCATGCACTTTGATTCTCTAATTAACCTTGACCAAATATGACATTTCATAATACGTCAATTCAACCAAAACTTAAGATGTTCACCCTGTAAAGTTGTGATTTTGGACATATCAGCTTTTGGCTCTTTGCCACAGAATTATACTTTCTACTTTTTACAACTTAATTATTAATATAGTTTTCAACGTATAAGTATGCGAAAATTGCAGTATACAAGAGGTTACTTCATCCCACTTTATTGTATTTCAGCAAAACTTAGGAAAGTCGGGAAAAGTATGAGAGTAGACTAACTGCAGAGAACATGGAGAATATGAGAAATACTAGCGGTAAAATCAGGAGAGATAAGGTTAGGAGAGAGTGGGTTATGAAAAAATGAGGAATGAATAATCCAATAATGAACATGCTTTGTAATTTGTTGGCTATGTTGAGAGAATACATAGTAGACTCGAATGATTCTACTATCTGATGAGATAGTAGAAAGTAATATGGTCGAAGAGGTGTGAGAGAGAAATGGGTAGACCGAGAAAGGAATGTGAATGTCGCGGAAGAGACTCTATAGAGAAGGAACATTTGGAGTCTGGAGAACAGAAATAAGAGAATCAAACAGTGTATGAGAGTAACTGAAGCGAAAGAGTAATGCAAGGATAGAGGGCATCATGGAAAAACTTATTGAAAATGCCAGTTTTATATGCCTAGCCCATCGGCCGGAGTTAAGTTTTTTTTACTGCGCATACCCCAAAAGAAAAACGTGTATATATACACGGCCTTCACAATGGGCAAAATTATCAAGATTCAATGTTTGCTAGATTCAACCCGCGAAAACCTTTTTTCAATCCATCTCCCGGTATAGCCTAAAACCCTTCTATATACATATATTAATTTTGTTGCGTGTCAGTCAGTCATTCTGTATCCATTTTGTTAATACATCTCTCTAATGTTTTGAGCTAGAGTAATGAGGTTTGATGCATTAAATGTGGATTCTCTGTCTGTATGATTTAATAGTAGATTTGTTTTGGTAGGTTGCAAATTTTGGGGTTGTTTTTACCCCAATATCGTTAACATTGACACCCATAAGAAAAGCATCGAATTCGGTGCAGATATATTTCTTCATTTTCTTTTTTAAATAACTTGCACTCAAGATGCTGGATGGAGATTTGCAATTCAATTTTCTTATTCGCTTCGTTATTGTCCAAGTACTGCGTCTCGAAATTCATCAATTTTTCTTCCTTTTCAACAATAGATATTTCCTTGGCAACCGGGCTTGGATACCCATTTAATAGCGATTTTATGAATGGCTATTCACTCCTGAAGCCTTTATAAAGGCCAGGTTCAGTGACTAACTTGAAAGCTGTAGCCAAACGACTACAGTACCCCGTTCACCTTGCCATCTCAATGACATCAAAAAAGTTCAATCGCTTCTGAAAAATCCATGCTTTTCGCGTGGTCAGTTGCATGCTTAAGAGTGGGACAAATCAGTAATATCAAATTCAACACCAGCTGATGAACACAACGCTTGCCTCCAAGCGTCGCATCTTTGGAGACATGTACAGAAACTCACGTTATAGACCAATACGCGCGTAAATAAGCACAATGTGTTCACCATATTTTCAAAAAAGCTGTTGGACATCGGTAATGGAAAAGTACCAGTTGATGCCGACACAAAAAATATTTAAATTCCATTGAACTTTTTTGTCATTGTTCCATCGATCGAACAATCGTTTGAGAAAATTTTTCCTCAGTTTGTCACCAATTACAAAAATCACCGATGGCTTTGCGAACGCGCTATTTTGGTAGCAAAAATCACAGACGTCACTGAAATCAACTACGCCATCCACGAACGAATTACGGGCGAGTCTGTCACCTGCAAATCGATTGATAGCGTCATGAATGCGGACGAGATTTTTAACTATCCAATTGAGTTTTAAAATTCGTTGGATCTTTATGGTGTACCACCGCACAAATTGTCACTCAAACTCGGCTCACCAATAATTATCTTGCGCAACATAATCGCACCACGAATGTGCAATGGAACCAGGCTCACTTTCAAACCACTGATACCAAATGTCATCGGAGTGACAATTCTGAATGGCAATTCAAAAGGAGAAGATGTGCTTATTCCACGTATTCCCATCATTCCCAACGACATGCCATTTGATTTCAAACGACTACAGTTCCCCGTTCGCCTTTCATTCTCAATGACAATCAACAATGCACTACGTGAATCGCTTCAAGTGTGTGGATTAAATATGGAAAATCCATGATTTTCACTCGGTCAATTATATGCTGCATTCTCATGAGTGGGACAGCCGAAAAAAGTAATTTGTTTTTGCAGAGGGCGGTAGGACCAAACATATTGTATATCTGAAAGCAATGGAATAAAACTTTCAACTATATTTTATTACTCAAAATATCATTTTCTTTCAATATTGTTGGGCATGTAAAATTGTCTGCTTTGTGTATATGTGTGCCTACTTAAAAAGCAAAAGATGCATTGCAACGCATGCCGGGCTCCGCCGGCGATCGCGCCTCAAGTTCGCGCCACCTTATTTCACTCTCAAGTTTGCATGGAAGGCTTAAAACAATGCAATTGCTGTTTTGGGGAAGAAAAATTATTCTGAATGTTTTTTTTATCATTTTTTGGAAACATATACGCTCATTTAGCCACATTTCTCACTGCTTCCACTTAAGTAGTGCAAACAAAAAAGAAAAAAACACCAAGTTCACTTCAAGAGCACACCAGACAGAGACTGCCTGCATGGCAGGCGGCAGGTCTGATAGTCATTAATTTATTTTGAGTCGTATTGAATGACATCCCCGATTTCGTCCTGGGTCCTTATCCAGGAAGGACTCGGCATCATCGAACCTCGTAAACGTCGCGGAAGTGACATCACATCCTCCATATAACTCGCCAATTTTTAACAGGAATCTTTTAAATTTTTTGACTGTGGCGTAAAAATTCCTTCATTATCGAGGTTGAAAAATGTCGAGGCCATCCCGAATGTGGAACCAGTTACTCGATTGTCGGCCGGTTATTTTAAAGATGCGTTTACGTCGAAGAAGTTGTGGCCATCGCGAGACGGATAGCAGAAGACGGAACACTGAGCATGGACATGAATGGCAGTGGGGAATAGGTACGCGGTATTATACATAAATAAACATAAATAATTGAATTAATATTTCGGAAAATATGAATATGAAAATTAAATTCATACAATAATGATAACTAAGTAACCCGTGCGAAAATTTCGCACTTTCACGCTATCAGGGAATAAGTATGTTAAGGAAACGGTGTAATTGGGTTTTAAATAGAGAAGAAGGTGTATCATAAAGTACTTATTATTTATACTTGTTTCCTTGCAAAAATATACAAAAAATATGATACAATGCAGACAAGAGAGTTTATCGAAACTTTTAAGTCAAATTAATGGGTAAATAGTGAAATTTGAGGTTGAGATTGTATTTTTCGTCAGAAGCCGGTGTTCAACGTTTAAAATGATACCTCACTTATCACTGTAGGTGCAGTATTAACGGAGCATATACGGAATGACAGAAAAATACCTTTCTGTAATAATATATATGATGACATAACACACACATAGACTTAAAATATTCATAATAAAATTACACCATATTCCTCTGGTGACAGTATTGTGAATTTTCGACGCGCTTGTATACGTACGTAACCACGCAACGACTCAACAACTCCGGGAGTCGGGTGTCGCGTGATGTTTTCGCGAGATAACCACCCTTTATACGCTATAAGAAATGTTCCGCTTCAAAAATTACTTCCCAAATTCTTTCGGCTCTCGCAAGCGCTCCACATGATATTGACAGTAGGTATGTGTTGTATCGTCGATTGGATTCCTGTGTCAATCTCAATACGACTGAGGGTGCGATGTTGCCAATAGCAGCGGGAAAATCAACATTGGTGCTATGCAATATACTAACTTTACATATGGTAGTCTTCCAACATGCAAATACGTAATCTACTTTAATTTAGCGTTGGTGTTGGAAATGGTTGGCAACGTGGCCTAGAGGTGAGTACACGGAGAGAGTAAATTTGGCAACGGTGTATATTTCCATACGGCTCGCACCATTAACTAAATTTGGAACGCTCTGTAGAAAATGTTTCTCCTAAAACAGTCTAAGTATGAAGAACTGCACATCTGGTAGCCTTCCAACAGGCAAATAATTAATCTACTTTAATTTAGCGTTGGTGTTGGAAATGGTTGGCCACGCGGCCTAGAGGTGAGTACACGGAGAGAGTAAATTTGGCAACGATGTATATTCAAAAGGCCCGCACTATTAACTAAATTTGGAATGCTCTCCAGGGATTCTTTTTCTCCTAAAAAAACAGACTAGGTAGAAAGATGCACGCAGCTATGGTGGGGGGGGGGAGCCATGGATGCCCGCAAGGGTTTTAGACGTAGGTGAGTAGAGAGGGATCAATTGTTGGCCGCTGCCGCAGAGTGTGGAATATAGAAGGCGGCGTTGAAGTTGGAGTGGGAGGGAGTTGGGTGAGGGAAGTTCTGAGAGTCCAGCGCGGAACATTGCGTGCGATAAAGAAAGGGTTGTGCGTGTGGAGGTTTAAGAGAGATACGGAGGCAGAAAGGAATCAGGTAGAAAGGAGAAAGTTTTGGAGAGCTGCTTAAATGCTCCGGACCGAGATTTTTATTTTCGGGAAGGTCCGATCGAAAGGGGTTCGCCGGTGGAGCGGTAGAGGGAAACAGCTAATGCTGATTTAGTGGAAAATTTAGCGTTATCGAAGAACGAAAGGGTATTAACGAAGAATCCCTTTTCAACGGTGTTGGATACATCCTCAGAAAACGCCTGAAACCCACATGTTCAAGTGGGAGGGAGTACAGTTTCGTAAGTTTTGGGATCACTATCAAAAAACAGATTTGATTGATTTAGTCTCGGACTTCAAAAATTCGGGCGGAAAATACATAAAAATGTATTTGTGAAAAGTTACATGAAAGCTGGGCTCTGAAATTCTGTTCCACAGTGACGCAATCTCGAATTTAACCCATAAAACGATCAGTAAGAAAGTTACACAAAAACCCCCAGGTATTTCCAGCCCTTTCCATTCAATTCAATTGTTCATACTTAAGGTTCCATAATAGTCTTTCGATAGATCTTTTCCATGAAATTGCCACATCCGCTAGTTAGACTAGACTAAGCGCATATTTCCTAACGCAGAATTCTCCTAGTTTCAGGTTTGGCCGTGCATAATTCTTCTGACTGACATGTGATTTTTGGTCCTCGCTTAGTAGCCAGGGGAGAGAGTGCAGTATTCGACCTTGAACTGGGACGACGAGCATTGCATGCGTTATCACCCCGTGCCACACTCCCGTGGCTAGCAGGGTACTTCATAGATGGTCTCCCCCCCGTCCTATTCATTCCGAGACGTCACAAGGTGGATCTGACGTAATTTGTGGATCATATCACGCTGGGTGCACGACGTAACCACGTTGGATGGTGGGTTTCCTTGGACCCCATTCATCTGCATCTACAAAATACCCTGCAAGCCACCCTAGGGGTGTGTGGCAGGGGGTGAGTAGTCACCAACATGCATTACACTAAACCCTAAAGTTCGCGTAACAACGACTGATTATGCATTAGCATAAATCGCTAATGCTTGTCACGAGGTGAAGCCTCACAAGCATGCACTGCACTATAGATATGTTACCAATGGTAGAGGGGCCGTTAATATGTATCTACATTTTGCAACTTCACAAATGGACAGAGACTCAAGACTTATGTAGAAAACATGCACGGCGTGCTGTTAGTACTATGTAGCAGATAAGGATAAAAGTATTAGGGAGTACTACTACTACTAAGAGCTACACTATCTATCGACAAATCTAGTTAAAAGTCTCATTAGCATCGGTTATGGTTCCTTATCGTTCGCGGGAAAAATTAAATTTTAAATCTGTCCTTTCTGCCGTGTAGTTCCCTAATTTTATTCTCATTGTCTGATCTACCGTAGTATGTCGGATTTCGTAAAATATTATCAACGGAACCTAATGGGGTGTTTATCACGATTTTTGCTTTTTACTTTATCGTGCAGGGGACCTTGAAAAATGATGATTTGGAAATCATCTCTTAAAGATTCCAAAAATTGCCAGAGATATAGGAGTCTATAAAGTTGAATGGAAGGGCAACCTTCCCATAACTGCCGTGATGCCATTTCATCCATCGCTTCTTCCCACTTCTTCCCCATCCATTCTAAAAGATATCTTAAAAAGGCTTTTGAGAAGAGGTCCACCTACACCGGAAATACAACAGTATAAAGATTTAGAAAGTACTTTGACAAAATATCCGTCTTCACCGGGAATCGAACCACGGGCCTTTTATCGATGGATGAAATGACGTCAGAGGTCGTTTTGCGGAACTGTTCTACCTTCTTAGCGGAAACAACCCTTCATGTCTTGGATAAGCCTCATTCATACAATCTGCGGACAAATGTTTCGTATGTTTTGCCCAAACCAAACATAATCAATATATTGCTCTTTTCAAACGGTGCTTTCTTTATTTGGGGCCAAAAAATTTCAATAGCTTTCCACAGATTATCCAAGTCAGTTCTAGCTTCAAAACTTTCCTAAAACAGGTGAAAATCTGACTATTTAGTACCAGTGGAAATATGATTAGGGATCTATTTTAGAGATTGTTTACTATCAATATCCTTTGTTTTGTACCTTTGTGTATTTATTTCTATTCCTTTGTTTTTTTACTTATGTATATTATTTTTCTGTTTCACAGAGTATCTCTTTCCATCTGGAGACAATTTGTTATAACATAAAAATGGTGCTAGTATAACTTTAATATTTTGAAGGTGACCCCACCAACAGGCAAATGACTTAGGGATCACCTAAAGCTTCAGTCTGTTTCTCTTGTTTGTACAAAACTTGATGGAGCAATAAATGTATTATTATTTAAAGAAAATATTTCGAAGCAACTCCATAAATCTATACGAAAACCTTTTCAAATTTGATTTCAACGGTAATATCGAAATAGCAATCGAATGATAATCCCGCATTGTTGCGACCGCACTGTTTCGATGGTGACTGCTTTAGGGGAGGGGTGCATGGGGGTGGGGGGGCAAGGGAGAAGGGGTAGCGGAGGGGAAGAGAGCGGGAGGGGAAGTGGGGGGGGAGGGACTTACTTTTCCGGTTGGATGACTTCGGAAGGGGAAGATGGAACGACTCCGAACGAGAATGGAGTGGATTGTGGTTAGGCGAGCCAAGCGTCTTAACGACCTCTTAAAGGTGTGGGGGAGAAGAACTAAGGCTTTGTGTGCGGGTGGCTGGGTCTCTCATTCTTTCCAACACGTGGATGCGGTCCCAAAATGCGTCAAATCAGATACAAGAAATAAAAATTCGTTCAACGCTTCAAGACAGAGAACGAGTTCTAACTCACTAACAGAGTTTTAACATCATATCTAAACTTTTACTTCTGTGGCCATTGGAAACCAAGTTGGTTTTTGGCCTCACCGATGTACTGCCTCCATCTTCTTCGGTCTTCTGCCGTCTACAGACCTACCCCAAGCTTCCTTAGATCTTATTTTTACTTCGTCAGTCCAACGTATTCTGAGATTCTGAGACAAATGTTTTAATCACCGCAATAATTTTATTTGAAAAAAAAAACAAAAATAACCTTCAGCTGTGAAGACGTATTCAACGTACAGCGTGTAACTAATTTCAAATAAAAAGTGAAATAAAAGTGCGCAATGCGTAGATATGTCTAGTTAATAATAGACATTTTCAGTTATGTTGTATTTATGTTCAGTAATTCTATGATTTATAAAATGTGAAGACTTAATTCGAGTAAAATCTTTTATGAATACAGAAACACTTCGATCAATCATTCTTATTAAGGCCCTCAGATGTCGAAAACAAGTGTTATTAGGACACTTTTGGTGTATTGGCGACAAACCCAGTACACTTCTCGCTCAGTAGCCCTGCGTCATCCAAACGAGAGCAATGGACGCGTCATCTTTCGCATGACGCTCACCGTTGCGACGGAAAGAGATAGTTACGAAAATACGTGCTTACAATTCTCTCAACCGTTACTGACGGCAGAAGTATGTATCGAGGCCGCTAGGGTTCAGAGTGCCGGAGTTAACGTGTAAAATAAGTGTTAACGCAATTATGTCAATTAATGTTCCCATTTCAATCATTTTCGCTAATTAAACGCTTTAAATACTACAGGGATTACAATATAAGGATAATGGCAACATGTTTGTGGATTTCCATCTTATCTTCGTAATGCGAGCAATAATGCGTGCATTTATTCATCAAGACATCTTCACACCATTGTAGTTTTATTCATTTGATGTTGTATACATCCATTTTCATTCTCCTTCTGTTTAAATAAATAATACAATTGTGGAAATTTTATTTATCGAATACATAAATTTATCTAGAAAACGCTCCTGGCGATTTTGATCAGGAAACAAGTCTTGAGAGTTTTATTTGCGAGAAATTAATTGGTTAAGGTCTGATCGCCAGAAAAATTTCTTTAGGGACAAAGTTTGAGCTCATGAATGATTATTGGGCCCATTTTTCATGAAACCATTGGGAATGAATGTGGAATTCAATGAAGAGTTAGGCCTCAAAAGAGGCGTGGTTAGAAACCTCGTCCAATAGCCCTTAAGGTTGTGATTTCGAATCCCTTCTGATTGGTTGTCCCAAAACTATTAAACTTCTTCAAATTGGGCTTCATAGACCGGCAGCAAATCGGATATCATTGGCATTTTATGAACATCGTTTCGCTTCGCATCACAAACTCACCTATACTATCCAAATTATCATTCGTAGATCGTCGAGCGTATAGTTCTGAAGCACGCCCATGTGAAGCGCTTTGCTTTCCCGATAGTCAAACGCTGCGAACCGCGAGGTCATTTTCAGCGGGATAGTGCTTCACCAATCAAAAAAGAGCCGCCGACAGTAGCCGATATAAACGATGACATGCGCTATCGACGGTCACCTAACGGTGCGACGCTATAAAATACCCAGTACAAACCGCAAGGGTATTGCCTTGCCCAGGTACATTACGATCAAAGCTAATGCGTGAATTTAAACATTCTACTGAAGCTATGCGGAAAATATTACCTGAAAATTTTCAGGCCCTGTAAGAACATACGAGGAACATCAAAAGAGCGACACGCTTGTGGAGAATAATTTTAATATTTAGTCCTGAGGTCCATTTGTGTGTGATCAATTGCGCCGTAAAAAGTATTTACTGCTTGACTGAAGAGACCTAAGACGGATACATCAAAGTGAAGTACAACCCCTGTTGAGAAATTTGAGGAATATCAAAAGAGTACCATAATATAAACCGTAAATCATATTTATGTTTTCGATGACGCCTTCGTGCTATTAGCCGAAAGCATATCAGAAAATTCCATACATAACCAAATTATTACACTTAAATTATCAAATTGGGTTTTCTTGGTCTAGAAATTCATGACATAAGAGGATATTATGTATTTCAAATATAAGGAAATAAGTGAATTATAAGCATAGACCTGAAATATTCAGCATGGAACATTTTTATCAAATATTATCAAGTTGTAAAACACAATCAGGGATAGTTAGGTTTTAAATTTCAAACACAGGACAATATTAATAATAACAATCACAATGTGTATTTTTTCAAGAGATATAAACGATCAGGAGTTTTTTAGACTTGTATTGCCACGACAGTCAATCTGTGTTAGACATGTCGGTATCGCCATTATTTTGATGTTATGGTATCGTTTCGATTCATGCCGCTCGATATTTACCAATACCGTGAAACATGGCCGTTCAAGAGGAGTCCAGGAAGAGAGGAAGTTGTGGAGAGGGAAGTTAACGAGCCATTTCGGATTTTAAAAAAAATAATAAACCGCAGGACATCGTGCGACACAGAAGCATACATACAGTTAACCGAGGCATTATCGCGGTCTGGAATAGTGTTTTTGTTTTTGTTCCTGAAAACTCTGGTTTGAATCACCTACGACCGACGGGAGTAGCGGCTTTAAATTCGTGTAGCAGAGGACAACCGCGGCTATTGGACAGGGATTTCAGTCCACATTCTACACTCGGAAACTTGATTGCTATTGATAGAATGGATGGCGATGGTTGGTGGAACACGATACAATTTCTCAACGTCCAATACATTATTTCCATCTATAAATAATAGAAAAAAATTAGGAGAACACAGTTAGGTCAGCAAAAAACGAGATTCACTTACATACAAATTATAATTGGGTAGAAAATAACAATGCTGTATACCTGCTTTTACATATATGTCCTTTTAGCAGTGTGGTTTGAGGAAGAAATTCAGAAAACAAAATCACCAAATTAGACAACCAAAACAGCAGCAAGTGGAAAAAGTTAGACTTAGACAACCAAAACAGCAGCAAGTGGAAAAAGTTTACTTTCTGGGAAGTATGATCACCAGTGATTGAAGAAGCAAGAAAGATAATGCTGTGCTAATTAGAGCAAGCAAGCTTCGAAGTAAAGAAGAATTTCACTGAGACATTTTTTTATGAGCGCGATCTTGTATGGCAGTGAAACTTGGGCGATAACTGCAGCAGAACAAATAGGGTTTGAAGCAATGGAAATGCGGTGTTATGGAAGAAGACGCAGAGAAAATGAACAGTGAGAAAATCGTCAATGAATACATGGCACAACGAGTTGGAGAAAAAAAGAAAAATCTAAAACTATGCATAGTAGAAGAAATAAATTACTGGACACCTTGTGCGACATAATAGTCTCTTTAAAACCGCATAGGAAGGAGAAACAAATTGGAAGGAAGTATTCTCGAAAAACACCAAAAATGGGATACATGAAGCGAATTATAAAGGAAGTTAAAATGTTGACATAAAATATTCCCTACAGTCGTTTTAAGAGCAAATAACTTCTCGTTTATACAAGTATAAAGAACTCCTGTTCGTTTATATCTGTTGAAAAAAATATATATTGTGATTGTTACTAAAAATATTGTCCTGTAATTTAAAATTTAAAGCCTAACTATCCCTGATTGTTGTTTACTACTTGATATTATTTAGGAAAAATGTTCAATTGTGAATATTTCAGGTCTATGTTTATAAATCAGTTAATTCCTTTTATTTGAAATACATAATATCCTTCATGTCATGAAAGATCCTCAATTATCCACAACAAACTAATGCAAACGGGAAGATCTCGTATTTGCATGTTTCCTATCACATGTTTTCCCTGCACTGCCACACTAATAATAATAATGGCGTGAATCGAATCTTCTTAATTTGATTTTCCTGGGAGCAGGAAATTTAAGTGCGAAAGATAAGATATCCTAAGAGGGAGATCAGCTTATGCATGGTCTAAATTTACTGGTTGAGATTTTAAAACCCTAACGGCTTGGTCTTCATGGTCATGGTCTATGTAACCCGTTATGAGTAGACAAGGGAATTTTAATGACCTGTTTCACAGCGCCGTTGACACAACCAATGACCTCCACTGGAAATGAAGAAAATGTTTTCAAATCGCCTCGAAGAAATCACTTACTATGGTAAAAAGGCATAGGGTACATCTGACAGACAATATTGACTTCAAGTGATAGATTAACGACCTCGAATACGCCAAGCTCATTCTATATCAACGTATTTGTTTCATAACTATATATGGTTGCATAAAAAAATCCCCAAAATATTTTGAAGTAGACATTAACGTCGTTCATTACACTGGGACATTATAATTATAAAAATACTCTCTTGAAGGACAAATAAAGCACATTTAGGAATAATATATATGTACCTAAAATATTGAGCGTGTTAATATTCCGAAAAATACCAATGAAGGTAAAAAAAAAACATTTTAAATATAATTACGTTTGAAATTAAAAGCCTAGCATAATATATTCAATAGCAATAACAAAATATAATTTTTAAAGGAAGCGAAAGGAATGAGATATACCTGAGATATTCGGCTGGTATACTTTTCTAAAATAATGTCAAGGAGAACATAAATACAGATCAAGGATAGTTAGGGATCAATTTCAATATCAGGGCAATATAAGAAAAAATAATCTTAAAAAAAACAATCAAGAGAAAAAAAAGGAATTGGAGTTTATTATTCTCGTATTGACGTGAATCGAGAAGTGATTTACTCTGAAAACGACCGTCGCAAATTTTTAAATGTAAAAATAAAAGCTCTAGCGCGTAAAATTTATATATCTACACCGAAGATAATACCAAGAGACAATAGCATGCCGAATTTCATTTAGTAGCATTTTTTGCTTCGAAATTCTCAAGCGTTCCGCTACTGCACGCGCCATCTGGCAATCCGAAAAGCCACTTATAGATCATGATAAGGCTTTCCCACAGAAAAAAAACAACCCTCCGCACAAGATTCAAAAGCTAGAAGGCTAGATACTAATTTGAATGAAAAAAACCCTCATCATTGCCTTCCTAATTACTAGTTCCGTATGAATAGGAAAATATTAGAATCAGAAATAAAAATATCCATCATTTAACATCCCTGATTTAAACACTTCTCCGATAGAAAAAATGACGCTCACCAACAGAATTTAATTGGTCAGCAAGACTCATAAAAAATTAAGGAATAATAAGTTAAGAGTTTGATGTGGTGCGTTGAGTTATATGCAGGCGAAACTTGTAACCCTTGGGAGAGAAGAAGATAATATTCATACAGCAGACACGAACTTTACATGCCTTCCAGCGACGTAGTGACTATAATACAAGCGAGTGACGTATACGTCGCGGCGATTCCATTTAAATCAGCGGAAAACCAGCGATTCCTTTTAAATCTCCTCCATTCTACTAAATGGGATTCATTTGAATCTAAAAGCTATTGCAGAGACAAAGCAAGATTGATGCTCGAAGCGGGTTTCAAACCCACGACATATGGTTGGTTGGGACGGTGCGTTACCATATCTGTACCTACCGTAGCCTTACTACCTTACTTGCTATCTATCTTCCACCACCTTAACCAATTTAATCTGTTTAAGGATAGGGAGGTTTCAAATGTTTAAGGTAAAAACTTCCGGTCGTCTATGAATTACTCCCGGACATAGATTTTAGAAGGGATTGGATGGAACCATAGGGTTATTAAATATTCATAAAATCATGGAAAAATTGCCCTTGATACGTTTTATTAGATAGATAAAATGGATTAGGTGGATTACTTTTCGCTAGAAGAAAACAGGCTTCACATTCGTGCCTTAAGACACCATCTACTCTCTTCTTTAATCTTTTTTTCCCGAAATCAAGAGTGGTTTGTGGAAGATGAGAACATGTCCGTGAAAAATGAGAACGGTTGGCAGTTCCGAATTCACAACGCAAAAACGGACCGAATCGCCACTAGAAGAGAGACAAATGTTGTACGTCGAGTATAGAATATCTCTCTCTGGACCTCGACGCATATATCTCGCTTCAACTGCTGGCGCCACATCGTCGTATCGATTTGGTGCCCAAGGAGCTCACCAGAGGCGCCACGTTCCGGAACCCCGCCGATGGGGCTGAAGAGGGAGGGGGGGAAGTCTTTTCATCTGCCGTCCTCATAAACAACAAACCCATCCTTTCACTCTGTAGCATATATCCCACCGAAACCTATGCGTAAGGGTTGACATCTTTTGATGTATTGAAGTCAAGTTAAGTCCGTCCAAGGAGTACAAAATTCCAGGGTATTCGAAAAGATGTAGTTGAAGACATCATTCACTACGAATGAATGTGCTTTCTTACTAATCGAGGCATATAAATTACACAATTTCATCACCCCTACATCTACAATTCTGATCAAATTTTATAATTTAATTAAATAACCGAATTGGGGCTGATAAATAAGTGGTGTAATTCACGACCAAAGAAAATTCGCATGCTCACAGATATTAAAACTTTTCACATTACGTTACTAAAATTATAAAATAAATTAAAAAATCTAAAATTATTTTTAAGGAAAATGAAATAAAATAACAATTAATGAAACAATTTGGGCCCGGATGATCAAAAAGTACTTTTTTTTTGTATGAAGATTCTGAATTTATGAAAATCGACTAAACGAATATTCAGTGATATAAGTAGCAATGAGCGTCTGAGCACAAATTATGAATTCTAGAGAACTATAGTAATGTGAGGTATATTTCATTAATTATATTTGACACTTAAAACGGAAGTAACGCGCCTCCATAAGGAAGACGGAGGATTAAAAAATTGTGGTCTATTTCCAGAATCCTACCGGAGAGTCCGTGAGAGAGTTGGTGGCCCTAACTACGCGTGGAGCAAACCCACTTCTTATCTCAGATGAACCCATTTGAGAGATTCTCCATTTCCTCCCCCCCCTCCCGGACCATCAATTCGCCATGTCCTAACAGCTCTGTAACGTTCATAGGGATGACACTCAGCACAAGATGATGAATTGACTGCCACTTCCAGCTGAAGCAAATAATTCATCAAACTGTATCATCCGGGTGACCACCATTCTATTTCCATTTGAAAAATCAATGGTGAATTATAGGTTTTCTAGGAGAAACATCACGCTTCACTATAGGCTTTAGTTTGACATGCATATTAAAAAGTTAAATTATGTTGAGATTTTTGCCAACGAAACCTCTTACGTTCTGTTAACTAAATACTTACTTCATTTTAAACTAATTGGTGAATACTATGACCAGGAAGAGTACAGAACTAAAATAAATAATCTTAACACAAGAGGACGTTTTTCTGTAATTCCAAAAATAAATATAATACAAAATGTGATAAATAATTGTTATTTTTTTTAAATTGATGTTATTGTTATCTTTGCATTTATATAAAGCAATTTTCATGATTTTTTCTAAATTAATGTTTGGTGTAATCTGGAGTGTTCTCTTGTTGCCAAGAACCCATCTATCTGTTTATGTTTACTGTTTGCTAAATTGGAATGCTTGACATCATGTTAGTGTAATTAAAATTTCATAGGTTGGTTGATATTTGTTAAATTTGTGTACCCAATAAAAAATGTAAAGTTTAGTTATCACCAAAGTTGTTATAACAATTGTTTATACCTGTTTATGTTGTTAATTTTGTTTTATGGTTTTCAATTAGCCCTGAGGATATGGCAATAAATTTGCCGAAAGGTTGGCAGTGATATAAAAGAATTTTAATTCACCAAAACTCAATAAATCATAAGAAGAGATAAATAATAAATATGGTGAACATGATAGGCAGAATTACCAACCGAAACTACTAGATAAATTTCTCAAAGCTCAAAGTTCAAATTTAGTTTTAATCGCTATTTTGTGTTGGGAAATCCTGTTTTTGGTGGAGCAGGAGGAAGTCATGTGTGCAATTGGAGGAAGGAACACAAAAGAGGAGGAATTTTAAGATTCTTAAGAATAAGACAGAGAGTATGAAGCCATGCATGCCTGTAATAGAAGAGAAAGAGCTATGAGGGATCGGGTAATATGGAGGAAAATATAAAAAGAAATCCTTTGTTATAAGTGTAACATGAGGAACTAAGCTCTTATGCTTACCACGAAACGGAATGGCTTTATGGGAATGAGTATGACTGTATGAAACTTTGAAATAATGACTAAAATAAATGTGCTGGAATAGACATGGCGGGTCACCCAGGCATTTCCCCATTGATTTCCTTGAGCTTTTAAGTGGTGATTGTTGAAAACAGGATTTTTTAAAAAGATCTATCAAAGCATGCAATCGTGGCGATGAAAACACTTGGAGTCTGAAAATGTCTTTTACGACGACATACCCTGTTTTAGCCCTCGTAATCAAAAGAAATACCATGCGCCATGAAGTCCTCCCCCAGATTTCTCCTTCACCGCGAAGCATAAAAGTAAACAGTTTGCCTAAACTACAGGATAATACGTAGTACAACCCGTAAGCGAGGAAATGATTTCAGAGGGGCAACAATGCATTACCACACAATTTTTAGAACCCTCACATTTTCTCTATTTAACCTCGAAACCCAGTCCTCTTTACTCCCCCATCAAATACATCTCATCCCCCAAACTCATAATTTCCCCTTTGAATTCCCATACCTAAATTCACGCCTGCATACTACGAACGGCCATATCAGTCGAAAATAGTCTATCTTTGGCGAAGTTGACCTTTTTTCTCTCCGAAATGATTAATATTGACTTATCAAAGAAAAATTAGGTCAAATAGTAGATGGGCTTCCCTTGTGATTTCATGAGTTCCGTTTATTCGGGTATTCCCCCGCGTTGATATAAGGGATAACAGTTTCGCATGCGTTACAGCTAGCGGTCCTGAATTAGCTGCAGAGATTATTTTTCCGTTGTATGTACCTAACGCTTGAGTTAGTCAGGCGTGTGCTGATTGGCTGGATGGACCTTTCAATTTAATAGTTTTTAATAAATGCTTCGGGGAGCGTGGTGGCCTAGTGGGTAGAGCGCTTGGCTACTGATTGAAGGGTCCCGGGTTCAAATCCGGGAGAAGCCTTTGGACGCCCCCGAACATAAATATCCTCGGAAGTGCGAGGTGGCCCAGGGAAAGGAACTGGCCCCCCTACCCTGAATGTGTGAAATTCACACTCCTATAGCTTAGTCAGGGGTGAGCTCTACTCTATCCAACTATCCAAGCCAACCTTCGGGTTGAATCACTGAGTAAATTATTAAATGTTTCCCCTCGGCTGATACGAGAGGCGATTGAAATAGCTAAAATCACAGAACACTTAAACAGGGAAGACGAATGTCCTCTCACCTTAACGTACAGATGTCTTTTCCAGTAATTAAATAAGAAGGTCCATCCGGCCAATCAGCAGCCTTAAAATGAATCAACGCGGGAAAAAAACGAATAAACGAAACTCATTAGGCCAGATGCTCCATCTTTCATTTGCCGAAGGTTGAAAACTGGACTTTTATCAATTCGCTAGCATAAACCTTGGGGATGAGTTTGAAACCCCGGTTTGATAAACCCCTTCTGCGCGTGGTACATATATACATACTCCCTTATAGAAAGTGTGATCTTTTCTGCGACGCCTTTTGTCAGAGGTATCTCATTCGAACCGGAGGCATTTGGAAATGACGACCGAGATATAGAGTACGGACAGAGAGCAGACTGCGGGGGAGTAAATCCTCGCTCCTCATAAACGATGTTGCCACAGGGATAAAAGTGGGTCGATTCCAGCTTTACTGAACTACGGGAGACGTGACCCATGGGGTAATAGAATCGCTCGCATCGCTGCATATTCCCAGATTAAGCGACGTGCCGGCCCATATCGCTAAAACCATAATAGGCATGCGCAGCTGAGTAAACGCCCTTACGTGACGTAGAGAGAACTGCACCAATAAGCGAAGAAGACGATTAAAAGCCGTAACGTATTGGTTTTCGCTTTAACTGTGAAACCAACGGCCATGGATTGCTGGATTCGATCGCTTACGACTGTGTAATCAATCGGTCACGTGGATAACTATGACATTTAAGATAAATTATTCCCAGGTTACACACCGTTTTGGGTCATTTTGTAACTTTAGAGATTTTGATAAAAGTCGATTCGATTCAATTATTATCGATGTAAGTCGATTCCTTCGATTATTCGACGTAAGTGGTGTTTTTCAATGCAAAAATGAAATACTGAAAGAATTTCCACAATGAAATAATTAAATGAATAAAATTAAGCCCGTAAGGAAAGATGGTCTGATTTATTTAATTTATAATATTGATAGAAGCACCAATTTTCATTCAAAACATTAACCCCATCATTGCCTGCATGAATTGACCATTGAATTAAGATGCTTGCACAGGGTACATAACCTCAGACGATTGGCTCAATTCGGGCCTCATATATCTCCTAGGTGATCTAAAGAAAAAATCGGATTTTGTAAGGCAGCGAGAACGGCTTAGACCCAAATAAAATCAATAGATGACCCCATGAATAATACATTGGGAGTGAAATTTGCAGAATCCAGTGACTGGTTTTGCGGAAACCATTTCTTACAATTGCCAGGCGAATCTCTGAATTCGGTAACTCTTGAATAAAAAAAATGAGTGTTTGCATAATAAGTGGCCTATAATTTACCGGGAAACAATTTTTTTCTTCCTATGCCCGTGACACCAAAGAAGTGCCACTATCTTTATGGTCATACTAATTAATATTAAAAAATTAATGAATATTTAGTTCTGAACACTTTCGTTTAGTGAATTGACTGAAAATATGTTTTCCTGAAATACTTTCATTGCAATCTTAGTAGTCACAAAAATCGAGGGTAGATACTAAGTTCAAATCATATTAATACTTGGCGATCATTGCGTCCATGAATGAAGAAGTGATATATCAGACACGTCACCAACAATCCAATATCCTCTTTCAGTTTAAATGTGAGAGAAAATTGAGAATCGGTGCCATTCATATGTTTGACGAAGGGGTAATACGACGATTTGAACAGTAAAAAGTATATGTTTCAGCGGGATGTTTCTGGTATTTTTCCTCTACTGCATTTGTTTTCTCGTAGGATAGGCACACACACACGCATACACACATGAGACTTTTATCCATTCCAAGGACGTCTTCCTTACACCGCGATACCCTCCATCCTTGGAGAGAATAATGCCGTGGGAAAGAAATAAAGCTACGAAATAAATGTGGCAAAAGAAAAACGACATGGATGCGAAATGAATGCGATGCCATATTTCACGGTCCAGTATCTCTCCCCAACACGTGATATCCAAGGCCCAAGGGAGGTCGTTCCTTTGTTATGTCCGCGTTGGAACGCCCTCTCGTGCGAGACAGAGGCGGAGAAAGGTTTGGACGCCATTCCTCGTCCGTTTTTACCTCGTCTGTTCCTACGGAAGGCCCGAGGAGAAGATACCCAAACGGGACGAGTGCGAAAAAAATATATTCGTAAAAAAAACAGTGAATAAAAAAAAGATTCGTTTTCACAATTTTTCCTTGCACGCCACGGTTTGTTATGGAAGGAGGCAATGTGTTTGCGTGGGAGGAGCTGCCATCTCTTGCGAAAAATGAAGCTCGAGTTTTGACGGGAGATGAATGACAAAAGAAAGACGGAGGGCGTCGTGTATTATTTTTACCGCATCCGAATTCTCTAGAGACATCTAGATCTTATGTTCTCTAATATTAATTCCAGCTTCATCCTTCTCCCTTCATATTTTATCCCTCCTATCTTCGTCTATTTGAGTGCCTATGATCTCAAAAGACGAATTGTATACTGATAATGTTTGTTAATTTTCCAACCAAATTAATTTTATTATGACGCACCTCGATGCAACTACGTAATCATCGGGAGCCAACCAATCATCCAATCAGAGGGCAGGAGGGTCACTGCTTTCAAGCAAGCTGGTCACCCTCTTGCCCTTCCGATACGGTCGTTCATGGTTCTGGGGAGGTGACCGACAACTGAGGTCATTTGCTCCGCGGAGGACAAATATTTAGACCAGTAAAAGTAGGCATACCTGGGGAATGGAAGAAGGGTGGAGAGAAACCCGGTGACAGCAATATATTACGCTTAAAGAAAGGATTCAAGGATACCACAGTTAAACGTGATGCCCAGGGATGATTCTGGGGTGTTTTTCAAAAAATGAAATAGATATCTATTCTTAATGAATGCTGACAAAATGATCATGTGGTTTTGTCAAAAGGCATCGTACTTAAATGGTCAAAGTGAAAATAACGAAACATTTTCTCAGGTACAAACTGAATATTGTACCAGACGCAGCTTAATGGTACATGCAATCAATTTGGAAAATGTAACAGATTCCCTTTATTTATCATTGAAAACATCCACTTAGTCCTGAAGTCGTGAAACGCCCCAATTCAGGTCATTTACTCATATAGGTACAGTTTTGAAGCAATATGTATAACATTTCTCTCTTCTGTTCAACTCTAGTAACAAATGGTGGTGATGGTAATCTTCTTAACCTACTGCCTCTGCATGATTACAAATGTAAGTATAATAATGTCTTTTTTCTCCGTGATCACCATCCATCCCACTACTTCCAACATCTACATCGTAAGGAGTACTACCCGTTCTTTCTTCCTTACATACCCGTTACTTTCGAGTAGTTACTTCGTATCTATAGGCATACGTACATTGATTTCCTTCTGAAGGTCTAGCTCAATTGGTCCAAAAATGTCGAAAACTACTGCACAATATGTACACGAAGACCCAAATACGGGCATACCATATCGGTGCCTACTTGCCGGTAAGTAACCACCTCCCGAGTAAGTCAACGCTGTGCAAGTAACGTCATTGCATAAGTAACTATTACATCTCCAATATGGTGCTCGTTATAGCTATCACCAAGGCTCCTGGCTTTTTGGAGTGGACGATTTTGAGACATGGGCTATTGAACTTTCACAATCTTTCGAAACAGAGGTGGAACGATGCTCAGTGTGGAGGGTTAGAAATTCTTTCTAGTTGTTTCCAACACAATTGCAGTGTGTTATTTGAACAACTCGCGTTGTATGTGTTTGTTCCTCGGGCTTTTTTCGCGAAGTAGTTTCCCTTCCTCTCTCTCTCGTTGCCTCGCTCTCATCATCTCCGTCTTTCCCCATCACCCACTACACTTTTACCCCCCACCCATCTTCTGGCCTCGCAGCAGCTTTATTCAGTAAGGACTCGACATGGTCGAACCTCGGAAAATCCGTGGATGTGACGACACTGCCTCCGAAAAATCTCAACTTTCTATTGGCCTTCTTTGAAAGTTTAGAGGCTGTGGCGTCAAAATTTCTTAACTTTCGACGCTCGGAAATTCCGAGGACAAACAGAATAACCCCCATAGGTCTTCGCCAGGAACCTTTGAGAGAGCTATATTTTAGATCCGAGGGTCTAACAAGTATGTACTCAAGAAACGAGCAGTTACTATTCTGCCATCCCTATATTCTTTATCCTTCCAGCACTTCATTTCTCACATCTCCGCTTTGCTATCAACCTCTTCTCTCTCTTTCCCTTCCAGACCTGTTCCCTTCCTCTCCCTTTCTCTTTTTCACTCGAGGAGAGGGAGGCGGGGAGGAGATCTCTCGTTCCCGACGGCTGATCGCGGTCCGAGCGTGACCGATGGAGACGCTATCCGTTTCCCTTCTCTCCTCCTTGACCACTCCCCGTAACCAAGCACACGTTCCTCATCCATCCTTTGGCACGGCTACTCTTAGGCCCATCGTACTGCCCTCCAACCTCTCCCCCCTGCCTCACCACTCCTCCCTCTCTCTCTTCCTTACACCTAACCCTTACACTCGAGGAATCGGAGCAGACGGGACAGTTCGAGAGGCGAATGCTGATTGCAAAGAGAATTTTTGGATCACCCTTGGATAAAGTTTATACCTTGATGTCCACCATTCATTATCAATAAAATTTGTAACACTAAAAGAATATAAAATGGGTTTAGATATTTTTTCACTGTCATGTAAACATTTTATGATGTCTTCGAACAGAACAGTGATTTCAGCACAAGGATCGCCAATTTCAAGATTGATAGGAGGTATGAATTCCTATCCCGTGAATGAGCACATGGCTGAAATCAACAAAAAATAAAATAAAACAATGCATCAAACATCCAAGTTTTACAAAAAAATATAGAACAAAACATAAACTTTTAGCTGTCTATCTTTATGAGAAATTTTGTAGTTGGTATAACAATATATATATCACCTAACCACAGGTATGATATATTTATGTATATAGCAAAAAATTATTAATGACCAAACATCCAGTAAGTTAGTTATGATGTGCTAATAATATTCCATTACATTTTTTTAGCAATAACACTTAGGGAATATCTTAATTTTGTTAATTAACAAATGCAGAGTTCCATGGTTTCAGGCTAAACTATGTGAAAGTTGAATTTCACAAATGAAAAAGTAACTTGGTTTTCTTCCACAGATTTATTGTCCTGGTGATGTAACCTGTATTTTAAAATTAGACAGCTAAGGTTTTCTCAGTGCTCGCTCAATTTCCTCATCACCCTCTTATCACTTTCTGGCTGTATTGTTGTGAGTTCACTTTTTTATTCGTCAAGAACCATCCAGAGGCAATCGATCGATAGAACAAAATAAAATCTACTGAGCCAATCAAGTGGTCACGAATATGGGTGAGAAATAGGCCGAGTGAGATATTTTGTTTTCAGTTTTTTCGCAAAGGAAATTTTTTTTACTGCAATCTTATCTGGAGTAACAAACATTTTTAAAGAAAAAGAATTCTTTAAAACCTGCAAGGAATATAAAAGCTCTGGCAATTTTCCCCAGGCAATACTTGCAATATAAGGCCGATTAAAGAACACTTTTGTTAGAGATGTGACTTTTTCAAAAATATCTCATAGCCTACATTCACTTATGGACAAACAATGGGGACTACTTTTGAGCTCAGAATAAAATAAAAAACCTATTCTGGAAAAATGCATCACCGATCGCTGATCTGCATTTTCCGTTTTTTTCTGAGATAAATGTAGAGTATAAGATATAAAGAGAATAATAAACAATTTTTAAAATTTTTAGTTTCACTATGAGTCACAAGGTGATAAAACTAATAGCTTAAACAAATGCTTTCAGAACTGCATTTTGAAATTTCTCTCAGCGCTTTATAGCCAATGCTATATTAATTAAATTAAAAAATTACCCCTTCTAACTATTGCTATCTAGAGGAGTTTCTACGGACATAAGCAACTTATTTCACTATAAAAATCCTTTGCAATAAAAAATAACACCGACACTGTTATCAGCCGGAAAAATCATAGCGCGTTTTAGATTAAAATAATAGATATATGCCCTACTAAACTACACTTATCTCAGAAATAACGTGATGTGCCTATGACCGACAGTAAGATTATAGATCAGCATATTGTGCTTACGAAGATATGAAGACGTTTTTCACATAGTTTTTCGCATCAAAATGGTTTACACTGCAATAAGATGCTGTGTGGAACATTTATTTTACAATACATTGAGTGGTTCCAGACATGTATCATGATCAATCATCGATTGAGTGTGCGGCGTTTGCTTCTTACATACCCTTAGAAGATATCGCAATGCCGTTCGTAGGGTAAGCAAGACAAACGTGGCCAGTCAAGTGAAGGCACACGCATGGAAGAATATTCTCCGAGGAATTCCTGAGCAAGACAAATCGGGAGCTAGAGAGAGTGTGTTTCTGGGAAGAGTGAAAGAGAAAGGACGGCGTTTGGAAGTGAAAGTGTCACCACGTTATCGAATAACCGTAAACAATCGAATGAGACGAATACGAGGAGACGTGAATCACCGCTTGGCTCACGTCCGCAGCTACACACTCAATAGGGGGACGACTTGACACCTATATGAAACAAGAAAGAAACGCTGCCCAAAGAATACTTCATTCGTTTGCAATTGTTATCTGACGGGCACGTATATAGTTACTCACGTTATACATTCAAAATTGTTATAGACTAAATTATTGTTTTCCGCCTAATTTAAAAACAGAATGCCAAGTCAAGATATGCTTCAATGTATATCTGAAATAAACGCATGGTATTCCATGTTCCCACAACTTTTTCTTTCACTAATACTTATATTATACTGTAGTCCGATCTGAAATAACTCAATTTATAACTATGCGATACTTTACCTCATGCAGTGCCTATTTAATTTAAAATTATCATTATTAATTACAGGATATATGAAATTAATGATCTTGAGGAAATAATATTCAGTATTTACTAAACAGACGGTTAAAAACATTTTAATTTATTTAAGCCTTCAACTTGAGTTGTGCCAACTTCGGCACTTACCTCTGTAGTAACATCTTCTTATTTACGGAAGCCCAATGCACCAAATTCGGTACGATAAAAGTTATTAACAGATTTTTAAAAATACCCCAAACTAATTATTACCATTCCTTTTGGGTATTCACCATACACACGTTGCCTAGGGATGACGACCTAAAGACGCTGGCTGGAACACAAAAGCGAAACTATTGAAATCACAAGCCAACGCACTCAGTGAGGATTCGAAATAAATGGAGAATATTTCTGAATACCAACGGGTCGCGGTTGCATGAGAACCAACAATACTCTAATCAGTTTCATTACTTTTTTTACAACCTCCATTACTTAGTGACAACGAGGAAAATTATCCTTACTCAATAATAAAAATTTTAGCCCAGGAAGCGTTAGTGTACCTAAAGAAAAAGTAATTGGGAAAAATAATAAGCTGGGTGTTTTAATGCGAGAAATTCTGCTTAAATACCAAACATTATTAAGATCAAGCTCTTTAAGTATTATGGATGAAGATCCGGGGTGGATTGAGTCACAAATACGTATTCTGTCGCATGGACGATTGAGAATAAAAGTGTATGCTAGACATAAATGAGAGAAAAGGCTATAGTAAAAATAATAAACCAATAATAATATCTATTGATAAGCGAATGTTAAAAAGACTTATCATACGTGATAACAGAATGTACTATACAGCTGTAAAGGGAAAACTGTTGGGAAATTATAGAAAAACACAGCTTGAAGACATTTTTTTTTTAAATCCCTGATTACTCAATACAAGTGATGTTTATCAATACAAAGTTAAGAACTTAAAGTAGTTCATCCATAAAAAAGATAAGACTAAAGATTAATCCAGGAGGAAAGATAAAGTAAAGGGGAAAATCAACTATCTGGACCTTTCCATCGAACGCATAGGGAAAAAACACTGATTCTCCATTTACGGAAAACCAAACTATACCGACCAAGACTGACTCCTGTCATCCAATTTCACAGGAACTAGCCAGATTTCATTCAATGTGAAATAGACTCATCACCCTCCCCATGACAAAAATCCACTACGAGCAAGAATCAAAATCTATAAAAACATCGAAGTCAACAAAGGCTGCAGTGAGAAGTTGATCGAAAGGAAAGGAAACAGTGGAAACATGTAATGCACATCAGTGCTTCTTTATAACAAGAGCGGATTATCAAAGGTCGGAAGTGGTGCCAAAAATTTAATTCGAAAACGCATCATCCTAAAAAATAGTCAACCTAATTCCCCGAGGACAAATTTAGGATATCATCCTATGCACCTGCGTCATTATCCAAATTGTTACGTAAGGCCAACGACTGCATCAAAAAGATCAAAATGATTGGGGTGTACCAAATCACATGTCATTGCAATTCATAGGTCATTCATAGGTCATACATAGGTCAAACAGGACGAGACTTGAACACCAGGATCAAAGACACCAAACACACACTGCCCGAGGCAATACTACTGCTTCAATCAATCGAGGCCAAACATTTGTTAGAGTGTGACCATAAATGTGATTTTTACTTTAAAGTGCTTCACATCTAAAGCAAAGGCAAAAATTGGACGCCTTGGAACAATTGGTAATTATACAACGGACTAAAAACAACATTTAACTCATGAAAGAACAAATATTTGAGTCCAGTTTCCCCTATCCTTTCAATCAGTTGACACAAGTGTTTTTATCCCTTCCTACCCACTGCTGAATTCATCTTTGGCCTCCCGGTGACCACTGTTTGGAAAACGCCCCAAGGCTACCACCGCAGGGGACTCCCTCAACCTGGACCCGCGGTCATCACCAAGATTGGACGTCAACTATCACGGAATATTTTTCAACCCTGGGACAGAAGACAAAGTATAAGTGTTTATCCTTCTGCTTTTACCTTTTACTTGTTTTATCTCATGCTTTCATCTTTTGACCTTGTTAACATCCCCCCTCCATTTCCCCTCTCTTTCTCATCCCTACCCTAGTCCTGCCGGGAAACATCCCTCCCTCGCCCATCACCTTGTTAAATATAAAAAAGCTCCAACACTCTCTTCTTCGCTTGAAGATGATCTATATTAATGAAACTCTGGTCGTGCATTGAAGTGTATCTGTTTGTGGCAAATTGCACTTATCCAATTTATTTATTTGTCAAATTTAAAATACTCTGATTTATTCCATTTGGTGCAGTTGATATGATGAGAGTTAGTTATTGATCACTCAATTATAAAAGGATGTTTTCTCTAGACTTAGTATTTAATACATTATATCATATTACGCATATCTTGCCAACCTTTCGAAAATTTATCTTTTCGTCATCGGGGTTTGAGGTGGAATACTTTTATTAATAATTCATAATAAGCAAACAGTTTCTATGTTTAATAAATATCAATATACATAAAAATGGCAGCCTATTCTGAATTATTAATATAAGTATTCTACCGCAAAACCTGATGTTGAAAAGAAAATTTTTCGAAAAGTTGGCAAGATATGCGTAATATGATATAATGTATTGATGACCAACTCTCCATAAAACATCACAGTGCAATTGATAGGATTAATAGTTTTCCTACAAGCCAATGCAAGCAATATTGCCAGTGGTAAACCATGGAATTTAGAGTTGTTTTCTTCTGTTTGCACAGGGTCCAGATCCTCAGATGATTGACTTAATGTGAGCTTTAGACCCCCCCCCTAAGTGACCAAAATGAAAAAGCGGATTTTTGGAAGCAAGGAATAGGGTTTAGCACCGAAGCGAAACAATAAACAATCCCGTGAACAATGCACTGGGAGTAAATTTCGCAGACGACAGTGACTGGATACGCAGAATTCATATTTACAATCACCATGCGTATCTTTGAATACGATAAGTCTTGAATAACGAAGGGAGTTTTTGCATAATAAGTGGCCATTAATTTTCCCTTCTACTTTGACCTTGTTTACTGCTATGAGAGAAAGGAATTCCTTCATATTCGTAATCATACGCATTAATTCTAGGAACAATCAATCTTTGTTAAGTTCCGAATCCCAGTTTTAAGTAATTTGAAAATATTTTTGACTGAAACACTGCCTTCAACATTTTAGTACTCACAAAAAAGGATGATACTTCTTAGATATTATATTTACGCCTAGTGATCCGGTGCCCATTAAATTACACTAGCCAAAGCGGCCGACTACATTCCGTGTGTCTGCCTACTACGTATTAGCGTGAAAAAAAGAACGCCAACACAAAAGTATATTTTATCCTTAAGTGTTCCAGTGTTTCATATTGTATAGATATTTGACTTTCGGTAACTACTAATAGTATCAATAGTATCCTTTTGAAGATAGAGCGAAATCAAAAAAACATTGATGGCAGGCGAAATCCAAATGAGGGTCAGCGAAATCTTGCACGTTTTAATATATAGTAGCATAAATAATTATCGAGAAAACTCACGAAACGCAATGTCACACTTCTGACGCAATCTGTTCATCATAACTGCCTAATTTGTTTTTAATAATGTCTCCATGGAGCCCAGAGCGCAATGCGGAAAACGGTTTTTATTTTTTTTGAAAACTTCTCCTGGTTTGGCCTTGAATTGTTCCCCTTGACTGATTTTGGTCATCGCCAAGGGAGTGGGAGAAAAAAATGTAGTACTATTTGAGCTGCTACAAGCGTTGCATGCCAGGTGTGGAATCACCTCGTGCCACAAACCCCTGAGTTGCCTTGCACGGTAAGTCGTAGATTTAATGGCAAGAAAGGCTTATAATTTCATATCACTAGAACGTTTATATATCGCTTTACTAAGAGGCAACAATTATTGAACCTTTTTGCTGATATACTTGGATAAAACTAACTTTAACGATCTAAACCCCTCGATAACCTTCATTTGGTACATTACCCTATTAATGGGATGATAGAAGATAGCGGAAGTGTGAAAGAAATTGGTCCATTTGGCGAGGAAAGAGATCTGGGCCGAAGTTGGGGCTCAAGGTGGTCCCCAGAGAATTCGGTGTACGTTGCGACTAGTCAGATCATGAAATAGAGAACAAGAGGAGGAGAATGGGGAATGTAGATTGAAGAATTGGGGAATTGGGTGGGATAAGCTATTAGGGGTACTTTAGGATTGGTGGGGAAAGGTACAGGTTTGGCTTTACGTTGGAAAGAAAAATAGTCATTGGAGTTGAATTAAACAGAGTCATCGATCCTCGTTGCCAGGGAATGAACCCTCATCCTGCACCATTAGTCTCTTTCTTTTTCATTCACTATCTATTAGGTACGTAATTCGCTTGATTAGACCGAACTAATGGGTGGATCTTTCAAGATTTTGAACTAGCATTGTTTTACACATTACCAGTAGAGAAAAATATTTAAGGGGTTGAAGATCCCTAAGACAAATTTTAATTCAATCCCATTTGATTTAATTTTCTTGTGTCATCAAAGGAAACAGTCCATCTTGACAAAAGAGTTTGCTTATTCACACTTAATCGACATATTGCAGATACACGAAAAAATGTAAGTGAAATATTTTTTAGCATGTAAATTGAGTGATAACATAATTTTTTTAGTTAAACCTCTACAACAAAATTTTGAACAATAAAATATATAGCAGCAAGACATCTACAGTCTACCGTAGGGGAAATATTTTCCAAAACAAAAACGAATTAGTTAGAAAACAAATACGATTTGAGTGAAACAAGCAAACAATTCTGAAGCATTTGCCCATATGAAAGACAATTAAAACCTCTCACGTCTACTCATCTATCCCATACTTTCATATGTCCATTACATACTGAAGAATGAATGCCCATGTGTTGGATATATGTGAAAGGAAATAGTAGATGGTTGGGTCATGATGAAAAAAAGGATGAGAATAGAATGGATAACAGCCAATCCGTATAAAAAAGGAATTTAGGAAAAAATAAAAAAATCATTAAACATATAATTATGCAATAATGTAAGGTATTAGTTGTATTTATAAAATTGAAAAATAAAATTTCATTTTTTATTTTAATGCTATTTTTTGGATGTGAAGTTGCATACTTTTTGTATCCCACAATTAAAATTGCTCAGTAGGCAGAAAAGTTAATAGTTAATAGTTTAATTTTTCATAGGCATCTTTTGGTAACACTTATGTTGAATGCTCTGTACCCAAAACAGCGCGTTCAGAATAGTGTAATTATTAATTATTTATTGTACGTACTTTTCTAAATTCAAGTATGGCAACTAAACTTGCAATACTTACAAAGATAATCCCTTTTGGTCTTCTGGTCTCAAAATGGATGCAAAAATATTTGAAAGAAAATATACATTTTATAAGGAACAAATGTGACATCTATTGCATACGATTGGATGTTAAACAGATTTATGATGATGGAATGAATGGAGGAATAGATGTACCGATAAAATCATGGAATGAATATGCAGCGGAGGAGAGAAATATTATGCAAGTCTTAAGAATCGGAAAGTGAGTAAGAAGCAATGTATGGATGTAACAAAAGCGAATGAGATATGCAAGAAGAAACGTATGGAGGACATTATTAACGGAGAGTTCGTTTCATGAGCCTTAACCCGAAATAACTAACCTCTTAGACAACGACCACCTCGAATGAGAATGACTTGATGTATGTATGTATCCATCCTATCTTCCTCTTCCTTTGATGAACACTTCGTGACAGTGTCGGAGAAAAACTGCCACCGCAGTAATATAATTACACAAAATATACCTGCCCTCTTCAAGTTTCTGCCAGGAACATTTTTTAAGGGAACGTAGCATCCCCTTATTGCATAAAAATGGGCATAACCTTGCTGAGTGGTAAAACTACCTCGAAAGAGAGAAACACCTAAATAACTGATCTGAAACTCCTTAAGAACTGAAAAAAGTAACTTCGTTTATTCAATATCATGTAATGATTGTGACAAAATATGTATGTAGGCCAAACATGCCAACATCCAAAAACATAGAATCTCTCAGCATAAAACCTCAAGAAAATCCAAAATTCAATTATGTGCACTAGCAGATCATGCAATCAAAAATAACCACATATTTAATTTCCAACTCACATAAATAATAGATTTATAACCTATCTAAAAGATTATTTAAAGAAATGGTGCCCATCACAAAAAATAAAACATCCTGCGATAAGAAAACAGAAATCATCAAATCTAATAAAATTTATAATGATTTGATATGCTTTAACAGCATTTAATTTTATTTTTAATCTTGAAAGCACCTAAATTTACAACAATTGACAACAAACAAACGATAAATAGCAACAAAGGTATCATCGAACAATTAATTCAAAAGGAACTCTCTCTGAGGTAATTTGAAAAATCGTATGTACAGGAAGCTCGTATGTACACTTTTTAACATAACTATATACCAAAATTGTAAACCTATCAATTGATATACAATATGCCAAATGATTTTCATTGAAGCCCTTAAGATGCATGTATAAAAATGAGAAACTTCGGATAAGAGAATAAATAATTTACAAATTAATAGACCTCTTATCTCCTGAAAGAAGAAGAAGACAAAAAATTATATATAAAAGTGGTCATGAAAGACAATCATCTAGATACCTACTTGGTTTTTTGAGAGTGAAAGATAGATAGGATTTTTTTAGGCGTTTGCTAAAATAAAGACCCTTAAACTTGTTACGTCAGTTCCCCTTCTATGAGTGTCTTGTTTCCTCTTTGATAAGTACTAAGGCGAGCAATTGACGAGGGAGCTCTTAGTTGAGCAAGACCAGAGAAAAATGAAACAAAAAAAAACAAGTGAGAAGAGATAGAAAAAAGCGAATGTGAGTCGAAAAAAAGAGGAGGCGTTGAATTGCGGACGTTGACTAATCATGAATATTTTCATGGCGAGAGTGGCGTCCATAATATTGATCACCTCGTCCCCAGCATCGCGGCTTGCTCACGATGGGTGCTTGCTTGCTAGCTTGCTTGCTATCTGCCCTGCCTTGCCGGCTGCTCCCACAACAATCATCGCATTAGCTACCTCTTTCCGAGTTCTAATTTTTTATTTTTGTTTCACTGAATGAGAGTCGAATTAACAAAGCAGATTTAAGAATGAGGAAGAGAGGACTCAAAGAAAGCCATGTGGGGAAAGATAATCACTATCAAGTCTTAAGAATAGAAAGTCATGAATGAAGCTTTTTATGCGAGAGTAACTGAAGCAAAAGGGTTATATGCAAGGATAGGGCGTTATGGATGAAACTATTGAAAACATAGTCAGCTTTTACAGGCCTATTACCGTTAATTAAGGTAAAGGTGATAAATATTTGTTTACGTGCAGAATTGCGGGAAATTTTGCATTCGTTTAGTTTTACGTTTAGTCTACTTAAACACATGGAGCATGACCTATACATCGTAATAATTCGATTACATATGTGCAGATTTTCTTATAAACGCGAAATAATAACGATAATTATCTACTATAATAATCACCAATGTGTGTATAAATGTGTCAGTAACTTTCACATAAGAAATACACGTGAAGCTGGATCTTCATTAGGCTGCAGTCCTTTTTTATTTGCAAAATTAAACTAGAAATAGTGATTTTCTGTTATTGGAATAGGTGTCAAAAGAAAGAAAATAAAATAATGATTCTAATTCCTCCAATTGAATTTTGTAATCCGGTCGAAATTCCGATATTTTTGCTAAAACGTGATGACTTTTTGCAATATTTTAGTGTTTTTGAGTCACCGTCCCCATGACTACCATACTTATTGTTTAAGTCGAGATTCCGTGTAAGTATATATCCATTAACTCAGTGATTCTTTGCACTAAATTACATTTGAATGATTTATTACAGTCAATGTAAATGATAATATTCTTCCCGTTAATATATTCAACGGGCACTTTCACTAGTTATTATTAATATTATAATTGTTGATAGAAAATATCAACGTGTCACGTGGAATCCAATATTCGAAAAAAAAAGAAATTTCAACATATTATCGTCCAAAATTTCGAAAACCACACCGAAAAAACTAGCCAAGAGATGATTTAATTAAGGGTCAAAAATGAAAATATAATTCTTGAATCACGTCCATTACTGCCTGCATGGTGAGTTCTAACGTATAAACAGATACACTTCAGTGAAATGTGGTCCTAGTAATTTTTTCCGACTTAATTAAAAATTATTTAAATGTGCACTCAATGACCACCGATTAGGGTACTACCTCAAAAGGGAACGGTGAGATGACTAAGCACGATGTTTCACATGTTTACGTTGCACACTACTGCCATCATTTTGCTACGTGTTTCCTGCATGAATTAATAGCACAGTGTTAATAGGTCATCATCGGTATTCCCCTCAATACTTGTTTTTTGGGAAACAATTTTTTTTTTTAAAGCCGAAAGCAAATCTGTGTGCTGAAAGATGTATTGCAAAGTAGCGATACACATCAAGATATCACTACACTCAGAATAAGTCTATAGAAGACAACTTACAAGTGTACGTAAGTATACATGGAAGTGTGCTTACTTAGTTCTGGGTAGGAACACCAAAGTTAACAGTTTTTCCATTCCATAACGCTTACGTAAACTAACCTGTAATGTATTTAACCCGAACTCTTGAGTTTAACACTAAGTTAAAGAAAAGGTTACGTCGTCTTGCGGTTAATAAGACAGTATGAAATCGGGCTTAAAGGAAGTACGAAATGGATATTTTCAAAATCGCCGATTTTCGGCCATCATTGCGTTATTACAATACATTCGTAGAGTTTAAAAGGTATCCGTGATAATAATACATCTACATAAATGAAATTAAATACATACATGTAAATAAAAAAGGAAGGTATTTGGAATATTTATGCCTTGCATTCATTATATGGCATATAATACAAAAACAGTCTTAAGCCTTTATTTTAAGAAATCTCTAACGATAGCGGATACTTTCAAGTACCTACTACATTGTCGATACTTCTATACCGATACCAATTCCCTGGATACAGCGCATCGATGGTCAATCAACGGTCAAAGGCTACTCTGAACGTCGATGTTGTAGCATCCATTATCTCGATATAATCAATCAATAGTCCCAAGTAGGGATACGGAAAAAGTCTCGATACTATACCATTTTCGATATATTTATTTCCATCTAAAGTACTTTCTAACGCGATACTTTCCTTTCGATAGTTCTCTAGAATCTACTCATACTGTGGTATCGAAAGCAGTAGAGCGCGTAGATTGTCCGTGCAAATGGAGGAGGAAGTCCAGTCGGATAACAAAAAGTGACGGATATAATCCATTCATGTTATATTTCGAGGTAGTTGTGGCCTTTGTTTCAGCAATAATGCTTTCTCTAAGACTTCCGAGCATCTTGCATTGAAATACTCGTTTCTTTGCTACCTTTCTTTTCCTTCACCGGGCGATCGTTCATTCTATTAAGGAGGTTCCCACCTCGACTGCGTGAGTCAAAAAAATACTAAATTCCACATTTTTTATATTTTGTACACAAAATCCTGATTTCGCTCATGGAATGCGTTACCTATGGAAAACCAAAAGTAAAGTAGTAAAAATACAGATTATTCCACGAATGTATTTGAAATTATCACTTTTTCCCAGTCATAGGAGCCGAATGCAGCGTCCTTTTAACGGATTACCGCATTTTGACTTCAATTATGGCATAAATCCCCCAATAACTATAAAAATAAGGTGGTAAGATGCCTATATTTTGTTTTTATTCAATTTCTCTGAATAATTTCCTTCTTTTAAACAATTTTCCACGAAAATGGCATTTATATTTTATGAAAAAATACTATTTTTCGCCGTGTTTCTCTCATTCTTCCATTGGACACCATGCAATGCCAAGTTCAATTAGAGAATAAATTAGCGTGGAAAGGCAACATTTTGTTGCTCACATCAGATAGAAGACAAGTGTTTTCTATAAGTAGACAGAATATGAATATAATTACATTTAAGTGATGATACGGTGGAACCAACTTAACAGTTACATAAGATGACTTCTGGAACCACCGTAACAAATTGACCCTTTGGGAAACAAATGAAGAATATGGGAACTGCTGGAGAAGGATGAGTTAGCCTTATACCTAGCCAACCAAGTTGAGTAAATTAATTAATGTCATTTGATTATTCTTCAGAAATACATTCTATGGTAACTATTACCAAGGCAGTAATGCAGATTTATTTCGATAGTTACTTACGATTATTATTTGTTGGTTCGATACTTAATAATATGAAGGCGACTCTACACACAGGAGTTGTTCGAGTCTGAGAGAGAGAGAGAGAGAGACTATACGAGTCCACTAGAAATGGCGAACTTTGACGTGTGAATAAATACCTACTCCTCCTATAGGAGTTCGCCATCGATAGTGGCGGAATTCGATACTT
This sequence comes from Pyrrhosoma nymphula, assembly GCA_963573305.1. Lineage (NCBI taxonomy): Eukaryota > Metazoa > Arthropoda > Insecta > Odonata > Coenagrionidae > Pyrrhosoma > Pyrrhosoma nymphula. The sequence continues at coordinate 170,924,783 of OY754329.1, read as the reverse complement.
GGACGGAAAGCCGCCTTTTCACATGGAAGTTACTTCCATGACAGTAGCCTTGCAAGTCGCTTGCAAGTGGTACTTCGATGTGTAAGCACGTACTTACGTGGCAGTAGGAGTGGTCGATAGCGGAACTAATCGACCGCGGATCGCACTTGCAAGGAAAATTAGACTGGCTTCTGTTTTGCCTGCAAGTAGCATTTCGATTTAGCGATAGAATTGCAAAACATCCGGTGATATATTCTGCCTGGTACATACATATATTAAATAAGTATTTTATTAAAAGCTGTGTTGATATTACCTTCTAAAAATGTCTTTCAACTAGTTTGAATTTAGAATTAGCTTGATACTCGCCTTAACGCAGTTTGAAACAGGATTTATTACACAATGCGACGGAACTATTTCGCAGGCGCGGAGGCTCACTTTTGAACGGCCACAGACTTGTGATTCGCCATTGTTTAAAGTAATTTAGTTTTCGATGTGAAAATTTGGTGGCTGTATTTCCCAATAAATTAAGTTAGTAATCAGAAGTATTTACTTAAATATTAATCTAAAACAGTTGTTTTAAGTACCCTACATTTGTAATTTGGGTAATTTGAGCGACAAATTGGTTTATTTTTGCTCTGGTGTTGTTAGTTTTCATGTGCAATTTATGTGCAGTTCTTTGTGTTGAATCTCGTCGTCCATTAAGCATACGAAAAGTTTTTTTGAAGGATTTCCACTTAGTAAGATTAATTTCGTGGTTTCGCTGAGAGATACGGATTTCATCACTCTTACAGAACTCATAATTTGGCTATAAAACTGTGATGGTGTTTTGTGAAAGGATAGAGCTATGCCCTTGTCGATGGATGTTATTATTATTTTTCCATTGTGTTCCCATACCTAGGTTTCATTGTACATAATAATTTATCTATTGAAAGTGTTGAAATGAGCCTGAATTATTTCATTACGGGGGAAGGCATTCTTCATGAGGTTGTATGTAAATAGGTTAATCCTGTCATTGCTTCCTGTCCTCCAAACTTGGCTGGCTCAACGAATGTGAATGCGGGGACGTTATATGGCCTAGAATGTTCATCGAATCTGGTAAGTGTGGTGTGGGAGTTTTATTTATAGACGAAAAAGTAGTTGAAAGAGCAAGAAATGGAGCAAGTGAGTGCCTGCTCATTGTAGTGAAAGGCAAAAAAGTTTAAAATGGGAGTAATTGTACATCATCAGTAGTTATATCGCAAATTCATAGAAAAAGAATGTATATTTAATAAGGGGGATAAATGGTCACAACCTTGAGCTGAGCATGTTTTGAGAGAATGATGGACGTATTCTGAAAACATAATCTGTGCACATTTTGAGTAAAAGATTATCTTCTAGGGACAGGTCAGCCCTTTTCACAAGAAGGTGCTCCTTCACCAAACAACGTCGTCTACTCTTCGGTCAACAACCATTCACCAACTCCAAAAGAGCTACGGCTAAGAGAGATCGTCTTCTTCTTTGCGTTTTTAACTTGGTAAGCCATATTCGTTGTTTTGAATTTACTTTCTTTCGCCTCCTTAGATCCGCTATTCATTTATTTGCGGATAAGCCGGAAGTAATGTGTAAGCAGAGCAATACCCTGCAAGTAGCGATAAAAATCGATACTTCGCTGCACTCGCTACTTCCATAGAAGTCAACTTTTATTGATATAGGCGGCTGAATAGTCGCCGTCCTAGTTGTGGAGAGGTGACTATCGACCAACTGTTTAGTCGGACGAGTGCAAATCGCACATTTAAAATGGATAACCGCCTCAAATACGACGTATATGGAAAAGGTTTCCTTGCTAAAGTTGATGCTAGCAAAGTTTAAAGCCCTTCAATGAGGTATTAATGAAATGTTTGCTTTCCCAAATTGAATTTAGTGCAAGTTCATGACCTTGAGGTACACGTGATACCTTCTCAAGTTGTTGAGAACCTTACATTGAGGGTCATATGAATGCTACGTCTTTTCAAGTTGATATTTATGTATGTTAATACTTTAATAGCCTTACATTTCTGTGCATATGCAATGTTTGAATTCTTAAGTTGATGGTAGTGCATGTTAAGAACCTTACTCGAAGATAGATTTAAAAAATTTGCCAATTAGAAGGATAATGGGGCGGCGAGTTACAAGTCGTACTCAAGTTATACCTAATAAGCTTATGGAAAGTTGAAAAACATGCTTTGAGGTTAACAAAAAGGTTTCCCTATATTACGAATTCCGAAACAAACATATGTATATGATACGAGCCTTCTCTCTTTAATGCCGTAAAATTGTAATATCCGTGCCACTTGCCGTTATATTATTACGTATTGCTCACGTATGTGAGGGGAATGTTGTGCCTGAAATGTACTTATAATGTTCTTTAGGATAATAATGTTATGGCTCATTTTTATGCATTCATATTTTATATACCTCTTACTCTTATTTTTGAGTTATTTATTATGGTTACGGGTTCCGCGTTGCTAGCAACTCCGAAATTTTCAAGATTCGTGACAAGTACGTGTAAACACGATCGGCCTTCTAAGTAGAGTCTGACATCATAATCGACTCAATATAAATCGATCAGATAGGATTCAACTCCTGTATTATCCGCCATTACGATTATTGTTTCAATTTTGGCATCGTTACATTTATTTCGATACAGATTTTGAGTACGTTATCGATACTTTTGTTACGATACCTCATCTGGCAATGAGTCCCAAGGCCAGCACAGGATCATAGTTCAGGGACAGAGTTCCTTATAGCAGACCATATCTACGGGATAGACCTTTATTACGAGAGTATATATGGTGAAGTAAATCACCGTTTCAAAAATTATTTGGGTCCTATACATCACGTTATTCATAGTTTTTCTTTAAAATACTAAGTTGGATCAATCTCGTAAACGGTTTTTCGAATGCAAAATTGCGTTAACTGTCCAGCATATGGGTAACAAATATTGTTATATCTCAAATAGTGGAACAAATCAAAAAAAGCAGATAAATCATAAATGCCTCAGGAGTGATCTCTCTTTTAATATCCCGAGCTGCATCCGCTGTATTCTCAATACAACTAGGAAGCGGATCAGCGACATCTATCGGTGAACACTCTGTTCACGTTATATTACGGTAAAACCGTTACATATTTTACACAGATGATAATTTTTTTCAAGGCAATGTGGCTTGTGGTTTATGCAAATTGCTGTCCCTGGAAAAGGATCAAGTTGTTTAAAAACCCATGATGTAAGAAAATAATGGTTCTCCATCTCCAAACGTGCCCGTTTTTCGTCTAATTTTCACCAATAATGGCCAATGATGTAAATATTATAAAAGGTCTCAAGGGCCCATTTTGTACGCTAATTTCAGTGCTGACAAACTTGGGTATCACACGCATTTCAAAAATACTTGGCATAAAATTTTCATTTTACATTACATAATTCTCTTCCCAAGGACAAACACCTTGTCGTGGTGGAAGGGCTAGCGCACTCTAAACCCTAGAGAAAAACTGTCGGAGGCAATAGTAATTGCTTCAAGTAGGGCCAACCATGTCTGATAGGTCGTTAGGTTGTAGCCAGACGTAAAGTACTTCACGTGCTGTTGGTACGTAAAACATAACGCTATTAAGTGGCGATTGGATCCCCTCCCAAACTATCAATATGTATGAACATGGAACAGCCGTTGACAGCCTTTTCTTGTACATGAGAATCATTTTAAAACAAGCAGAGGTGTAGCGTCTGCGACATAACCCAATTGATTCGGGTGGAACGTGTTATTGTTCGCTGTTTTAACAGTTTCATTAGGTGCTGACTAGTTGGAAGCGCTGAGTTACTGTCGCTTCATTTATGGAACATTCCGTGGATGACATTCTTGAGTTCTATGCTCTACATCTATGTATATACACTACCGTGGGAGCCACCATATGGGCATGTGGCAGGGGGTGTTTGAATATCAACCGTGTGAAGGTGTGCAGGAAAATGTTTTCGAAGGAGTTGTAAAAGTGAATTGTATTTCGGGGGTGTTTTGAGTAGATCTCAGTGTTCAGTAGCAGTGTTTACCAGGCAGTCTCTGTGTGGTGCGCTCTTGAGGTGAACTTGGTGTTCTTCCTTTTTCTTTTGCACTACTCAAGTTGAAGCAGTGGGAAATGTGGTTAAATGAGTGTACATGTTTCCCCAAAATGAATCCCGCACCATTTGCTTTATGAATCAATTCCACTTGAATGACAGCATGAAAATGTATCCGTAAAGTGAATTCCGAATGCAAAATAATTGTAGGTAAGTATGCTCAACAGAAGTCAAGAATCGAGTGTTTTCCGATAGATGTCGGTAACTCACTTCCTCTTTGTGATGTGTATTGGATGCTAGCAGCTCGAAATTTTTAGAAAATATCACCCTAGTGGCATTTATGATTCCCCTGCTGAAAGGGGCTTGAGCCACAGTGTAAGATTTAACAACATGTATTGTTCTTTAGGCCGGAGGAATAATGCAGTTTGGGGAATGAGAACTCCCTCGAGGAAATATCGCTATGCTGCAATTTATATACTCTCTGATAAAAATTTGGATACTTCAACCCTGGTATCGGAGTCCCTTGTGTGGCTTCACAATTTTTGAAGTGGTGACGATATTCATCACACTTTTCAATCCTGTAGAATGTTACACCATCTCTACTTAGTCACTTACGCTGGCGCACTCCGTGCGCTAGTGGATGACATTTTACGGTGATTGAAAAGTTTTGGTATGAAAAAATAAAACTGCTACGTATTCCTTCATTTATTCATCGTGCTTCTGTTAGTGAAACCTTTATAGTTTTTCCGCCACTTCCTACTCTGAACACTACAAGTACTACTCTGGGTTTCACCCTCAACAAAGGTTCGATTAAATAATTCTGCTGACTGCTTTATCCTGCTAAGCGAAGATATTTACAAAATATATACAAAAATATAAAACAGATTTTTCGCATTTTCTATCACCAAAAACTACCATTTCGAAATAAAGAGAGAATTGGCGAAGTTAAAAACACCTTACGGACTTAAAATAACCTATTTAGTTCAATTTAACAGTAAAAGATGAGACGGAGCTTTCAATAAAGAACGGTCTACAGAAAACAAGGACGAAATTCTCTGAAAAAAATACACGTAGCGGCAAAAATTTGGGCACTGACGTGTCAATAAACAACTAAAGGAGCGAAAAGGCATTTAGTCGTGAGACGGAACCGAAAAAAATCGCACGATATCTTACGCGGAAGGTGACACCTGACGTTCGAACAACAAAATAATTCGAACCTAACGATTCAAAAGCTAGAAATGTAAACAAAGCATTTGCGTAGATTGGATGGAAAACTGGGTGTCAAGTTATTATTTCAATAGATAGGCAATTATTTATTTGCAGAACGAAACAAGTTTCTTATCCTAAAAAGAATTTATTCCGGTAACGCCTGAATATAGAAAGATGTTATTTATCTAATAGATACTTTTGAAAGTCATTCGAACTACCATCGAGTATTTTTAACTTTAATTATATAAGTTTGTATTTCTCGTTACATACGCGTTTCAACGAGCCTTTTTTATGTCGCAATACTAGAAACTGACTAAGTTCTCACGTTACTGTGGTACAGTGAAAGATTATAGTAAAAAAGCGCCTTGATGAGTAAGGTTAAAAATAGATCAAGTCAAAAAAGTGAAAAATGTAATCGTTTTTCCCATTTTTCTAAATTTCACTTCAAAGCACTGTAACATAACGATGAGTTCGCCATGTCTGAGTAAGATCTCCCCGCGTGGTTTAAGAACAACAATAGAGGTCAGCCATGTTTGTCACTCCTTCACTTAGAATTCCCGGGGGATGGGGTGAACAATTGCCGATATAAACATTGCGGTCGCTATGAAACAAGAAAGCCAATAGGGAGGCGACATAAAATCACATGACAAGGAGGAGGGGGGGAGAAAAAGGACGCCGACTAACAATTAAAATAGAGTAACGAGAGGGAGTGCTCTCACAGATACCATGAAGTAAGGACGTGGAAAGTGCTCGCCCAGATTACTATCGCCAGTATCGATACCACTATAAAGCAAATAGAAGCATCTACAAGTGATACATACCAGGCAGCTGTGTAGCAGATCCGACTCTACCAGGCGGCCCCAAAGACCAAATTACGTAAATAGCAGAGGACAACGTCCATTGGAAACGAGAGTCGAGGGGAAAACGGCTTTCCAGGACGAACCTGATCCGACCTGTGACGTCCTGTTTTTGGTGTATCTTAACTATGTAATTTTGGTTATTATTTTTGTTATGTGGCGATACAAGGTTTAAGTGAGTAAGAGTTAGACCTCACACGGCCATCATTCAAATATTGGCTATTGTACCTGTGGCTAAGTTAATTATAAAGAACCGGGCCGAAGTGAAGACTTTGACTTGCATAAACTTTTGATGAAAGGAAGAAGAGAATATTCAATGCTGATCATTTTGGTTATTATTCTTGAGTACATGTGCCAACTTTGTGCAAAGGCATACGAGTTAAACTGATTTCCATGTCCACATTAATTGAAAGCAAGATATTGAAATTGTTATCATTTCCAAAGTAAACACTTTGGATTGATGTGTATGGTTGATTTTTAAGGTTTTTATGTGCTATTAAATTTAAATCAATGCTTTAAATTGTCTCATGATCTGATTTGCTGAGCTAGCAGTGCAGAATTGGAACGACGATTAAGGTAAGGAATACAAGTGAAGCGAGGGGGATATGTTACAAATGGTTCTCAACAGAGAGGCAATAATTAAATAGATAATTCTCATTTTATCGAGACGTTACAGCACTTTGGTTCAAAATATTTTTCGGGGGTTACATTATGTGGAATTTTAATTTGTTTTGACAGCCGCCATAAAACCTGAAAGATTTGAAAAATGCATGCACCCGATGTGTTTTTGTTTTTTTGCGGTTGATAAATTGAAAACAAAACAGAACACTCACGAGGTCGATGGTGACGATGAGGTCGTGTTGCTGGTGGCGTTGTCCCTTCTTGTTCTTCTTGCCGGCCGGTCCTTTGGCCGCTGCTGCCGCCGCCTTGCTGGGCGCGGCCTTCACCTGCCCCTTCTGCGCGGTCGGAGGCTTCTGCCCCCCCGCCCCCGCCTTGGCGCCACCGCCCCCTCCCCCTCCGCCCCCCGCCGCCTTCACCGCCGCGCCTCCTTTCGCCCCAGCTGCCCCGACGGCCGCCTTCGCCCCCGCCGCCCCGCCCTTCTGGTTCACGTGCCCGCCACCGTCGGCCGGCTTGTTGCGCGCCTGCACGCCGTCAGTTGTTATTTTTTTAAATTATTATTTCGTGTCGCAGGCAGATGGCCGCAGCGGGATGCGTTGAAGGAAGCGGCAGACAGGTGGCAGCAGCGGGATGCGTCGATGGAAATGGCGGACAGTTCCAGGTGTCATCGTGTCCAGGTGTGGTCCAGAGTGTCGTCCAGAGTGTGGTCCAGAGATATGCGGGCAGGGACGGAGAGAGAAAAAAAAGAGAAGAGGAATTTGCATGTTAGTAGGAATTTAGTGCATTATTCCTCCGACAACCATTTTAGATTTAAATTCTTTTAAATTATTTTTACGTTTTGTTTTTAGAGATTGACTCAAGGTAAGGTTGCCAATTCTCCCGGATACTTCGGGATACTCTCGAAATTTGACTAAGGTTAAAAAGATATCTCCCGCTTTCCGGTTTGGAGGCACTTTCATCCGGTTATTGCTCCGATCATCTCCCGGTTGGCATAAATATTAAAACATTAATTCTTAAAAAAACTGTTATGGGAAGGAACACGGCTGCCGAAATACTTATGAGCTCTGAATGATCCCACGAGTATTTTCTTTAGATTCCATTCTACGGGCCCGTTCTACAAATATTAAGCTACGTGATCAACAGTTTGGAGATTCTAAAAGTTATGGACCTCATGTATTTATCCCCAGGTTACGTATAAAATGACTTATGCACATTATTTATAGCCAGTATGAGCAAATAATCTCTACATTTGCCGAATAATAACTCTTTTATCAAAATATTAATCCTCGAAGTGGTTCATCACGCGTCCGCCATCTTGACTACTTACGGAACTCATAAGTGTTAAACTCCAATCCATTGAACCAAATTAGTCATGGACCATTTTGGATACTAATAAATGAATCGAGTGTTTCTGCAGCGCATTTTGAACAAGGCCTTGATTTTTTCAACTCTTTTTCCACTTAACAAGATTTTATAACTCTTATTTGTATGTAGTATGTATGAATGTAAGTATCGTTTGTGTAAGCCGGCCATTGTTCAAGTATTTGCATGATTACGTAGAAGTAATCCGGTTATGTATTCCAAAAATGTGTCCCTATGTACAGATTATTCAATTTCGATCGCATTGCATACCAATGTTCTATAGTGGAGAATACTCAGACCATAAATTCCGCAATTAAGTTGACATCAATCCTATTTCAGGGCCTATTATTAAGAAGGACTCGACCTCGAAAATAATCTTTAGTTTTGACTGATATTGTTTTGAACTTTTCGAGGTTGTGACGCATAAATTACGTCGTTTTCGAGGCCGAGACATTCCTGAATAGGGTAAAAAGGGTGGATTTTCCTTTCCGTACTGAAGGTTTTCCTGGAGGAAGCTGCGTATATTATGGAGGTGTTCTTAAGGTTTGTAGATTAAAGCACTTTTTGCCGTACGGACAAAGTGGCCGCCACTCCCTACGGAGCTATACCGAGGCAGCAAACCGCTGTGAAAACACCGTATAACTATTACCAATTCAGCTGCATCTAAATAATAGTCTACAAGCCACCTAACAGGGTATGTGGTCTTTTTGGAGAGCTTTTAAAATTTTCTCATTGTCGATTGTACAAGTATTATACACTGCAGACGCAATTGGATCCAAGATCAGTTCATGAACTACACTATCAGACTTAAATAGTATTGCTCGTAGTTGTTGTTATGGCGATATTTCATGCTACAGCATTATTGATTTCATGAAACTTCGAAGAATAAATTAATATTGAATTAAAGATTAACTAAATGTAGTGCTTTCATATTTATTACCATTTGAAAAATGGTTAAAAACTTGGAAAGCTAGAGATCTGCAAGCTTTCCATTTATGATCAACGAAGGAATATTTTTGCGTATTAAACAAAACCTGATAATCTAGTATTTTCCAAATCCGAAGAACGTCTTGAGCTTTGATTAAGTACTTTGAACTCTGAACATTAGCAAACAGTTTACCCTAAGTGAAGAAAGTATTATACAATGAACTATTCAAAGTATATCCTTTTCTGAGATCAATTCAGTCTCCGTTCTAAGGTCTAATGGCATATAAAATTGAATCCTATTAGTGTATTGGTTTTTTCAACGTCGTCCATGCTTATGGTAGCGTATTTTTTTTAAGGGTATAGCGTAGTAATTAGGCGTTTCTATGGAGACTACAAAATGTGTGCTGGATAAAAATGTTTGCATCGCCATGGTTCCACGAGATGTTTTATCCCCATGCCCATCGGGCATAAAAAGCATGACATTACGTCCCTACGAGCTTAAAAAGTTGTTCAGATTCAAACCCTAAAAAACCCGGCATTTCCTTTTCCGGTAGTTTATAGGAGTCGTCGATTTAGAGAAACTAGCAATCAAAAGTTAAGAGAGTATAAGAGATAGGGAAAGAAGACAGGATGAGAATGAACAAAATTCTGCCAAAAAAGTTTAAGGAGTTACAAGATTCCATTCCAGAACAGGCATGCTGAGGAACACGAATAGAGAGAAAAAAATACATAAGTATCAGTGCGTATCCAGCTAAGGTTTGACATTAGATTTGTCAAGGAGAAAGACATCCTCACGAGACGAAGAGCATTAACTCAAGTTCATAATCCCCTAGAAATACTATAAATTATGACGTGGTAGAAACTTTCTACTGAAAGTTTGCTGAAGAAAAAAAGGGTTGAAAGTTGCGTTTAGCATTTTTATAAAATTATTGCAACATATAATATTTGAAAACCAATGATACTGAACCACTGAACACCATGTTGATACCACTCTGTGAAATGAATAATGTTCTGAATAACTTCATGTTCAAAGGAGTTTTATGAGTAAATGACACTGTGTGTCCTCTATTAACTATTTAATAAGTTTTAATGGAACGGAAAACCTAATAATGACATTAAGCTCCTGCTTTATAAGGCTTGGTGAACGCTTAACCCAAGATGACTTAGCAATTTTGCTTACTTGCAGTTAAGGGACAGTTTGGGTTTTTTACGCCACATAAGACAAATCGGTTAATTAACAAACCATTAATATATATGGTACACCAACTAACGTTATGTTGTTTACCCTAATGTTCCATTTGGTGATAAATATAAAGTAGTTTCCCTCAAAAAGTCCTTACTTCATGCGGTACAGGTCACGAAACAAAGCTTATTTTAACGGCAAATTTATATTTCAGCTTGAAACGGATTCTGTCACATTTCACTTTTCCGCCGGATGAATTGTTTGCAGACCAAAAGGACCAATACCTGATGCAGATGGCATATTTGGAGTAATAAATTATAAATTGCCAAAATTGTGGTTCAATTCAAGAGTATCTATGAACATAATTACCATATCTTCCTCAAATTTCCTCTTTTTTAACTGTCGCAAAACTGTGAGAATTCCATTGCGATTGGGTGAATACTTAAAAGTGATAACACGGAAGACAGTAAGAATGAGAAATGAGGATCTAAGGTAACAATTGCATGCTCACTATTAATTTTCCCAATAAGCTTGACTTCATAATAATAGAATATAGTACATTCAATTTGTAATAGCCACTAGAAGAAGAGAATTAGGGAAAAAAGGTGCTGTACTTCGAAGTGAAATTTAACGATTACATTCTTGAAAAAATATGACTCCAAACTCGAGTTTAAGTAATTTCTGATCCTAGAATATCTGCCCCTGTTTTTTCCAAACTTTTATAAATTATATCGATCCAAAAACTCGTTTGAATATTAGTAGATCATAACAGTCTGCCAAAGATTCAGGAACACTTGCGAACAGAAATTACTCTGTATTTTCATTCAGGGTCAAACAAGCCCAAAAGCCATTTATTTCAACCAAAAAATTCAAAAAGCTTTTGATATCAAACCAATGAATCTGGATTTATTATAATGAGCCTATAAGCTCTACCAAAATACCTAAATCAATTTTCACAATCGTGATTCGTGATCGGTAGTAACGAGATCGATATCTCCCCGACTCTTCCCTCGAGAGAAAAAAATGTCATTTGCGGTCTAAAACTGGACGACGTCAAAATCATTATAATTAACCGACTTGTCGATCAAAATGTCTCATCAATAAAGGCCATGTTCGTTTATCCATTAGAATCACGGATCAATTGTTTAAGCATAATAATAATGGCTGAGACACGTCGCGCACACCCGGACGAAATTCACTGGAAGTTCGGCATCGAGCGAAGTTGAATGATTATAGCCATTAGTCAGTCATCAAGTTGCGAGGTTCAGGCCGCCGATTCCGTCGTTACGGTTGGCAGCCGTTGTTAAGCGTCCATGCGCCGATTTTTCATTCTATTTTAAGCCCCCATAAGTCAGTTTGATATATGATCATATTTAAACAATTAGGTACTTTACTTTTCGATCAAAAGATGAAATTAAAGCACTGCAATTTCCAACAATCATTTTATCGCAAACGACAATGGTTTCGTGTCATAGCAACATCATCCAGAAGGATGTTGCTATGCAACGAAAACATGTTGCTAGGCAACGGAACCATGGTCATAAATAATGATATAATCAGTGAAAACTTCAGTGCTTTAAATACTAACAATTCGTTCCAAGCGATAAAACTTCTCAACGTAGTTACTCCTGAAACTGTCAAATTAATTTTATATTTTAGTCCTACATACTTTGGAAGTGGACTTTGGAGGATGAGATTTGGCTTCATCCGTTTGAAATGTGGGTGTGGAGGAGGAGGATGCGGAAAGTGCAATTTATGAAAAGGACGATAAAGTGTTCGGAACGGTGTGTGGGATAAGAGAATATATTTCAATTTAACAATTAGATACTGTACTACTCTTCGATCTAAAGGTGAAATCAAAACACTGCAATTTATGACGATCATTTCATCGTAAACGACAATGGTTTTGTAGTGATATTGCTATGCACCGACATCAAGAGTGATATTGCTATGCACCGACAACATGTTACTTACCGATGTAAGCATTGATACAAAATATCAACCACTCATTCGTTATAAATCAGATACTCTTTTCCACTGGATAAAAGGTACGGCAGTTCGCTCCAGAGAGATATATTTGTAAGAAAATGAAGTTCCGACTCACGGATCATCTAAGAAGAAAAGTAACAATGTGTGGTTCGTATGATTAGAGGTGGACCGGGGGAATTTGGGTCAGTTTTCCCAAAATAAAATTCGACCTAATTATTAACACGGGAACACTGACCCGAATTATCCCAAGTATCACTTGTTGGTAACATGATTCACTCTGAATCAGCCAGCATAAATCATACAATAAGTATAGACAGAGAAGAAGGAAAAAACCTACTGCTTCATTAATCACAAGATGGTCTGCCCATCACTTCCGGGAATTGGACGAAAATGTTTACGTTACAAGAAGGAAAAAAAAACCAGATGAGGCGATATTTTTGTTGACAGACAATGAGATGCCAATCAACATTATCGATAAGTCCGCAACTGCTGCTGGTTATGGATATTTAGCGACCACAACTAATGTCATAGCATCAATGACAGCGCAGCGTACGAATTGCTGGGAATCGTAGTACAATTTCCTGCCATATATGGTCAATAGAGCTTACGTTGACCTGAGTTACCCTGTTATCTGAATGTCCCCAGTCTAATCTAATTATTTTTAAGAATTAATTTATTGCCTGATCGCCGAAAATGCCCGCCATAAAAAAAACAAAAGAAGCCTCCCTTTTTCATAATACATTCAAGTGTACGATGTGAAAAAAATACTTAAGCCAAGTGAATGCCTCAAAAATATGCATATTTAAGTAAATAGCGTGATCATCAGTCATAACGACCGAGTGTTTGTTGCATTTGCGTCACTATATTTACTTCATAGGACTGCTCATTAAAAAAAATTAAATTCGAATATGCTCTCTATATTTAGAGACTAGAGAAAGAAATCAGAGGAACAACCTTAAGCAGAAAGAATGAAAGAAAGAAATGATACCAGACAAATATTTTATGTATCACTTACGTAAAGATACAGGATGTTACAAAAAATAATAATCGAATTATGAATTACAGACATTATAAAAATTATATTTCTAGGTAAGTCATAAGAATTCGTAATTTAGGTACATTGAACAAACGATGCGTTACTGCTTACATACTATGGTAATAATGAATGCATCATTACCGTTATCTCTTTAAATGAAAATTTATAAGCTCTGGCCTGAAACAAGTTTGATGGGAAAATATTTCCCCAAAACAGAGAAATAAAGTGACTAAAATGGACTAAAGGGAGCAATATAATGAATGAAGTGACGTGAAACTAAAGACTGCTCTAAAATTTTAACAGACGTTTTATTTCTATACCTGGACTTAAGGACTTGAGCCGTAGAAATATGAGCAGCAAAATTCCAATTAAATTTCGTGAAAGAACGGTTTCCCTTGAAGACAATCAAGCACGTCAAAGGTGGAATAAATATATTTTGTCCAGACGAACTGATTCCCTTTTATTAGCGAATGGAGAAGGAAGGAAACGAGAAAATGGACGATGCTGGATTGGAGAGCAGACAAGAGAGAGGAGAGGTTTCCTCGTCGTCGTCATGGGAACAATGCACGTCACGCATTCAGACGAACCCTCATTGCTTCCGCCGACGCCATTTTGTAAAGGAAGCGAAACATTCCATTGTTATCGGGGCTCTCCTCCATTGGCAGAGGAGGAGGAAAGCATTAATCCTAATAGGGTCTGAACGTCACGGGTAAATGGTTGGACAATGAGGATAATGGCAAAGGGCAAAGAATGGCTTAAAAAACAAAGAAAATATCGGAAAGCTATACGCTATAACGAACAGAAATGCACTGCACATGCTGGTGTATCGAATGCTTGTAGCCGTTTATGACCGCATTATGGGACTGAAAAGATAAAAATAGACAGTCGTAAGCAAATATGCCTCCAGTATGAAAGTACTTCCAATTCCATAAATTACGCTTCGTAAAATGTTTTGTGCGCAACGCAAAAAAAATCGGAAATTCAAAACAAAATAGGAAAATATTTTTACAGTCGATATGAGGACAAGGGTAAATATAACTCGATATTCATATCATAAGGAATTACGCGAAAGAATGAAAACTGATACTGTCACTTAGTAGAACAAAACAAAAAGCTGTAGAGTTCGCAAAAGTAAAAAATGGTAAAAATTATATTTCAACTGGATACGGACAATACGAAAAGAAGTAAGAATAGCACCCGCATGTTCAATAACACGAAATAATGAAAACGGATATTGTCATTTAAAACAAGGCAAAAAAAAAGAATTGGTAGATACGCATAAAAGAAAAAATAATAAATTATATTTTCGCAGAAGAATCTGAGGAATGGAAAGAACAAGAACCCGATGTTTGGCCATGAGGAATGACGCGATAGAATTAAAACGGATATAGTCATTTAGAAACAAAGCAGCATGCATAAATTAAAAGAGTCTAGCAACGTAAAAATGGCGTACTCATCGAAATCCAATGCTCGAATCTAACAGAAAGAGCACAAACACATTGGTTTCCAATCTCTTGTTTCTCCAAATACCAACATTTGCACATCGTTTATTTCTTAAGGACATTTACGTGCGTCGCTCGACAGTTTATTTCATTTTGGCATGCTTTAGAATGAAAGGCATCCATTCTCATAGCATTTCAATCGTTTTTCAAAAAGATGACAGTGGGAACTAACATTAAATATGAAGGTCAATAAAACTTAAGGACTTTTATAAGCTAAAAAGAAAGTGTGACAGCAATAGATAAGAAGTTAAAATTAATTTTTAAAGAAAATACCGCAAAATCTGAAAAGAAATGTGGAATAAAATTGAAATATCCAATTATGGATAAACTAAATACGTTAGCTGACAAATGAAACTAATCAGAAAGGTTTTCCTACAACTAAAAAAAAACCTTTAATAACTTGTAAAAAATGTGGCGAAAATTTTATGAATGCATTGCATGGTGATACTTGAGACAATTATAAAAAAGACAATTAAGAGTACAACAAATATTGAAATTCAATAACTATTCATTTCATTGAAAGGAAGAGTCCACTGTGGAAAACAGTTAAGAAATAAAGATGAGATTGCAAAAGAAAATCACATCTTTTGCCAAGAAGAGTAATGGAAAATAATGGCGTGACCCATTGCACGAAACCCAAAATTGACAAGCTAACAACTTTCGAGGCACTGTGTTTAGGCAACGGATAGACAGCTAATGAAATATAATTATTATATTACTGCAAACATTTCAGATATTTCGATGGCTGGTGGGTCTTCTAGTTTTGAATGCCACGCAGAATACGGAAGGTACTATTGAAACCGTAGCATACTGTACGCATTAGTGAGCTCATTTTTATAGGTCTAAAAAACTCTGATTGTACATATCAAATAATTCAGTGGAATCAGGATGATATATGTAACGGTAAATAATTGCGTTACGAGTTATATTCTTCTTCTCGTAAAGAATGTTTTATGAAACTACGTGTGCCAGGAACTTATCAGCCTAATTTCTTCAGGTCTTTCACTAACGTGACTCAAGTTGGGAACGAAAATTCTCAACGTATGCTCTTCAGGTAAACAGTATTAAATATAACCTTTTGTGCCAGGTCCGGTAGCAGCAGCAGTCTGGTACATCATTAACTAAGTTGGTAGATCATGGAAATAGTCAGCCTTAAGTCACTAATAAATCCTTCACAGGTAAAGGGTATTGAGATATTACAACACGTGCCAGATGTTCTGAGGCCTACTTGACTCCTGATCAACGACTGAAGTGATGCAGGATGGGAGTTACAAGGAGTATGTGATTTTTTAAAATATCTTTTTCATGAGAGGGGTATTATTATGACACTAGGGTACACCGTATAGTTATTGGCCACCCTACAGTAATTGGCAATTTGGTATTTTGAAGAGCATAGTAAGAGTAGACAAACTTTACAACAACCACTTTTTTTAATTTTGCAGCAAATAGTTGGACAAACTTTACAATAACAACTATTTTAAATTCTGCAATCGCTATTGTAAATTTTGTCCAACTGTTCTCTTACTATGATCTTCAAAATACCAAATTGCCAGTAACTGTAGGGTGGTCAATAACTGTACGGTTTACCCTACCTGTATCGGGTACTCAAGAAGCATACTACTACACGAGCATAAACGACTAAATAAAACCAAAATGCGGGTGGTCGCGATTCGTATATAGCGAGATAGCCCCGGATCTCCGTACCTGTACCTGTCTCTGCCTGTACCCTCCTTCTCCCGTGACTCCTTCGCAGGAGTAACTAGTAGCTTTGGAAGAGTGACCATCGATGTGCCCCGCACTCCTTGACCTGGGCACGGCTGACGCGACCGAGTGACTCCTGTCCCGCCGCGGACGGCGGACGGCAAACGATGCGGAATGCGTCTTCGCTGTCGTCGGTCCGTCGCCAGGCGACCCCCGCGCATTCACGCGTGGGCTGGACCCGGCAACTCTCGAGTATCCAGGACGACGACCGGCAAGGACGCCGCCGGAGAGAAGTATGGCGAAGGTGGAAGTGGTGGTGGTTATTTCGGCCGGGGAGTTTCCGTCTCAGGATGGTTTTGTAAGATACAGTAAGGGCACATTCGGCATCCTTTCTTTCTACAAAAATATTAAAGGAAGTAGTCCCCACCTAGTCTACAGGGAATGTACCCCGCTCGCAAGTCGACGCGGGAGCGGTATATAAAGGATACACCGACTGAACAAGAGGAGATGTCCCGCCGTCGTGATCCGTATAATAAAAAGAAGAGGGTTGGAGGGGAGTTGAATTACAGGTGGGGGGGCTGTTTAGTCTCCTCCTAAGTTTCACCCCCTCTGATCACAACTAGGCCAACCCCGCCTGTGCCTTGTTTTGGATGGAGAACACCCTATGGGATTGATGGGGAGGGAAGCACCTTAAGAACGCGAGAACCTGAAGGAAGGTGATGCAAATGGGAACATATAATATGGAGAGGGGGGGGAGGTTCCACATATTACGGTCACCTCTCTCCATTCTTCTTCCCCTGAAGCCCTCCTCTCCCACTGACCTCCTTCACCCAACACAGCATCTTTTCACATTGCATTCTCCTACGTCAACTGTTTAAGTCTAAAAAATCAATTTCCTACGAGTGTGCGAAAGTCAGTAGTAGACGCAATTGTTTTTCCCACTTGGACTATTTTTGCAGTGTATGAAAGTGGTTAAACCCTAAAATGACTTAAATGTCATTTTATTCATATTCTGTCTACTTGTAGAAAAAGTTGTCCTCTATTTGATATGAACAACAAAATAATACCTTTCCACGCTATTTCATTCTATAATTGAACTTGACATTACATGGTGTTCAGTGGGGAAATGAGAGGAACACGGGGAAAAATAGTATTTTTCCATAAAATACAAATGCCATTTTCGTGGAAAACCGTCTCTAAGAAGGAAATAATCCGGAGAAATGGAATACAAATAAAATACAGGCATCTTACCACCTTATTTCTCTAGTTATTGAAGAATTAATGCCGTAATTGAAGTCAAAATGCGGTAATTCGTAGGAAATAGCGCTGCAGTCCGCTCCTATGGCTAGTAAAAAGTGCTCATTTAAAATACATTCGTGGGATAATCTGCATATATTTTGTTCCTTACTTTTGGGTTTCTAATGGTAACTCATTCCATGAGCGAAATCAGGATTTTTTGCACAAAATATAAAAAATGTTGAATTTAGTATTTGTTTTGACTCACACAGTCGCGGTGAAACCTCCTTAAGCAAAGTAGATGAGGGGAGAAGGGGAGAAAATACTTCAAAAAGTATGTCATTACGACGGTAGACGTGAAGATATATCCAAATAATCCGGAGGTACTAACGCAATGGCATCCCAAGTTACGCTGTTCTCGATTTGATGTGACGCTCCTGGCGAGTCTCACAAGCATTTCGATTGAGTTGATGCAGTAGCCGGAGCTTTCCATCCCAAGGACCCGGGTTCAAATTCCGGCGGTGATGGAGCATTTTCAGAGTTATTCCGATCGCTAGTCGAGTGTCCGCATATTAAAAAAGAATATTAAATTTGGGAATCATAACCAACATTATGCTAGTCCTCGACGCTTGGCAGGCTTGTGGTCACAGATATTTTAGTCATACAGTGTTGAGCTGATGGAAAAATCAGTCAAATAAAATTCTTATTTTCGAAAATGATCTCGGTGTGAATGTTTGTGATGAAGTCAGTAAAAATGAAACTTTGCAAATCCCTACGGTAAAACTTTTTAAAATTTAATTTCCCGACCCAAGTTTCGACAAACACAGTCATTATGAAGGCTGACTGTGTAAGTCGAAGACTTGGTCGGCCAATTAAATAAAGTTTACCGTGGAGTATGCTACGTTTATCTTTTACTTAACAATGGAATACCACACAAAGACACGCTTGAGAAAATTGAGTCTAATCTGGATGAAGCTCAGAAATAGGAAATGAAAGAGTGAAAATGATGCTCGCAGATACAGTCTGCAAGACTAACCTTACTAACATGCATTAGAAAGAAGCCTGACATCCAAAGGATCGAAAAATTAAACAAATTGCAAGATCAAGATGGAACATTTTCTTTGATGATGAATCAAAACCGAAGAAAAGACAAAGATAATGATGTTGACAAGAAAATGGAGACCCAAGCTACGTATGTTTATAACTTTTAGGAGCATGCATTTAGGAGCGATATTGAGTTGACTTATTTTGGTTTTACTTTCCTTTGAATAATACCAATCTACTAATCCTTCACAAATCTTTCAGTTTAATATCCTTCTCTTGATCTTATATCTACGACCTCCTTCAACTCCTTCTTGTAAGGTCTTTCAGCACTCTGATTTAGGCATATATATTTTGTGGCTTGTGTGATTATTTATGCAATTGCAAGTGACTTAAGTAGTTTATTGTTGTTTATGTATTTAATTCACCTGTTCTGTCCGCCAATGTAAAAAACCCTTCAGGTGATCATCAAATTGGCAAATCAAGTGATCATCAAATATGAATAGCGCAAATAACCTCAGTAGTAGGTCACCTCCCAAAACAATGAACAAGCGAATTAACTTCCATATGTATACAACACATGCACAGTAGAGACACAATTGCAAGCTTCAATTCGCCTTTCCCAATTTCATATTCATCCTGCTCCATCCCCATTATAAAGCTTCTCTAATATACATTTTTACTTTTCCTCAATTAGACTTATTTTTTTGTCTTCTTCTCCGCTAGGATGCCTTCTGCCTTGCCCACTTTTCCCTCTCTCTCTCATTCCTTATATATATTTCTCTTTTTACGATTGGGGAACGTGCAATTTCTTCCAACACCACACCAGTCCCAAAACACATACCCTCAACCAACCGCAAAACCTCCGCCAACATCCACCTCTAGCCAGCACCAGCCTTTCCCGCATGACGACCGAATCCGGCGCACTACAGCAGCAGGCCACCAAGGGAAAACTTCTTGGACGTGGATGTAATGTTTACTTTAGCCAAATCTTGTTAGGGGACGCCATAACGTTGGACGTCGCTGAAGGGGAAATGGGGAGGGGTCTATGAGGAAGCACGGCGTTTAGAAAATTACTCCCTTCCTCCGCGGCTGTTTACTCAAATACGGTTCCAGTTCCGAGCAGAAAAGGTCCGGGAGCAGTCGGTCAAAGCGGGAGATGTTTCACAGCGTCGGTTTTAGGCCACCGGAACTCAAGAGGAGGGACGCATTTCTGGTGGTTGGAGGGATTTTTGTAATGTGCAGATTTGCGTAAAACTTTGCACTCGTGTTCTCATTATTGATATCTATTGTTGACAGTGAAAACATTGCACGATATCGATTTGGTTTTTGGCTATTCAATGCTATTTTGACACGTAGCCATACGGTACATGGCATACATTTCGTAATATCTCGATTAAATTATGTTCAGATATTCTACTAAACGTGAAATAAACCATTTCTTATAATTGTAATTGATGATAACTAATGTAAAGGTGGGTCTATACTTCCAAGCCAACTCAAGTTGACGGTCACCGCCTGTTGTGGTCGCCTACTGGAGTGGTGGTAGAAGCCCAACGGGAAACTGTGAAGGCGGCACTGACAAAAATGAAGTGGGGAACGATTATCCTTGGGAGTGGGGATGGAAAAGGTTTACTCCGTTGTCAATGAAAGCTTGAATGTTTAACATCAATCAAACAACATCAATGGCTGTTAATTTTTTGCGTATATTAAAGACGATTCTTTGATTTAAATGGGCTGAAACTCCTCATTTCGGAATCTAGTCTTCGCAACATGCCCCAGAATACAACCAAAAATATTCGTAAAAATCAAAGTTATTTTTTTTATAAAAAACATAACCACTTCATGAAAAGGTTACTCAACTTGAATCAACAAATGCCTTTTCATATACATAATACAAAAATTGCAAGTCTCCAGCTGTCACGGCAAAGCCGTTACTGGGTTAGAGGGAAACGTCTGAAACGAGCTTCTTAGCCCCTTAGCTTAAGGTTTCACGCCCATTACAATATCCGAAAAAAACATATTTCAATATAATTTGGTCTAAATTTCGAATACCGAGCCGAAAAATCTAGTCATAACATGCTTTAATAAATAATAAGAATTAAAATATATAATTCTTGTGTAATTTCTATTACTGCCTGTTCGGTGGGTTCCATCACAAAAAGAGATGCACTTGAATGAAATGTGGTCCAAAATGTTTTTTTTTTTCGACTTAAAAAATTATTGAAATTTGTACTCAATTACCCATGTCATTTACTCCAGCCAATTTAAGCATTGAATTTAGAAATTCACTTTTCAATTAGGTCTTTGGACAGAAAGGAAAACGAATTATGAAACGCACTGCGGATGGTTTCGTAAGATAAGTTTAGATAGCACGATGACAATGATAGGTCGTATAATTTCCCATAGGCTAGATTGGGACTAAAAAAATCCCTTCTGCCCAAATGCTAAATGCTAAAGGTTTAGCTTGTTCGATCTCGTATACGTCACTCAATAGATTAGTACTTTGTATTTTACACACCATTTCATTACTGAAAATGGTTTCCTCATCAACTTTCATCAAGGTCGAGCTTACTTGCGGTTGTTGGTGAATATTTCTGCGCAATATATTTTTTGACTCCGACGTGTAGTGCACTAATTTTGGTGCCAGACGACATATCCCATGAAGATATATTTAGCTAAATCCTAAAAAAACTTATAAAATACACTGACAAAGCACATTAGCACTCATTATTAATTAAATTACTTAGTAATTTTCTACAAAATGTTAATTGTAGGACGCGCTTCACCGATTTACGGCATCGTCAGGTACATAAGTTTGTTATTTTAGTTTATTGTTGTTGTAGTTATAGGGGAGGAGGGTGAAAAACAATAATTAGGCAGGGTTGAGGAAGGAAAAAAAAGTTGAATAAGGGCTGGCGCAGCGGGAAAGGTTACATTTAACGGAAAGGAGTGGGGAGGGATGCGGAAATAATAATTCACTATAAAGATTTTTGGATAGTCTAATAATTTCTATTTGTTCGAAACTTAGCACGATATATTTCGTGTGATATATAAAAATCAAGGACATTGATTAAATCTAACAATAAGTGAATTTACAGATTTTGGCACACGTATTAACCCAAAATACCGAACGAAGAAATGCGAAAGAACGCAATTCTTATGAAGGTGCGTAATAATTTAGTTTATCGATCAGTGGGTACCACTCTGCCCCCTTTGGGGAGAAACGGGTGTTATGGCTTCGGAAGAGTTGGAAGGTTGACGCGGCACGTGTCGTAAATGACTGAGCAATTAACCTGAATTACCGCTTGATCACTATATGTAAACTCGCAATCGCGAACATGTCCATGAAAAACCCACAGCCGTGACCCAAACATTGCAAAATCAGACATTTCCGTCAAATATCCAACGAATGCCGGTGTTTACAGCCAAGGGATTAAGAGCGCAGGGGTTCTCATGGGAGACCCTATTCTCAAATTCAGGAGAGAGGAGACCCTTTTCAAAATCAAATGATGCATATCTTTAGAAATCGTTTGTGAAAGCCTCCTACAGTACAGATGACCCTTATGCCCGAATTTAATTCGCCGTTTTGGATTAGTAATTGGTGAGCTGTAATCTCGAAAGTTGAAACAGACATATAGGTTGAAGACGATGGACGAGGTCACTGGATGTTTAAGCGTCGTGAAGAATTAGTTTTTCTAGTGAGTTTGTTTATGTCACGTTATTAACCAAGTAGTTTGTACCAATAAATGGCTGACTACTTCCATACACGACTTTGGCCAATATGCTTTAATCTCCCGATGAAAAATACCGACAGATTTCATCAAGATCAAAGTATTAGTACTAAAAACCCGTAGTTGCTTAAGTTTTCTCCCATAAAAAACACAAAAATGATAATTTATTTATCGGAGCCTTGGCTGGGGTCTATAATAGAGAATTCAAATAAAACAAAGAATGCCCAATTTATTCCCGGTTCGTATGGGTTGTTCCGTCCAGATGTGGGGCATTTTTGCTGACGATGAAAGTAATACACACAGGACCAGTTTAATTATCTCCGGTCAACGTTACCTGCAAGATGCCGTAGCTCTTTTGCTAACTTGACGTTAACTGAGACTTAAAGTTTGGCATAGCACATCGGACTACCGGTTAGGTGACTTGAGCGTTATAATTGAGGGAATGCATTATTTTAACTTTTCATAACAATCAAATATTTAACCTGAGATAAAAACCGAGTGATAGCGATGCCAACGGATGGAGAAAAATAATTCTCTCAGTAACCAAAAGGCATCAAATTTTAAAACTGCTGTTCAGTCCGACAAATTGTATGCAGCCAATAGTTGTCGAGCCAAAGAAGGAGCTATACAATGATGTGAATATTTCTGAAGTCTATTCTTTGGAGTTTCAGCAATATGACCACGTTTGTTTACATAGATTGAGAGAAATATATGGGGAGACGGCTGGCTAACATGAAATTGATATACTCTACTTCATCTACGTGAAATGTCTCTTGAACGGTAATTTTACAGACATTTTTCATTTTGACAAGATTTTAATAATGCACAGTTCGTTTCGGTACAAGGACGTAATCATCAGTTACAAAGTCTTTCACACACGAAGGATGGGGTTGAAGAGGAAGGTGACGGTTTGAGAAATGAGTGGTCAGAGAGGGATGTGGTTAAAGTCTACGAGTAGCGAGATTACCTCTACCTCACGACTAATATCTTTAACTATCCCATTCCCAATCCTACCCTCAAAGTGAGTAAGTACTTATCCCTATAAGAACCTGTACCTGATGAGGACTACTTTGCGTTGAAACCGACTAAACCTAATATAAAAATTGTGAAATTGATACGTTGGTGTTACATTGACATTTAAACGAAATGTTTCGGCGTTGATCTTTAATGAATACCTTTTTTGCTGGTTAATAAATTATTTAGAGAGTCCTATTAGGTGGTAGAAGTAAGATGACAGGATAATCTAATCAGCTAATGCGCCGTAAATAAAATCAAGTTTAGAATATTTTATGGTTATCACGTGGTTAAAAAAATGAAAATACAATCTTCTTTTTTATCGATTAAATATATCGCCACCCTTTTTATAGTTCGTAGTTTGCTAAGGTTGCTTTATATTAGGTAATTTTTCGTTTTGAGGGAACACATGGTCGTCAGATATTAATAGCCCAAGAAATCACGTTCTGTCGGTGCCAAATAATTGGGTTACGCACCAAAATCTGTTACAACACACGAATTTTATACTTTCCCAGACAAAAATAGAGCTGTCGATTTTGAACGGATAAATGGGTCCAATCTGCTTCCTAAACAATGAGTGCCAACGGTTGCGATTGACATTAACAATATCTCGCCCATAATCGATTTGTTGCCAAACTAGCATCTGAGCACGTTGCTGTTAAATGCTTTCTTACTTTAGCCCACAAATAGACCTCGGTGATTGAACATATCTTTAAATACATTTACAAGGAAATAGGTAAATGTCGACCGGTGTTTATGTCTAATTTGGTAAAAATATGCCAGTTTTATGCATAAAGGAGAGATTTCAATCAATGTGCTCTTGTAATAGCAACACCTGCGATGGAATATCTCCAATAAAAAGTTAAGATCGGAAAATAATTTGGTTATGAATTGAAAGTAAATTAAAATTGCTAAATAATTCAAACTATTTTATACCCCTAAAAATAATAAAGTTATTTAAGTCAGTCATCCTTTCATGAAGAAATGATTAGCCAATACGTCACCATATTGAAAATGATGTAGCCAAGAGCATACATTTTATCAGGGATGGAAAGAAAAAGTCTTCATTACAACTTACGCAACATTTGGTTCACGATTTCTAGTGCACGCCGCTACCTTTTGTTGTTTTTATGGTAGCGGTAAAATGTCTCAGACAAAATGTTTTCGTTTCATGGCTCGGAAGTTTTGATCACATGATCATAGGACAAAATATGCTTAGAAACACTTCCCTTATCACCTACTGTAGTTTTTTCGTGAATCACCCTACATTGAGGAAATGAATTGGGTATATTTGTGATTATAATTTGTGATAGTATTTGCATAATTGTAGGTATTACTTTGGCGCACCCTGTGGAATCGGCGAAGAATATAAACGCACTATGCGCTGCAGTTAACCAATATCAGGGCTATAAAAAACGCTGGTGTGTTGAGGACTAAGAATCGTATATTGAAATCTAAGTATGTACCTTATTAAGAGAAACATGGCCTGTCACCATCAACGAGAAACCGGAAATGCCATACGTAAAAATAATCAGAGTTGAGAGTAATGCCAAAAAAAGAAGCGATAATGAATAAATTCCCTGTGAGACATTCGGGAGGGCAAAGCATTTCCTGTCATTTCGAGAACAGTTCAGAACATTAAAATCCAGGACGCGCAGACCTCGCGGGAAAACTGGGACGCATGAACACCCTGAACAACTACACAGAGAGAAGGAAACAAAGGCGCAACGTAAAAGCGAATGAATTAATTCTCTCAACCCAACTTCGTGCAGTTATTTCCGCCCGATGCTCAACTGTCCCGCTCATTTGTTTACAACCAAAAGCCGGCGCTTTTGTTTACTCCCACTGAGGGCGCCACCACTCCCCTCGCCCCATATCCGGTGACGTCACTCCTCCCCCCCACCCCACCCCCATGAGGCTTCCACCTTTCGGTCTCTTTCGGCACTACTATGGCGGTGGCGTGCGCGGGTCTCACCACCTGAGGAAATCCTTTTATTCGCATAAAAAAGACAAACAAACAAAAAAACAAGACACGGCAATGCGATATCTAGTAAGCCAGAGCATTCACGTTGGTGCATCAAACCCCACGCGGAGTTCCGTGACAGAAATCGCTGAAGGTTGCATATCCTGATGAAAATAAAAGAAGAAGCTCTATACATCAGAAGTCCTCCCGCATCAAACGAAAGGCAAAAAAATGAAGGAATGGAATTTTATTATGCAACGAAACCCTAGCACTACACGCTATAGGGATGTCGTGCAGGATTCAGAGTCGAATCCTGCACAAAATTCCCACACGCGGCAGGAATAAATGCACGGCGCACATAAATCCTCTTCGTGAATTAGGATTGAGGATTCCGGTTGACATGTGGCTATTCCACGCTTCCTGTCTGCTGCAAAACTGGATAGGTAGGTTCTCCGAAGGATTTTGTGCAGAGGAATCCACATTTTTATAATGCTATCATGCCACACATCTATAATACCATCATGAATGTCTGACAACTTGGCAAAACTGAAACACAAATCACGCACTTAGTGGAAATACATGCAAACCAATTTTATCTAAAATATATCATAAACGGATCGAATTGGTGTGAAGAGAACTGGCTTCCCACCTCGAGGGCCTGGGTTCGTATTTCGGCAGTAGTGGAGATTTTTCAGAGGATTCACGAACCCTACTTGGGTGCTGTATGGAAAGTACTTCACGTTCAGTACAGTGCCCGTCGGACAGGACCTTAAACTGTGGTCTATTCGGCACCCTGCGTCAAAAGTAGGCTAATGCCAATGCCGGTTTTCTCTCTACCCTTTATCAATTCCCAAAAACATATTTCCATCCTCAAAAAACCTACCCACCTATCCTTGATAGCTCAAATCATCTCTATTGTAGGTCACCTCCCCAAATAATTAAGCAATATTTTCAGTGAAATATTATGATAAAATCATGTTGAACTACTTTTATCTTGCTAAAAAGGTGAAAGACATTTCATCGATAGCATTAAATGTAATATCCTCGAAAAATGAATGAATAAAATAAGCGCTGGGTATGCCTTGTTCTTTACATAATTCAAATACAGTGGGTGGGTAGGTTTCATTCGTACTCTCAGCCGTTTATATCCTTAGCAATTATTTCCAATACTTTCATGCCGAGCAGACATTTTGCTGATGTCATTCATTACGCTAAGAAGTTATGTTACATTGTTAATGTAATCCTTGCGCATGTATTTGCATTTATTTTTAAACAAAAGCTATTTCTCACTGCTGACTAGTATGACATCATGAATGACTTTGTATGCTCAGTAAACTCATTAAATTATAATCTGATTTAGGCATTAGAACTTCTGAAGTAAAGCAATCTGGGACTGAAAACGGAGGACAAATATATAATTCGTTTTCTACAACATTTTTAAACGGGGAAAAATAAAACGAGAAGTTCTTTACTTGATTATTTCACGCGTAGAAAAATATATTCACAATTTTTACAAAACATGAGATGGAAAATTAAATATTTTTAAGAACTAAGAAAAAACTTTACTCCCAAAGAATTTCGTTTCAAAATAATGGACCACAAGGAAATGGTTACAACATGGCTACATTCATGTACTGAAAGGAAAGTACTGAGAGACGATAAATTCTCTAGTTTTTTTTTTAAATATATGAGGACATGCCATTCAAAAATAGCCCCGGATATCTCCATCTCTGATAACGTCATCTGCTCACGCGGCGATTAATGTTTAAAATGAAATTTGGAAAATTTCGAATCCGGTTCGCGGAAGAAGAACGTTAATGGAGATTTCACACGACGTGAAGCGATGCATAGAGGGACGTTTCGAAGCGACTCATCCGTCGCAAAAAAACTCGTAAATTATGCCGTTTTTGGCGCCCAAATGATAAAAGGAACAAAAACAAATTGTCTTTTATTTTTTTCTAAAATACCTCACGCGGACCTGTTCCAAAGGCAAGTTCAGCAGTGGAGAGGATGAGAACACCAAAGGGTGTTTATCGCTGGATGCGAAAGCCGAGAATATAATTGCGATTCGATTTTTTTAAATTAATGCATAACACCGCGTGGAAATATTTGAGAGATTTACTGCTACACTCACCCGGGATGTGGAATGTGCGTCCAATTACTTCCCATTCCATTGGATATGGAATCCTTTTGACTGAAAATCATTTTCTGGGACAAAAATAACATCTGAAAACATCATGGGTGCGAGAGAATAATTTTGACCGTTATCTATGCCAATAAAAGCACATATCATTGACTGATCACGATATCTTTAGAACCACTGAACATATTTAAATTAAGTCTGGCGCATAACTCATTGCCAGTGCCATCGTTGATCAATAAGGAATCTTTTTTCTTTTTCAATAACTACTCCTCGAAACTCCACGTTCTTAATCGAACGGTTTTTTTAAATAGATTTTTTGGGTATTGCCCAGGAAAATTGCAGAGGCAAACTATAAGCTCAAAGAAGTTGCGTTTGTTAAGTTATTTACATGGTTTTTTAGTATCATCACCCTAAATGACTGATATCGGAGGAATGACTGAAAAGCGCTGTAAAATGCTTAATTAAAAAAGTAAAAAAAACTACAATTCACCCTGCTTTACGCTGCATTACGTTACTCTTTTCTAGAGGTCAACTGCCACTGGGTGGTTTTTTTAATAGGTCATCAGTAGCATAAAAAGTGAGGACACGAATTTGTCTAACTTGTTTCTCACCCATCTTTGCAGCGAGAGAACCCGCGAGTAACAGATAGAGTTAGTTAGTTGAAATAACAAAAGCGTCGAGACTGGAAATTTAAAATAACCCAACAAATACAACTCATCGATCTGAGAATAATAGTATATGACCTACTGTAGCATTTTTACGTAGATATGTTCATTTTTATAGCATCATATCCATATCCATCTGGCAAGAGAACTGTTAAGTTTTCTCATCTCCGAGAAACCGAGCTCCTAGGTCCGAGCTTCTTGGTAGTTTAATTGTTTATACATTAAAAAAACATCGATGATTCTGTTTTAAAAAAGGTGCCGATATTTGTCAAGAGAATATAAAGATGGTTTGTTCACATGCAGTGGTAGAATAAATTAGAGTGTATCTAACCTAATTATCCTGGTATTCTATATATTGGTACTATACAGAACTATATCTGAGCAAAAGTTCGTCAACAGGTATTTATAATTAAGGTGATTTATTTTCTCGACCTTGATATATTAACATTATTTCTGGAGGCATAGATATAATTATATTAGTAGATATTTCAAAGAATTTAGATCTTTATGGTCTTATCACGCTAAGAATGTCTGATATTCGTGGAAAAAGCAATGTAAAAAGTGTCATTTAAAATAAACAAGTAAAACACTATAATTCATCTAGTTATATGATGACCTGCATGGAGCTGTTGACGATACTGTTTTCTAGATATTTATAATGAGATTTAAACGGAAAATAAAATTTACATCCACGTAGAAATGTTTTTTGCGCTTAAGTAGGGACGCGTTATTTCAAATTAAATAATATTATGGATAAGGAAATCATGAATACAAATTATTTTCGATTGGCCGTATAACTCGGGTAAAATGTTATGTTTTGAACGGCTGTTGCGCTCGATTTATAGACATGGTTATGTTTAACCGGTACTTTCGGCAGTAACGCTTTAAAATGGTACCTGATAAAACTGGATAGACAAAATAATGGTAGCCGGTAGAACCGAATAGTGGTATTTTGGCCCATTCCTATTTTGCAGCATATTAGGGTGTACATATTTTCTAGGCCTCTTAACTTACAAAAGAGTGGAGTAACACGCCCTCTACCGTGACTCCCCTGCCGGTCAAAAGGAGGTGGGGGACTGCGGAGCGGCCACTATCTCTTTTCCCCTCAAGTCACGCCGCGATTCACCCCCTTAGAAATCATTCAAAGGCGATCTTTTATTTTCCATCCCCCGATGACGGAGTGCCCTTACGAAATTTCGTCGCATTGGGAGAGTGAAGGCTGCTCCTACCCTGGCGACCCTTTTTAAGGGGCGTTTTCTCCTCGCCGAGAAGCGAGGCATTGTGAAGACAGTGAAAGGTTCGGGAGACCCCCTTAAAGAAAGCGACAACAAAATATCTCCTTTTTATTTTTTCTCCCTTCCTTCTCTCCCGGTTTGGGCGACGAAGGAAACGAGAATGACCCACCGTTTTCTTAAAAAAAGACAGGGAGAGGGAGGGTTTTAACTGCGAAAAAGACGAAAGATTTCTTTCGAAGGGACAATAAAAGTCATTTTAAGGGATTTTTTTTCGGGAAAAGCTTTTTGAGGTCTTCGAAACTGGAACGTCAATACAAAAGACGTTCATTGCTTTCTCTGTCATTCGGCCGGAAGTAATGAGATGGAGAAAAGGCCAAGGGGTACCCGAATTGGGAAGAAGAATGGCCATCTTAGTGGAAAGCTGGAGTAGAGAAGAAGACATTTATCTTTCTTATGCAACGAGACAACATAATGCTTTATTGCGACCATTAAGAGCTCCCATTTCCAACGGGAGTCTATATTTTTTTAAGTCATCCAATCTAGGCGCATTCATTTTATCTAACTTGATCTAGATTGCTGTGCTCGATTGAATGGCTCTGCATGATAGTATTTATTTTTTGGATCAGAGTTTACTTCCGAGTTCACAGATAATCTTTATGGATGCACACAGAACATCCACTAAATTCGGTATTTTTAAGATACATTTATTCTTATTAAATTCTTAAACAATGAATACTATTGATGCTCCAAATCTCCTACATTTTCCAAAAGAGCCATAAATTAGCAGGGACTGAATTGAGGCCAGGCAACTCCAACCATACCAAACATATTGAAGGTGCCATTCATTTCTCCATGTCACAAAAAAGTTTCAATCCAAAATTTACCCAACCAAAGTAGCTAATTTAATGTACAGCATACCATCCGTTTAAAGTTTGATGGTACCGTAGACAGCCTTTGTAAGCTGTATCAATCTAAATCACAGATAAAACAAGAGAGGCACGGATATTTTCATGAAATTTTGGTGGAAGGACTTCGCATAACTCAGGGTTATGTCAAACGCCACATTTACACCTGAATACGATGCGGGGCATCACAGGTAAAAGGAAATAATACTTCTCTGAAACGATTGTGTGAAATGTGTGAAGCTACGGTTCATTTTTATTCTATCATGCAAATTATCGGCTCATTCATTTAATGTGTCCTTTGATTAAAAAGGAAAATGAAGTTGGCGGAATTAGATTACAATTCTCAAAATCATTTCCCATTTTAACGTTATTATACGGTTTGAGTTTTCTTCAAATGAAGTTACTTAGTGGCACATAGATAGAAATTAATATCGATTAATATCGAATAATAAAATTATATTACAAAACCAAAAAACCTTGTGTTCTTTGTTTATGAGAATTATTACAATGAATTCTTAGACATTTTTGTGAATGGGGATCTGGAAAACGCTGAAATTAAAAACAGGGTAATCTGTAAACAGGGTAACATACAAAGCAACATGCTTCCTTGACAATCGTGGCTCTGTACATGGTTAACGGCTGTACCAGGCTAGTTTGTTACTACAGCTCCCCTTAAAGTGTAGCAAAACTAATTGGAATATTGAAGAAACGACTTGGAACTGTCGTGGAAGTAGATTGACCAAAACAGTAAAAAAATCGGAAAGCCTTTGCCACCATAACGAAAGTAAGTCTGTTAATCACTTTTTGATCTTTCACGTTAGTCTTATATGATTGAAGGGGTAAAAGGCCCCGACTTAAAAATATATATTGTATACAGTTTTCATTCAATGATAAAATTCTGGTTTCTAAAATATTTTATGCTGGGATATTTCGAGAAGTAAAATATTGAATAAAAGATAAGGGAAGGACGTTATCATTCTACCATAAGGACAGCGTATAAAATTTGAGGCGTTTTTCAAATCCAGAAATTGTCATTAACAGTCCTATAACCCCCAGTTATTTGTCCACAGATTAAGCAAGTAATGTTTATTCTACAACGGTAAACTGTAAAAATCGGGGAAAAAAGGTGCCTACTTGTTACAGAGATACTGCCCCGAAAGATGCCCTCGAATTTCGAAAAAGCGAAGAGCAATCGTCGATACTCAGGGAGAAGGGTCAAAGTTCGCAAAGGCATCATTGCGTGACCGATTTCGCGGGAAAGGTTTTGTATCCCCGTCGGGTGCACCACCGTTAATCAAGAGTTATTGAATTTCCTTTTTCGACTCCTCGCATTAAAAATAGCGTAAGAAACGCTCCCAACACTATCATCCCTCTATCTCCGTCATTCGGTTAATTTTGATCGATGGCCGCCCTTGAACATCAAAGTTCGCGAAAGATTTAAAAACGAATAAAGCTTTGAAAACAGTGCGTTGTACTTACAATTAACGCCTGGTCTGTACCTCTCCAGCGTCAATTGGTAGATTCTTTTAATGCCACTTGAAATATTATGCTTTCGCTGATGACCTGCTACGGCGTCCGCAGAGCATAAGTTGGAACCTAAATCCACAGATCAGTTGAATATTACATTTTAGTGAATGCTTTTCTTTGCCGTACGACCTGACTTCAGCGCCGATTCCATCAAAATGGCTCAACTTCATTTTAAGAGCAGTGGCATTTCGATAATTACACGAAAGCTAAAATGATCTTTCGGCTTATTTGACTACCAGTTTAATATCGGAAAAAACCGTTATTCAATCCGTTTTCCGAGCGCTATTTTGTCATTTGTTTCACCAATAATAATGAAAATTAAATATTTGAAAGAATAATGCAGAAAGATATTCGTAAATGTTTCGAAAGTTATCATGCGTAGATTTCATCCTTTTATTGCCTTTTGTTTATTACCATTTTCGTCTCGGGAAAAAGACCGTTATTCAATCAGTTTTCCCAGCACTATTTTATATGTGTCACCTATTAAAATTGAATATGTGAAAAAAATAATGAAGAAAGGCATTTTATCAATGTTTCAAAAAACTAAAATGCGTAAATTTCATCTTTCTATTTCCGTTTAATATCCGAAAACTATTCCTCCCAACTATAAGATTTTAGTAAAAAAAAGAATCAAAAAAATCCCTGAAAAAATGCACTTTTATCACTCACACATTCTTGCATTTAAATTTATGTAGCGTAACCTTTAATGGGTAAAATGAAATGCGTTAAGCTTTTAAAAATTAAAAGATTTTGTGGACTCTATCATAATGAGAATATATAAGGTTTTTATAGGCTGCGAGAAAACGTAGCGAAATGAAATTTTTAATAATGTTAACGCGTAACTTTCAAAACCTAAATTTCATGTTGGTTTGGAAGGAGCGGGGGATAAGAATGGAATGCCTCGTTTTCATTTTACGAGTGAACCGTGGGAATGTTGGCGTGAGGAGGGGACACATCTAATCCACCGCATCCATTTTCCTTCGTTCGCAGGCAAAACGCTTTCCTCTCATTCCCACTCATTCTCCCTCTCTTCATTCCTCTTTCTCCCCCTCCCCCCTCAATGACCTTTCACGCAACGAGTAGATTATACAAAACGAGGTTTTTTGGAGGTACGTTCCCCGTGCTTGGATTCCACCAAATGACCTCCCCCCTGCCCCCCCTCCGCACCCCCTGGCGCCGTAAAGCATTATCACCTCGAAAGGCATGACCCCTGGAATCCGAGATTCAAAAGGAAAGATTATTAATGTGGACTTTGATGGGGAGCGTTAAGGTCACAGACTGAGAAACAGCGCGTAATAAAAAACATCAATATCTGCACACTACCTCGCTAGCCGCAGCAGCAGGGGTCAGGGGCAGAGGGTGTTTTGACACCAGACATTTAAACAATGGAGAGAATAGCGGAAACGAATAGGAAGAGGACGAATAGTGAATTATGAGAATATTGAGTCAATGGAATGTCTTGTTAGTGTTCCGCTCCGTTTTTGTAGAAGTCACCAATGGTGATAGGAAAAAAGAAACTTTAGCACCCGTCAGTTGTGCAGTATATCTCTCTTGTTTTGTTTATTTTATCTGAAGGTATAATGAAGAGGGCCTAATATCCTCCGCGCCATTCTGAAACTCGCAAGATCTGCATATTTCAAGTAATTTTATCCAAGTGTCTTTCTAGAGAACCTTATATTTTTTTTGGAACAAAATAAATCCATGGATAGGAAATTTATTGTTAATATTACTCGTCAAAACATTAATTTAACGCACGAAAATTTCGGATGCCAAAAATGTCCACGAAGCCTCGTATAATGTGGCGATTTCAATTCGCAGGCAATCCGCACAACAGACTGACCACACAGTTGTCACCTGGCCTCCGATTAATCTTTTACGTCCATAGAGTATGGATGGACAACAGCTGTATTAGCTGCGGCTCGAAAATTAATGGAACGGTAAAATGCGCAATGAAGCACAATACTAACACAAAGCCAACTAGTATTGGAAGAAAACGAATTAAGAATCTTCTTATTCGGATTTGGGAAAGTGCAAAACAGTTTAACTCGACCGATAGAATATTAAGAGAAATAGATGCTATTCTTACCACCCGAACTAATTCTCAATTCCGTCGAGGGAGAGAAGGAGTTTTATTCAGCCAATCAGAGCAAGGCAGAGAGTGCGGAAGGAGTAGCTTTAGCGATTGCAGTGTGAATTTCAGGAAATGACAAATTAATATAAATGCTTAAAAGAAATGCTTTTAAACAAAAATAAATGGAAAATTAGGCATGAAAAGCATGTTGGTCAGTACTGAACGGGATAAAAACATTTAGAACTGAATCGTGCCTAGACCCAGTCTAATTTTGACTTATGTTCCAGAATTCTTCAGAGTTGTTTTTATATGATATGTTTCATTTCATGCACATTTTGTACTTCTACAACTTAGCATCTAGATCGGTAGAGCTGCGCTATAGAGAATGGATCATCCTTGATTAACTAATCACATGTCTAATATTGAAAAGGAGAAATTAGATCACAAGTAAATTATTTGCAATTAAAGCATATTTATGTTGATAGAGTTTAACTAAATAGTGAGGCAACTACAAGCAGCCATTCAGAATGGTTTAACATCCCTTACTTACTTATTCATAAAATTCATTAATTGCATATTAGGTTTTTTGATTTTCATGAATGTAATTTCGATTAATAATTACGAATAGATTTACACTATGTATAAAAAATAAATTTTTCTTTTTATATATTTTTTTGAAAATGGATAAATACTATTTATGAAATTAAAATACATTTAAAAGAGCCAGGACATAAAATATGTTAGATACCGATGAATTGGCTGCGCTACACCGATGCTTCTCTTTTTTTATGGAGACGCATTAACAAAACTCGTTCTGGTAAATTTTAAAGAGCCCGTCATCAAATAAATCAGTTTATTTCCAATTTTTAAAATAAATTCGACAGCTTTGTTGGGATGGGATCTAAGTGAAGGGCGAAAGCGAAGAGAGAGTGCTTTTTCATTTCCTCGACGACTAGTCCCGAATGGGCGCGAAATAGTTCCAACTCCATGAAGCAGATGGCGGGCGCGGTTGGAGTGCTGAAAGCTAGCGTGGCGATCAAGGAAGGGGGAGAGGCGCCTCCTCCTCCTAAGGAAGGGAGGAAGGAGTTGTCGAAAACAAGTAAGATGGATGAGCGAGTCGCTCAAAGAGGGATTGCTCTGACAGGAGAGGAAGCTTGTCCTCCAAGGGGTCGACGACCCTAACGTCGACGATGGCATCGGCAAGGGCAAAGTGCTGAATGGAATTGTGCGCGTATCTTTTAAAGGCAAATGGTGTCAAAAGCGTGGAAATAGAAAAATAAAAGTATCAGATAGTATCCCTTTGCACTACCGAAGGTGTCCATTGCTTGAAGCGTCTTCTTGTGTATCGGGGCATGTGCATGTTTTACATCACTACTAATATTTTCCGGAGTGGATAATATTTTCGGCTTCTTAGATTGAAAATTTGATACTCTTTCGTCCTGTGAACTTTTTCTGAAAACACAAACGTTTAATTTTAGAGGTATCAATGAAGATTTTTTTTAAATTTAAAATTTGAAGACCTAATAATGAAATCTCTCGGCAATCATGCCAATACTTGGGACCAAAATTATTTCATTCACTGCCAAATGACGTGGACAAGGCAGAAACGGAATTTGGATTCATTAAAAGGGTTAAACAATGGCTTATGTGCAATGAGGAGGAAGTGGAATTTTTACTTAAAAAGGTTATATAAAATGACATTAAAATGTATTAACTGAAATCGGCAAATGATTTGTACGAGTATGATCTTATATCTGTACTTAATTTTGTTTATGTATGTGAATATATACATATTCAGGTATATTTAAAATTGTGTGTATATTTAGGTGTTATTTTTGAATAGTCATGAGAAATAATTTCCCTGCATGTAGGTTCTCTAGAATATGAACTCACCAAGTTATATAAAAATGTAATAACTGTTCACTAATATAATAATGTAACTTATAGGCATGACATAGCACCTGCTCTGCCGTTGTAAAACTATTCATAATGCTAACCCCTAAACATGTTTTACTCTGGGGTACCTATATCCCATGTATTTGTAAAAATTGTATTATATTGTACTGTAAATTCTATATGAATTGAATAAAATAATATATTATTACTTTATCTGAAATACCCACATTTTTCAATATCTCACAGCCTAAGCATTTTCACCTCTTTTAAGCATTTTTAAAAACCTCAATGATTTCCGTAATTACCAAAGAACCGATGCAAACGATTCAAAATTATGTCACTTACGAACTTCTTGAACGGTTTTGCGTCGAGATACACTAATTTATCGCAGGCGGAGAAGCGTGAGATATTACAGACCATATTCTTCTGTGTGATGACGTCGCCAACCATCTCAATATTTCTTATACTTTCCGAGTTAAAAAGAAACGTTTAACACGCAAAGTATGGTTGCACCACCACCTACCTTCACGTTCGTACGAATTACATAGCTATTTAACGCAAAAAAATTCAATCTTAACATGCAAGCATTCAACATCCGTGGCAATGAAATTGAAAACCACCTTTCTTACATATCCGTTTGCTGATAAAGAGGTTCGGTGGTTTTACTCAATTTAAGAGAATTCGATGAAACTTGCTGGTAACATTAATTTGGTTGTCTTAATATGGTTAATGATGGTTGGTGTAACCTGATTCTTTTCAGAATTATTTACCGCAGATTTCTTAAGATATTTGAACGAGAAGTGGGCATGAAAATACACGGGTTGTTATGGGAACGCAAGGCTTTATTCATCAGAAAGATCCTTTTCTAATTATTCAATGTGTAATAATTTATGTCAAATTTATGTATGTAATGTATATGTAATAGATTTTTACTCCGAGCGCTTGAATAAATCCCTCGCGCGCGTTGCAGATCGTGTGAAATTGGCACCAAATGGGTAAGGTACTTGAACGTGGATGCATAACTTGCAGGATGTAGAAGAAAAGACATAAGAACGTGTAGTTTCATGCCCAATTCACGAAGTTTCACGAAAAATAATTTCAGGAAGTTTCATTGAATAATCTGAAGTTGGGTAACCGAAGCTCCTTAACTACTACACAGTTAACGGGCATTTCATAACATCTTCATCATCACAATTCATAAGCGTCCAGAGTGGTTTTGATAAGACATTAACGAGGTGACGGGGATTCACTTTGCTTGATTAGATGCCAACAGACTCGGGTCCAATAAGTAGCGCAAAACGCGCGCCATCTTTAAGTTTTACATGCTCGAAGGGCATCAGTTCAGAAATGAGACAATCGGTTTAACTAACTAACGTCACCAGCCAACATGCATTCTCACAGCACAAATCGTTACTCTTGTGCTGCCCTCTCCAGGAACTACAACGAACGAGTGAAAATCAATCAGCTAATCTCGAAAGTAATTAGAATTCCCGCATCACCGTGACATTTTGTATAGCTCGAAATTGTTTCAAAAGCGAATTACACTCGTCTTATTGTACTCAATTCATCAACACGAAATTGTCGTCCTCGGTAGCGTCGGGGTAACGTCCTCTACTGCCAACCCAAAGGTCGCGGGTTCGAGTCCCGCCTGGGGAGGAATTTTCCTGTTTTCCAACGCCTGATGTAAAATGGCCCTCGAGGCTGTATTCAGGTTGATGAAATAAATAGATAACATTTCACCCGGCCGTCAATGTTGCTTGCCTTATTTGATTATCGTGCATGATCTTTTACGGTTTCCTCCGGCGACACCAGCGCTCACCCATACAACGTTGGCAGCGTTAGGAACTACTAGTGCAATGGTTGGCTTTGATTGTGACGTCACTAAGCAACAAGCATCGCATCTCTGTCGTCCATGACGTAAACGAATACAATGCACTGCCTATTGATCACACACACGTCTTTTCGGGCGTTAAATCTAGGATATTCCGGCTTATTTTTTCCTGGTGTACTTAATGTTTCTTGTTCTAAAAATTACGTTTATCCTTAACTATTACACGAACAAATCTTGAATATATATATATATATATATATATATATATATATATATATATATATATATATATATATATATATATAAATTCAAACTTACAGGAGGTAGGAGAAAGAGGAAAAGATAAAGAATTCGTTCTTACGGGAACGTTTCGAACCAGTTGGTCCTTCGTCAGCTCTAGAAGTGAGCAGTTAGTACTGCCCTGGGGAAGGGGAAGGTAGGGGAGGAAATGAAGGAGGGGAGGGGAACTAGGAGGGGAGGGGAACTAAGAGGGAACAATGTTGCACCTGGCTGTTTTCGGATGGGAGAAGTTTCAAGCAGGGAGAATTATAACAATGTTGCAATACTGAGGGCACTAAATATTGAGGGTCAGTGACTAAGGGGGGGGGGGGGAGAAATGGAGTGTGGGGAGGGGAACTGGAAGGGGTATTTAATGTGACAATGTTGTGTCAGCTAATCAAAGGAAAATTTTGAAGTAGGGAGGAGTTCTTGAAGAGTGAGAAATGCAACAGTGTTGCAAGGCAGAGGAAAATTATAATTGTGACAATAGGGGGCAGAGGTATTCATGGGATTAATGCAATACATTGATTCCGGGTGGGGAAAAAGCTTTACAAAACCTAATTCCTAATTCCTAACCTTCCTAATTTGGACTCACGGACCCGAATCCCTCTCTTCCTTCATTTCCGACCTAAATTCCACATCCTCTATTTCTTTCACTTCTACCTCCTCCTGCACCCACATAACTTTCCTAGATACTGAAATTTCCCTGTCTAATAACAAGTTTTTGACGTCCTTGCACATTAAACCAACCAATAATCAACAATATCTCCATTTCGACAGCTGCCATCCCTATCATACTAAAAGTGCCATTCCATTTTCCCTGTCTATTCGCGTGCACCGCATCTGTAACTCCCAAAACTCCCTTGACCATCACCTAGCCAATATTAAAACTGCCCTCCTTAAACGTGGATATCCCTCCTCTCTCCTTGAGCGACGCATCTTACCTTCCACCACGCCCTATGCTCCACCCCCTAAAACTACCACTAAATCGCCCTTGAACCTTTGCACTACCTTCGTTCCGGGACTTCATAAGGCAAACCTTGTCCTTAAGTCGCTTTTCCCCATTCTGCACGACAGTCCCCTTACTGCTGACTTAATTCCCAAATGTCCCACTATCACTTTCAAAAGACCAGCAAACCTAAAATGTATTCTACGTCCCTCCAAACCCACTCCCACTTTGATTCCTCCCAAAGATCCCGGTTCATTTCCCTGCCATAGACCCAGGTGCAAAACTTGCCCTTTAATTCGAAATATTTCAGTGTTCCAAAGTCCCAATACCCCAATCCCGTTTCCCATTTCCTCCCATGGCAGCTGCATATCCTCCAATGTAGTTTACCTTTTGCAGTGTAATAAGTGCCCCGCGTTCTACATCGGTGAAACATCCACGCCCCTATCTATCCGTATGAACGGCCACCGAGCTTCCCCTCCCCACTTCCCTGTCCCTAGGCACGCCTCAAAACATGGACTCCAATTCGACTCATGCTTTTCTCTTTCCGTCCTCAATACCCTTCCCGCCAATACTTCGAACACACAGCTGAGAAATACTGAGATGTCGGTGATCTGGTTTTGTAAAGCTTTTTCCCCACCCGGAATCAATGTATTGCATTAATCCCATGAATACCTCTGCCCCCTATTGTCACAATTATAATTTTCCTCTGCCTTGCAACACTGTTGCATTTCTCACTCTTCAAGAACTCCTCCCTACTTCAAAATTTTCCTTTGATTAGCTGACACAACATTGTCACATTAAATACCCCTTCCAGTTCCCCTCCCCACACTCCATTTCTCCCCCCCCCCTTAGTCACTGACCCTCAATATTTAGTGCCCTCAGTATTGCAACATTGTTATAATTCTCCCTGCTTGAAACTTCTCCCATCCGAAAACAGCCAGGTGCAACATTGTTCCCTCTTAGTTCCCCTCCCCTCCTTCATTTCCTCCCCTACCTTCCCCTTCCCCAGGGCAGTACTAACTGCTCACTTCTAGAGCTGACGAAGGACCAACTGGTTCGAAACGTTCCCGTAAGAACGAATTCTTTATCTTTTCCTCTTTCTCCTACCTCCTGTAAGTTTGAATTTATATATTTGTGGCCAATTGGCGAAAACTTCCAAAGATTATATATATATATATATATATATATATATATATATATATATATATATATATATATATATATATATATCGCCAATTGGCCACAAATATATAAATTCAAACTTACAGGAGGTAGGAGAAAGAGGAAAAGATAAAGAATTCGTTCTTACGGGAACGTTTAGAACCAGTTGGTCCTTCGTCAGCTCTAGAAGTCTAGAGCTGACGAAGGACCAACTGGTTCTAAACGTTCCCGTAAGAACGAATTCTTTATCTTTTCCTCTTTCTCCTACCTCCTGTAAGTTTGAATATATATATATATATATATATATATATATATATATATATATATATATATATATATATATATATTTTTTTTTTTTTTTTTCAAGATTTGTTCGTGTAATAATATGTAATAATAATAAATTGACTAATTTAGAGTACCTACGAAAAACGATTTACTTAGGTCTTGACTCAGGGAAAACTTTTCCTTTAAGATAATGAAAAAATAAATTTGTGTTTTTGATATTTAAAAAGACTACTCTATTTTTGTAACACCGTTTATTATGGATTCAAACACTCATTATTCACCAGCTTTTTTATCCGGATTTTTGATCGCCCTTTTCAAGGTAATCATGAAATGTCACCACCATTGTTGCATCAGTGGTCTTACGGTTACGTATTTGTTTAATAATTATGATCCAGAGACGTGATTGGTTAGCGGAAATGCAACTAACTACATGATTTTCAACGACGTTCTAAACACCTTCGATGGCTCACCACATGTGATTTCTTCCTGGCAACTCGCCTGATAAAAAAAAAAACTATCCGATCAAAAAGATAGACCCCAGATATTTTTTTAGTATTATTTTACAGCATTTTACCGCCAATTTTTAACTGGTTCAAAATCCTATTTTGTGCTTCCGATGGTATGAATTGAAACGATGGTAAGAAATTCGTTAGTGTGATGGCGGGGCACAGGGTCGGGCAAGGAATCGTAGTTGTGTGTGCTTCTCTCCCTCTCCGCTATGCGGCGTTGAAAAGGATTACCCACTGGCGGTTGTTAACCTTCTCTCTGCAGTTAATCATCTTCCCACGATGATAAGGCCGCGTGGATGACATTGATGAACGATGCAAAGATAAGACCGAGATATGAGTGAGCATAAAAAGACACAAAAAGCCGAAAAAGAGCGAGAGTATAAAAAAATAATAATATTCCGACCAGAAAATCCGCAGCTGAGCACCTTATAAGCCATCATTCGCCTGGCCCCTTCCCCCTAAACGTAAGACACTTAATTAAAGGTTAGGTTTGGCACGCACGAATAGTGTTGTGCAAAAGGGTATATAGTAGGGATGGGCAAGTAAAAAAAATATATCGATAGATATCGTATCAATATTTAAAACATGTATCGATAGTTATCGAGCCAAAATTATCGATATTTTGAAAAATAGATAATTTTGCCAAAACAAGTGGTTCCTTAAAGTTTCACCAAAATATATAAAAAATGTTGAAGTAAAATTTGGAAAATTATGGACATGTAGAAGTAATAAAAAAATCTTTTATTTTGACAATCAATTTTAATCAATCAAACCAGTATTTGTCTGATATTGACATCAGAAGAACTCTCTGTTTTACATGTTCCCCGTTAATCTACTCCTGTTGTCCGGTACCACGAAGTTAACTGCAGAAGCCACCCCTTCGAATGGAACAGATGAGGCTTGGCATATTAAGTACTTCAGCGCGATTTCCGAAACAACCGGTGTGAAGTGTCGGGAGTTTACACAAAACTTTATTGGATCTGATTTTCTCTCCAGTAATGGTTGGTCCAGATACTGCTTCAGCTCATTAGGGACAGAGCTAGGAACCTCTTGCGTAGTAGTGCTAAGAGATATCTGTAATAGGTGTTCATGTCTGAACCAAATTGAACTTCTATCAGCGTTTTCTCGTTCTGTTTGTGCATATCGTACTTCTGGAGAACGTTGTCCCATGTTCTAAGCGAATATCATCACTTATTTTCGTTATAGCACTAGACACCGCAGCTGGAGAAAGAACTTTACAACGGTGACGTGCTAAACAAATATATCGAATTTGATACTCGGAAAAACAAATCAATTTTTGATTTATCGACATGAAAAATATCGACGATAATTATCGATAGATTTTAAAAAATATATCGAGTTTTTGATAGATCGATATTTTTTGCCCAAGCCTAGTATATAGAATCGGTATTACATCACGTGTCGCCGGGAGTGAAAAATAAGTTAATCAGGACGTAAATATTTAGATAAAATACCTACGTATTTACATTTATACAATACTTATGGTAGTTTGAGCGAGATATTTCCCTAGTCATAATGGAGACTATATTCGAATTTTATATTTTAATTTCAGCATGTTTAAGAAGTATGAAATAAATATTGTAATATTAATGATGCAAAAATATAGTTATATATGATACAACTTCTCTGTAATTAAATAAATATATCGACACAAATCTCTAACTTGACTCATTTCGGACGGCTAAAAAGTCCTCAGAACAGCAGGTTGTTTTGCGATTCCCTAAAAATTACTGCGGTGAGTAATAGATTAATTTTAATAAATAGTTGAGAAAATATACAAAGTACACACCTTTAGTTTTTTGACGAAATCTAGATGCTATAAATTCCATATCTTTTTCAATATTCTCCCTCTGAAGCGCAAAGCCGTAATCTATCCCAGATGTAAAACAGCTTATATTTACAGGCAAATTGCTCGAAAAGTAGTTCGGCAAGGGGTTGATAATATTTTGATATAATTGGAAACATGGGGAGTTTTATTCTTTAAAATGGGATCAAATTCAGCAAATTCTAGGTGAAGTGATTTTTCGCTCAAATTATCTTAATAGTTAATAAAGTCTCATCACTTCCAAATTATACACGAAAAGAAAATGAGAAAAATGCATCTGAATACAAACTTTAGCAAAGCAACCGCACGTTAGTTAATTTGAAAACGTTTTGATTGTCTTCGATTAATTAATTTCAAAGCTGGAGAAAAAGGAATCCGGGCATCCAGCCATCCAGAAAGGCTGGTTATTTAATCCAGTAAACTGATGGCTGCAAGTGAAGGCTATCAGTTAAAATTGAGCTCAAAAGAGTGTTATCTAAAATGCGTTATACACTACGTGCTCAGTAGATATATATAACAGACCTCTTCAATTTGAAACGCCGAAAAAAAAGTGTTTAGTCTCTACGCAGTGTCGCTTCCACGTGTTTGTTTACATCATTGACAACGGAGTTCAAAATCCTTATTGACAAGTGACGTCACAATCAAAGCCAATGTCTCCGCGTTTTTTTAACTCCGCGTCAAAAATCTCTGTGCAACAAAATGGTCTTTTACTTTTTTCTCCCTCCCTGATAGACTTAATTGCAGTCTCACAAGCGACAGTAGCCAAAAATACTGACAGACTCGGCATAAGTTAGTTAACCCTTTAACTGTGCAAATAATCTGAAATATAGCTCTCCCCAAACGCAAACGTTTTTCTAAATTTTTGCGTAATTTTAAAATTTGTCACTTTTTATTTAAAGGAAAATTAGTTTTAAAA
Source organism: Pyrrhosoma nymphula (assembly GCA_963573305.1). NCBI lineage: Eukaryota > Metazoa > Arthropoda > Insecta > Odonata > Coenagrionidae > Pyrrhosoma > Pyrrhosoma nymphula. Next base: position 170,881,154 of record OY754329.1, on the reverse strand, counting down.
TTTACAATGAGTAATTATCGTCTGATTTTACTGTTGAATACGAATTGTTGAACTGTTTTTTTTACTAAAAGACGAAAACATATTTAACACCTATATTCATATTCACATACTTCAAATCGCCCATAGACGATAGGAGCAGTCTGATACGGCGATCGCTTATAGACGATGGGAGCAGTTAAAGGGTTAAGGAAGTAAGTTAGCTAAGGAAGTGAGTTGGTAGCCTCTTGTCTAACCAGCCTCCATGTCGACCGGCGTTAGTAGCTAGCGTCATCAGCAGCAGTGTCATAAATCCGAAAAATCTTCACCACTTCCCCCGGCTTCGAATCTCAGCATTGAACACCGCTCGAGATTATTTCGATCAGGTAATACTAAGAAGCTCGCAATTTTGAGTTTGTTTGAAACAATATGTGTCTGAATATGTATCTGAATATGTGTCTGATATTATGATTATTGCGACTCTAATCGAGATATTCGACTCCAACAACGATATTGCGGTGAAAAACCCGGAATCGGAAAGGCTGCGTGAGATTTTTACGAATGGTTTGGAATTCACCAAATTCTCGAACCCTTCGTGATTGTACCACGTGACTCCTTAGTGACGTGATCGAAATTATTTCGGGCGTTTCAAACACACAACCCCCTTGGAAACAGATACTTGCATCGAAAAAGCAAAGATAGTACTTGTGAAATTGAAAAGTTGAATGACAGTAAATTTCTCCTTTCTATATAGCTCAATATGTGGTTAATGACAAGATCTCGTAAAATTAACTTCAATAAGAATTAATTATCGGATACGCTGGTCTAGACAATTGAAGACAACAAAATATAATATCCACATAAACAATGGTATTTCAAGAAAAACATTCATGAAACAGTTCGGAATACATTGGTCAAAAATAAACGTCACCTGTGTTTGTAAACATTAATTCGCACATTTGATGCAGATAACGGTCATTGCTTTAGACCTAATCTTATAGCACGATGAAAGCACTTAAATACCTTGGGTCAGAGCCGAAATTATGTGAATCATAGGCCATTACATGAAATTTCATCGCAAGAAAATAAACATTTGGTTTTTAAGTGAAAATGTTTTAAGTGTATTATTTCCCATTCTTTACTCTTCCAAATAAAATGAACTCGCTTGAATTTTCAATTGATTTCAATGCTATTCCTGTTCGGGAAATATTTTTTCGGACTCGAACTGGGTTGAAGTTATTGTAATTTTCGCTGTTGCCTCGTGGTTATAGAACAATACCATTCCAATTACAAAACTTTCAAGCCCTTTGACCAACCAGAAGTGCCCTAGCAAGAACAAACTCCATTGAGTGACTGAGTATTAAGCTAGATGCACCCTTATCTATCGTAATCTTAAATGAGTGACAGTTGTAAGAATGAATGTAAACTTTAACTCGGAAACTGCTCTTACCATTTTGACGAGAAAATTTATCTAGAGCGTTTTGAGCACGACAAACTCATTGGTCTTGCTCTGATCCTCGGGAAAATTTGTTCAAGGGGCCTAGATTACAATTGGAAAAGGTTTTTTGGGACACATCATGAAGAGAATCAATTCAACGTAGAGTATCTTATTTCGTGACTTCAAAATATAATAAAATACACTTACGGCAACGATACTCAAGCTAGATTGAGGACCAGATAAGCGAGTGTTTGGTGGAATTGCGGTTATGTGATTTTCAGCAACGATCCAACAATTAATTTGCTCAGCACGTGAGATTTCTTCAAGTATTCAACCAAATATTAATAAATAATCAGTCGAAGATGGGTCTTTAGATATCAACTTGAATTTTTTCCAATCCCTGCTGGTAAACTTTGCAGAATGGCCAAGTAAGTTATAGAAGAAAAATGCTTCACTTTCTTGCACAAAAACGCAGTCTGATACATTATGGGTACAAGTGCAGTATCTTACACACGACGCAGTTTCAAGGACCAAATGGCTTTTACCGCAACGCTTAAATAGAAGTGAAGAGAAAGGAGAAGGCAGTTTCTTCGGCGTAGCGAGGAATAATCTTCCGCCATTAGCAGCATCCACTTAATACTTCCCCGATTCACAGGCCTCTCAACACAATTTCCTCCCGTTAAAAGAGCTTGCTTCGAGAGTTGCGGCTTGGTTTAAGTATCCTTTCCTCTCCCCCACCCCTTCCCCCTCTCACTTCTTAAGGAAGAGATCGCGAGACGGATGTTGGAATTTAATGGAAGGGAAGCTCGCAGGGATTGCGAGGTCAAATTTCGGACCAAGGGAGATATTTAAACGGTCAGCACACAACAGGGTAAATTGACCTTGGGATTTCCCAGGGCAATGGGGAGAGAAAGTTTTGCATGCTAGGGTGTTTGGAATACATATGAGCATCTAGCTGGCAGAAGTAGTTGAGGCCGGGAGGGGGAAGTGGGAGGAGAAACTGTAAGCCGCATTAGGGCAACAAAAACGGGAAGGTCAACTACACCATGAGTAATACAAGGCATTAGTTTTGATCCTCCTATTTGGGACGCACAGTGCCGGCCAAATTTAACGCAACGCTCTTTTTTGCCCTTCACTGGTTAATGTGCGGAATTTTCCAGAATAAATAATTCACCTGTACTGGGATACGAACCTAGGTCTCTCAAAATAAAGGTGAATTTAACTATTACGCTACCCAGTCGATCTCTTCCACTACGAATATCACAGAGACTTAAATAGGAATTATATTTCTCCTTAAGTACTGAGAAAACAATTCTTCAAAGCGCTCACCTCCCAGCGTATGACATCCGTCTTTGAGGCAAACTGCATAGCCTAATTATTTTTTAACGTGAATTTTACTCTATTTCTCCCGTTATAAGAGAAAAAAATTTCAATTTTTCAGTCATGTTTCATGCAGTATGCGCATGTATTCCTTTCACTAAAATAGGAGAACGGTAGGTCACACATAAAGACGTTGTCTGAGATACTACACTCCATCTGAGCACTAGATCTGGGTTGGTTAAACTTATAAAAATTAATAAAGAATAAAGTTTGCCAGGTGGCTCGTTAAAAAAGTTAAAAGTGTTTTTTATTCATACCTGTTCTTACTGATTATATTTTCTCACACGTTAAACCTTTTTGAGGTAATTCGGAAACTGAGTCGTTTTTTCTACAGCGTTGTCACAGTGAGATTAAGGAATTGTTGGCGACACATTTGGAAACCCGAGCACAACCGAATGCAGTAAAAAAATAAACGGATGAAACCTTCTCGAGGACCATTTATTTCAAAACAAACCTTTATAAAAATCACTATCTATACCTGCGATCTTACGATATCTGATTGTCAATTTAGAGGGTTTCATTTTATATAATTTGTCTACCTAAGATGACTAAATGAAATGGGACAGACTATAGAATAGAAGAGGAGTGAATTGTGTGAGGAATTGGAAAGGAAATTGTGTATCGGAAGTCATGGGATGTTGCAGAAGAGAGTACGAAAATGAGCGGAAGTGTATTTGGAGTCGGAAGAACTAGAGAGCGTGTAGGAAAAAATGAATGGATTTAACTAAATAAAAATAGGGAAAAAGCTAGGATAGGGCAGCATGGAAGAATTTATTAAAACGGAGTCTGTTCTAAAGGGGTAAAACCAAAAATGCAGCACTTTTGACGATGCCTAACATAAAAGAAAATTGCGTGAAGGTCACATGTGTACACGTGAACCAAAACGATAATACTCTCGACAGTAATGCGTTGTGGAACAAAAAATTCACACATTTGAATGTTTCAAGGAAATGATCGTTCACAGCGGGCACTCGGCTATATCGCTTGGACTTGGATCTGATTCGAGCTTCCAGTCCACGTGTTTAGAGTTTTTGTTCCCCGTTGAAGAGCCCAGAATGTTGAATATTCCAAGAATTCCCAATGTAAATGTTTAGAGAGTTGTGGGACGGAGCAAGTGTTCAGACATTACGGAAGAAATTTCGCCTCCCGTCCCGCCAATGTAGTCCGTTTTCTGACCACATAAGCGCTGGAAAAACAGGAGCTGATGATTTGGAACCAATGGGCCGATGTGATCAGAATCGCAAAGGGAGTGTATGAGGTGTTGCTTAGTGACTAGGGGGGAGAGGGAATATTTATGCGACGAGATGAGGAGTAGATCAAGGATTTGGATGTGGTCCAGCTGGGGAGAGAACATAGATTGAGCGGCATAGGCATCTGAAGCGATTGTTTTGAGATGTTTATCCAAGCGAGCTTAACAACACCATTGTATGATTCCCAACACTGCATAACAAAGGAGTTTGGCATTTGAAATATACGTGCTATATCACGTGATCTAAAGGGGAAATAGCGATGTGGCAAGAATCCACCAATTTGATGACTCAGGAGATCAACCTAGCTCGGGGAACAGAGGAAAAAGAGAAAGGCGAAGATAAAATCGAGCTGACAGCGAAGAAATTGTTGCCGTAACAAAGCAATATCTTTGTCTCAAATGAAAGTGGTCAATGGTGTGGACCAGAGTGGACCACTGGTCATTCTCCCACCGAAATCCCGCTTAAATCTTTAGGAAGGCGCATATGATCAGTAGGTAATGGAAATCTTCATTTCCTTAACCCTAAAAATATTTAATCAACGCATCACTGTAGCCTCAAAACACTTTTAAATAAGAGTCCGATCGGACTCTCCGTTTTCAAAATCCACAGATTCTTTATTCAATCCACTCACAGCCCAAACCCTCAAGGCAGTAGTGAGGTACAGCCATTTAATGCAAAGGACAATAAAAATACCAATAAAGTTTACTCCTTATTCACTACTTAAAGAGGGTGTCAATGAAAGAAACCAAACGTATAAAGTAATGGGGGTTTATCACGATTTTTGCTTTTTATTTTATCGTGCAGGGGACCATGGCAAATGATCATTTGCAAATCATCTCTTAAAAGATTACAAAAATTGCCAGAGATAGCATAGCAGTCCAAAGTAGAATGGACGGGCAACCTTCCCTAAACGGCCGTGACGTCATTTCATCCATCGCTTCTTCTTCCCTCTTCTTCCCGATACATTCTAAAAAGATGCCTGAAAATGGCTTTTGTGAAGATGTACACTTCAGCCGGAAATACATCAGCATAAATATTTATAAAATACTTTGAAAAAATATCCGTCTTCACCGGGAATCGAACCACGGGCCTTCGATCCGTGGATGAAATGACGTCAAAGGGAGTTTTGCGGAAACAGAAAAAAATGCAACTTTCTACGATTAGTTATTTGGTTATAAATGTTTCGAAGCAACTCCGTAAATCTATATGAAAACCTTTGCAAATTTGATTTCAACGGTTATATCGAAAAAGCAATCGAACGATAATCCCCCATTGTTGGTTTCAAACGTGTTCCAAAAAGTGACGCCTAAGACATCCACTAAACTTTCTCATTCTGAGAAGACATTCTCTAAATACGATATGAAGCAAGGTTGAACACAAGAACCTATTTTAAAGTCATAATTCACTCCACTCTGGCTTTGAAAATAATATACCATAATGCTCAATTTTGACGAATAAAAAATTTTAATCAAGACCTTTGGTTCCCTCATCTCGGAAGACGGTCGTGGAACTTTCACCTTTCGACACGAAGGGAAGAAATAAAACCTGACTGGAAACCCCAGAGAGAATTAAAACCAGAAGATTTGCCGGGAAAGCTAAAAAAAACCATGCAGCATCAGCAATTTAACTGTATAAAAAGTAGGTTTTAGCGAAACGTTAATACGACGTTTCGCTCGAATGAAGCAACATGACCAACAGATTTGGAGTGTTACTACATACTTAGAGAAATTTAGTAGCACTCCAAATGAGAAAATTGTTCACTTACATAATTTCACTTTAATGGACTTAGGCCCGCATTTATAGTCGTTACCCAGCAGTCCCACAACCCCTAAGCAGGCCCCTTCGTCATAAACGGTATTTATTGTCAAATTTCCACCCCCAGCAGCCCCCTTAGCCTCTCCTAATTCTGGCAGGAGATGCATGCTCCACCAAGGGCCCCCCTTATCGAATAAATAACAAAACAGATATAACTAAACTGACTCTAATTAACGTGCATAGCCTTAAATTAACAATTTCGAAGATTTGGTGTTAATAAAACAACGGTGAGATAAGCTCTTAATCGATAAATATCTGATGTGACGCCAGACTCATTCCAAGGATATTCATATACACTCGCAGTATATATTTTCCCACTATTTCTTCTTCTTGTGGCAGGAAACTGCGTCCGTTTTCTTACTTTCCACTATATCTTTATGCTTCAACACCAGGTCACACAAAATCTTCTTCTCCACACCGTTGAAGCTATTTGCACGTCGAGCGGCCATCTTAACAGTTTTCATGCTGCGTCTGGCTTTTTATTTATCCGAATCCACGTTGATCCCGAGCGTCATCACTGAAACATTTGTGCTGCAAATTCCATTTCCCGCCGTTTGTAGTCCTTAGTTACCAGATCTAACCCCCAACCATCTCCTACCTAGCAGCTTCCTTAATTTTGACTATAGGACGCACAATTCAAGGGGCCTGCTGGGTAGGGGACGGATAAGGGGACTGCTAGGTAACGACTATGTATAGGGCCCTTAATTTTCTAAATGTTTTCTATAATACTGATATGTTTTTTTTTCATCACGATCAGCAGTCATAAATCTGAAGCTTGGTTTGCTACGCCTCTCCACTCCACTCTCCAAACACAAAACAGTTATATCCCTTCGTAAGTGTTCACTTTCATAATTTACCCAATGTGCTTCACTCTTTATTTCCTTTTGTAATTCTTCCCGGATTCATTTCTCCTTCCATTGTTACTTTCAGTTAGGTTATTGCGTCAAAAAATATGACCAGTGAGTTTGTCTCTTCTGCTTCTTAGAGTTTTCGTTCAATATCTTTTCTCTCCAACTCTTTTTAAGACTTCTTCGTACGACTTTTGTATTTTATTCACCATGACGAAAAACACTCAAAATGAAACGAAATGAGTTCTACTTCTAGCTGAGAAATGAGAACACATCAGTTATATTTTATAATGTCTAGCCAACGTTAACCGCAATATAACGGAACTTTTGCGTTAAGTTGACATTATCTGAGAGCATTGGTTATGAATATTCCACCAGACTGTTAATCGGTTAACGTGGGCACTATCGATGGGAGAATGCATTAGCATCGGATTTCATATCGAGAAAATATTTTACCAGAGACTATATATAAATAATGTGGCTTCACAGTAAAGGTTTATGAAGGCCACGTGTTAAATATTCTGGAATTTTTATAAACAAAAATGTCTTCTTTTTGATTCAATCAACAAAATGTACAGAAACCAACCTTTCAACGCTATTATTTTTCTTCGTAAATTGGACTTGTAAATGCATGGCTTTAACTGCGGGAGAGACTGAAAAAATGGGGGAAAAAGAATTCCAATATGAAAGCCATTTTTGCAAAGAAATATGTCTATAAGATGTGAATCCCCCCACAGAATCAAATTTAAAAAAAGCATACACTCCGTTTACCTATACATACGAGTATATATCATTCGTTATTAAGTTTCGAGCAAATTACAGGGTTCGTTGAATTCCTAATGTGTTAATTCAATAGATGTGGCTCTGCAGCCGACCAATAAACTTCAAATTTCATACCTTTATCTTGTTTTTTTTAAATAGCAAAAGCATGCCACCAGCGAGAGCAAAATATTATTTAAAACGATACAAACGAAAAGGTGGAATTTTGTCATTGTTTTGACTCACACAGTCGCGGTGGAACCCACTAAACACCAAGGCTTAGGACATATCTCAGCATCTTTAGGGCCAGTATTATAATATCTAGTAAAGATAATTTCTCTGCATGAAAATATTGCCAATAAGTTCTCCAATCGATAACGCTCTCGTCAAGTTACAGCCTGTATGAAGCAGTACATAGCTACTACTCTCAGTTGTCATAATATAACGTAAATTCTGCATTATTTTGCAGTTAACGTCAAGCAAGCATTATAAAACCGGCCCTAATCACTACAAGGTAAGTTACCAAAATGAGATCTGTCACTAAGTCAAATGTATTACACATTAGTACAAAATACCCTGATATAGGAGTTATGCTAGGGAGTGTGTTTTCAGAACACCTAGTAAGTGCAATTATTTTATCGAAGGATTAGTCGGTACTTTCATTCCGCAATGCTTCAAGGTTTAAAAGAAATAATGATACGAAAACATAATAAACTTTGGAAAGAGGGTCTGCTACTGAGGGGTTAATGAAAGTATATATAGTGTCCAAGAGATTTAAAAAAATATAAATTGTATTATTGGCGAGGGGACGAACGATAATATCGAAAGGAGTGGTAACCGCTGCTGACCGTGGGGATGAAAAATATTTTGGATTCGCTCCCAGAAGATAAAGAGTGGACATAAGAAAGTAAGTAATGGCCCCAAAACTGGAAAGAGGCAAAAGGCGAAAAAAAGGGGGAAAATAAAACAAAACAGCATGAGAGCTGAGATAGGAGAAGAGGGAGGAAAAAAGTTTACCCATGTCAGCCTGGGAAAACTTTTGTAGCGTGCTAAAAGTTTCTGTTATTAACATCGAGGGGGAGATAGCATAGGACTTTTATTCGGAGAGAAAATTCAATGATAAAGGCGAAAAGTCCTCAGCCGAGCACAAGAGCGTAGAAGACATTTTCAAATAAGTATTTGAAATAAGTGAATTTAGTTTTAATAGTAGACGTAGTAGTTTATTTTTTACGTCCTTGGAGGGCTAAGGCTATTTCGCACACACTGTCTGCCACTTGCAGGCCGCGGCAACAATACTGGGATGAATAGGAGGATCACCCCTCCAAATTCGAGCCGAACCCAACGATGCTTAACTCCGGCGATTGAGGGAACCGGTATGTATCTAATGTGGCAGCACGTTGCCCATCTGTCGTCGTCATTAAGTCAAATTTGTATTTATAGCAAAAAAAACAAATTTGGATTCTAAAAAGATGGGCAATAATATTCAAAACACACCATCACCTACACCAGTTATTAAGTTAAACTATTTTGAAAATATATTCACTTTACCATCATATATATCTGTTTTGCAATTCGACTCTTCCATTCTCCAGACATGAACAAAGCGAAGAAGCACACTCCTTTCATAAATATCCATTTATGGAGTACCTATCTAATCCGCATTCTTTCATTACCCACTCATTTATAACCGTATTAATCCTCATGTGCCCGCAAATACTTTTCAGGAACCACATACCGTCTCATTTATCCTACTCTTATTAAGCTTATCCTTACCTATCAAGGAGTTGCAGCCATATTATGACATCTGGATGAGGACAATAGTGCACACAGCAGCGATTCTCGCTTCACCTGACAAACACACTCATTTTTAACTGTTTGCCCAAACACTCAAACATTGGTTGGCCGGGATAAAACTTGCTAAGAAAATGGTGGATTGCGCTAAAAGCTATTCCAGCCAGGTCCGCTTTTCGTCTCTCTGATTGTACTCTGTGCTCGATCATTTCTACTCTATCAGGTGCATGCATAGATTTCAACTTAAACCCGTGTTGAGTAGATTTTATGTAGCTTTAATTTTCGAGAGAACTGGATGTCGATTTAGGAATGTACTTAACGTAAATTGAGAATGCCATAGGTTTAACTTTCTCTGTTGTATTGATTCCGGGACCAAGATTAAAACGACGCTATGATTGCTGCTTCAAGAGTCAAATGAGCTTCATTCTAGATTAGATTTCTGACAGTATGATTAGCACAGCCTCATAAGTCTGCTACATACTAATTTATTTCGATTGATACTGGAATAAAATACTTGGGTAGGGTGATGTAAATTCTTCTCGGACTTCCTACCAGGGTCTCCATCTCTGTAGACGTTTCAATGAAAGACTTAAGATGGGATAGCAACGTTCATTTATTCGCCCGGAAAGCATTAAATCTTGGACTAGGATGTTTGAGTATGTGTTAAGTTTTTGATACTAGAGCTATGTCACGGTCACTATTTTCGCTGTAAGATGTTCATATAGTTGTAAATCACTTATCAAACAAGAAGCTTGGGCTAATATTGATTCTTTATAAAATATATCTCATTATGTTGAATCAACGAGGAAAAATTTAACTACAAATAATTACATCTCTCAGCCAGTTGTAAAATCAATTGGAATATTAAGTTTAATAATTAATTAACCTTACATTTATCTCTATCACCAACGCAATCTTACCCTCAGAATGTGTCGAAGACAAGGAGAGCTTCTAGAACGGAAAGATATTTCTGGCCTTAATGATTTTTCCCATGTTTTACCAAGTACTATGTGGAATCTCGAGATAACCTTCCGTATTATTTAGCATCTTGAAATACCATCTTCTTTTAAAAAGTTTTTGAAAAAGAATTGATAGGAAACATTTCATTACTGGTAATGCTTTCAACGCGTAGGTCGATTTGTAGTAGTTTGTGACAGATATCGTGATACATAAAATTGAATAAATGTAGCTTAATTATAAAGAAAAAAAATCATATTTCTCTAATAAGACTGAAATATCATCCACATATCGCAAGCTTTCGGACATTTTCTACAAAAATAAGCCGTTTTGACGCATATATCGTGTTATAAATGTTACGAGAAATATTTTGTATATTTTCTCAGCTATTAAAAAAATAAATAAATTACTCACCGTAAAATTATTATACAATTATAAAGAATTTTGTTATTTATGCAACTTCCTACATTTGTGTTTTATGTCCTTTGCATCCTATGAATCATGATGATAAAATGAAAAGCAAAGCATGACTTATCGTCGTGGTGATTAAAATATTTTTAATGCATTTTGTCAAGCTTTATCATTCGCCAATCATGGTTATCTACTGCCTCATTAAATGTCATGAAGTGGCGATTAATCATTGGGACTTTAATGGCTAGACCTGCCATCTATATCTGTCAAATGATAACTATGCATGGATTTCGAATGCGATAGAGTGTTTATGAATGACTACGCAGATCTCTGAAGAAAAAAATCAAAACAGTGAATTGTCAAACTTAAAAAAAATAAAATCTCTAACTGATTGAGAGAATTCGAAGTGAGTGATCGAGAGTCGTGCAGCTCATGTTATCGCGATTTCGGGAAAATAGAAGAAGACTTTTGTGGATGCCATTGACGTGCGAAGGAAGGGACTGACATTTGTTCTCCGTTCGATTTTCGTTTCTTTTTTTATTTTTTTTTTCAAAATAGAGTCATCTACTTTTTTTTTCTGTTGGGACACATGGACCGTATCGTCATCAGATAGCTTCGTCCCTAGAAACCCTTTTTGGGTGGGGTTTCTGCGGTTTGGGGAAAAAGGGAACGGAAGAAAATAAGGATTGATTGGTTCGACCCTCTGGACCCCCTGCTGTTCGTTGGGCTTGTGCGTGGTGATATGGTGGGTGGTACAGAAGGGTGGGTGATGTCTCTCTATCTCTCTCTCAACCCACACGGGTCCAGCAGATGCCGTCTCCTGCCGAATCAGTGGAAAATGTCACGCGGTGTAAAATAAACCTTCATTCATTTAGTTTCGCAATCTCCTGATTCCCCTCCCCTGAATTCGTAAAACATCCCAAATATTTTTTATACTCAAGGCTCTACCCGTCGCCGAGGATAATGTATCCATAGCCTGAAGTCTTATGCATCATTATAGTACCTAGCTCCATAATGCAATGTGATTTACGAATAACCTGGAGTACTTCAGGAGGTAGCAATGTAATTGTAAGCAATCTTTATTCATATTTTAAACATTGGGTCGCAATTCCTAAGCAATCAACGATGTATGACAACGCAAACGTATTGTTGGAAGCGTATTTCAGTTACCATGAAAATAATAATGTAATTCTAACATATAAAATATTTATTTTAAGAGGAATATTTTTGTCAACGTCAGTTGTCATTTTTCAAATTGGGAGCAGTAAGCATAAATCGGGGGAGTAAAAGGAATAAACAAATCTTAAGTCCAACTTGGACAAATTTTAATAATCTACTATAATAATCACCAATGTGTAAGTATATATATATGTTGGTAACTTTCACACAAGACTTAAACGTGAAGTTTAATGTTAATTTGGCCGCAGACCTCTTTTTATTTACAAAGTTAAATTAGAATTAGTGTTCTTCTATTATTGGGAAAGGTACCAATTGAAATAAAATAAAAAAAATATTCCTATTCTTTCAATCAAAATTTGTATTACGGTCAAAATTCCGAAATATTTCCTAAAAAATAACTATATTTGGCAATAGGTATTTTAGCATTTTGAATCATCGTCCCCTTAACGACCATACTCATTGTTTAAGTCGAGATTCCGTGTACATATCCATTGACTCAATGATTCTTTGCTGACTCAATAAGATATGAATGGTTTATTACAATATATGTTAATATGATAATATTCTTCCCGCTGATATCCAACGGGCACCTTAACTAGTACATATATACATAAAAAACGAAGAAGCCAATTACATAAAATGTAAAATTAAAGTTTTACAGAGGATGAGTAGGAGGATTAGAAGAACCTAGAATGGCAAGGCAAGAAAAGAGTTTCAAATATAATTTTATAGACCACTGTTGTCCTCCCTTAGCTACATGGATTCAGAGTCCTGGGCAACAAGACAAAAGGAGCGAAAAACAAAAATAGAAACGTCGGAAATGAAACTCCGTCCAGCAACAGTCTGAGCCAAAAGTCGACAAGAGGAATATTTATGGTTTAATAGAAGAGCTAGGAGCATAACCCACTGCGTTTAAAATGGTAGAATACAATGCAAAATGGAGCGAAAATGTATTGCATATGTCTAGAAAGATAATTCAAAGATAAACTATCGAGTAAAGCCATCATAAAAGAGATAGGAGTTTTTTTAAAAACCTAGGACGAGACAGCGAAAGTGTATTCGGAACAGTTAGATTGAAGAAGAAGATAGATACAAAATTTTACATGCCAGTAAGTGCCAAATACGAATTATTTCAAGTGACTTTCGAAACATCTAATCATTCAATTTTTTTAAAACTCCGATATGATATATGAATTCAAATCCTCCATCTCTCTTTAGCAGAATTCGTCTTGCCCATTCTATTTTTCCACTGTCTAGATCCTTTCACTATTCAGTTCCCTCATACCGTACGGAATGCTTATCTCATACTCCTACTCTTCCACTACGCCCTCTCCATGTCACTGCACCCCAAATATAAAACATACATAAACATCTACATACTACTAAAATATACTAAAATAATCAATATGGGTGACAAGAGGAAATCTTTGGCTGTCATAGAGTAATCTGTGCATCACGTAACATTTTTATTTAAGTTCAGATTTTGGCAAACCTGGTAAATATGATTATGAGATACCTAATGTTATAAATAATGAATAAAAAAAAATTTTGTCAAGCGAAAAATATTCAGGAACGAAATAAGCAAAATAACCTCCGTCTCGTACTGAAACTCACCTGATCTGACTTTTATCAAGTAATCGACTGTGTAGTATCGACAGCTGTGTATCAAGTTATGTTCACTTGTAGCAGTTTTTGACAAATCTTGTGAATTATCTTCGCATTTCATTTACTTCACAAAATAAATCTTTCTGTTAGCATTAAATTAGTTTGTGTGAAAAATGAAACTGAATGGCTTTGGTTTAGGAGAGAAGGTTAAATGTCAACGCCAAAATGTCACCAAAGATTGCTGATAAAAAATTAAAGTAATTGTATTTAGTTTCTGAAGCTAGGGAATATGCTATGGAATTATGAACAATGAAAATAATTAATTTTGAATGTCATTTATTCTGCTTCGGAGATCCGATTCGTGGAGGGCGTGTCTAATTTTTTATTTAGCCTTCCTGTATTTCAACTCATTTTCATTGTTAAGCAATCGCCCTGATGATTTCACAGAATCAATTCGCAATAATTGGGTTTAAGATATTATGCTCGTTTCGGGGACCCGTAGTGAGCGCATAAAAGCGCTGCAATTCATGAAACTGAAGTCACCACAAGGTTTTACCTCATATTGATAGGATAGGATGCAAATAGCTTTGTATTGTCATGTCCCGTTCGCATTACCAGCATTTAAACATAGTAACTCATTACAAGAGTAAGGATGTTTAGTGCCAACGCTCGGCTGGTGCCACGGTAACTTTATCTACCGCGATAAACTTGCCTCTGTTATCTATCTACAATGGTTGTTTTTTTGCCATCCGAAAGCACTTTTGTACAATAGTCAAGTGATCAACCGTCATCATCTTCAAGTAACCGCTAGGTGATGAGAACCAAATGTGGTGCACGTCGAAGGCAGTTTAAATACCAGTTGTACCAAGGGTCTGTCACTCACATTACTCAAATGATTATACATTTCACCTAGAGTACTCTAGTGATTAGACGCTTACCATCAGCGGCAACAGCGCGACATGTACTATTTAATTGAATATCTGGCAGATATAAGTAGGAGATTACCTATTTATTTCTCAGGGAAACTTAAAAGGGTATGAATTTTATAATGATTTCATTCTGCATCCTTAAAGATTCTGTCACCTGCTTGCAGCGCAATAAATCCACCTAGTTCTTATCTTGGCATATTCGCAGTAGACTTGCTCGGCCATCTTATTTGTTTACTTTCGGTTGCGATGGCGATGTTTAGTGTTAGCCTAGAGGTGTTTGAAATAGACGCTGATAAACGTTTTATAAAAAGAGGAATATTTACTGCATTTTTTTCACAAAAAAGAGTATTTTTCTTTTTCACGCATGCTTATTTTTCCATTTGAGCCTGAAGAAATTGGCGATAGTAGTAATTCCGCAATTCCGTCAGACCCCTGAGTTGCATCATGGCTAATACAAACAGGTGCGAATGATAGTAGAACATTTGTACAGTGGTAAGGACGTAGTAACGCAAACGGGATATTAGCCGATCAGTTATTGATCAGCAACGATGTGAAAAACAGTCACGATGTTTAGGAAATTTATGCTCACACAATACATTCAGATTTCATTTGTTTCCCCTCCCACATCGCGGCGTTCGCATTCCTTTCTCCTTCTTGATAAATCATGGAAGGAGTTACGCTGGGAATCGGAGGGACATTAATTTTTTATTTTTACGCCTACCCACGCAAAATGGCGGAAGGATGGACCTGTGTGAGTTGAAGGATTTATTGCGTGAATACGGAATGGATTCTCTTCACGGCACAGCCTTCAAGTCTCTGGTGAGAGAACCTCAACTGAAGAAACTTCATCCTAATTTCCACTACGGCCATCTTTAACTTCTTAAGCTTGAAACTGTGTACATTTTACGATGGAAACGCCATTTAGCGCCATCCGTGGTTGAATTTTTAACTTCGCTCGGCTGACCATGGCTGATGGGTTCGATGGTTTCAAATTCACAGCAAGTACTGAAACTAATTCTGTGAATACTGCAATGAAAATAGTAATCTCCGGTGAATTCTCCGCGGAATCTTTTGGTCCTTGACGACTCGGAGACGGAGCAATTTCCGTGAAAAATTATGAAACACCAGCTAACCAAACGAATTAAACTAACGGGTTAAAACCTTCTTTCTAGAAAGTTCTTTGATTACCCAGCTTTTTAATCCAGCGTGATAATAAGTGTAGTGGAAAGGAAGACATCAGTGGGGATGTGTTGTTGGGAAAGTGCACGAACCAGTCATCTCTAAAGACCGTTATACACGAGGCACGAAATTGCGCCATTTGATGCAGAAAAATTGCGAGTAAGCGGGCACGGAATTAGAGCAGGGGCTATTTTCTAATCTGTTGTTTATGCAATTCACCGCATTACTCGATGAATTTTCATTGCACATCCATTCATACATAAGATAGCGCAATAAAGGACCTCGTGTAAATAGCCTTAAGGAGGTCCCGCCGCGACTGTGTGAGTCAAAACAAATACTAAATTCCACATTTTTGATATTTTGTTTAAGAAAATCCTGCTTTCGCTGATGAAATGCACTACCTATAGAAACTCAATGGTAAGGTACAACATGTACAGATTATTCCACGAATGTATTTTAAATGAGCGCTTTTTACCAGCCATAGGAGCCGACTGCAGCGTTATTTCCTACGAATTACCGCATTTTGACTTCAATTACGGCAGTAATTCTTCAATGACTAAAAAAATAAGGTGGTAAGATGCCTAAATTTTATTTTTATTCAATTTATCTGGAGTATATCCTTCTTATAAATAATTTTCCGCAAAAATGTCATTTGTATTTTATGGAAAAATACTGTTTTTACCCCGTGTTTCTCTCATTCCCCCATTGAACACAAAATGTAATTTCAAGTTCAATTATAGAATAAAATAGTGTGAAAAAGGTGTTATTTTGTTGTTCATATCAGATAGAGGACAACGTTTTCTACCAGTAGACAGAATACCTACAAATAAAATGACATTTAAGTTATTTTACGGTGGAACCACCTTAAAAAACGAAGGCATGCGGAGCACCGAAAGCCTCCCAGCATCAAGTCAAGAATATATATTTTTCTGTTAAACCCCTTTCACTTAACATGGGGACCAAGAGGTGAACACTTTGAGCACAGTGCTTCGGATGCGAAGTGACACATAGGACCCTAATCCATAGCGTTTTACGGTAAGAGTAAGGAATTGTCGTTGCCGGGTTTATCTTAACTCCTCCTCCATATGCTAACTAGCCCTAAACAACCTTCACACAGTCTTAAATATTACAAACAACCTCAGCTATTGTTCACCTGAAAACATAATGGTTAACAAATAGCTAAAGAAGATCAGTGTCCATATGCACTGCAGTATGTAGCAGGTTAAGGGTGTGTCGAATCGCTCACAGATGTATTCCTAACTACATTTGATATAACTAATACTGAGATTTAACAATTAAGTTTACAAATTCGAAGAACTGCGGAACTGGCCGCGCAGTAACTTTAACGGAGTCACCCACTGATGGTCACACAATAGAGTGAAATTCTCAGTGAAAACAATCATTCGCCTTGACTGGGATTCGAACCCCTGACCTCCAGATTTCGCGCCGAGTGCTCTACCAGTTAAGCTACCCAGGCGCGAAATTATCTCTCTGAGAGATGACGCCTGGGTAGATTAACTGGTAGAGCAATTGGCGCGAAATTGGGGGGTCTGGGTTCGAATCCCAGTCCAGGCGAATGATTGTTTTCACTGAGAATTTCACATAACTAAGAGTACTTCCAAATTTAAAGCCTAAATTACAACGAATCTCACCTATCCTACATACCATACAGCACTTGTCTAAAAGGATAAGCTTAAAACACCAACATTTTCGTGCAACCTTTTTGCACCACGACAAGGTTGTAGTCCTTGGGAAGTGATTTATGTAATATAAAGTGAAACTTTAATGCCAAGTTCTTAATAAATGCGTGCAATAGCTAAGTTTGTCAGGATTGTATAGCACACTTAATAGGTCCTTGGAGCTGTTAGGCCTTTATTATTTACCTACACTGTGCCCATGCTCACCAATTGGTAAAAAAATAGACGGGATACACAGAACCCATACTTTTGGCCTTAATGGGTTTTAAACTACTTGATTATTTTCCAGGAACAGTATCGTGGAAAATTAAACAAGCCGCATGCAATTTAAGGAGGTTCCGCCGCCGCGACTGTGTGAATAAAAACAAATACTAAATTCCACATTTTTTTATATTTTGTCCAAAAAATCCTGCTTTCACTGATGCAGTGCGTTACCTATAGGAATCCAAAAGTAAGTTACAAAATATGCGGATTATTCCACGAATGTATTTTAAATGAGCACTTTTTTCAGCCAAAGGAGCCGACTGCAGCGCCATTTCCTACTAATTACCGTATTTTGACTTCAATTACGGCATTAATTCTTCAATAACCAGAAAAATAAGGTGGTAAGATGCCTGTATTTTATTTTTATTCAATTTCTCTGGATAATTTCCTTCTTAGAGACAATTTCCTCAAAAATGGCATTTATATTTTATGGAAAAATACTATTTCATTCCCCGTGTTTCTCTAATCCCCCCCATTGAACACCATTTCAAGTTCAATTATAGAATAAAATAGCGTGGAAAGGTATTATTTCGTTGTTCATATCAGATAGAAGACAACTTTTTCTACAAGTAGACAGAATATGAATAAAATGACATTTAAGTCATTTTACGGTGGAACCACCTTAATCAATTATCGATGTTCTTTTCAACAATGGTATTCGTTGTAACAACGATGCATCGATGGTTTAAACATCAAAAATCAAACGTGCAACTGTTGACATCATGGATATTGTAGCTTGAGCCCCAGATACACTCAGGAGTTGACTCAAAACTGATCGATAGAAACGTTGAGTTGACTACGATGTCCGGCTTCACTTGGAAGGCCGAACGTGTGTTCACGTACTTGCTGCGAATCTTCCAAATTTCGGAAGTTGCTAGCGCCGCGGTTTCATCATGCGGATTAGATTACTTGTAGGGGGGGGGGACAGGAGCCCGGGAACTTAGAGCTTCTTGGTCCATTGTGCCAACCCCCATTCCTGTCTGCCACTTGCAGACAGGAGACAAGAGCGCCACGGTGGAGGTATGTATGTTCCATTCATCCAACCTCCGTCCGGGCCCACCATTGCTTAACTTCGGTGATTTTACGGTAACCGGTGTGTCAATGTGGCTGGGTCCTTGCCCTTCATCATGCGGTCAAACGCCTCAAAAACAAAAGCCTCAAAACAAACCTTACCGAAACAAACGCCTAAAAAATAAGAGGGCGAGGTATTCTTGAAAATATAAATGCATTAAAAAGAACCTTCAGAAAGGAATATAAGTAAGAATATTACATAATTAATTCACTACATTACAAGTTACTGGTTGACATACAACTCCTTTAAATAAGAGAGGAATACATGGAAATACAATGAAAAAATAACACGACAGAGATTAACACGATTTTTTAGAATTTTTACGTACATTATACAGAAAGTTTGTATTAGGCTTATTCAAAAACTCCAAATGTATCAGCAAATCTTTATATTAACTTTGAGGCATGTTTTTCAACTTGTAATAAGCCTACTGGGTATACCTTTCGTACTGCCTATAACTCGCCACCGCAATGTAAGGCCCTTGTACAAATATCAACTTGAGATATCAAAAACCTCAATGTAATGTTCTCAAATTGCACTGACATCAATTTGAGAAGTAAAACATTTCATATAGTATATCTCAATATCAGGTTCTAAACTTGCACTTACATTACCTTGTGAAAGCAAACATTTCATATTTTCCTCCATGAAGGATTATTAACTTTTATAGCATCAACTTGACTAGGCAAACCTTTTCCATATCCTTCGCATTTAAGGCGGCAGCCATTTTAAACGTGCGATTTCCATTCGTCCGACAGTACAATTGGTCGATAATCGCCTCCACAACGACGACTACTCCGTCCTAGTATCGAACTCCGGCACTATCGATGGCGAACTCGTATAGGAGTAGGCATGATATACACGTCCAAGTGGACTCGTATAGGAGTCAACTCTTGCGTGTAATCGGTGCTTTAGATAACCTCAATAATGCCAATCAATGGTCCCAAATGCATCCCAATTCGTGGCGGTTCTAGAGTCCATCCAAAACAATAGCGCAGCTGAAATATACTGATGAAGAATTTTAAAGTATGCAATTTTTCAAGTTCGTATGATTTCAACAAAGGCCAGCATCATGGATTCCTTGGTCACGTAATTCCCTTACCAAAACCGACATTGAACGTTTTCACACGTAGGCTTCATAATTATCCATTTACCCCTCTAAACACTAATTATGCAAGAAAGAGGAACGTCAGTAGGCATGGGCAAAAAATATCGATATATCAAAAACTCGATATATTTTTTTAAATCTATCGATAATTATGGTCGATATAACAAAAATTGATTTTTTTTCCGAGTATCAAATTCGATATATTTGTTTAGCACTTGACTTCTACATGTCCATATTTTTCCAAATTTTACTTCAACATTTTTTATATATTTTGGTGAAACTTTAAGGAACCACTTGTTTTGGCAAAATTATCGATAATTTTGGCTCGATAACTATTGATACATGTTTTAAATTTTGATATGATACCTATCTATCGATATATTTATTTTACTTGCCCATCCCTAAACTTCAGGTCCGTCAGATTATTATGGTGGTAAAATCACCATTTCAAAAAATAACCACCAAGGAGTGATTGATGTCTCTTTCAGAAGACTAGCATTGCACCAATGCTTGAAAGGAAGATAGACACCTAAAGTCACGGAGGAGGTCACTAAAGTATAGACGTGGCTTATTCTACCGAAAGACTTTTCTGTCGCAAAATTGAATTATCTGTCCAGCATATGAAAAAAATAATGTTGTTATATCTCACTAAGACCCACAAATCTGTTTTCAGCAGAGGGCCCATATATGCCCTTGGGGGGATATTTCTTTAATATCTCGAGCTGAACACGCAGTGTTCACACTACCAATACGAAATGGATCACCGACATCTATCGGCGAAAACTCGAGTCTCGCAGTAACATTTATGAAACCACGATATTAGAATATGCTCGAGGTCATATTCCATAATCGTGGTTGAAAAGCTGCTACGCATATTATATGGGTCGTTCTACCTAAATTCATCGAACGATGGTGCCCTAGGGTCTTCACTTTTGCTCAAAATTGGTTTGGTATTGGTAACAGAAAATATCGAACGAAATATCTTTTCTTAAGTCTACCAAAATCCGTGCCATGAAACGCTTTTTCTTTATATCTCTGTTCATTATTTTTGGAGAGCAATGCAGTAGAACTAATATTAAATATTTGTACTTGTCAAAGACAATTTATTAAATACAGAAATAGAATTTCCTCATTTTTACTTCTCTTTTAATCCGAAAAAAAAATTAAAATTAATTTTCTCTAATACTTTCATCCAGATTCGTCCTTAACACTTTTTAATCATGCATGCATTTTTGAACTCACTAAACTGAAAAAAAAAATTCTCATGGAATTTCGTGAAAACGTTTTTAAAAATAGTGAAGGTTTTACATTTTTCTCTCGTCAGATGCTGCGGGCTCCGTCTTGGAGCACCATCCATGTTACATGTAACACGGGCCAAGAAATACATATGCAGTTAGCTACAGCTGGTTGTATTAAGCGTTGCAAACTATATCATAAACTGCAAGTGGCTAATATTAGTTATTTATGATGTAAACCAATGCTATTTATACAATTCACGCGAGACTGAATATTTTGGATTAAGTCTATTTTAATTGGATTTTATTGCAAGTCATGTGAAGGTGCAATACTAAGACTAAAAAAGTATTATTTGGTGCAGGTAAAAATATTCAAACATAGGTATGCAGGTGTATATTCATCGACATATTTCAGCATGAAGTTCCTAAGATAATTTTTTGTTTTATCTCTCGACATTTTGACTCAGTTGACCGATAACTTCCTTGAAACTTTGGCTGAAAAGCTGTTAAGACGCTATAATTATTATACATAATATAGGGCACTGTCTCTGGCGTTAATCGGTGCAACTCCTTCATAATTAATGAAAAAATAAGCACATGGTTATGATTCTACACGTCAATTGAAACAACACGACCTAGGTTTCGGTATATCATGACGATGGCATAATATGCCGAAACCTACGTATCGTGTTCTTTCATTTAAGGTGGCTCTATACCGAGGCTAAGAAGCTCGTTTCAGACGTTTCCCTCTAACCCACTAACGGCTTTGCCGTGGCAGCTGGAGATTTGCAATTTTTGTATTCTGTAGATGAAGAGTCATTTGTTGATTTAAGTGGAGTAATTTTATCATGAAGTGGTCGTGTTTTTTATGAAAAAATAGCAAATCTTTAATTTTTACGAAATATTTTGGCAATATTCAGGGGCACGTTGCAAAGGCTAGATTCAGAAATAAGGATTTTCAGCCTACTTAAATCAAAGGACCGTCTTTCATATACGCAAGAAATTATCAACTATCGTGCCGTTTTCGTATTGAGGCTATGGTAATTTTAAATGTTCAAGCCTGCATTGACAACGGAGTAG
Source organism: Pyrrhosoma nymphula (assembly GCA_963573305.1). NCBI lineage: Eukaryota > Metazoa > Arthropoda > Insecta > Odonata > Coenagrionidae > Pyrrhosoma > Pyrrhosoma nymphula. The sequence continues at coordinate 170,859,181 of OY754329.1, read as the reverse complement.
ACCAATTCCATCCCCACCCAAGGATATAATAGTTCCCCACTCCATTTTTGTCAGCGCCGCCTTCACAGTTTCCCGTTGGGTTTCAATCGCACGACAGTACAGTAGGCGACCACTGGCGGCGACCGTTAAGTTGAGTTGGCTTGGAAGTATAGACCCACCTTAAAGTGTGGAATCAAAACCAAGGGCTTGTTTTTTCATTAATTACTGCAAGGATTACATTGCCAAGAAACGAATAGGTACCTGAGAAATGTCAAATATAGCATGGAAGGTCCTTTTAATTTCAAATATTCAAATTACGTATTTTGTTACAGAAAATAGTACGACTGGTACGACGACCAAGCAACAGTCTACTCCTTTGCTTACTATTACCTCCCAAACACCGAGGATGATGTAATCCCATTTAATATTTCATCATGTTTGACGTTTGAAATATGCAACAGCAACACAACATTTCTTTATAGAACAGCTCATACGCTTCGCAAAATCTAAGATTTCGAAGATTAAAATATCACATACTAATCAGGTGGATCAGAAACTCATTATAAAAATAACTACTTACAATATCATAAACTTATCTATTCATATGAAAGATTTTAAAGAATGGCACCTTTTTGCTATCTCCCATAGAAAAATGTCCGGTCTCGGAGGAGCGATTAAAAGATAGACAGCGCGAGTTCGCCAACAGTTTCCGTGCGATAATCAAATAAATACACCCTTGGAACAGTTTAACTGCGCCAAAGAGCACATTTTAGTAATTGAGTTTGTTACGCAACGAAATAGGAAGCGGAAAAAATCCTAGAGTAATCGAGAAAAGATTTCGTCCATGATAGCAGGTATCAGGGCGTCTTTAATCGGTGTTTTGTGCTGCAATAACAGTGGCTTATGGTGTGGTAATGAAGATGAAGCTGTCGCTTTCTAACCATGAGAAGAGGAATCAGCTTCAACAGCGACACAGAAAAACAGGGTCCTTGAAGGAAAATTTTAGCGAAAGGACCTTACCCTACATTGCAGAAAATTAATATGTTTGAAGCCATATTTCACAGGACACACGCTACCTTGCGTTGCCAAAATGTTTTATAAATTCAAGTAGTTTAAATGCGTTTTAATCTTCAGTAGCTATTTTAAAACATACCTGTATTATAATTACCTATTTAGTAATCCGTAACACGTCAGCGGTAAGTCAAAATTATGAGTGAATCTTTTACCGAGCTCTCGTGTAAATTTCTCATATAGCATTAACTTAAAATAAAAAATAACAAATGTAAGCCATTGGTAGGTAATGATATAGCTTGTGACACTTAGTTAGTACAAGTGGAGTTATCAGTATATGTCTAGGCCCATATTGCATGTCTGGTGCATTCCAGATCGTGGACGAGCTTTTTCAAAAACGTATTTAAGAATTGTACGGGGAATTATTTTTCAGTACAGTGAAATTAATACGTATAGATTATTTTAAAAAAATTCGGTCGACTCCAAAAGGAAGTTTTTATAAATGCTATTTAATAATTTTTAAACTTTGTAATCAATAAAAATAAAAAAATCGAAGTTAATCAACTTGCAAAATTGTTATTAACAAAGGCACTTCTGTAGTTTGAACCATAATTCTTTTGGCTATTAAATATTATTAATATTAAAAAAAAGGTTACATGCCTACGCATAAACCACAAAATGCTATTCTGAAAACGGTTCTTGAATATTTATTTTTGAGGTTATATGTTACCCAAATGCCAATTTGGAGTAAAATCGAAGACCCTAGAAGGACTATCGTTTATTGAATTGAGACTGAATGTCCCAGATAATACATATACGTAACAATAAGAGTTGATATTGATACTACTGCGAGACTCAAGTTTTCACCAATAGATGTCGGTAATCCACTTCGTATTTGTAGTGTGAATACAACGTATCCAGCTCAAAAGATTAAGAAGACATAAACTCAGGAGTATTTATGGATTCCCTGCTGAAAGAAATCTAAGCCAGTATGTGACTTATAATGACATTTACTTACGTATTCCGGACAGATAATGCTAATTGGCATACGGAAAACTATGTGAGAGAATATGTAAAACTTATACTTTCCAGATCCATCCCTTTTCCTGTCAATATTCTCAAGCATACATAAAATGAAAATCAACATTCGAAATATCAAAATATTTCACTAAAAGTGAACCTTGAGTAATATATCGTCAACTTACATCTCATAGGCAGAATCCTCGTGCCTTGTGCCAACATTTAGCCCAAAATGAGACCTCATGACTAATGATTAGTAATATCGATAAAATGAGGTTCATTATCGATGTTCTTACTAATTATACCGTCGGCTGTTATTAGTTAAGTTTAACTTTAGATGAATCCTTGTTATAAAAAATACAATTGTTTAACAGACCATTGTCAGTGAAGTCTTCGGATTCTCCAGCGGGTAAAACTCTCCATATCTGCCCACGTTTCCACGAATCGTCCATAATCATCAGCACAATTGTTTATCGATTGCTTTTGGCCTTCAATTAACCATAATCGATATTTTTGCATGATCGCCATAAATAAATTAATATTATAAAATGCATTTATATCAATTAACTTTTAGCTATTTCTCTGTAGTATTTCCTGCGACATAAAGCAAATGAGGTAGTACCCCAATAACCGAGTGCGATGACAAACATACTTTGATTATTATCCGTCGGTATTTAAACTTCAGAGAAACGCCAGTTGAGTAGCTAAGCGTTCTTTTGGATTAACATTTTAAGAAAGTTGATTCCAATATGGGGTTACCAAATTACCCGGTTTAGCCGGTTAACACCCGGTTTTTAATGTCCTTTTTCAGCCTCCGACTATATTTTCAGAATATAGGGAAACCCCCTGGATTTTTTATGATCGCTGCCCAGCCCCGGTAGTAGAACGTTAGAGGCTTTTCTTCCATGGTGTAATTTTAAAAAAATGAGATGATTCCTCTTATCTTTGTACACCAAAATATGATAAAATATTGAGGTTTAATTAGAAACTTCGGGTTGTTTAATCTGACGTATTTGTAAATGTTAGCCCATATTCAGTTTACATTAAACCACCCTTATTGCAATGATAAATACTACATCAATATGTCGGCTGTTCGCCGAACTATCTCTCACGCCCTGAACGTCTTCCTCATTCAATCACTTCCAAGTAATATTTATTTATTACTTGGCTTCCAAAAACAATCCTCAATAACTCGCTATAAACATGCGGACTAGTTGTCAGGCGGCCTTTATAGTTTGGGATATACTCCACGTGCTACCACAAGAGGGCAACTTAAAGTCGATTTGCTAATTATAAACACCAAAACACGTGCCCTACGCCAAAATGCCTATTAAAGAAAATGGAATAAAACTTTTAGTGATAATCCCCCGGTTTTTCATTGTAAAATATGGTAATCCCGCCGTATTTTTTTAATTTTACAATATGGCAACCCTATTCCAATATCAAGTTTCAACCGAATGTCACTGTGCGTTTTCAGTGTCCATATATTTTTTCAAACCTTTTGTCGACCAGCAAAAACTGCGTTTCCAGCAAATGTAACTACGTACTTGGTCAAACGGTCAATAGATAGTGTCGTTACGTTTATGTTGCAATCATAAGTTCAGCTTGAGTTTTTGTCAGATTCACCTAAATTGGTAAATTTATCTGACTTGTGTTCAAGCATTGTTAACTGATATCCAAAATATTTGCCTCGAAAATGAAAATTATAATCAAATTTTTATCATATGCATGTGAAATCCTAGTTTGTTGAATTATAAAACCCATTAATAGACTCCTTCAATCTGTGGGGAAAGAACAATAAAACCTTACATTATTGTTTGTGAATTGGTAAGAATAAGACGCAAATAGGTGATTTTTAAAGTTTATTATTCATACTCGTATGCCATCAAGGGTTTTTAAACTACTCGATCCATTTCCAGATGCAACCGCGTGGAAACGACGATTCTCTGTCGTTGCTTGGAAGAAACTGAAAACTGTAATAATCATGATGAGTGAACGTGATGATTCATCGTGAGTACAGTTTTCACCGGCATATGTTGTATGTTTTATTCTTTTTTTTCAAGATTACAGCGACTTATGCTCATACTATGAAGGGCATTATTACTCGTAGGGACATGTAATACGAATATGCAATCACGTATCGTGGGAACAAGTTATAATTCAAACACTTATTAATCTGTTGAATTGGCAGATAACACTATTCGGCATATGAAAATCCCCTTTAAAAGTAAGCCATTTAGTATTTCTAATTTACCTCTAACCAGTTATTATGGGTAATAGGGAAAGAAACGTGCTTGGATGGTCACGGGCTATCAAATATCCTAAAAACGTACAAAGTTACACTCATGTGTAGGTTGCATACATGATTATAGTATCCTGTATCACGTTCAAAGATAAACCTAACTGCGACGCTAAGAAGAAAAGGTTTTCCCAAGAACTAGAAGTCGAACAACTTTCCAATCTTGCACAACACTAAATGTCACCAATTCACAGGCTTTTACTTCATTGAATTTTGTTTTAGATTCAAAATTGCGAGAACTTATACAAAATATTCCAAAATACCCCAAAATTCGCTTTTTTGAAAAGCGAATGTTGGGGTATTATTAACCCCTTATTAACCAATTAAATTGTTGGAAAAATGTATGGGGAAAACGCCCGAAAAGAATCAATGGAGAAGTCAATTTTTTTTGCCTTCAGTCTCCTTATTTCTTTAGGAAAAGTATATTAGAAAGAATTGATCTACGAAATCGCAATGAGTGCCATACAAAAGAAATTTCGTTGCAGGTTCCAACTTGTACGAAGACTTTTCTTCTCAATTTTTATTTATTTGCCAACATCATTATTTATCTATTTATTTTCCCACGATTAATCAAATACTGGCATGAGACTACAATATTATAATATATCATCATCAAATGGTATTCTGCCTACTGGCAGGTCCCAAACACCAAAGCTGTCTCCAATTCGTCCTGTCCTGGGTCTCATCTTTGGTATCCTTGTACCTACTTCTTATCTTAACTTCGTCTGTCATGTGCTATAAATTATATAAAACATGATGGTGACGGCGGAGCAGGCGAAGTGAAGACAGTCGAGGGTTTTAGCCACGGCGGCCATGAAGCTTAGCCACCTGGCAGTGTAGTATATTCATTATTCAGCAAAAAGGCCAGATACACATTAAACATTTAATACTCGGCTGATATTTCATCAGGGTTACCTAGGACCTGTTCATTTGTTCTAGGACCTGTTCTTTTTCTCGTCACATGATGTCCATCGTGCACCCTGATATTTATCGCACTCCGTCAAGAGATGTCGCGCTTGTAAGGAAGATTCGCAATAATCACTTCGAGGGAGGTCCTTCACCTCGGTAAAGCCATATGAGTGCGTTTCTGAGCACGATGCCCTCCTCTCTCCAGCCAGTGAAGTCTTCCCGCCAAGCACTCCTGAACAGTAGTGTCCTCTTGAATACATTCGGAAAACTACAAAATAAATCATGGATTTCGAAAATAATCTTTTCATCCAAAATTCCCCACCCACAATTGTTAACTCTGATAGATTTTACTTAACGCCGACAAAAATGTATTTTTTTTGTTTTCAAGCAATCATTATTTAAGCAAGTAAGAAATACTTCCAAGAAGCTATGATTTTTAATAAAATAGGTCACTTCCCTAAAACAACAGTTGCATACTTCCTTTTCTTCTGTGTGGCAATCTATAAGGAATTAGTGACTTAAATTGACTGTCGTATTTTACTTTGAGGATAATCGGGAAACGACTCAGATTCAGTTTCATCCATTGTAAACGTACGTTTTAACAACTTCAAAACAGAACGATGGGAGAAAGGGAGTTTTACAGGTTAGAATAATGAAATAGCCTGATTTAGAGTGTAATCATATGCTTGCGAAACGTTTGAAAGCTCATCTTAAGCCTACTTAAACAGGTTTTGAATGACTATACCTGACAACAATTGCAATTATTCTTGCATTACCTCACATGACTTCATGTTTAAATTGGTATGGGCCGAAAAAGAAAACGCTCCCCTAAGAGCAAGTTTAAGGTGTCGCAGTCCTTGACTGAGACACACTTTTATGTGAGAGACTATTAGTACAGCGACTTGCTCCGAAGATTATGGCTCGTAAGTTGCACTAAGGGACCTTGCCAAACTAAAGACAGAAAGAAAACAGGGTGAAATACTTTCACTGTTGGCAAAAAGTGGTCCGAGCGTTACGTCACGAGGGACCCGAATGACTTTTTGGAGGCGTCCTCAGCGGTGTGAGGCGAAACTATAATTAGGTGAGGGCGGCTTTCGGTGCAAAAAACACATGAAAGATGCTCAAAATAAATAGACTCGATCAGCTGGTTATTTTCGCCCGAGTGAAATACGTGACCACGCAATTGGGTACAGCGTAGAAAGCATGGTGTGGAAAAATGATACTTCGGAAGAAAAAAGTACACCGAGGAAAAAGATTGCATACCTACAAACCCATCACTCAGTTCCCATTTCGGGGTGGACATAGTCACTCAAAGCTTCACTCCTGGCGTTGAGGTAGTTTTGAGTGAGATATTTCCCTAGTCATAATGGATACCATATTCGAAAATTATTTTTTAAGTTCAGCGTCTGTAAGAATTATGAAGTAAATATTATAACATTATTGGTGCAAAAGTTGTTATACATTACAAAAATTCTTACTAATTAAATAAATATATCCATGTAGCAATTTTCTCTAACTTGACTCATTTTTTTCATGCCGTACGGGTAAAAAGCCTTCAAAAAAGCATGCTCTTTTTGTGATTCTGTAAACAATTAGTGCGGTGAGTTATGGATAAATTTTTATAAATATGCAGTTGAAAAAACATACAAACTACCCACCGCTGGTTTTTTGACGAAATATAGGTGTTAAAAATTCCTATTTTTTCTTCCAATTGTCTCCACCTCCATTTATTTCCACCTCAAGCCCTCGTGATGAAACAATGAAGTTTCGAAGCGTTGACAAAGAGAAGAAAAGTAACATTTCTTTCATGACCAATCCTCCATAAAACATCATTAAATAGAAATAAGAAATGCAAACAAGTAAAAAGTGAGTTAGAGTGTTGAAATAAGTAATTATGAGAAGAATGTTAATTGCATAAAGGAGAAGCCGGTAAGTTTGTTAAAACTGTTTTAAAATGCCAAGGTTATAAAGTGACTTTTGATAAATGTTTTAACTTGGCTAATAATAAAATGTTCATTTCAAACTTAGTATATGTCTAATGACAATTTCTTTACCCAATCTGCCAGGGCAAAAGGTATTAAAATAAAAGAGAGTAGTTTTAAATTAAAATTTTACAAGTTTTCTTCAGGGTCGGTTGGAAGGTGATGACTGCGAAGGCGTGAAAGGAAATACGAAGGTTGGACACGAAGGAAAGAAAGATGAGAGATAAGTAAGGAACGGGGAAAGATGATGAGAAGAAGGCGATAAGGTGAATTGGCTTGTGTGTGTGTGTCTGTGCGTTTGCCTCGCCCGGAAAGCAAACATCGAGATTTATTCCTAATTGGAAGAGCGAGGAGACCATAACGCCGGAAGATTGATGAGCAAGCAAACGAATGCAAAGGCAAGCTATCTCCACCGCGTCGAAGGAAGTCAGCGAATCTCGGAAACGCATGAAATCACGTCTTGTTTGATTCTAATCAGCAACGTCACCGACGAGAAAGGCTTTCGGGAAACCAGAAATATGAGTGCCTTTCGAAAACACCAAGCAAAGATTGATGCGCAACCTATTATGAAAAAACACAAGGTAAGGTCTTTTGCACAATTGGACTACAGTGTAAACCATTAAAGCGGACATTATTATCCTTATAAAACGTTTCCGCGAAGTATCGTCGAAGGCCTGGGCTTACAATGCCTTATTAAATTTCACTATCAAATGATATATCCTTCAGTTCCAAAATTCTTTCTTGGTCACTGCGTGTCATCTCTGGAACACACTGCCCAAAAACATAAAAAATTGTTCCTCTGTTGCTAGTTTTAAGATGAAATATTATAATATGTTACTTTCTGACCACTAAATGTTGTTATTATTTTGCATATTGTTCTAATTGCTTGTAGTTGAGTTTGCGTATTTAATAATAATATTTAAGTGCTGTTCTTCTGTTGTTAACTTTAAAGCAAAATGTATACAGATGAATTTGTTATACGATATGATTTCCAATATACTTTGCATTCAGCATTGTAAAAATGGTATTAATTTATATTTAATTTTTCATTATTTTACTGTCCCAATTGTTGATTTTTCTCTTTAAGTTGCTCAAAAAATGTAAATTGCTTTTGTTCTTAAGGGGTATATCCCCAGGACAATTAATAAATTATTCATTCATTCAGTTTAGCGTGATGTTCACAGAGATTGAGGGTTTTTTTCAGTTATATCTAAATGTCGGCTCTTTCACGAGATTCGTTATCGATGTGAGATCATATTTAGACATTAGGTTATATTCTAAACAAATGCTTAACCAGATATTATAAGGGTCGTTTTACACAAGGCTCTTTAATGTACAATCTGATGCACGTATGGATGTGTATTGAAAATTGCGTCGTGCAAAGCAAGGTGAAATGCAAGAATGCATGCGCGCAAATACATAAACGAGAAAAGGAAAAATACCCCCTGCTATAATTCCAAGCCTGCATTCTCGCATTGCGTAAACAGATGCTAATAAAAATTATGCAATAATGTGCCTCGTGTAAAAAGGCCTTAAAAACCTTTTCTAAGTCAGGGAATATAAACGATTCGAATGAATAGACAATATGGCAAATCGAATGTAGATCGACCACTTACCGCACGTTTGTTCTGCCTTGTTGCGGGAGATAATTCCAAACAAACACCACTGAAGTGAAGGAAAAACTACAGATTACATTATAGGGCACAAAATATTTAACGATACGCACAAATATGAAATTAAATTTGATTTTCCGATTTGGCTATCATTATTATTTAAGGGTCAAACGAGCTCGCTCTTTTATTATTTCAGCAGAGGTTGTAAAAGCAAAAATATCGTCTTTTCTTGATGTCCCCCCCCCCTCCCCCCGATCTGTGCGGTAATGTGATATTGTTGTTCTTCTCGTTCATTAGGTCCACCTCGCCATGGTACGGGAATTTCTATGGATACGAACCATCATTTTTGACGCTCATATTAAATAATAAATACCATCAAAATTTTATGAAGCACATTTGAAATGTTATAATAATCGGACTCCAATAATATTCTTCCTCAAATCATTGTTGAAAAGTCACTAAACAGCCAAAACGGATTATAAAGCTAATTACCACGAAAGCATCCGCTAGACTTGCTAAATATCTGTTTGCTCAAAATCCATTTAAGAAAATTTATATTTCCTCAGAATTCTTACAAGACACCTCGGTTAAATAGCGTCTCAAAACATTGGCTTCGACTCAAATTTTAAAACGAGAGTTCAGAATCCGGGTTATGAAAGAAAAACTTGGAATCCTCTCAAAAATTCACGCGGTGAGTGTACCAACCCCGATGAGTTAATGAGCACGGTTTGGAGCTATTATCTCGGTCCGAGTTCGTCAGATGAGGGGATCCTGACGTCATAAGGGTCCATCATCTTCCAAAATTTCAATTCCAACACGTCAGTATCCGACGGTTAATCAATTCTTTCACACGTTTCAGCGCAATCAACATTTTAGAAAGATCATACTTACCTAAAAATACACTCATTAATAATTCATCAAATGACAACGCGACATCATCTGGCGTAGTGATACGAAGTACGACCTAACAAACATGGAGAAAATATGGCGAAGTGAATGTGGTTCGACCGAACACTGCTTCGCACTGCTCTATTGTGTAGGGTTACCATATTTTAAAATGAAAAAAAAACGGGGGGATTACCATAGCTTACGATGAAAAACCGGAGGATCATCACTCAAAGTTTTAGACCATTTTCTTTAATTGGTATTTTGGCGTAGAGCACGTATTTTGTTGTTAATTATTAGCATGTCGACTTTAAGTCCTTTCGCATACCCAAGGCATGGGCGTTTCTGTCAAGTTCCGGCGGGCTGAACAGCGATCTTTTAAAACCGGAGGATTTCCCTGTTTTCTGTACATTTATTCGGGGGCTGAAAAAGGACATTAAAATTCGCTTGGTAACCGGCTAAACCGGGTGCTTTGGTAACCTAACATTAATGAGGAATGATTTACTTCACGAACATCGCTGAATTCAGCAAAACACAATGGATCTCATCATAGGGCACGAAATCTATAAATAAATGCAAAATGCATGAGTAAGCTTTGATATTAAACTACACACCATCACAATTTCCACGTTGAATTGAGCTTTCACTTCGTTTATTCGAGCGAAAGAGCTAATTGCTGTTTCCACAACTCTAGCGCTCACGTGACATGTGAATTCATCATTCTATCCGTCCATTAAGGATTCCGAGACGCCTTTCATTCAGGGTAGGCCAACAAAACGCTCAAATTTCCCTCCAACCCTTTCTCCGATTCTCACAGCTTCTAAAAGGAAATTCCACCGCGGATAATTTGAACAGTTTCAACCATCAATCCGTCGCGTCACCTCTTTTGACAAAAGAAAAACAATAAATTACTTGAAAAATTAAGATCACGCAAGTTCAAAAGTGACACGAGGGTTACTATTGCTTCCACGCACCACATTCCTAGAGTTGATAGGAGCCACAAAATGGGAGGGTAGTGTCGACGAACTGATCGGTACGATAATTTCTTATCTTCACGAATTATTAGTGGCTCTTAACAAGATCCTCCTCGGCCAGCCGGTATTATCTAGTGGTTAACGATAAGATGATATGGCCATTTTGTGAAAAGATAACCAATATATAATGTACAACAGTGGACATAATTTTCAATATTTATGTTTTTTTAATCTAGAAAAGACGGATTAATTCGTTTTTCTAAGAAATTGCTGGGAAAAAAGTATACTATGAGATTCATTTTCAATGGGATCTTTGCCTATTACCTGGAAATCATTGAATTATGATAGGGTAATGTTAACAATTTCCATAATTTTTCTTTTTGCACGAATTCAAAGCATCTATATTTTGGCGAAAATTGATGTATGCAGGTTGAGGATTTCAATATTGACGCCGAAACAAAATGCAGAAAACGTGGTGGATCATTACGTGAAATAGCATACGGACCTACCAATTATGGTCTTCGCATGGAAAGTTACTATGTGGAAATATCCCCTGAAACAAGCTTGGATTCACATCACATGCTTCAAATTCTTCTCTCGAGCATACATTTAAACATTTTCTCCCGATTTACAAACGTGGATTGATGAGATAGGCCCCTTACAAAGGAAAAAAAAAGAATTCATATAATTTAATAAAAATTGAGCCCCACGGCAGCTACTTCACTCCTACACTTTAGTTGGGACGCAAGGGCTAAAAAGAGATGACGATACATAAGGGATGCAGACGTTGGAGGACGGGAGCAAACGTGGAAAGTAAAATAAATGTAAAAAAGTGATGTTTTATTTCAACTTATAGCGTCTTACAAAACGGTGAAGATTAATTTAGATATTTATGGCTGTCGGTGATACAAGATATTTTGTATGCCAAACATTTCTTTACATCTCGAAAAGTATAAGAGATAACAGAGCGAAGTATGTACCGTTGCAAATAGAATGATTTAAATAGTGAAATACATGGTGATCTTGGTCTTGATAATACATTTATTATCAAAATTAGATGGCCACCAAATATGGGAGTAAACTCGCGTACCGTCGCAGGCGTATAATTAACGTAGGCCGTCGCAAAATCATCCCAGGAATTTACAATTGCACTAATTGCAAGTTGATTGGACTATTCAAAGGGATACAATCAAGAAAGAAGCTGAGTTGATAAGATCAATAAAATTTGAGAGATTTAAGTGGCGAAGGACCTACATAGAAAAAACTGCACTTCAGGGAGAGAACGTGAGAGAGAGACATCTTTCCAAAATGAGAAATTGAATGCCGGTGGAAAGACATAACAGGATGAAAGTGCACCCAATTATAAATCTAAGAACCATAAACGGTCATGTTCCAGAAAATTTCAAGATCAACAGAATCTCTTAGCGAAAGAAGTGTCGTCGCATTTTACAAGTGCTCTGGCAATGGAAACATATTAAACTATTGCCTTTCAATTTCGTATAAGTGTTTGTTTCATTTTGTTGATTAATTTCAAAACATGCATACTCATAAGGACACGTTTTATTCAATAAATTCATAAATTAGTGTGGCAGACGCAAACCGTTAAATGTTTTTTTTTAATCCAGGAGTTGGAAGGACATGGTGGAGATTGGAGCATACGTGCCATGGATCGTGGTCCATGGTGGTGGAGGAGTAGGGGGCGTTTGGAGAGTGCGGGGGGAGGGGTGGGGAGGGAACGGAAGAACTTCGAAAAGGTAGGAATGGGGTGGGGGGGGTGGCAAAGTGAAGGAATCTGTCTCTGCTAATATTAGACTCCGGAGGAGATTTTTCAAGTTGCACGTCTCAAAGTGAGGAGGCGCTCGTGGAGGCGTGAGGGGGGGGGAGGTTTGGAAATAGGGTTTTGGAAGGGGGAGGAGGGTTGTATCCTCAGGGTCGGGGAGGAAACGATGCGCGCGTTCATTAGAAGTAATCATGGAACTTTGCGAAATGTATTTATCGAGCAGGTACCTGATACTGTCACGTTTTCGTCGTAATCTAAACAAGGCTCACGAGTCGAAAATGGCGAAGTTTGAAACGTGTCAACGATGGACTTCATATCGCTCCGTAGTTAAGGGGTTCCAACGCGACTATGTCCAAACAAAACAGACACTTACTTCCAACTTTTTGTTCAATTGATTCTTAAAATCTGCTGCTTCTATGATGACATGTGCTAGCTATTACAATCAATAATAAGGTAACGGATAAATTGCCACAGGAAAAAATTGCCCTGGACGGGGAATCGAACCACAGACCTTTGTCTTTCCCCAACCACGGGCCATTGATGGACCGCAAGGGCCTTAACATTCAATCCCCTTTGGATCCTCTTAAATTAACACCGGAATTAGGAAGCCTGGGTAGGTTAGTGTTTTGTCCATTGGCCCGGGAAGGTCCGTGGTTTGATTTAGTATCCGGTTTTTTCTGGCGATAACTTCTCCGTTATTGCATCGCCATATTTGCGGCACGCATGAATGTCTTCAATAATTTGGTACAAAATATGTAGATTTACTTCAGGAATATATTTTAATGAACACATTTTAATAGCCACAGTAGCCAACTTCAGCGCAACTTCTATTGAATTACCGCATTTTGACTTCAAATATCGTAGTATTAAGCTAATAGCTCAAAGAATAAGGTGAAAATATTCCTACTTTTTATCAAATTAGATTAAATTTTCAAGCTGTTTTTGCTTCCTTTAAACATTTTTCCACGAAAATGGCTAATTGAATAGAAAAAAATACCGTTTCCACATTTCTCCCATTCTCGAATTAAACAAAAAAAAACTTCAAGTTTGATTTGCGAGAAAAATAGCGTGGAGAGGTAGGGTATTGTTGCTCGAATCACATAAGATTTTCTGAAGTTCATTTTCGAAAATTTCCGCGGCCAGTATGTTTTGGAAGTGAAGCTACTTTCGGACGTTCCTCCGCGTGAGGTCCATCGGTGATGACAACGGTTTCCCCAGCAATCCTTATGGTGTCTTCAGGTCTGAAGTATCGATGCGTTATTCTGGTCCGTGTTGCATAGCTCGATCTGAGTCGCGGGAATTTTTTTGATTGGCAGGCTACTTTCCCGCATTTCCCGATTTTTTTTAAGATCATCTTCCAGTAGAACAATGAATTATATGTCTCGATCTTTGCAGCTTTTTGCATTCTAATAATTGGAACCTGATATAGTATCTCTATCTAAGAACATGCAACATCATGTTTACCATTGATCATACTGTTTTTTTGATTTTGACTATTATGTAAGTTCCAAACCGGTCTATTTTATGACGACGTTGATAATATTTTACGAAATCCGACATACTATGGTAGATCAAATCATGAGAATAAAATTAGGGAACTAGACTTCAGAACGGACAGATTTGAAATGTCATTTTTCCCACGACCTATAAGGGACAATAACAGCGGCCAATGAGTCTTTTATCTAGGTTTGTCGATAGGTAGTGTAGCTCTTAGTAGTAGTAGTACTCTCTAATACTTGAGTCCTTATATGTTACCTAGTACTAGCCGCACGCCGTGCATGTTTTCCTCATAAGTCTTGAGTCACTGTCCATTTGTGTAGTTGCAAAATACATATATGTATATTAATAGTCCTTCTCCATTGTGATAATATCTGTAGTGTAGTAGTGCATGCTTGTGAGGCTTCGTCTCGAGACAAGCATTAGCGATTTATGCTAATGCATAATTAGTCGTAGTTACACTAACTTTAGGGTATAGTGTAATGCATTTTGGTGAGTACTCACCCCATGCCACACACCCCTGAGGTGGCTTGCAGGGTATATTGTAGATGTAAATGTAGATACTGTATTTTTGAATAAAAGACCTTTCCTTGGACATCTTGTTTCTTCTGGCCTAGTGTGCTTTCTTGAACTCCTGAAGTAACCCAGTAGTCAGATAAATTTGCCGACACTTCGGGTGAAGATGCTATAGTATAGTGTTTTTTTTGTAGAACGGCGGAAAGAGATTCTAAAGGAAAGGCAGTCTTTAAATATTTTTTTCTTCCCCTCCCTTCCTCCCCCTCGCCAAATATTTTTCTGCTCGTAGCTTTTTTGAAAGATGTTCCGAGTCCCTATTTATAACCGGAAATGCTCTTGACTTGAGGATACCGTCAGGCATGACCTAATAAATGGACTAGTCGTGAATTAACAGTTGGCGTTTGGCGGAATACTCACATAAGAGGCCTGAAGAGGGAGATGAGTGATTTTTCGCGGGTGGAAGCATAACATCCAACCACCCCCAACTGCCCTGATTAATTCCTCTCTCGTCGTAGCCACAGGATGGAGTTTTCTTTTTGGCGAAAAGTGTCTGCTTTTGACGGTCGAAAGCAGAATTTTTGTAAACTATCGCAGCCCCTTAACGGGATTTTAAACATTTTTTCATATCACCCCAGTGATATTTCAAGAAAGAAATTATACTATATTTACTCACTTTATTCAATGGGATACTTGTGGCTTATGTTTCAGAGCTAGAAGTTCAATGCTCGCCTTGATGTCAGTTAATTATATTTAAATATCACCTTTGATAGCGCCAAGACGTTCAGTTTCGAGGGAACCCTGATTGTAATCCCAAGATTTTTCCGTCACCCAAAATCTTATTTTCGTCCCCGTTGTTTTTTTAAAGAGACTGCTCGGCGGGTCTTCAGCCGTGTAAGTGATCCGCGAAGAAAAAAACATCTTGGACGGCAAGAATGGAAATATTACGAGCCTGATGACGCCGAAAAACCGTATTTAACGATAAAGACTTATTTTTATAAATTTTCGGTAGAGAAATCAGGAAATGGCTTCTCATCCCAATGTTTAAATGATGGTAGCGGCGAAGATTTTTTAAATGCAAAATTCAGATATTTCGTCGAGTGCTATTTGTAGAACACGTCAGGGGCTTTGTTCGAATGGGTCGTTAAACTGTGCATCCCCTATCATTATTCATAAACATTAATGAATTGGTAGGCATTTACTTAATGCAAAACTTTCGAATTATACAGCCATTCTCAGAATACAATCGTCAAAAGTAAAACAATTTGATTCAGAATCAATTACATGACAGTATTCCAGCGTAATAGAAACAATCTGTACCAGTATTTTCCGCATTTAACGTCGATTGATCGATCATGGAATATAGGTACAGGATATAGAATCACTTAAAGTTACTTTAAAATGCCTTTGCCCGGGGATAACCATGATCGATGAATGAGAATAATGTAACATTTCTACAAAGTTTACCTAATAAGCTCACACAATGACAGGGAAGACGAGTGCCATGCGAATAATTGAGTTTGGAGAAACAATTTCTATTTTTCTTTAAACGCTCACAGGCTCTTGGCTCCTCCTTGGTGTTTCACAGATCAGGGTAGACTTAGACGGGCCACTTATACCCGGCTATCTCATCTTCGATCTTCCTTCTCAAATTGAGCTCAAGATTTTCATTCCGGAAGAAACTTATTTATTTTGAAAACTAAGGAATCCTGCGAGTCAGCAATATTCGATTCCGAAACTTGGTAATCGCCCGATTCTCATCTATTTCGGAGAATATCGTCATCTAAGATGAAATTATTTTTAACTTTTTCTTCATTTTAACTTCACTCAAAACGTTTGAGCGAGTCCTAAATTCTTAGACAACTCCGTCTCGTCCAAATTGACAGTCGAAAGATATTTAGGATTAGCTTGCCAGTCAAGGGTGACTTGTTTGTTGTTGCTGTGTAGGTATCCTGTCTTTCCTTTAACTCGGGGATAAAGGGAATAAACCGCTCACAGAGAATTATTTATTAAGAATTGGGGTAAGGGAGAAATAGGAGTCACATATCATTTAGAGAATTGGAAACACTATGCTGCATTGGTTTTTTTTGGGAGTAGCTATTCGACAGGGAGGAAGAAAGTGAAACGAGGAGAAACAGCATGAATATTTTCTCCATTCAAGAAATTGCTCGATGAGTCTTTGTTTTACATTTTTTGCTTTCGGTAGCGTTATATAGGATGATTTGAATGAGATTTTCCTCTAGCCATGGGTGAGGTTATATCCAAATGCAATTTAAAGATTTTAGCAGTTATAAGGAGATTGAAATAGATGTACCAGCATAAATAACGCAAAACTACGTTCATATGACTGAAATTCGGACTACAAAACTAAAAGCATACATGAGGATTCATCTTCACTTCAATGTTTCTCATTGTAAGATAACAGTTCATAACTCCTTCATAAACAGTTTTTTCGCGATTTTATAAAAAATGTATCACTATAAGCAGAAAATTACCTCAAGAAATCGAAAAAAATTAAAAACTTCTCTTCGTTAAAATCCTGATGTGGTCCGTCCTTCACAATTGGCTCATGTTTTTAATAATGTCTCAATGTGACATTATTATCACATCAATAGTATATCTTTCATTTCAAGTATTCATAAAAGTAGAGCGATTAATGACTCTTTCTTAGAAAGCTCTTTTTCTTCGCTTAGAAAACCCTTTTTCAGCTTAATGTCATCAAATAAATCGTATTTGAAAAAATTGGACGCCTCATTCAAACCGTCTTGATATTAAGTCTTAGTTAGGGAAAGGTAAGGGTATGCTGAGTGGTGCACTGTAGGAATACTTAGTATTTTATTATCCTGGCTGTGAACCTTTTAAAATCTATTTTTGAAATGTCAAATATTTTCATATTCAATTGAAGCGATCTATTTTAACCTCAAATCTTATAATAGGAATGCATAATTTTGAAACATCAGCCTTCCTTTAATTGAATAAAATAATGAGAAATTCTCTGAGGTGAAAAACATTCTTTGAAACTTAAACTCCTCTAAGTGCTGAAAGGGTAGATTGACGGAAATAAAGAGCGTGGTTTCAAAATGTACTTAGCAAAGTGAATAACTGAAAAAAAAGCAGCAATGAAAGTAGCAAAGATATATATATTTTAAAAAGCAAGATATAAAATTATTTGGGTGATTTTTTTATAGATGTTACGATGGTTACGACCACATTTTAGTTTTTTGAACACACCTTGCTTGCACCTCACAATGTGATGTGTATCGACAAGGACATGAACCCTTCTGGTCCCCTGTTTAACGTACCATAGTTATTCACGACTCCAAAAATCATAAAACATCGTTGTTTTTTTGTATCAGCTTAGACTTAATGATTTTTTCTTGAAATATTTTGAAATGCTTGCTTTATATTTCTCAACTTCGATCAATTGACGGAAATTTCATCGAGAAATATTAATTTTTTTCCTCAACGCTTATTCCGGACAAATTAATCCTACAACGCGGCCACTTCTCGTAGCGTGGCATTAGCTACGTCAAAATTATCACGCGGTCGATGTTTTCCAGACATACTACTCAGAAATGGAATTGCTAAAATGGATTAAGCAAATGTCAGAGGGAACACGACATTGGGAAGGAAACATTGAACAAAAAAATGAAGCAGATTAATGGCCTTAAAATCTAATAGCCAGCCACGATCCCTTAATTTATTTTTTATAAAAAACACATCAGACGTGCTCGCCACATCCGCTCCTCCTCTCCGATTCCAATCTTCCAAATCGTCTTCCGCAAATCGCCGCCCTGCTAATTTTTTTTTTCATCCTTCGCCATCAACCCCTAGTGAAGAAAAAATCACTTCCTGTCTTCAAACATCCCCCTTTAACTCATCCCCTTTTTCATTTTATTCCACCCTTCCTTTCCCCATATTTTCCACCCTCACCTCACGAAAGCCAACCTCTTCTGCGCAAAGCGCCAACACCCAAAACGTAAAAATAAAAGAAAATCAAACGCGCGCACCCTAAAGGCAGCTGACATCAAAGTGATGATATTACCACCACCACCATTCTCCGATCACAAATCGAGCCACTCCGTTATATTAGCAGACACTAAATTAACTATCGAGTTTGAATGGGACGATAAGGGGAGGACAAGCGAGAGACCCTTACAGGGAACTTACAGGGCATGTCTTCACATTACACGTTCATATTTTTCTATCGACTAAATCCTCATACTGCTCCGGATTAAAAGCCAAAATGTCAATTAAGAACATGTTGTACTGAGAAACTAATAATATTTAGCTATGAGATCGATATTTATAATATCTATAAAGTTGTCAACCTGATTACTTAATTCGGGTTTCAGGAACTACCGATCAAGAAAGATTTTATGATTTCCGGGAAAATTACGGGTTGCCCTAGGGTGATGCTCCCCATAGCTGCCGACGTTTCAAAAAGAGACTTTCTTTCCGTCGTCAGACGTTTTCTTTCGAAAGTCTGTCGAGAACTGTTTACATTCAGGAATTGTTTCTTCTTTCTTCGACATCGAGCTTTCGTTTGGCTTATTCGGCAGTCCGAATGTTTGGCCTACTCTCATTCCGCTTGATAAAATATATGTATGTTTACCTGATGGATAAAAATTACGTATGCACATTATAAATAGCCATGATGAGTCAATGAACTCGCCCTTAGTCACATGGCATCTCTTTTATCAAGTAGTTCAAAACGTCTTAATGCGTTTCCGCCATCTTGGTAACCTACGGAACCTATAAGCATTTAACTCCAATCCATATTCAATCAAATATGTACAGTATATAGAAAATGTACAGAAGCGATTTATACGTTATGTGTACTTTTCCCATAATAATATTTAGCAACTGTTAAAAAATTATAAAAGTTATGTTGTTCCATTGGAAATTTACGGGTATCAAAGCTTAAACAAAAAAAGAACGAAAAAGGATTTATTGTATTTGTTTGATCTAATCAATACTGGGAAAAATACTAACTTAGTGAGTAAAATAAATTTTTAGTGCCAAAACTTAATGTAAGGCCAAAAGGCTATTTTATTTAAACCATGTTAAAACAAACTATTGTGCAAACTAAACATTATACAGATTGTGTCAAACCTATAACAAACATTGCCATGGACTTAATTTTTTTCAAAAGAGAATCCATTTCTTTTTTCAGCTAAACAAAATTGTTTTATAAATGGTATTGTAAACGCTTCTCTTAAAATACATATGGGTCATTCCACCTCAATTCAACAAACGTTTGTCCCTTAGGGTCTCAGATTTTGATAAAAAATTGGTGTATGGGTACAATATTAACTCAAACTGAATACCCTCAAATCGTTTTGTGAAAAAAAAATTTTTGAGTGAATTATGCATATTTTAATTTTTTCGCATTTTTAGCAAAAATCCGTGCCTTAAATCATATTATCACTTATATCTCCGCTTGTAATTGTCATAAAACAATGATTAATACCTTTTATTAAAGCTAAATCTTTATTGAATGCAAATATATCAATAAAAAATTATTTTCTTCTATACCCTATTGTTGTAAATTACTAATGTTTAAAAAATTGTTAATCAACTTTTTTCAAATACTCCATCTCAGAATCGGCCGAAACTAATTTTCCGTTTTTAAACATATTCAGCTAACTATTCCAAAAATAAAATTTGGTGGCAACTCATAAATGCGTTTTTTATAAATATTTAAACATTTACAATTTTCTCTCGCACGGCCCGTGTTTCAAAAATTGTTAATACACTTTTCTCAAATACTCCACCTCAGAATCGGCCGACACTTTTTTTCCGTAATCTAAACATATCCAGCTAACTAGTAAAAAAATAAAATTTAGTGGAAATTCATAAATGCGTTTTTTATAAATATTTAAACATTTACAATTTTCTCTCGCGCGGCCCGTCAGCTTCCCATATGGAATACATGCAGCAGACACGTGATGCAAGCCTTAACATTTCCCTAATTGCTCAAGGTCGTGGCTATATGAGATAAAAATATATTATAAACTATGAATGTTAACAACAATTGTTATTTGTTCTGTTAAATGGATGTTAGCAGAGAAATAAACCATTGAGCCCCACTTTCTCTGCGCGAAGTTTTTTCTAACTACTCCGACACAATCGATTGAAAACTAACGAGAAAGCAAAATCCTTGTATTTATAATAAATGTTAAATGGTTAAGTTAGCATGCTTTCCGTAAACATATGATGTCCTACCATGTAGGAAGGGGTCCTCTCCGAAATATTTCATTTGAGATTCCTGATACTCCTGCATGCAACTACAGCTGAATCCTCGTCCCTTGCTGGACGAAGAGAGTCTCTTCATTATAACCACTCCATTTGATTCGGGTATTGCTGCATGAAACTCCCTAATGCCTGGTATACTAACTGCCTGACGAAATCTTTTCGCAAGTACATCGGAATGTTTTCCAATTTTTTCTTTCTTTGCGTAGCCAAAATCCACTCCTAAAATATGATCTTTTGCCCGTTTAAAGAGTTCTATAGGTGTACGTATTTGTTTTTTGTATGGAAGCTGAAGGCTTGTTCTTGCTGCTAGTCTTTTCAAAGTTCCTCCCAGTCTATCACTTGGCCCTTTACCATGCGATGTAGCAAAGAAATGCCATTCTGCAGAGACTGTGAAATCTTTCCTGTGAAGAGATAAGTTCTGAATTTATACTTGTTTTATAATGAGCAGCAACCATCTGAATAAGATTTTTCTTTTTGAAGCTTCGTAACTTTCAATTTCAAGAATTTAAGAAGAAGTTTTTGAAAAACATGTACAGTTGATGGTATATGCTTCAGGCTGTCTGATATGATTACGAAGTTCAATGGGATTACATTATCCTGGACTTTAAGTCGATAATTGCAAGCAAATAGGTGAACTGTTGCTTGGCCGTTATTCCAAAGCATACCTTGCATGCTGTCCTGTAAAACGAAAGCGTACTTTTCTGGAAAATCTTCAATGACGTGATGTGCTTTACATTTCTAAGAAAATCAGATTGATTTTTAGCAATGTAGTCATGTGGCTGAAGTTTCTGTAATTTTTCAATAAAAGTTTCAAAAGTTATCGGTAGATTTTGTAAAACTTTCTAGGGAGCAATGGTTAGCTTGCACCCATTGGTGGTAAGTAATGCTATCAATTAAATTTCCATCAAAGTGTTCTTCTACTGAATTCCAAATTTTGCTCGGCCCAGGTCAGTTTTTACATTCGTTAAAATGGCATGACTCGGTTGGTCGCAGGGAAACACATCATTGCTGACAAAAAGTCTTTATATGACAACAGCGGCTCGGTGTTATCCCCTGGATTTAGTGGTAACAACCTAGCACCTAAAATCATGAATTTAATAATTTGATGCACCAGACACACGCATACGGTATGAGTTCCTGATGCTCCCGCAAGAACGCACTTCTTAGGTCTGAGCTCTGCAAAATTTGAAAATGAAACAGTATCTTCGACATATTTTTCCTTAAACTACAAAATATCTCTTTCAAATTTCCTAAAATTAGTTTTCTGTTTATGTGTCCGTTTTCCATTGTCATTAACGCCGAGCAAGAGTTTTCAATCGATTGTGTCGGAGTAGTTAGAAAAAACTTCACGCAGAGAAAGTGGGGCACAATGGTTTATTTCTCTGCAAACATCCATTTAACAGAACAAATAACAATTGTTGTTAACATTCATAGTTTATAATATATTTTTATCTCATATAGCCACGACCTTGAGCAATTAGGGAAATGTTTAGGCTTGCATCACGTGTCTGCTGCATGTATTCCATATGGGAAGCTGACGGGCCGCGCGAGAGAAAATTGTAAATGTTTAAATATTTATAAAAAACGCATTTATGAATTTCCACTAAATTTTATTTTTTTACTAGTTAGCTGGATATGTTTAGATTACGGAAAAACATTTTCGGCCGATTCTGAGATGGAGTATTTGAGAAAGGTGCATTAACAATTTTTGAAACACGGGAGAAAATTGTAAATGTTTAAATATTTATAAAAAGCACATTTATGAATATCCACTAAATTTTATTTTTGGAATAGTTAGCTGGATATGTTTAGATTACGGAAAAAAAGTGTCGGCCGATTCTGAGGTGGAGTATTTGAGAAAAGTGTATTAACAATTTTTGAAACACGGGCCGCGCGAGAGAAAATTGTAAATGTATAAATATTTATAAAAAACGCATTTATGAATTTCCACTAAATTTTATTTTTTTACTAGTTAGCTGGATATGTTTAGATTACGGAAAAACGTTTTCGGCCGATTCTGAGATGGACTATTTGAGAAAAGTGCATTAACAATTTTTGAAACACGGGAGAAAATTGTAAATGTTTAAATATTTATAAAAAGCGTATTTATGAATTTCTACTAAATTTTATTTTTGGAATAGTTAGCTAGATATGATTAGATTACGGAAAAAAAGTGTCGGCCGATTCTGAGGTGGATTATGTGAGAAAAGTGTATTAACAATTTTTGAAACACGGGCCGCGCGAAAGAAAATTGTAAATGTTTAAATATTTATAAAAAACGTATTTATGAGTTGCCACCAAATTTTATTTTTGGAATAGTTAGCTGAATATGTTTAAATAACGGAAAATAAGTTTCGGCCGATTCTGAGATGGAGTATTTGAGAAAAGTTGATTAACAATTTTTTAAACTTTAGTAATTTACAACAATAGGGTATAGAAGAAAATAATTTTTTATTGATATATTTGCATTCAATAAAGATTTAGCTTTAATAAAAGGTATTAATCATTGTTTTATGACAATTACAAGCGGAGATATAAGTGATAATATGATTTAAGGCACGGATTTTTGCTAAAAATGCGAAAAAATTAAAATATGCAATAATTCACTCAAAAATTTTTTTTCACAGAACGGTTTGAGGGTATTCAGTTTGAGTTAATATTGTACCCATACACCGTTTTTTTATCGAAATCTGAGACCCTAAGGGACAAACGTTTGTTGAATTGAGGTGGAATGACCCATATGCGTTTATATTGATTGTATGCAATATGTGATAATGTTTGCCATGTAATTTTGTTGTTGGGCGAAATTGAAGCATAATAAATAAATAAATAAAAATCGGTTAGGCCAAATGAGTTATGGGAATACATAGGAGGCCAATAACTTTGTCGGACGTTTCTGCATCGTGTATGCAAAGAAAGCCTTGACTTATAGATTCCAAAACTCATTCGGATTCATTTGAAAATCATGTCAGCGGAAATTGCATACTTACCATTTGGGTTCAATGTGGGGACCACTCAAAGTACATTGTACGGCCCGTCGTATGGGACTTACACGTGATGACCCTTTAACACCCTTTCGTTTATTTTTAGTAGGCTAATACCAAGACCGCATTTCCCTCCGTCCCTTAATCTTTCCCCTAAATAACGCTACTCTACACCTTACTCACTTTTAAAAGCGCAAAATAACTCAGCTGTCTCCTCCAATGACTGCAAGTGAATACATTGCAAGAATAATAACAATTGTTTTCTCACACTGCAAAGTTCTCGATTAGCCTCGCTATAATCAAATGATCGAACCAAGAGCATCGCCAAAAATTAAAGTCAGACGCTAATCTTCCCTAGAATTCAGAACGCAGGCATCTGAAGCAACATGCGTTCACGTCTCATGGCTACGTACGATAAGCACCACTTTTGGTGATTTTCCCCTGGGTGTCTTTACACTTTAAGGTAACTGCGGTGTCATTCCGGGGTTCAAGAAACGCGGGGGCTGAGAAGGCGACCGCGCAAGATATCTGCGTTAAGAGGAGAAGGCACGACGCGATGAAATAACCGTTCCGAGTCGCTATGGCGACACGGAAGAGTGGCAGCGGCTTGCCTACGCAAGGGGAAATGGGATAGCTGCGTGGTTAATAAGGGGGACGCAATAGGATGGGGAAAAGGGTTGCGAGAGGCTATTGGGCGAGACAAGCCCAGCAGGGCGAGGAGGAGCGTGGCTGCAATATGAGGGAAATTATTATAGAAGGGGCCATTTGAAAATCCACGCTATGGTTACTGTTTAAAACATTTCAGCTTGAGGAACGTTTGACAGGATCGCTAAGCTCACACCGGGAATTTTACCGATGAACACAGGCACGAACAACTCAGTGCAATTTCTCAACGTTCAACATAATGAAAATAAAACACTTTGTGCGATTCAACACCACATGATTTATTACCTCGTTCAGTTTCGAAGACTACAGTGTCATTTTCAAGTAAAACTTGATGTAAAAACAGCTTATAAAGTCCCTTTTTGAAGTAAAATTTAAAATATTGCTCAAATGTTGATGACGTTATCACATAAGTTTGATCGACCGAGGCTAACTGAGGACTTCCTGGCATTAAGAAACAATTGTTACTATTGTTTATATTCAGTAGCAAGGTACTGTATATTGTGATCGATAGTAACGCAATTATCGTTTTGCCTAGCTTATTTTGAAGTTGCCATGAAGACGGCGATATAAGGGTGCCATCTTAAGAATAAGTTTTCATTAGTATGAATGACAACATCCAATGAGAGGTACATATCTTATTCACGCCTTCGACTAGTTTCAGATCTCTTCAATCGGTAAAAGCCACCGCTGTTCGGCGTTCTCGTGGAAACTGCAAAATGTGCTAGATAATATAGGTATTTGCGTTGCTTTGGCTCCACAAGTAAGGAGTTGCGAATCCATATCCATTAAACAAAATATACTTAAAATCATATCACCTGTCACCATAAGTTACGCAGATTCCTCCTGAATTCATTTTAATTTCTTTTTTCATTCCTTAGCAAATTATTATTTTGCTGTTGCAATCAACCGTTCATTGTGAATTATTTAATTTACAATAATGTTATCATGTTACTTTATTATTCATTCAGGAACTCCTTCGAAGCTATTTAAGGCTAATTTTGTCATTTTTTTGTTAATTACTGGTTTTAAATTAGTAATTAACAATTATCTATTAAACTTTTCATGAGTGAGAGTGTTTAAACTAGCTGAGATAGAGAGATAGAGAAGAAGAGTCGATGATAAGTAGCTTAGGTAAGGAGAAACACAAGTCAAAACACGGTGACGAAGATTAAATGTAATCTCCGACCACGCCTCCCTTATAGGATGCAGACGGTAGGAGAAGCAGTGAGTGGCCTTTTTGAGGGGGAGGAGGGGACGGTGAGAAATAAAGCAACGTGATCTACGGTACCAGATGTCCAACCCCTCCCTCATGAACCCTTTTGCAAAACCCGAAGATATGCGTCGTACGCTCGAATCCCATCGATAAAAATCCCTGCACCTTCTCGGACAATTCGGTTAGGGCCTCTTGCAACCTTTCCATGCTCTCTCCTTTTGTGGAGATAAATAAAACCTCCCTAAACTCGGCCCGTGATAAAAAAATATAACCAGAGATATTAGGGGGGGGGGGAAGGGAGCAGTTTCTTTGGCACTTTTTCTACGTCCTCTCGTGAATGAAAAGGAGAAAAATACATAAAAGAAGCGGTACGGCTTGTAAATAGAGGAAATAAACGAGTGAGGTAAGGAGAGAGAAAGAGAGAGAGATAGGGAGGGGGGAATTAAGGAATGAAGGGATGGGGAATATGGAGGAGACAGTGTGTGGATGATGAGGGGCGGCAGGGGGGGAAGGGAGGGGAGAAATCCTTAAAAAGCAAACGGGGGTAGTAGGTCCCGACTCACGCTGAGATAATCGCTCCCCTGAGGGACACTTGGCTTGTATATATAATTTTTTTATTTTTAGTGGGGTGAGAATGAGGTGCTTTTTTAACGGGGGTAGGAGTTGAAAGGGTGTCGAGGGGAAGCTGAGCGAGGCACGACTTTTTAACGAGGCACCGAAGGGAAGGAGATAAGGCCACTTTTATCCGACTCTGCCCCCACACGCTAACAGAAGCCCGTCGTGGAGTTAGGCAGATTACTCAATCCACAGCACCTTTCATTGATGCGGATAAGTTATATAGATGGGAAGATAATTACCGGGTGAATCTAAAAATAAAGAGCATGCGTATCGATATAATATCGAGTATGCTAGCCGAAAATATCGACTATGATTTTTAAAAGATCGATCATGTGTATCGGTAGCGACTATTTAAAAAATAATTATATCGATAAAATCGATCATATCGAACATGTTTCCGATAATATCGAGTACTTGTATGGTTTATATCGAGTATTTGTATCGAAATATCGAGAAATATCGGGAATATCTTTACAGCCATCTATGTCTTGTACATACATCTGTGTACAATACACCTGCGTTGCTATATGGAATTATTGCTGGTAGTCATACCTTCATTCCATAACCATAATACCAAAAACAGGATTATTTTTGTCAGTCACGTCATTAACGTAACTCATACGACAGTTATAGGCATCAGAATATCGAAAAATGTTCCATAACTAGAAAATTTCCACAATTACCGAAATCATCGCCCATGCGTTCATGTGGAAAGTAACTACGGGTAGTTATTCTTGTTCTGTTTGTTGGTCGTATTCCTTCGAAAATCGTCGTAGTCGACATTTTCTCATAATCACAATGCGTCGTTGTCAAAATTTAAATAAACAACACCAATTTCGCGTTGTGGCCTTTATGAGTTTTCCAGAACGCATTGTGTTCGTTTTTCCAATTACCACGACACAAAGTTAGCATTGTGAAAACCAAAGTGCGTTGTGGTATGTTTTTTCGCTCGGCGACTGTTTTCTGACACATCACCATACCTTAAGGAAATCGGTCTGTTAATATAATATTAACCGAGGTCGATGAAATTGATTCCAAGGCAATCCTGACAAATTCCATGCAGTACACAACCCTCATCACATTTCACCGAAAACATTGCTGATCATAACAGCAGTGCTGAATGTATTTGGATGAAATTTTTTATCCCCAATTGACTGCGCAACAATTTTTTACCCATCCGGCGCGTAAATGCGTGAAGCTGCATCATTAAAAAATAAGTGTACGGCGGCATAGTGAGAAATGATTCTTGTCGTAAGGATAATTTATTGTGTTTCCTTCACGGTTTAAAGAAATAAGCTATATCCGTCGGCAGAACGGCAGGAGACGTGTCACTAATACTAGTTCTCTCAGAATCGAGGAGTTTCGGAATTAGTTACCGCCGCGTACGTCATTGTTCCCTTAGACGAGTTAACGGAGCAGAAGCACGCATTTGTCACGTCGAATTTCATACCGCCGACACTCCATCGAGTTCCCGGCATTCCATGAAATTCCCACAAGACCTTCCTGCTTCGGAGAACAACCGGGGAGTGTGAAGGAAGTCTCGGGGGGGAAGATATCTGAAGGATGACAACAGAATCCTCACCCTCACCTACCAACCATTCATTCATTTCTGCTGAGAGTTGGAACTCCCATGGAGCCCAAGCAAAAACCGACAATCTACAATCCACTTCCATTAACGACAACACCTTTCCTCATACTCGCCTCCCAGATCTCACCGACGAACAGGATTCTCACGTCCCAAAATATCACACAGAAATAGAAGATGGGCTACAGTATGAAGTAATCTCCATAATTCAATGAACACGACTCTGCGATTAACACGGACTTATTATTGGACAAGACTGAACGAACTGTTTCAGCCGTCGAGGCATCATCGGGCACAACGAAATGAATAAAGACATATCACGATGCGGGCATCAGATAGTTGAATTAATGCGTCATTTTGCTAGATGCCAATTATCTTTTGACACATGAGATTTTGCGGGCAAAACTGGTGTAAGTCAGTGTTATTGCCATATTTTAGTCAGGTGCGTAGAAGCAATTTTATACCAGTATTCTGTTTTGGACATGTTTGGTTTGAGTCTATGGTCAAATTATGTGGTTTTTCACTAGAGAGCAGTACTAAAGAGTTTAGCTATTTATTAATTTTACTTTAACCCTCATTTTCCAAAGAGTGGCTTTTTCTAATTAGTATATTATTCTCCCTGTCAACGACACACATACGACATCCCATTGATTGCCAATACACTAAGAGTCCGGATAATCCGAATTGATTAGGACCAAACACTATTCAGTTTACGATCTTTTCGATTATCCGAAAAATTGCATTATTACGAAAAAGATCCATTCAACTCACTTTATTTCTTGTATTGATACAATATTTCATACATTATGTACTTTATACTGTACTAGAGAAGAATCCAGTTGAATATATTAACGGGAAGAATATTATCATTTACATTGACTTGTAATAAATCATTCATATGTAATTTAGTGCAAAGAATCACTGAGTTAATGAATATACACACGGAATCTCGACTTAAACAATAAATATGATCGTTATGGAGACGATGACTCAAAAACGCATAACATATTGCGAAAAATCGTCACGATTTAGAAAATATTTCGGAATTTCGACCGGAATACAAACTTCGATTGAAGGATTAAGAATCTTTATTATATTTTATTTCTATTGGTACTTCTCTCAATAACAGAAAACCACTATTTCTAATTTAATTTTGCAATTAAAAAAAGGTCTGCAACCGAATGAAGATTCACCTTGGCGTGTATTTCTTGAGTGAACGTTACTGACACATAATATATAGACACATCGGTGGTTATTATAGTAGGTTATATAACTCATTCGTTAATAATTACAGCACATTAAAATCTGTATTGTACAATTTCTATGATAAAATATCGTATGCTTGTATCATACATACAGTTCACTATTCCGAAAATTCCGTACAGATTAACCGAACTTTCGGATTATCAGTGTTTGGATTAGCGGGACCTTAGTGTATAGGCCATCGATATAAAATGGCTATCGAATATCACAGTCGATTAATCGAAATACACCTCCCAGTCCATGAATATACATATAGATCTAAATCTTCGGCACCACTTTACGGGAAAGGAGTTGCCTACCTTTCCACAAAAGATAGGTCGCGCTACAGTCGGCATGGTTCCTCTTCTGTGAGTCAAAAATGGCCGGTGTTAATAGGGAGGCCAATTCCGGTACCTTTATTTCAAGTATATCCATTTGAAACACGGCCTTTCCTTATTAGTACCACCTTCTCTAGAGTGGCGGCGCTACAATCTGCTTGGTCCTTCTTTTTCGGTGCATGCGTAATGGTTGGCAACACCAACTGGGGCAAGTTTAGGATCCATATATGTATATTCATATCCCAGCCTCTACACTTCCGCCCTAAACATACCCTTCTTCCTCATCATCTCATATCCTGTGCCCCCTCAGTCCCCTTGTCATTCCCATCTCATTCTAAAGGCCTCCATTTAACTACTCTCAATGTCTCACCCGCGGAATGGCAGCTCCTAATTCCCTTCTCAACTGGCAAGACCCCTTAAACCCCTTTCTCTGCCTCCCATCTCTTCCATCCCCCTTCTCCTCTTCGAACGACATGAAGGGTGCGCGATATCGGAATTCTAATATCGCAGCGCGATAAGGCAACTTAAGGTGGGTTTACACGTAGCAGTACATCGTTAAGCTCGACTCGTACGTGTGAACGCGAACTGCGATGCGAGTAAGAGTCGATAGAGGACTTGGTCGAACATGATCGACTCTGGATTCGACCTATTATCAAAGTAGAAGGACTTTTACTTTTAATCACAGTGAAGTAAAATTTATCGCAACACTCGGTAGCGGTAGTAGACGCGTTATGGAAGAGACCGGGAATTTGAAGAAGTTGGTGAGGATTTCTCTGCCAGGAGGTGATCTCTTCTGATTTATTGAAGGATATTAGAGAACATAAATGCTTATGGAACGCAAGGAGCGGGGAGTATAAAAGTATTGGGAATTGGAATTGGGATAGGAATCTCCAGTGGCCAAGACACATAGAAATATGCCCAGTCGCACCTTTGAAGATATTAAGTCTCTCATTCCATTGCTGATTCTTTTCAGTTTTGGACCAGTCTGTTAAGTAGCGTATACACAATTATGTTAATACATGAACTTATTAACCAATTCTTACTATTGTTACAGTACGGAATATCCATTGGGAAACTTAAAAAAACCAACCGTAGCACGTAATAGAAGGAATCGAATAACGTGGTCAACACGTTAAAACTTCCAATATTTCTCGCCGTTACAAAGGAGTAGATCATTGAGGGGAGTTTATTCTAAACTTAGGTCAATCCTCTTCTATTTACCTATCCTGATTCTGCAGCTCTTTAACAAGGATAATTATGAGAAGATTTCGTCGATTTTCTTGCGAAATGGTAGCCATTTTGAAGTGCCTACTGCTGGCAATACTCTGCGATAGTTGTAGAAGTTGGTGTGGACACTTTGTGGCGGTAGCAGTAGCAATGTAACACGTATCGAACGACTGCTATAGCAGTCGACTGCTACGCGTAAACCCACCTTTAAATCACGCATGCTGACTTCCATGGAAGTATCGAATGAAGCTATTATCGCCCCCCGTGTATCGCTACTTAACCGGGATATGCTCTGCTTCCTCGTTAATTACCGGATTTTTTGCAAAAAAAATAATGAAGGAAGTGAACAATGAATTCGGCAATTTCGGGAATTGCTGAATTATGGCTATCAATGGCGTGTATAGTACACACCACACCCCATGAGTTGTGGAAATGCATTTTGGAAATTTATAACATTGTACAATTTAACTAAAATGTATTTATAATAACATGCAATGCATATAAACTTATTGAGCTACTATTCTTATCAGTATTCAACAGACTAGCGGTCACAAATCGCTCTTTTGAGAAACTTCTAATGACAACCAACGTATCCAAGGAAGCATATACATTGCCAACAAGTCTACTTCCAGAAAATTACTTACTATTTTTCAGATTTTTGTCCTGGTTCACAGCCATTTGATGTGGAATTAATCCAATGTTATGCAATATTATCGTAGACTCCCAATGCCACTTTCAGACTAAATAGTCTCTTTTTGTATTAGTTCTAACCCGGATTGAGAGAGTACCGATCATTATCCCTTTCGACTCTTACTGCTATTGGAGTCCGCGCGTACACATTGAAGTACTACTAAGCGACGGCGTATAGGCCTCTGAAATGGAATTCAACTCCCATGTGTAAGCCAATTTCAAAAAGAGAAAATATCTCAAGAATGGCGATTCTACCTGTGGTGGATTAAGAGGGGGTGCAGTGCAGTGCAGCCGCCCCCACTATTTCCTGGTAAAAAAGCAAATATGGTAATCATAACGTATGCCATACCTCCCCAGACCCCCGGTAAGTAGCAATCCGTCCCTACCAAAACAACGACCTTATTCTGATCTGTTCTGCGATACTCATGGACTGCATTACAATTCATCTTGCAACATCTGATGGTGTTGTATTTACATTCTATCATAAATTCCACTTTACAGGCATAAATGTCATTTTTTCACACGCGTGGGGATTATGCCTCATATTGCACGAGTTCGAAGTTCATATTCAAGTCGCATAACGTAATTAATTGGCATTCAATCGAAACTCAGATGTGTATTCAAAGCTAACCTCATTGGTATCATAGATCACTTTATTTTAGCAAGATGTATTAAAATGTCAATTACATTGCACGTCGATTCTACATACATTGCATCAAAAATAGGCCTTATATCTTATTCCCTCCTTCGATTCAATCCCTATTTCCGTTAGATTTACCATTTCTGGTAAACGAACTCCAGTCCCAAATGAGTTACGTAGGGTAAAGCGCATGTGCATATTTACATTGCATATCGTATGACATCGAGTAGGGCATAATATCGCAAATAGTTGCATCGAAAAATAACATAAATCTAAATATTGAATTATATATATAAAAATTGATAACTCGACGCATTACATAATTAAAAAAAATCCCTACTCCGAAAAAAGAAAATCACATTATATATCAGTATGACGCTCCGTTCTCACAATAATAACGCGATTTTTCCCAATGCCACGACGAGTCGTTCTCTATCCTCAGTTCCCTCAGCTCCCCCTTCAAGATCCCTAAACTTTCTCTCCCCACCCGTCCGCTTCTTGGTATGTCACACTCCACTCCTCTCAACTTCCACTTCCGAAATCACCCCCTTCCCCTCCCCCCCCCCCCCCGCTGCCTTCCAGGGTTCCAATCAAAGCGAGACGAAGGGATACAGAAGCTGAATGAGAGAGGGAGAGAAAGAGATAGATAGATAACTGGGAGAGAGGGAGAGGAGGAGGATTGGACGGAGAGTGTAATCCCTCATCGGAGTTGGAGTAGTCACTCGAAACTGCTTTTCAAGTGAGCTGGGAGGAGTTGAGGGGAAGAGTTCCACAGGGGATTGACTGGGTCCGCACATATATGTATGTTGAAAGCCTGCGCTGAGGGAGGCTCACCGAAATGCAGTTCTCCTCAAAATCCCTTCGTAACAAACTTCTAGGAATGAGAAGGACAGAGCGTTAAACGAGTATTTTAAGAAGAACACAACTTTGTGTTTTTCACAGATTAATTTTTTTTAATGTTGGAGAAAAAAATAATAGTGCAGTTGAGGTTAAGCCAAAGCGGCTTGTCAGCCTCAAGTGCCTTTAGTTAAAAATATTTATATTTTTGCTGTGTAGTACTACAAAAGACTAGTTTCGGCTCTTACGCTACCATCAAGTACAACATATGCAGCCAGGACTACATATATTGTACCTGTGATGATGGGGAAACAGCAGAAAACGGTCGCTTGCAGTGAGATAAATCTGTGGAAAACGCTAAGTTGTGGTTTTCTTATAATAATGGAAAGATTTCACAAAGTTGGATACTCGTCATGTGGTTAAACAAGCATACAGGGATAAATGTGAGAATTGCATTGGGTTAGGACGATAGTGTGAGAATCCGAACTATACATTTCGGTGAATCAATGACGACAATCGGCACTAATGCTTTATCGATTATATATCAACTAGAGAAGGGGCCCACGATAGAGGAATATCAACGGGAAGGAAAAAAATCAACAGTAATGCATTGTAATAAACCATTCATATCTAATCTAGAGCAAAAATATCATTTAGTTAATGGATATATATACACGGAATCTCGACTTAAACAATGTGTATTGTCGTCATGGGGACGATGACTCAAAAACGCATAAAATATTGCGAAAAATCATCACGTTTTAGCAAATATTTCGGAATTTCAACCGGAATACAAAATTGGATTGAAGGAATATGAATCTTTATTATACTTTCTTTCTATTGGTATATTTCTAAATAACAGAAAACCACTATTTTTAATTTTATTTTGCAAATAAGAAAAGGTCTGCAATCAAATGAAGATTCAGCTTCTTGTGTATTTCTTGTGTGAACGTTACTGACGTGTATCGTATAATATACGCATCGATGAATATTATAGTAGATAGGCTTTATATCTGTCAATTATATTCGGCGTTATCTAAAAATATCTATTTAGGAAAATGGAAAAATAAAAAATTGCTCAGAAGCAATCCAGTAAAAAATGCTGAGTTGAGACTTAATTCTCAATGGCTTCATTCCAATGGAAGTGAGGTCAAAGAAACAGAGGCTATATCTATGACTCCTGAAGTGGAGGTGTGCCTTTGGGCAGTATAAGCAGACTTGTGTGAATATGGCTGGAGATGGGATAACTTGAAGCGGAATTCTATGGTTTCTCGTAACTTTCATTCTAATGGAAAATAGGTAATGCATGTACCAAAGCTACTGTACACAAGAGATGTATTTAAACAATAGAAATACGCAAATACTGGTGTGGTAGGATGTGAAACGATAAAAAAATGAGATAGTTGAGGCGCCACTTCCTCTTGGTTTCACACACATTGAGCATAGTTCACTGATACAACTTTTAACTCTCGATATTAAAATGTTCCTGTGGGAGAAGTAAACATACACACAGCGATAAGAATAGTTCATACGGTGAACCCACGTGAGATTGATTCTAAGCTTTCTCTGTTTTTCTAATTCATGATGACCTCAGCTGACGACTCCTCTCAAGTTACTGTCTTGGCGAAGCTAGCAAAAAAGGGAGTTCACTGTGATTCCTAAGGCTCAGAGTCAACGGTACCCATTTATCATGACGTCTGACATGAATGAGTGGGCTTCCTTGAGATTTGGCACTCAGTACAAGGCTTGAGGAAAGGTAAGAAGGTCATTGATGGACCAAACTCGGGGTTATAAATAAAACTTCTATCATTACGCTGCATCACTCAGAGAAAAATGGTGGGGCTGTAACATGGTCACTACCGATAGAAGAAACACCTTCACATCATGGGAATCGAAGATACCCCGAGCTGTATAAAATGTAACGGGAATGAAAGGACCACATCCCATCTCTTTTACGAATGTCCATCAATTGTTATGATTCAAAATCGATATCCGAGTACATCCCTCATAGAACCCAAGGAAATTAGGGAATCAATCATTGGAGACGTGCTGGGCTTTGGAAAAGTTTTAGTTTTCAATGGATATAGATAATTAAGGTGGATTGCACAATGAACCATTAGGTGCAAGTTTCTCACGACCCAGACAAGGGAACTACACAAAAAACTACCTTCCTTATACTTATCTACTGCTGCGGCCAACACCAGTGAACTTAACAGTCACCAAATGCCATGTGTGACGCATGGGAATACCTTTTATAAGAAAGCGAGGGGGTTTAAGTTACAGAGGAAGCAAGTTAAGGTAAGATAGAGGCATATGAGGACGCAGAAGGAGAACAGAAATCCATGAAACTCGTTTGAAGGTCGAAGTACTGTGTACCCAAGGAATGAAAGGAGACTGGGTTGATTAGTTACTTGCCGGAGGGGACCAACGGCCGAGGTCATTTGCAGAATAGAGGACATGTGGGTGGGTTATTGAGGAAAGGATTAGTTGTAAAAATGAAGGGGAGTGTTGAGAGAAACCCGGCGTCGGCATTAGCCTACTTTAATAACGAAAGGCACCGAAGGGGAACCAGGGTCCTCGTGCCATGAAACGGACGGTGGAATAGGAACTAGAGTGTTCTCAACATAGCTACAAAGTGGGGATGAAGATTTCGATAAAAAATTTCCGACACTGCCGGGATTCGAATCCGAGACCTTGGGATTGGAATTTCGAAATCTAGCCTCCATACCAACCCAATCTTCCGTGACATTCGTTGGAAGACTCAAGGGCAATGAGGCTAATGTGTAGAAAAGAGAGAAAGAAATAAATAAAGTATTTCCAGATGGAAACAAGGCTGGAAACCGATGCTAAGGGATAAGGCGTTCCTCAAAATCATTGACGCGAGAGGCAAGTATTGGAGAAATGAAGCCATGTCATCTCCCTATCCGTGACTCAGGCTTACATTGCCCAGTTTTGTTATAGCGTTGTTTTCAAGGCAGCCATTCGGATTGAGCTGATGTAAGTATTGTTCGTTTACGCTCCAATTCATCCGGGGGTTGGACGAGGGAGGGGCTGGGGGAGGACGGGGGGAGGAGGATTGAGGGGGTGGTGGTTTACCACTGTGGGAGGAAACAGGAGCTTTTTTAGTTCGACGGAAACCCCTCCACGCTTTCACTCAGGCATGTTAAGAAGAACTCAGATGTCACCGGGAGGACTTAATTTCCTCTCTCACCAACAAGTGAAGAGGAGCTAAAAGAAAACGAGATTTTCAATTAACGGGAATAGAAAATTTTATTCCATCATTTTATATGCACTGCGGTTGGCGAAAAAATTTGATCTAAACTTCAAAATAGTACCGATTAAGTAATATTCCCTGAAGAAAGAGGATAGGTAGTTAACAAAGACACGCCAAACAAATCCCAGCGATTAATTTCTCGTATCATGGTATAGAGTCTTACGAATCAAAATCTTTAGTTATGAAGTTTCTCCTTGCGCAATGAAACGGGTATTGTATCGAATTACCCATGATAAATTGATTATCTATGAAAGCACAGCATTAGACAATGTTTCATCTTAATTAATCTACTCATTTCTCAATTAAGAATTAAAAATTGACATCTCACAGTGTAAAAGTCCTTACGAGGCGTGTTAGGTCTAAAAGTGGAAAATATGCAAGGTCTAAAAGTGTAAGCACTATGGCGTTATCTTGACAAAATGGTAACGGCTGGGGAATTATTTACCCATTTGAACATAGGTATACACAAAGCTAAAGCCCGTTTCACACACGATGCTTGATCCAGCACAAGACCTAGTATATGCTAGATGGTACCTGATATTGAGGACGGAAACCAATATGATAGAAACTGTGATAGAAAATTTCACAAGATCATTGAACTTGTGCTTGCGATGAAGCGGTACTGTCGCTTACTGTTAAAATAAAATGGAAGATTTCCATGAAAGAAGGAGACTTTTGGCTGCTGCAGTAATAGAAGGAATTGTCGCGACATTTTCACCGCCACAGAGTGCGTAACACCCGCGATAAAGTGAGGCGCTGATTAAAAAAAAGTGAATATCGCACTGCGACTGTAAAAGCTAACGTGATTGGTCAATGGCTACTAGGTCCTACTGGGAGCTAGTAGCAAACTAGTACCACATCAATTACGAATCAAGTAGCCCAGCGAGTCATACTTGTTAGCCAGCATGCTGGTTCTATATCACACGGTACTGGAAAACTATCATGCTAGCGAGTATCCTGGACCTTGTGCTGGGTCAAGTATCGTGTGGAACGGGCTTTAGACTGTGTTTGAGAACCATTTGACCTCTGAAAGTTGCCAGAAAGCGCACAACATAGAAAACACGGCATTGGTGAAATAACTAAAACTCTACGTTTGGGAATGTGCTACGAACTGGGAAACTTGAGGTGTTTCTGGACAAATATTACCTTGAATAAACATTGTATTAAAATGGCTGTTGAGTGGTTTGATGAGTTTAGATGTTGGGTAACGAGCAAAAGCGATGAGTACTGTTCCGGACGCCGTTCTGTTCGATAACTACCGAAATGACCGAAAAAATCCACCATATCGTGCTCAGAATTCGGCTACCGGATTTGCTGGAAATTTTAAAGTGCGAATTTATAACAATTGTATTGATTTTTAGGAGAATATTCTGAGAATTATGTACGTTTTTCTTCCAATAAGTAATGTTTATTTTATTGTTTCACGGACCAATTGAACAGCTATTGTAGGTGCATTTTTTTAAATTTTACTTTCCTGAAAACAGTGATACTATGGTAGCTAGATTATAAATTGCTTGGAAAAGAAGAGTTTTTATTTATCTTAAAAATGACTCCATCTTTCCAACAGAATTTCGTTTTTGTACACGGATGCCTCGATGCATCGGCTTGAGGAAGCGGTATATATTTTAAGTACTCACAAGTGCGACGGCACAGGAAAAACTTCTTCTTTGACTATCACAACTCTTAACAGCAAACTCCTTCTAAAAGTTGGCCCTTTTCAGGCGACTTTGTAGAAGAGTCAACCATACCGAAAAGGTGCAGTCCCTTTGCCTTCTAGCTCGATCTGGGTGGCTAAATTCATTTAGCCCTAGTAGATAGCCGGCCCTTTTTATTCCTTGCAGAGCTTACCAAATGTATGTTAATGAGATAATGATTCAAAGATATTATTTGGAATTCCAATTAACTGAAAGCGATGGAAGGTGGGTGAGGTAACTCTGCGGACTTTCGACAAGTCTTAAATAATGAACAATTATAGGAAATATTTTTAAAAATATTTAACAGACACTAACCAGTTTCGAAGAAACTCATCAGCCATAATCATTGGAACTAATGCAACATGTATTCGCCTGAAAGCTTACGTCTGGTCATAAATCCAACAAAAAGGTTTTTTTTACAGGAGTACTGTGAGTTGTTTAACTTAACCAAACAGTGCAAATTAGGC
Organism: Pyrrhosoma nymphula; assembly: GCA_963573305.1. Lineage (NCBI taxonomy): Eukaryota > Metazoa > Arthropoda > Insecta > Odonata > Coenagrionidae > Pyrrhosoma > Pyrrhosoma nymphula. The sequence continues at coordinate 170,820,986 of OY754329.1, read as the reverse complement.
AGTTAAATAACAGTTTGGTTAGCACATCATACAATACTGAAGTTTGCTTCAGCTCTCAACTCCACTCTCCGATCAGCTAACCATTTCATTTATACTCTTAGTCTTCACTTCCACGTCCTTAATAAGTTGTCTAATGAAATTTCACCCTTCGTCTTACACAGTAATTCTTCCCATTCATATCTTCTTTCATTATTGTTTTCATGAAGCAGTTGTGACGCGATATGTGTTCAATTACTTAGTCACCTCTTCTCCTCAGATTTTCCATTGCATATCTTTTCCCTCTAACTCTGATTAGGAGTAAGACTACATCAACGGTGTTTCTCTCCGTCCATTTGATCACGGTTCTTAGAGTCTACGCCGCATTTCCTACGCTTCTTCTTTGTCCAGTAATCGTTACTGTCCGTTACTGTCGTTGTTATATAAGAGCATGCGCCTTGTAAGTATATGTTTTTTTATTTCCTTGAGTTCTTAAAGTTTTAGTCATGAAATAAATTTCTTTAGAAAAATACTGACGTCTCGCTTGTAATTACAGATATCATTAAGGCTACGCTTTAAATTTAAAATTGGTGAACGAGTACAACAATTAAATGTAAATCTACGTGTTTTATGTGGCGTAACATGAGAGCACAAAGGAATGTACAAGTATGCAGAGAGGTTTACTTCACGTCCTACTTTTCATGACAGCAAAGAAGAGATTGGAGTGAAAAAGTATTGGAAAACGCAAGAAACTATCAAGAGAGGGGGGTGTGGACGCGAACATACATCACCCTTTGTTGCTTTCATCCCAGTCCCAGAGAACCCTAAAAGACCCACCCCCTGGACTGGGTTAGGGTAAAGGGAGGAGGAGGGTGAAGGGGTGGGAAGGAGGTACTCCTTATCAGCTCCCACCCCCGAGAGAGACACCTCCCGGCCAACAATGGTCCCTGGGATATCTTTCGCGTGATGGAAGGTCGGAGAAGAAAGAGAAATAAGAAAACTTTTCCAGCCCGTTTAACCGCCCCGCTCGGCCTACATCTCCGCCTCGAGGAAAAACCCCGCTCTTTGCGGGAGAGTCTAAAACTACACTTTACACCGCGAGACGACGCAGGGGTGTTTGGAAGGGGACACAAAAAATAAAGAAGTGGAGGAAAATAGAGAATTACTAGGAAAGGGAACTAGAAGAACTAGAATATCCTTCGTGTCACCATGGAACTATCCTGATTTGAATTTTTTAAGTTTCCTCAGCCAAGCGTGTAGCCTTCGAGACTCACGTGGCTCTGGGCTTTTGGGTGACTATGGGCTGGCTTTTGTTATTTTATCTGGCATTCTATTACTTATTTTAAGGTGGTTGGAGTGATTTCTGTTCATGCACAGATTTGCGTCAAATTTTGCATGTGTGTTCTTTATCAGTAAATTCCATAATTAAAGTTAAATTGAATGTTACCGATTTGATTTCTTGGCAATTCAATGCTCTTACCTTACCTAACGAAACATGACATATTTTGAAATATTTCGATTACATATGCACAGATTTTCTCATAAACGAGAGATAATACGTTTCATATTATCATAATGATTGCTAACAAATATTAAGGTATCATACCGAGTAAAAACACGTAGTAACATATGAATTATGCTTAAATTTCGAATACCGCGCTGAACACAGAAGTATTACCAATGGAACTTTAGAAAATGAAGGCGAAAATGTTAAAATATAATTCTTGCAACATTTACACCACTTATGGCGATTTCCACCATACAAACAGATGCACTTAAGTAAAATGTGGTCCGAGAATTTTTTCCGACTTAATTGAAAAGCCATTGTGATACACAGTCAACGACTCTTGATTTACCGCTCCAGACACCTTATTTTGACTCCAGCGAATATGGTGCAGTCGTTTTTAACAGAACCAGACGAGATATTTCGTTTGCTTAAAAAATAAGCGTGCTATAACAGCATAGCAGTCGTACGATATACAGCGAAAAATGTTTCGTGAATTAAAAAAAAAAGCATTATTATAATAAAATAAAAAACTATATGGGTAGCTGTATCACTCAGATGGAAAAAAATTAAAAGAAAAAAAGGCGAATGTATCGAAAAACAAAAGAAAATTTGACTATGAGTTGCGATACTGCATTCAACACTATAAGAGCTGAACACAAAAACACTATACCGAGAGCACCTATATTTTTAATAGAAATCTCAGTAATTAAATAGGTATTATAATTATTTCCATATTGGTAAACATGTAGAAAAGAGTTATTCCTACATCTCCGGCCAGAATACTTCAAATTCACAATTTTTTCTGTTTTTTTTTGCTGAGCTGAGCCAATTTTCTACTAAACATTTATCTTTAAAAGTCTACTACTACTAAAAAGTATTAATAACCTCTTAGGGAGGCATTCTGGTGACCTCCATCATGTTGAAATCCATCTCCAGCTATTCAACGATGCGGCCGTCTGATCCAGCTAAATGTCCTCACAGGCTCCTCCGAGAATTGTAAAGACTGGGTAATACTTAGAGAGATGAGGAAACTTAGCGAGTATCTTCTTTTAAACGGATAGTAAGCCCAAGCGCATTTCCATTGACAAGCTGATGTTCGGACCAAATGTTTTGTCATCCAACATACATTGGATGCCTCACTCAACCTTACTTTCGCAGTGTGTATATTGTAATATCTCACCATGCCACAGAGATATATTCCCCGCTGTTTGTTCTCACCCTGCGATTCCCAATTGACTTCATACCCACGTGTCGACCTTGACCCCGACTTCATCTTAAGGTCTCTGCCTTTAAAATGCCTCCCCAACTATCCCCCGAATCCTTGAAAACTTAACCTCTGCCGCGCTTACTTATCTATTCCCATCCTTCCACCGTAAAATCACTAATATGTCATTTTATTCATATTCTGTCCACTTGTGGAAAATGTTGTCCATTCGTGGAATAATCTTCATATATTTTGTTCCTTACTTTTGGGTTTCTATAGGTAACGCATTGCATCAGCGAAAGTAGGATTTTTTTGACAAAATATAAAAAATGTGGAATTTAGTATTTATTTTGACTCACACAGTCGCGGCGGAACCTCCTTAAAGGTCGATCTTCCAACCACCCGGTTCGAAAATGAAACAATAAAAAGGATCGCTTCATCTCTAAATTCAACACCTTAATGAATGTCAGTGCATGAAGTTCGGATACTTTAAATTGAATCGGTTCACTAAACTGATCAAGAAGGTAGTGCCAGGAATCCAATTTTGAAGATAAGTACATATATATTCCTAAACTCAAGAAACTTGGCTTTAGTTACTGTCAGTAAGCTATAATATCACCACATAGTGATTACAGAGGGGTAAGCGACATCACTGCAGAGAATAACGTTTTAGTGAAAATATCGCAGTTTTCAGCATAAATATTCCCGAGGTGACTTTTCCCATAATTTTATTATTAGGTACTTGATACAAAGAGATTGCATCTTCTCCAAACAACTTATTTTTAAACTTTCTTAAATAAATTAAAAATATGTTTTACATCCTAGCCAAAACTTTATTTATGACCTTGGGCAAGGTGGAAAATTAAATATCTATCCCTTCGATCGATCGATTTTGGTCGGTTGTTGAAAATACGTGATCGATTATAATAAATCAATTTATCAAAGAATCAATTTATTAATATGAACGGAATTGATTATACCATCCCTTTGCCTGCTTTTACAATGGATTCGTTAGTCACTTAACTGAAGAGGAGTTTTCTTAAGGAACACCAAGGAAAGAAAACGGATGCCTAATCAAATAGCGCAGCAAGACGGACGGGTAAGATGTTACGACACGAAAGATTAAGTATTTTTAAGGAGAAGACTATAGATATACCTACAATCAACTATTCTTCGTATCGGACAAATGATGACTCGATTTGAGTTCGTTGTTATTCACTCTCATACGCACAGAAGGCATAAGAAACTCTTCCCTGATTCTGAATTTGCTTCGGCCAATTATGCAGGAAGAAGAGGAAAAGCGTTCTGTGAGATTGGGAACTTTCACTTGATGCCAAAAATTGAAAAAATAAAGTTGACTTGATTGCTAGACCCCAATTTCGTTAATATATCCTCTTTAAAAAGAACGAGCCTTTGCCTCAATAAGTCTTTTATCGCTTTACTACTTTACGACATTCTACCGCTTCAACATATTATCTACTCTCCGTTTTCTCGTGGATTTTCAGCAATTTTCTTTGCAATTTCCTGAAAGCGTTATTAATATTGTACTAAATCTACCTGCAAGTTTTCAAAATTATTTACTGCTTAAGACATTTTATCGAGAATTGGGAATGAAATTACACGGGTTCTTCTGCATCCTGCAAGTTATGCAACCACGTTAATTATTCTATCGATTATATAAATTATTATACATTAAATAATTATAAAAGATTCTTTCTGATGAATGAAGTATTGCGTTCCCATAAGAAACCGTGACATTTAATGTGCACTTCTCGTTCAATTATCTTAAGAAATATGCGGCAAATAATTACGAAAAAAATCAGGTAGCTTTTAAGACAAAAAAAGTAATGTTTCCAGCAAGTTTCATCGAATTATCAAAAGTTGAGCAAAACCACCGAGCACCTCCTGAAAGCTTCTGGATTAAATTGTTCCGCAAGATATCAAGCTCTACTTAAAGAGCGTTTGATACTTTTGGATTATGCAAATGTTAGATTCACTTAAATGCGAAAGAGTTTCGCCAAAGAGCCATTTGGAGGA